>CM066031.1:1337285900-1337885900 GCA_033557465.1 Ichthyophis bannanicus
ATTTTAGCCAGTTAAGATTTAGATGGCTAGATTTAAGATGATTTTCAATCAAAATCTAGCCAACTAGACTCAGTTTAATAATCATTCCAACTATACTAGTCATAATGTTGCCCAACAACTTAGGAAAATCTCACATTTCTTGATGTGTAGCCCCTATATCTCTGTCCTACATTTACCTTGTCGTGTACTTTTCTCATGCCAGCCAGATATACAAAAGAAGGTGTCTCAGTTCATATGCATGTTTTCAGCCATGTTTGAGCCAAAATAATTCATGAGGGATAGACAGTGTTATCACTCTTTCTCAAGGTCTTTTAATTGCATCAACCTGCTTTAAGTATTACATGAGGCCTGTCTCCACTTAGTGCTGCTAAACAACGGACGATGGACGTATGTAGCATGGCACTGTTAATGTCCTTCAAACACGTGCACCAGGGACCCCTGAACATACTCAGTGCATATAAATGGACTGTCTGTTATACTGTGCACATTGAAGGAACAATCCAGAATTTTGAAAAAAGTAATATCTAGCATGAAGAAACTAATATTTATGGGGAGGGCGGGGAGGAGAGTAGCACCGAGGCCAATTTAATTCACTTCTTTCTTTTATCCTATTCCTCCAGAGCTCACCTAACAAATTAGATACTGAGCAGTTACCATTTAGGAATGCTAATATGCAAGCAAGACATTATTTAGATCAAGAGAATAGAAGAAGACAGAGGTGTCATATTTCATTAAGTGGAAAGTGGGACAGCCTAGTAATGCTTGTGTGATTTTAACACTGCCTGGTGTCATCACCATCCTCACTGACATTCTAATTCACCGTTAGCTCTTATCAGTAACAATTACAGGCTTCCATGAACATTCCAAGCGTGCACTCTCATTCCTAAAAGCACTATGCCTTGAACCTCAAGTATCCTCTAATGTAGATGGGACTGCTGAATACGCATGATTTGGACATTATCCTCAGCAGAGGGTAAATGCTGTCCAAATTGTTGCTTACCAATTTTCCTGCCTTGAACTCCTGCTGCTAATTTCATCATATGCAGTAAGTGCATAGTGTTTTCACTCTGAGGCTGACAGTTTCAGTCCACTGGAGATATCTGTCCTTTTGTTTAGTTTTTTGTCTACCAGCTCTCCTTCCTCCTTCGTGTTCCATTGTCTTATGTTCTTATTTGTTTTGTTTTGGCGTGTCATATTTTTTTGGACTCTTATGCCTACCGTGTTCTTACTTCAAAAGGCAGTTAATCAAATTAATTAGATATCCAACAACAGGGGTTCAGGAATACAAGGGTATGAAATGATCCAGTAGCCCAGAAGAAGGTTTCTTTATTCTTTTTCTTGGATTTGTACTATTATCGGTTCTCGCAAAATTTCTTTCATTGGTTTCTTTAGCCTTTGTCATCCTCATGATTTTCATCAGCAGTTAGTTCCAATGCCATCCTGTCATCCTAACTTACAAATGCACAGTGGCAGGAAAAGAGTCTGATCCGTAACATTCTTCCTCCTGTCTCTACCCGTCCTGAGCTCCCTTTATCAGTCTGTATCCTCGGTGCCTCCACAACATGATGTTACTTCTCAGCTGTCTGCTAGCTTCTTTTACCTGGTTTTCTTTTAAATTTTTAATTTGCTGTGTATGACAGCTTTTGTTTCTGTTTCCCTGTCTTTTCTGTATCTAAATTTTACTCTTCCACCCGACTCCTTTCCAACACATGACGAGTTTCTCTATCCATGCTTTTTCAACTGCTGCAGTAAAAACATCAGTCAGTGTAAGGCTACGAAAATGCTGAGAAGCTGAAATACTATGAGATTTATCAGAATAAATAATTACTGAAAAGCTTGGTGAGCAACAGAGCTGGAAAAAGATCAAATTCATAATTGTGTTTTTTTAGATTGAAGTTGCGTGGAGCTATTCCGTTCCAAATAGTTTTAGGTTTTGATCCTTTACAGGGCAATTTTCAGTCTCCCTGGCTCTGCATGTTCTGGAGAAGTTGTTATAGGTCTGGTTTTACTCTGTTTCTTTGCAGGAACTTGCATTCTTACTTTTCTTATGGAAATCAATAGACAGCAGACATAGGCATCGGAAAGGGGTTGGCCACAGGGGCTTCTGGCCCCACCAAATCGTTGCTGCTGCAATCAGGACTTCCACTACTTGACCCGCAGGGATAACAGTTTCCCTCATGCAGAAGTAGGGGAAGGCCAGCATTCATGACCCGGCAAGCGGCAGGCTTCCCACAGGGATCCTCAGGCAGAACAGCACTACAATTGTGGTACAGATCTCTCCTGTCTGTCCCTGGGAGATTGGATCCCTGCAGGCAGGCAGGAAGGAAGGAAAGTCCAGTGATTGCAGCCTCATGGAGTTTGGCTCACCCAGGGATGGAGCTTGCCCCCCCCCCATGGAAAACAGTGTTCCAATGCCTCCGATAGCAGAAATACTAATCACTCGGTCAGTGAGGGAAAATTAAGACTAATAAGCCTGACCTTAAATATGCATCCAGTCTGGAATATATTTCAATAGTTTTAATCAAATATCATTTTAAATGCTTTGATAAAGGCAATTGTGTTATAATAATTTAAGAAATTTGCTTCATGAATGTAACAAAGCAGAATATGCTTAGAATTGATGTCATTTATTTATTTAACATTTTTGTAGCTGTCTTTTTCCAAGTCAAGATGGTTTACAGAGAACTCGGTGCAGGTAAACTAACTTTAATGGTGGTGTGGTTTACAATTAACATAATGATTGACATTAACATTATACAGTCTACAGTGGATTAACAGTAATAGAGGGGGACAGGTGGGATAGCAAAACAATGAGTAAGGCAGGGTTTAGATGAGACATGTCATCTTACGTAAGAGTGATAAGCATAGTGATGGAAGGCAGATAGATGTAAGAAAAGCTATTGATAATTGGTCTGTGTGCCATGAGGGGATCTGCTCCGTGGAATTCTAGATATCGGTGAATTTTTAATTTATTTTGAAAGTCGTCTATGGATTCAATGGACCTTAGATGAGGTGCTAGAGCATGCCACAACAGCGGAGCGTAGAGGGAGAAAGCTCTATTGCATGTTTGCTAGTTGTTCTTGAGCTTTGTTGAGCGTATCTCTAGTCTGCAGCTTGTAAAAAGACTATAAGAGACTGAATGGACTTGGTGGATTGCTTATGTATTACCTTGTGAGTGTTGAGAAGAGTCTTGTACTTGATTCTACATGAGAATGGTAGCCAATGGAGCTGCTGGAGGATAGCAGTGATGTCATTTGTCGAGATATTCCTTAAATGATTCTGGCTGCTGCGTTTTGAACCAATTGTAAAGGATATCGATTGTGTTTAGGCAGACCATGGTAAATTGAGTTGCAATAGTCAAGGATTGGATTTATAATGACTTGGCAGACCGTGCAAAAGTCTCTTGGGTTTAGGAGGGGGCATAGGTTTTTTAGGATTCTAAGTTTGTGATGAATGGTTTTAGTGGTGTGTCCAATTTGAATTTGTAGTTGCAGGCCCTGATCAAGGATAACTCCTTCACCTCAGTCTTGACGGTGAGGTCTACATAGCCAGTCTTAATAGTAGCTGAGGGTTTGAGGTTGTTGTTCTTTGTGATGTGTAAGACTTTGGTTTTGTTGATGATAATATTAAGGCTGTGATTTTGGAGCCACTGAGTTGTCACTATGAAGCATTTAGTTATTATGGCGTAGTCTGGTGAGGTGATTGAGAAAGTTGTGAATTTCATGATGTCATCTACTGTACATATATTTGATAGTTGATGTTGAAGCTGCAGATGACATCACAAAGTGGCTGGATATAGATGTTAAATAATATTGATGAGAGTGATGAGCCTTGTGGGAAGCCTTGGTTGATGGAGTATGGAAGAGAGCTCGGAGTTCCTATCTTTATTTGTTGTATGCAATCAGTGAAGTATGATTGCAACCATTTGATGATAGTGCCTTGTAGACCAATCTGTTGAGAAATAGTTGGTGGGGGATGGAGTCAAAGGCTGCAGATACAAACACCCCCCCCCCCCACCCAATACACCTAAAAAAAAAGAAAAAGAAAAAACGAACTCAGATGAAAAAGGATTAATAAATTTATAAATACAAAGATACTTTCAAAGTTATCTGTGTAATATGTCCAACGTTCAATATCCAATGTTAAATGTAAATAGTTAATGGCATTGTTAACGCTACTGTTCATGTAAGAGTTGACTGTAATTAGTTACAAAAGCTGTTATTGTTCATACAAAAGTTGAATGTAAATAGTTACAAACGCTGTTCCATGTAAAACTTTGTTCAATTTTCATTATCTGTAAACCGCCTTTGATCTCTGGAAGAGGCGGTATAGAAGAAAAGCATAAATAAATAAATAAAATATAAAGCCTTGGGAGAGGTTTTCTGTGCCCTTGATGTGGGTGTTGAGTCGTGCTTATCAAAAGCTGACATGATCTCCTTTCAGTGAACCTGAGTAACTACATGCCAAAAGCAAGAGAATTCTCTAGATGATCAGTCTATCACTTTGTGTTTTAGACCCCATACCTTCCAAATACATCGGCAATATTAGGCAGCACTAGCCTCTTGGCTAAAAACCACAATCAATGTCAATCAAGGTTGCCTGCCAATCTCACTTAAAAAAAATGGTGATTAAAGTTGTCTTGAAGAAAAAAGTTTCCAACCCCAAAATAGGTGCTCACTGTCATCTGCTTTCCACCCTTGCCTTCCAACCTAGTAGAGAAACATAGAAACATGATGGCAGATAAAGACCATACGGCCTATCCAGTCTGCCCGTCCATGTGAACCACTAAGCTTTGCAGTCCTTTTTCCTTTAGAGATCCTCTGTGTTTGTCCCATGCTTTCTTGAATTCAGATACAGCTTTTGTCTCTACTTCCTCCTCTGGTAGACTATTCCACACATTACCACTCTTTCAATAAAGAAATATTTCCACAGATTACTCTGGAGACTATCTCCTTTCACTTTCATCCTATGCCCCTTCGTTGTAGAGCTTTCTTTCAGTTGAAAGAGGATCTCCTACAGTGCATTTATGCAACAGAGGTATTTAAATGTCTCTATCATATCTCCCCTCTCTCGTCTTTCTTTCAAAGTATGCATATTTAGATCTTTAAGCCTTTCCCCATATGCCTTATGGCAGAGCCCACTGACCATTTTGGTAGCCACCCTCTGCACCAACTCCATTCTGTTTAAATCCTTTTGAAGGTTTGGTCTCTAGAATTGCACACAATACTCTAAATTAGGTTTTACCAAAGACTTATACAAAGACACTGCCGCCTCCTTCTTTCTGCTGGGTACTCCTATCCCTATGCACTAAGCATCCTTCTGGATTTCTCCTTTGCCTTTTCAACCTGTTTAGCCACCTTAAGATCATCAGAAATAATCACACCCAGGTCCTGCTCTTTTTTCATGGACAGAAGCACCCCCCCCCCCCAATACGGTACCACACCCTTGGATTTTTGCAGCCCAAATGTATGACCCTGCATTTTTTTGTGTTAAATCTCAGCTGCCAAATTCTGGACCATTCTTCAAGCTTCGCTAAATCCCTCCTCAAATTATCTACTCCTACTGGGGTGTCTACTCTATTGCAGATTTTGGTATCATCCACAAAGAGGAAAACCTTACCTTCCTCAATATCACTTACAAAAATGTTAAAAAGAATCAGACTAAGGACAGATCCCTGTGGCACACCACTGGTAACACTCTTCTCAGCATAAGCTCCATTTATCTGTACTCTTTGTCACCTCCCACTCAACCAATTTCTAACCCAGTTAGTGACTTTCGGGTCCATCCCTAGGGCATTCAATTTATTTATGTCCCCTATGCAGAACAATGTCAAAGGCCTTACTGAAATCTAAGTAAACCATATCTGGTCATCCAGTCAAACAAATTAATGATATTTTTCTAGCAAGTCCTGATTCTCATAAAGCCATGCTGCTTTGAATCATGCTATCCATTGGATTCCAGAAACCTTACTATCCTCTGTTTTAGCAGCCTTTCCAATAATTTACTCATAACAGAGGTCAGACTAACCAGTCTGTTGTTCCCAACTTCATCCTTAGTTCCATTTTTATGTAAAGGCACAGTTTGTGCCTTTCTACAGACTTCTGGGACCACACCAGACTCTTAAAAAAACATTGAAAAGGTCAGACAGTAGAACTGCTAGAACTTCCCTACGTTCCTTCAGCACTTTCAGATGTATTCCATCTGGTCCCATTGCTTTGTCTACTTTTAGCTTAGCTAACTCTTCGCAAATGCAATCTTCTGAAAATTGTTCAAGATCCAGTTCACTTCTTTTTCTATTTGTTGGTGTTTTCAGAGGTCCTGCTCCTGGCCCTTAATATGTGAACACAGAAAAGAAATATTTGTTAAGCAATGCCACTTTATCCTCATCAGCTATTACATATTCTTCCCCTTCACCCTTCAGTCTGACAATACTACTTTTATACTTCCTCTTGTCACTAATATATCTGAAAAATGTTTGGTCCTCCATTTTACTGTGTTTGCTATTTTTTCTTCCATTTGTAACTTTGCTTTCTTGTTGATTTTCTTATCTTCTCTAAGCTTTTCTGAATATTGATACTTGTCTTCCTCTTTCTGTGATCTCTTGAATTTTATGACAGCCACACTCTTTTTCTTCACCTTTTCAACTACTTCTTATGAGAACCATAGTAGCCTCCTTTTCCTTTTACATTTATTTACTTTCTTAATAAGAAGGTTTGTTGCCCTTAAAATATTATTTTTCAGTTTTGCCCACTGCTTTTCTGTTTTTTCAGTTTTGCCCATCCTGCTAACAACTGCTTGAGGTATTGTCCCATCTTGGCAAAGTTAGCTTTCCTAAAGTCTTTTTGACTGGACTTTATCAGCCCTAGTGCTAATTCTGAACCACACCATCTGATGATCACTGGAAGTGAGATGATCACCCATTATAACATCAGGAACACTCTTCCCATTCATAAGCACCACGTCCAGTATGGCCCCCTCACATGTGGGTTCTGTTACTAGTTGCCAGAATAGTTATCCCTGCAAAGAATCCAGGATTCTCCTTCTTCTAGATAACCCTGCAGAAGGGATGTTCCAGTCAATATCTGGCATATTGAAATCACCAGCAGTATCTCTCCTTTCATAGTAATACTGTGAATGTCTTCAGTTAAATTTTTGTCCACCTCTTCTGCCTGGTGGATGCTCTATTCCCTCTTTTCTTTTCTTTTTTTTTTAATTGTTTATTTAGATTTTCTCAAATGCAAGAAACATACAAAAGAAACAAAATACCACTCAAAATGATACATTCAAGAACATAATATCACACCAATATACAAAACACATCAAGGGAGAGAAAGCCACTTTACTCCCCTAAGGGAGGCAAATCATATAAAAGAAGAAAAAAAGGAGTTATTAAAACTCCAATCAGGGAGCTAAACAATCAAGCCATCCCACCTATACACCCTCCTGCCCACCATCACCTTCCTTATCCACTAGAAACTGACATAGCGAAGTCACATCAGTATAAATATAATCATGACCTTCATAAGTGACTAAACAGCGACAGGGGAACTTCAAAAAAAATGAAGCCCCCAATGCAAGCACTCTAGCTCTAAGCTCAAGAAACTGCTTCCGACGGGCCTGGGTGGCCTTACCCGCATCTGGAAAAACCTGAAGTTTGTATCCACAAAACAACTCATCTTTGCACTTGAAATAAGCACGGATAATCTTCAATTTAAGTGATTCAGACCCGAAAGTCACCACCAAAGTACATCGCTTTGGGATGATATCAAGTGAATCCTGTAGAAACTCTGTAAGATTAGGACTGACCGAGTCAGCCAAAGGAAAATCATCCTTGGCCTGCTCGGAGGCCCTAACCCTGGGAAAAAAAGAATACATTTGCACAATATCTACCGAATTCTCCAAATGCAAGATTTCAGATAAATACTTTTTCAACAAAATCTCAGGTGATAATAAGTGTGTAGATGGAAAATTAAGGAAACAAAGGTTCCTGGCACGCTGGTGATTTTCAAGCAACTCCAATCTGTAGAAAACAGAGGAAATATCTTTAAGATAACCAAGATGAGAATCTTGATATGAGTGGAGTTGAGAATCTACCAGAGTCAGGGAACCAGCAAAATTGGTCATTTGATCATCAATAACTTTAACCTTGTTAACAACATCATGTGAGAAATTACATAGAGAAGTAACAGTAGAAGACAAGTGTGTCTCAATTTTCTGAAGCATTAACCAAATATCTGCAGGAGTCACCTCACTTTTAAGTGATAAGGAATCATTTTCAGATGCAGCAGGGTCCACTGGAACTAACACCGGAAGTGTAACAGGTGAAATTACTTTCAAAGGAGTAGACGAAAGAGTAGGCTGAGGGAAAGGAGGTGGTGTCCGGATGTCCGGGCTCAAAGAGGCCCCATCCAGAGACTGGCTAGCAAGCGGAAGGGAAGTAATATATTTGTCCATGGGACCGGACACCTTACCTCCCTCTCCTGACGGTGCCTTGGCTGATGGCTTTGCCTTCCGCTTCCCCATGGACGAACCGAAACTGCTAGAGCTGTTATGTCACCAAAAGAGCACCCAAGGGGCACATAAGGAGCAAGACATGCCCCTTGCAACACGCCCCTTAGAACGCGCCCCCGCGGGCCGCGAACACGCGGCCGCGTGTAAGCCGGCTAGGTTTTGTAGGGCTCGTGGGGGGTCCTCCACTCCAGGGGCGGCCTCTCAGTGCCTGCAGCTGACTCACCAGGCACCGGGCTCCAACCAGCTGCTTGCTCCACAGCAAGAAAAACACCGCGGCTGCTCCCACACCAGGCAGATCTCTCTCCAACAGCACACAATGCCAGCTAGGTTTTGTAGGGCTCGTGGGGGGGGGGGTCCCCCACTCCAGGGGCGGCCTCTCAGTGCCTGCAGCTGACTCACCAGGCACCGGGCTCCAACCAGCTGCTTGCTCCGCGGCAAGAAAAACACTGCGGCTGCTCCCACACCAGGCAGATCTCTCTCCAACAGCACACAACGCCGGCTAGGTTTTGTAGGGCTCGTGGGGGGGGGGTCCTCCACTCCAGGGGCAGCCTTTCAGTGCCTGCAGCTGACTCACCAGGCACCAGGTTCCAACCAGCTGCTTGCTCCGCGGCAAGAAAAACACCGCGGCTGCTCCCACACCAGGCAGATCTCTCTCCCCTATTCCCTCTTTTCATTTTAACCCACAATGCTTCCCCATTCTCTTGTAAGCCCTGAAATTCTGTAGATTTAATATTATCTTTTACATATGATGCCACATCTCTGCCCTCTTTTCTGACCCTGTCCTTCCTGGACCATGTCTCTATACTGACACTAAATCCGAGCCTCTTCCACTAAAGCTTCAACATCCACAATCATATTTCCCATACTATTGGCATTAATACACACTGCTTCCCAGATGTTGTCCTTTTTACCCATGCCTACAGAGGTATTTAATGTTTTACTTACCTGAGGACTTTCACTTACCTGGGGGACTTTTTTACCCATCCCCAAAAATGTAGGTTCTTGCAGGGCCATTAAAGAATGTTTTTAACAGAACCTTGGAAACAGGAGAAGTCCCTCAGGACTGGAAAAGGGCTGATGTGGTACCTCTTCACAAAAGTGGTGATAGGGAAGAAGTGGCAAACTACAGGCCAGTGAACCTTACCTCAATGGCAGGAAAAGTAATGGAGGCACTCCTGAAAGAGTTAATAGTGGACTTTCTCAAAACTAACAGGTTGCATGATCCGAGGCAACATGTTTTTTCCAAAGGATGATCTTGCCAAACAAATCTGATTGAGTTTTTTGACTGGGTAACCAGAGAACTAGATCAGGGGCATGCAATGGATGTCATCTACCTGGATTTCATCAAAGCCTTTTAAACTGTTCCTCATAGGAGGCTTATCTATAAACTCAATAGTTTGGGGATGGGTCCCAAGGTGGTGATCTGGATCAGAAATTGGTTGACTGTCAGATGTCAGAAGGTGATGGTAAATGGAGATCACTCGGATGAAAGGAGGGCGATTAGCGGGATGCCACAGGGTTTTGTCCTGGGACCGGCACTGTTCAATGAATTTGTGAGTGTTATTGCTGAAGGACTGAATGAAAAAGTCTATTTTTTTGTAGATGACACAAAAATTTGCAACAGAGTGGACTCCCCTGAGAGAGTGGATAGCATGAGGAAAGGTCTACAAAAGCTGGAAGAATGGTCTAATGCTTGGCAGTTAAGATTTAATGTGAAGAAGTGCAGTGTCATGCACTTGGGAAGCAGAAATCCAAGGGAAATGTATGTGATAGGGGGCGAGAGGTTGGTGTGCACGGACCAGGAGAAGGACCCTGGTGTGATTATTTCTGATGATCTCAAGGTGGCAAAACAGTGTGACAAGGCAGTGGCAAAAGCCAGGAGGATGTTGGGTTATTTATTTATTTATTTATTTATTTATTTAACAGTATTTCTAAACCGCCTTATCTTAATAATCAAGGTGGTATCACAGCAAGCAATCAGGTAAAGTGTGTGTGTTGTACATGCAGTGAGGATAAAACTTAGTTGTGTGAGGGATGTGTTGGGTGCTTGATTTGTTTGAGCTATATACAGGGTGGGCTATTTACAGTGGTGCTAGAATCATATTTTATATATATTCAGTTGTTTGGGAGGATTGGAGAGCTGTTATCCATTCTTTTAGGTTATGTGATGTGACCATAGTGCTCTATGAACAGCATGGTTTTCAGTGTTTTCTGAAGTCTTTGAGGTCTGGAGTTGCCCTTAGATCGTCCGGTAGATTGTTCCATATTGTTGGAGCAGCCATGGAGAGAGCTCTGTCTGTTGTGTCCTTGCGTGTGTGCTTGTACTCATTTGGGGTGCTGACTCGGTTGCGTGTTTGACTTCTTCTGGGACGTGCGCTGGTTTCCGGTTGTATGAGCAGGTGGAGGCTGTTGGCTGATGTGTGTTCTTTTATCTTAAATAGGTTTATGATAGTCTTGTATCTGATGCGAGCAATGATTGGGAGCCAGTGTAAGTCCTTTAGTGTAGGTGTGATGTGCTCCTGCCTTGCGGCTCCGGATATGATTCGAGCTGCAGTGTTTTGTGCCAGCTGTAGTGGTTTGAGAGCTTGTTTTGGTAGTCCGAGGTATATCGGATTGCAGAAGTCCAGTATTGGGGTTATCAGTGCTTGACAGACTGTACGGAAGTGTTCTGGAGCGAGGAGTGGTTTCAGTCTCCTGATGATTCGCATCCTGTAATATGCTTTTTGGATTGTTTTGTCTATGTGTGGTTTGAGGTTGAGTTTACTGTCCAGAGTAACCCCAAGGTATCTCACCTCCGATCTTATCGGTATCGTGGTGCTTTGTATCTTTATGTTTGGTGGGTGTGTGAAGCTTTGGTTTCGAGTGATGATTAAAGCTTCAGTCTTGTTGTAGTTTATAGCTAGATTGTTGTTTTGGCACCACTTCGCCATTTGGGTAAGGCAGTCTGCTATCTTAGAGAAGTCCGGGTTTTCGATTGATATCGGGGAGTATACCATTATATCGTCTGCGTATATTGTGTATTGGATGTTGTTCTCTTTCATAATGTTGCATATTGGTTGGATGTAGATGTTAAAAAGGAGTGCTGAGAGTGCGGATCCTTGTGGTACTCCTTGTTGGACGTTTATGGGCCGGGAGGTGTCCTGTCCCACCTTGACCTGTAGCTGTCTTTCTGTTAGGTACGAGTGGAACCATTTTAGAGTGGTACCGTGTATACCAGTGTTCTTCAGTCTCTCCAGGAGTATATTGTGATCAACTGTGTCGAACGCTGAGGAGATGTCGATGAAGATCATTATAATTCCATTCCTGATGTCGTCAATTATTCTTATGATGCTGTCGAAGAGGTAGATCAGGAGAGTTTCGACTCCATGGTTGGGACGAAATCCGTGTTGGTTGTCGTCGAGAGTTCCGTGTTCGTCAATGTGTTCCTGAAGTTGTAGTTGAACCGTCTTTTCGATTATTTTTGCGAGGAAGGGTATGCTGGAGATTGGTCGGTATGCTGCTGGGTCCTTTTTGTCGAGAGAAGTTTTCTTTGTGATTGGTCTTACTGAGGCAAGCTTTAATTGCTGTGGCATGAGTCCTTGAGTGAGTGAGTTGTGTACCATTTTATGAATGTTTGGTATGAGGCTTGCTTTGGTGGCTTTGACCCATGACACTGGGCAAGGGTCTGTAGGAGCAGTGCTTGTGTTGATTGTGGAGATGATGTCTGATATCTGCTCTTTTGAGGGTGAGTGGAATGTGCCCCAGGTTTTGGGGTGGACGTTCGTTCTGTTGGTTCTACTGGGTGTTGAGCGCTCTGTGGAGTGAAATTTGTCTTTGATGTGGTCGGCGAATATCTGTGGATCCACTTGTATTTCTCTTTCTGCTGCTTGCTCTTTTGTCAGGGTTTTTACTATTTCGAAAAGTTCTCTGGGTTTGTTGATGGAAGAATTTATCAGGTTTGTGTGGAATTCTCTCTTTGATTGGTTGATGTGTTCATTGTATTGTTTTTGCTTTGTTAGGTAAAGATGTTGGTCGGAAGTAGTTTTGTTTTTTCTCCATCTCCGTTCAATTTTCCTGAGCTCCCTCTTTTCCTGTCGTATTTTTGCTGAGTACCATGGTTTGTTTTGTCT
Source organism: Ichthyophis bannanicus (assembly GCA_033557465.1). Classification (NCBI taxonomy): domain Eukaryota; kingdom Metazoa; phylum Chordata; class Amphibia; order Gymnophiona; family Ichthyophiidae; genus Ichthyophis; species Ichthyophis bannanicus. The sequence goes on from CM066031.1 coordinate 1,337,298,521, forward strand.
CTTGTTGTGGTGTTGTTTCTTGGTCCTGTCAACGGATGGTTTGGCGGCGTTAGCTAGGACATTGTTCCAGTTGGAAACTTGTTCCTCCAGGTCCTCTGAGTCAATGTTCAAGTGTTGTATTGTGTCCTGGATGAATTCGTCCTTGTCAAAGGACTTGAATCGTCTTTGTGTGTGTGGGAAGTTCGCTCTTTCGCTTGTCCAGTCTTCTTGTGATTGCAGATTTGTCTCGATTAAGTAATGGTCAGACCATGGTACTGGGGTGATGGTGGGTGTAGAGATTAGGTCTCTTGAAGTTAGGTAGTTTGATGCGAAGATGAGGTCTGGGGATGATCCTAGTCTGTGTGTTGGTGCATTGACTATCTGTGTGAATTGAAGTGATGACATTGCCTGAAGGAAGGCCTCTGCATCTTTTGTATTGGTGGACTTGAGGTTGAAGTCTCCGATTAGTAGTGCTGGTTTGTTGTTTGATGTTATGGCACAGGCTTCTTCGAGTATGAAGGCTAGTTCGTCGGGTGGAGCACGGGGTGCTCTGTAGGTTAGGCAGATTGCAATATTCTTGTTCTTGATGCTAATTGTGTTACACTGCTTTGTATCTGTGAGATTCAGTGTCTTGAACTTGAGTTCTGTTTTTGCTATTATTAGGACTCCTCCTCCACGCTTGTGGATGCGTGGGCAGTTGTATGCTGAGTAGTTGTTCGGTACTAGTTGGTTGAGTAGTACACTATCGGTAGGGTTGAGCCATGTCTCTGTGATGCATATTATGTCTGGCTGTCGCTCTTCAATGTGGTCTACCAGAGTGTGTATCTTGTTGCAGATGGATCTGGCGTTTATGAGCTCAATTGATGTTTTCTTTGTGGAAGAGGTTGTTGCGACGTGTGCTTCCTTAGGGCCGGTGTTGGGGTTTGATTTGTGTCTGTTTTGTCTCTTTGTTTGGGAGGTTGCGAGTGTCTCTTTGTGTGTGTGTTGTGGACCGAGATATGGCAGTGCAGTTGGTGGGTACCATGGTGTGTTTGTTTGGGGGTAGTGGGGGTGTGTAGTTGGTGGGAGGAGTTGTGTGACTAGTAGGTATAGTGGGAGGAAGTATGTGGTGTGCATGTTGATAGCTTGTGATGTTCTGATAGGGCGACGCCTGTGTCCTTAGGTTTTCGTCTGTTGTTTGCTTTTTTGAGGAGAGCTGTACTTGTTGCAGGGGCTTGTCCTGGGGATGTGAAGTTGTATCTGTTGCGGTGCGGGAGCCTGTCCCGTGGAGGGAGCCTGTCCCTTGGATGTGAAGCTGTATCTGTTGCGGTGCGGGAGCCTGTCCCGTGGAGGGAGCCTGTCCCTTGGATGTGGAGCTGGATCTGATGCGGTGCGGGAGCCTGTCCCGTGGAGGGAGCCTGTCCCGTGGATGTGGAGCTGGATCTGTGGCGGACGCCTTGGTGCGGGAGCCTGTCCCGTGGAGGGAGCCTGTCCCGTGTGTGTGGAGCTGGATCTGTGTTGGTCGCCTTGGTGCGGGGGCCTGTCCCGTGGATGTGGAGCTGGGTCTGTCGCGGTGCGGGAGCCTGTCCCGTGGAGGGAGCCTGTCCCGTGGATGTGGAGCTGGATCTGTGGCGGTCGTCTTGGTGCCGGGGGCCTGTCCCGTGGATGTGACGCTGGATCTGTCGCGGTGCGGGAGCCTGTCCCGTGGAGGGAGCCTGTCCCGTGGAGGTGGAGCCGGATCTGTGGTGTTCGCCCTGTTGCGGGGGTCTGTCCCGTGGATGTGGAGCTGGGTTTGTCGCGGTGCGGGAGCCTGTCCCGTGGAGGGAGCCTGTTTCGTGTGTGTGCAGCTGGATCTGTTGATGAACTCTTGGTCTGACCCACTATGGTACATCCCAAGTCCCTATGTTCTTATCTAGCTAAAGATGACATTGCTCTAACATAGCATCAGTACTGGCATATCTCTGGGTTTAAGGTATCAATCTGGACAAACATGGTAATACCAAATATGGCCTATAAACGATGGTAGTTAACAACACTGGCATATCCCTGGGTTTACAGTATCGATCTGGACAAACATGGTAATACCTAATATGGCCTGTAAACGCTGGAAGCTAACAACAGTATCCAGAGGGAACTAGTCACTAGAGTGCCCAACACTGATCTTGGATTCTAGTCCCAAACATGAATTTCTACCCTTTAAATTAGTATTTTTATGAGAGGCAGGAGGATAATCCTAGCTGTAGAGAGTGGTGCTGCTGCAATCAGATGATTTAAACAGAACTATACATTCAATTATTGTTAGGAGTGCAGTTAATTCATATAAGTAATGAAGCAGTGTTGATAGTTTAAAAATCACTCAAATGAGTGTGACTTACGTGCCCCAGAGTTTCAGCTCTTTAGGCAGTTCGGCGTCTTCGGAGTTGGTATTCTGCGTTTCCACTGTGAGTTGGTGGATTGTCAGTTCCTTGATTGTACGCGAGCTCGACCCCGAGGGAGCTCAGCTGTACCAAGAGGGAGGTGTAGTCTCAGCGTCGTTTTTTCTGTTATGTTTCTGTGACGATCTTGGGGGTGCCTTTGCCTAAGGGCCGTGCCAAAGGGCCCTCTTGCGCGGCCCTCAGGCGCGGGCCCGCAAGGCACGGGTGCGCCTGTGGCGTTCTCCTTTTAAATGGAGAGCTGTGCCCCGATTGGGTAGAGATGCTCTGAGACACGCTGCTGGAGGGGTGGAGCCAAAAAGCAGCTTCCCCCGAAGAGCTCTTTTGTGTGCAGCAAGGTCTTTTGTAGCTGGCTTGCTCTTTTTTTGCCGCCGATCTTCTGGAGCAGGGCAGGCTCCCTTCGATGAGGCTTCGACTCGGGTAGATGGCTCAGCTCCTCCTGGAGCTAAGCAGAGCAAGAGAGGATGCTGTGCCTGTGGCTTCTCCTTTTAAATGGAGAGCTGTGCCCCGATTGGGTAGAGATGCTCTGAGACACGCTGCTGGAGGGGTGGAGCCAAAAAGCAGCTTCCCCCGAAGAGCTCTTTTGTGTGCAGCAAGGTCTTTTGTAGCTGGCTTGCTCTTTTCTTGCCGCCGATCTTCTGGAGCAGGGCAGGCTCCCTTCGATGAGGCTTCGACTCGGGTAGATGGCTCTGCTCCTCCTGGGTTGCATACAAAGAGCAATTACCAGCTGAAAGGAAGAGGTAATAATGCCACTGTATAAGTCACTGGAGAGGCCTCACTTGGAATACTGTGTTCAGGTTTGGAGACCATATCTCGCAAAGAATGTAAAAAGACTGGAAACGGTTCAGAGGAAGGTGACCAAAATGATTTGGAGCCTGCATCAGAAGCCTTATGAGAAGAAACTTGAAGACCTAAATCTGTACACTCTGGAGGAGAGGAGGGATGGGGAGATAAGATTCAGACCTTTAAATACTTAAAGGGTATTAATGAACAAACAAACCTCTTCCAAAGATGGGGAAACTGTGAAACTAGAAGGTATAACATGAAGCTGCAAGGGGATAAATTGAATGATAATGTCAGGAAATACTTTTTCACTGAAAGGGTGGTGGATGCTTGGAATGTCCTCCCAATGGAAGTGGTGGGGGAAAATACAGTGACAGAATTCAAAATGGCATGGGACTGACACAGTGGATCCCTTTATAGCAACAGAATAAAATAAAAATAAACTTAACTATCTAATTTCTCAACAAACAGGGGTGCCTTACACGGAATTGTGGGTTCACCCCTGAACAAAGACATGGGGATGTGTGACCTGCATGGAGCGGCAGGTGCACCTACTCTTGCCACCTTGCTGGGCAGACTAGATGGACCATAGTGGTCTTTATCTGTTGTCATTTACTATGTTACTATGATGCTCTCTTTAGTAGGTTAGTTGGTCTGTTGTGGAAGACACTGCAACCCTTCTTGGATAGGTTGACACTGTGGGTCCGATATTCTGTTGGGCAGGCTGCCTGCTGATCTCTAATCCTGAATATTCAATACCGTGATGTGGCATTAAATATATGAGTTAGGAGCCATGTAGAGTCAGCTGCAGAGACTAATTGACTCGCCTAGTTTTAGCCATGGAGGGCTAACTGGGTAGTGGTCCAATATCACCGCTACCTAGTTGTCAGGACTTCCTACCTCTGCTCAACCCTCAGTATGCCCCAACATGCCCTGTTGCTACCTGGATAGCATCGGGGCACATAGGGGACATAGTCAGAAATATTCAATGGTGCTAACCGTGTATGTGCCATTGAATATTCCGGGCTATGGCTTTTACATGGTTTACTGGGCTGTAAACCATGTAAATGCCTTTCGAACATCGGACCAAATGTCTGCTCAGAAGCACTTGGAAGATCATCCAATGGTCCAGGAAACCAAAACGCTCTTGAAGACATCCACACAGCCATGCATTGATCTCTAAGATGCAAACTTCTTTGTCTTGGCTTTTATGTTCAATAGGGAGTACTGATGAGAACACCTATCTACTTCACCCTCTCTTCTACAGCCATGAAGTCACTATTGATATGCTTGGAGGGTTACCTAGCAGCATAATTTGTGCCAATGTGGATGAGTAGCATCGGATAATAGTCAGTAGACTTGATGAGTCTCAGCAAACCTCTCCATAAAATCTTGGATTTTGGCACCTGGCAGACAGAACACTTCCCAGAACATCAATCTGGTTGGCAAATGGATACCCTGGTGCCCCTCAAAAGAGTCACCAACCACAACTATCCTTTGCTTCTTTGTGGTCACTGACTCTGCAACTTTGGGGTACTTGAGCTGTGGTTCTTCCTATTCTTGGGATGTATTTGCCTCCTCAACTTCCAGGGCTGCATACTGGTTCTTCAGTTTGAGACATGGTAGACTTGGAAATTGGGTGAAAATTCTGCAGCCTCTGGTGACTTGAATCCAGCTCTCTTCTTTCTGTGGCATACCATCTTCACCTCTATTGGAGAACTTAGATGCCTGAAGAAGCATTTCACTGAAGTACTTCTCGCTGTCATGGATTCTTCTTAGCCTCGCTGCCTCTTCTCTTAGTTTCTTCACTTTTTTCATGAGGGATTCATCTTGCACGCATTGTGCACATGGAAGCAGTCCCTCACCTGGGATCAGGCTGTCCATCTGGACAGAGGCAGAAGCTGTAACAGAAGCAACAGCTTTGGGAGCATTATTTTCCCCAGACATAGCTCAGTTGTTGGAGCTTTGATACCCGTTGAAGGAAATGAGAAAGATCTACCAAAGTCCCTAACTGTTCCTCAGCTGTCCTTAAAACAAAGAGCAGCTAGCCTCTTTTATCTGGGATCTAACAACTCTACTATATCCCCATGTATAGTCCTACTTGTTTGATAAACAGTTATTTGAATATGGAGCAGTTCCTTATTACTTTAAGCTATTAAAAGTTGATATATTTGTCTGATGTGTGTAGTCTAAAGCTTTTGTGAAATCACCTAATCAAAGATTCTTCTAAGAATCAACTTATTTTCTTATAGAAGATATCCAAATGTGGAACTCTGTACTTCCTAGCTTTTTCTTAACAACCAATCTAATCAACAAAACAACCAACAAAATCTATTCTCTTTATCAACATGCTAATTGGTGAGTTGCCCTATATAGTATGATTCCTCACATGGGATGGGTGGGATATGGGTTGGGAAGGGAGGGATCTAACACCTGTGGAGTGTTGTGACTTCAAAGAGCTTACCTTCCCCTTTGAAATTTAAGGTTAGAGGAGAGAAAGAAAACTAGCATCAGAAAAAAAAATCTCTTCTGCAATACAATTACAAAAAAACAAATCTGTTGGCAGAACCGCAGAAAAAAGTTATTAAAATTAAAGTAGCCCCTTTTAAGAACTCTCAGGAAGAGAAATTATATCTTGAGCCACAGATTTACCTACCGTACTATCAACTTCTAGACTTCCTGGAAACTAGTGTTTTCTGCCTCTACCAATCCATTTTCAAAAGATATCACAGAAAAAAATCCATACTGTAAATCATAACCAACAGCATCCAACTCCATGCAAACTAAGGTCATGACTCACTCCTCATCATTTAGATCTGCTCTTCATATTTGATAATGTGAACCATCTGCTCCATTAGAGAACATTGATACTGAATGCTCATCCCTCAAGTAGTTCAAATCATTCTTGACTGACTGATCTCAGTTGATCTCATAGAACAACAAATCCTCGACTCTACGTGCTGTCTTAGCTTTGGATTGCCCTAGGTTTGGTGCTCTCATCTTCAGTATTTACATCTTTCAAATTGTGATGTCATCCAGTTCTTTGATACTGAAAGTCACCTATTTGAAAATGACATCCAGCTGTGCATTAACACAGGAACTTAACAAGTTGCAGTTATTTCCTTAATAATTGCCTCTCAGCTGTGGCCTCATTACTTAAGAAATACAGTCAACCTTAATTTCTTCCGTTCCAAACCTCTGGTGAAGCCAATGAGAACAATCTTTATAAACTGTGGTTGTGGGTGAATATCTTTGGGTAGGGGAGAAGGTTAATATTTGGTGAGTTAGATGGTAGAGATTTTGTGGAAGTTTAGATATGCTGGGGATTGGGGTTGGTGAGCTTCTTTCTCCTAAGGGGATGCCAGTGAAGGAGGTGATATAATGGCAATGACAATGGTTTGGGATTGAGGAGGGAGGTAAAGAGCGGGGAGGGGTGGGGGCATCTGAAAGGGAGGTAACCATTATGTGTGGGTATTATGGTTGTATACTTAGATGTTGTACAGATGCTGGGTAAATGAGTGTGAGGAGGTAACCATTATAGCTTATAGATGGGTCTAAAGTAGTATCATTCTACAAGAAAGACCTTAATTCCCTGCAAGAGCAGTGAATGTTGTTTAGGAAGACTCAGAGGTTGCAGACTACTCCAGGAAACACAGCACCTTCCTAAGGATGAGAAGTTGGTATACTCATGGAAGTATCCAGCTGTATACTTTGCTTTGAATATAGTGCAGTCAAAAAGGAGTGGTACTATTCTAATTTCTGAAAACCTACAGGCAGATATACTCAGAGTGAATAAAGATCCTAGGTCTGTGGTAATGAAGGCTAGGATTTTGGGAGTTATCTATAATATCATTAATGTATATGTGCCTAATGATGGTTTTGAGGTAGGCCATGATAAAGTGAGTTATAATAACCTAGCTGGGATGCTACCAAGGCCAGGAGAAGAATACACAAAGAAGACTCATCCAAAAGGGTTTGAATTGCCAAGATGCATGTTAAGGTAAAGAAAACTGCATATAACATGCAAAATATACTCCATAAAAGTAAGTTCTTTATCAGGTAAAGCACCTATGACCTTAACTGAATCCCTTAGGACAATATACAGCCATAAATAGTTGGCAGTAAAGAAAGCTACTTGTCAGCTGTCCCATTTCAGGTGTTGAAGGCAGAAGAGTGTACAACCCTAGAGGGGAGAATTGGGAAGGAGGAGGTTTATGGTATCATGAAAGGTTTTAAAAAGAGATAAGGCACTAGGGCTGTGTGACTTTACAGCTGGGTTTATAAACATTTTTCTGGCTCCCTAATAGGTCCATTGGCTCAACTGTATAATTCTATATTAGATGGGGGTTCATTGGCAGATACTATGTGATGGAATTGTATAACAGTCATTCTGAAGTATGGAAAGATCCGGAGGATTATGGTACCACCCAATATTCTTTTTTGAACATTGAAGCAAAAATATCAAAGATATTGGCTGAAAAGCATAAAAGATTTATTGGAAAACTTATTCATGAACACCAGTTGAGGTTCATGCCTGGCTACCAGTACTTGCCATAGTAACATAGTATATGACGGCAGATAAAACCAGTATGGTCCATCTAGTCTGCCCAGCAAGGTGGCAAGAGTAGGTGCACCTGACGCTCGGTGTAGGTCGCTCCTCCCCATACCTTTGTTTAGGGGTATACCCACCACTCCATGTAGGTCACCCCTATTTGTTGATATATGACAGATAGTTATGCTTATTTTGATTTTATCCTGTTGCTATAAAAGGATCCATTATGTCTGTCCCATGCCATTTTGAATTCTGTCACTGTATTTGCTCCCACCACTTCCATCGGGAGGGCATTCCAAGCATCTACCACCCTTTCAGTGAAAAAGTACTTCCTGACATTGCCTTTCAGTGGTATCCCAGAATTCAGGAGCAGCAGTGCAGCTACATCCAAGAGAGCATTTTCCCTTTACACCCCACCCTTATGGAATTCACTCCCTGACATCATAAGAGACTCTAAGGATCCAATTACTTTCCGCAAGCTTCTAAAAACTTTTCTGTTCAGGGATCACTTCAGAGAATTAATTACCTAACACAATGTATTCAAGGTTAGCCATTGTATCCAAAGTATCTAAGTATTGTCAGTACTTTATTCAATATCTGTACTCATCCGACACAAAAATGTATTAGGGGCAGAATAGGCAAAAGCACAATTGTTCAGAGCATGCAATTAGTTTTTAAATCAGTTGTTTAATATTTTAAAGTTACTTATTCCTTTATACCCCAGCACTCCGTGTTAGCTGTGTTTCTTGTATAATTTTGTTGAATGTACTTTTCTTTGAGTTCATTGTAAACCGCTTTCATTCCGGAAAGACAGTATATAAGCACACATAAATAAATAAATAACAGTTTACCCCCTTGCAGCTTCATGTTATGCACTCTGGTTTTAAAGGTTTCCTGTTTTTGGAAGAAGTTTGTTTGTTCATTAATACTCTTTATTTGAAGGTCTGAATCATATCTCCCCTGTCCCTCCTCTCCTCCAGAATGTACATGTTTAGGTCTTCAAGTATCTTCTCATAAGTCTTCTGATGTAGGCTCCAAATCATTTTGGTTGCCTTCCTCTGAACCATTTCCAGTCTTTTTATATCCTTTGTGTGAATTGGTTCCTTAGTGGTTCGGATCTCACCATTGGTCTAGGCATTGTACTCTCCATGGCAGGTCTGTTTCAGCATCAGTGTGTGTGTGTGTGGGGGGGGGGGGGTATTCATCTTTCTTTTTCCTTGGTAGGGGATATAACATGGGTGTCTTTTGTTGCCTGTTATTTGTAATTGCAATTGAGGCAATGGCCACCAGGGTGAGAGGGAGTGCAGATATTAGGGGGGATTCAGGCAGGAGGAGGGGATTATAGGATCTTTCTATTTGCAGATGATGTCATGTTTGTGGTGGGATGTCTTCTTATTGCTATACCTTTGTTGCCCTGGGAGTTAACAGGATATAGCCACTTGGCTGGGCTTAAGATGAATCAACAGAAATTGGAGATTCTTAAAATTGTCGTTCTGACTGATTTGGAGGAAAAGTTTGAAAGTAGCTTCCCTTTTAGGCCGGCTAAGTATAACATTTGATATTTGGAGGTCAAGATTTGTGCATCCTGAGATCAATTGTTTGCCCTTCTACTACTACTTATCATTCATATAGCGTTATGAGGCATATGGTATGCAGCAATGTAAATATACAAGTAAGAGACAATCCCTACTCATCAGAGCTTACCATCTAATCAAGACAGACCACAATAACTGGTAAATCTAGGGGGATGGCAAAGATACAGATAGGTGATGAGCAGGATAATAAGGGAATCAGGATCCAAAAGTAGCCTCAAAGAGGTGGGGTTTATCCTATATTTGAATAGGACCAGAGATGAGCCTAGCGTACTAACTCAGGTAGTTTGTTCTATGCATATGGGCAGCAAGGTGGATCCTTAGTTATGGTCCTCTACTTCATGTCCAGGGTAAGGATTTTACTAAATGGAACAAGCTCAATTTGTCCTGACTAGGCCAGATAGCCAATGTTAAGACTGTGACCCTTTTGCGTTTTCTTTGTTTCTGACACTACTTATCCTGGATCCGATATATAACTGAAGAGGGTGCGATGTGGGTGTTTTGTTTCATATGGAACTAGCACACTCTGAGGGAGTTTAAAAATGGGTGAATTTTAAATTTTAGACACTATGGGGGGTCATTTTGTCCCACGAATAACAGGGATGAAGTCCAGTTGGTGGGAGGGGGCATTCCAGAAGCAGAGAAAGGGCGTGATGTGGGCGGCCCTTGACCCTGGATGTACAGGGCCGATTCCAAGGTCAGCCCTGTATGTCCAGTGCCTTCAGGCTAGACGCGGGCAGGCAGGTGAGGGGGCACAGGTGGTTCGCCACAGCCCAACCAAGGCCTTGAAAGGCCAGATCGGGAGTCTGGCTGCAGGGAATGGAAGTCGCTCTGGGGCGGCCGGCAATCATGGTTCGTGAATGGAGGCACAGTACCATGGCGACGGGACATCATGGCACTGTGGCTCCATTCAAGAGCCTGGCTGAGTTAGCCAGGTTGTCACTGGAAAGTACAGCCAGGCAGAATCGTATCCTGGCCTGCATGTCCAGGTGCTAGACCCAATTCTGACCCTGCAGGAGCTGCAGGATCAGAATCGGTCTAACTTTGCATGGCCCAATTTTGCCATACAGGGGGCTGAACGTCCTATTGTGAATACGCCTCCACACAGGGATATTAAAAAATATTCAAAGGAGTGGAGGAGTAGCCTAGTGGTTAGAGCACTGGCTTGGGAACCAAGGAGACCAAGATTCAATTCCCACTAGCACTCCTTGTGGCCTTGGGAAAGTCACTTAACCCTCCATTGCTCAGAAAAATCCAAGTTATCAATGTTCCTGTTTAATGTACATTTACCAAGTGTAAGTTACAATGTAAGCTGCTTTGATTAAAATGATAAAGCAGTATAAAAAAATATTTAGGTGGTTTGAAGACCTGCCACCTGCCTAAATGCCAGTCAGTAGGATATTCATTAGCGTTAACACGGTTAGTGCTACTAAGTATCCCCAGGTGCAGCCACTAAGCATCCCGCTGCTAGCCAGCTAACCTCAAGGCATTCCAGGAGCAGAGTGGAGATTGCACCCAGGTTTAACCAGCCAGCAGCAATATTAAGCCAATAGGCAGTTATCCTAAAGTAGCTAAAGGTAGGCTAGCTAAATGGCTGTCCTAACTTTTGCCTCTTTTACAATCCTGCCATCAGGTGAATATTGCTACTGACCAGATTGCAAAAGCACAATCCAGCCAGGTATTCAACATCTTTGGCCTGATATGACTCTGGTATCAAATATCCAGATTCAAGTTTCACCAGTGACTGCTAGCCACTTTAACCACATTAGCCATGGCCACTGAATATTACCCTCTATTATTTGGCAGTCTAAGATGCTAGATGGTGTTTTGATACTGGTTTAACTGTTTAAATTAAATTCAATAAAAAGCAAATTAAAAAAAAAAAAAAACACTATGGGCCCAATTACAATCCGGATGTACAGGAACTCTGTGTGCCAGGCTGGATCCGGATGCACAGACGGAGTTGCGATTCTGATCCCGCGGGGCACATCTAGCCCCACGGGACTGGAATCACGAACAGGCCTGTACGTGCAGGCCAGGACCATGATTCAACCTGGCATGCACGTACAAGACGTGCCCGACTAATTCAGTCTGGGCTTTACATTGGAGCCGTGGCACCATAGCGTCTGGATGGCATGGTACCGTGGCTGCATTGTAAAGCTGCAATCCCCGGCTGCCAGCTCCTACATTGCTTTCCCTGCAGCCCAAGACCCAATCCGTCCTTCTCCAGGCCAGGGTCAGACTGTGGGGAATGTTCTCCGCCCCTCCTGCCGCTACCATGCCCTGGGCTGCCATCCTCTGCCCGATCAGGGAACTTATTTTATCTCATAAGTGTAATAAGTTCCCCATCTAAGCAGTTGGCCCTGGATGTTCAGGGCCAACATTGGAATCGGCCCTGTACATCAGGGGCCGACAATCGCCCACTGCCCGTCCTAATGCCGCCCACAATCTGCCCCTTCCCCGCCCCATCTAACTTCCCTATACAATGAGTGGAGAAGGAGGACGGGATGGGACGTCCATCCCCACTATTCATGGCTCAGAATGACCTTGTATGGGTTCTTTTACTAAAGTGCACTAAGAGGTTTCAGGTATATTCAGGAGAAGAGGAAGATCAGTGGTGGAATCGCAAGACTCAAAGATGCTAAACAAATACTTCTGTTTCTGTTTTCATGGAGGAAAATCCTGGAGAAGGATCACATATATGTGGCAAATATACAAATGGAAATGAAGATTAGAGGATGGCCAACGTAACTCCAATTTTTAAAAAGAGTTCCAGGGGTGATCCGGGAAACTACAGACCGGTGAACCTGATGTCAGTACCGAAAAAATGGTAGAAACCATCATAAAGAACAAAATTACTGAACATGTAGATAGTCATGGCTTAATGGGAGACAGCCAACATGGCTTTAGACAAGGAAGATCATATCTGGCTAATCTGTTATGTTTTTTTGAAGGTGTGAATAAACAGGTAAACAAAGGTGAGTCGGTTGATATAGTGTATCTGAACTTTCAGAAAGTCTTTGACAAGGTCCCTCATCAGAGACTTTTGGCAAAACTAAAAAGTCATGGGATAGGAGGCAGTGTACTGTTGTGGATCGGGAATTGGTTAAAAGATAGAAAGCAGAGGGTAGGGCTAAATGGACAATTTTCCCAATGGAGAAAGGTGAATAGTGGAGTGCCCCAGGGATCTCTACTGGGTCCGCTGCTTTTTGACATATTCATAAATGACTTGGAAAAGGGAATAACGAGTGAGGTTTTCAAATTTGCAGATGACACAAAACTTTTTAAAGCTGTTAAAACACATGATGATTGTGGAAAATTGCAAGGGGTTCTTGATAAATTGGAAGACTGGGCATCCAAATGGCAGATGAAATTTAATGTGGACAGGTGCAAAGTTATGCATGTAAGAAAGAACATCCCAAACTGTGTTTACTCGATGCAAGGTTCCACATTAGGAACCACCACCCAGGAAAAAGATCTAGGCGCCATTGTGGAAAACATGTTAAAACTCTTTTCCCAGTGTGCAGCAGCAGCAGCCAAGAGAGCAAATAGAATGCTAGGTATCATAAGGAAAAGAATGGAAAATAAGGACTTCCGGTATGGCAATGAGCTGACCAGACCAATGTTCCCTCTAATTTTCTGTAGGCTGTGTGCACATAAAATATCAGCTGTGCAGCTTTTGAAGGAAGGTTAAATTTGTGTGCGCCACATAACGACACTCAGCGTTATATACTTTAAAATTTGACTACACGTCAGAATATAGTATGTACACCACATTGATTGCACTAGAAAATATTGTAGAACTTGTGAAAACCATAAATACACAACAACTTTTAAATTTTAAGATGTCGGGGTTGTTTTCTATTAGAATCAGAACCGTAATTTTTGTGCGCTCTGTTGTAAGGTATGTGCGCTCGCTCGGCGAGGTGTGTGCGCGCGCACACGCACACAGCTTAGAGGGAACAGTGGACCAGACGTGTCCTGATCAGCTCCGGGCAATTACCCTACAAATCTGCAACACATCCGAACCCATATTGATGATTGCTGCTTCTACTGCCGACTCCGTATAACGCTTGGGCGAGATCTTTGAGTTGGGGCAGTTTTTGGACCGCCGAGAGGCTCTTCAGGAGTGCAAACCTGATGTCAACGAAAACTCTCAGGAGAGAGAAGCCACGTGCAACGGAGGCCAAAATGGCCGAAGGGGCACCCACTAGCCCGAAACCCGGCGACAACTCCGAACTGGTGGTTGAGGTGAGCACAGCGGTGGTGCGTGCGCTGGAGGCTTGATTCCACGATCTAGCAGAGAGCCTGCAAAACCTTAACCAAAACTTTACAGAGTTTGCCGGACGAATGGAACAGGCAGAGGATCGTATAGCAGACGTCGAGGATGCCCAACAATCCCTCACAGCTAAAGTGATGGCCCTCGAATCCATCGTCAAGCAGCAGAGTGAAAAGCTAGATGACTTAGAAAATAGAGGGCGCTGCAAGAATCTACGGTTCGTGGGGATCCCCGAGTCAGTGGGGGACGGAGCCCTCTTCGGCTATCTGCAGTCTTGGCTCGATAAGCTGCTGGGAGGCACCGGGGAGAGCCAAGTGAAACTCGAGCGTGTGCATCGGCTGGGACCCCGGAGGGAGCAGACACAGAGACCTCGAGCGGTCATTGCCCGGTTTCAGGACTACCGGCAGAAGGAGGAAGCTCTGCGAATCGCCCGCAGTCGCAAGATCTCACAGCAACCGACTGCTGAGCATATCCTCGTATTCCAAGATTACTCGGCTTTAGTAAGCCAGCAGCGTCGTGCCTTCTCTTCTGCCTGCGCTCAGCTGTTCGCTAAGGGGATACGGTTCTCGTTGCTGTACCCAGCCCGCCTGCGGGTTGAATATCAAGGTCGTACAAAACTCCTGGCGACGCTGGATGAAGCAGTTACCTTCTTGGACTCACTAAACACCCCAAGCCAGGAATCTACTTGAGAGGCGCCCGGATGTGTACAGCGGGACTTTAATGATAAGACGGGTGAACCCCGGGCTACCGGCGGACCGCTATGGAAGCGGCTACAACTGCTGCTGTGGACCTGAGCGTTTGGGCAACCATTCGATCTGACTGCAGGGTTTATTTTTTTCTTTTTTGGAATCCTTTTGAATGGACTGCATGGCCATATTGAACTTCTTAGAACTGCCCACATGGTTATTCTGAATCTATCTGAATGGTCTGCATGGTTACCTTGAAGCTGTTTGAATGGTCTGCGTGGTTATTTTGAATCTGTTTGAATTTGTTCGAATGGTCTATATGGTTACTTTGTCTTTTTTGTTTCTTCTGGAATGGCTGATACGTGCGATTGACGGTTTTGCCTGATGCACGGTTGTTCACCCAGAGGCGGGAGTATAGGGATAGATATAGTGTGCTCTCCCTCCCCTCCCCTTCCTCCCCGTTCACTATCTTACTAGGGGCCACATCCCCCCCCCTTACGTTTTCTGTGGCGCTGGTGGACCCGATACCGGGGGAGTGGAGCTAGCTGCTTACTTGCTCGGCTGGGGAGGGCGGAGGTCTAGGGTAAGGGAATGACCACATGACTCTAAGTCCGGGTTGGTTGGGGCTTCTGGCGGGTGGGCCCAGCTCCTGGGAGTGTTCTACTCAATACCCGCACTTGATTAAGGCGGAAGACCCGGGTTCAACCACGGCGGGGAGTCTGGGAGGCACACCTTAGGAGTCTGGTCTATCCCTCTTGACGATGAGGAAGAAGCACCTACTAGGGCTGATTCTGCAGATCCTCGGCATCTCCTTCAGGTACCTGGGCTTAGAGAAGGGGGAGGATTCTAGGGGCCGAGGTATAGGGCACGAGAATACCTATACAGTGTGAATGCGGTGAGTCTGAATGAGACCATGGCTCTACATTGTACTGTTCTAGCTGTGTGTGCATAATTTTGCTTTGTTATTAGAGCTAAGCGGTTGTGGATTGGTGGGGTGGGCTTATTGCTTATAGGGAGGGGGAGGGGGGCAGACTGACCCGTAGCTGCGTGGGTTAGGCTGTGGTAAAAAATTCTTTCAGCGGTTGGGCGGTGTCCTATGGACTGCAATACGGGGGGATCTTCTAAGGGTAGCTTCTAGACACACAGGCCCCAGGGAATAGATTCCGGCCCTGGGGGGTTGAACTGGAGGGGGGAGTCTGTGGGGGGGGGGCCTGAAGGGGAGCAGAGCGGTGGCAGTTGCCTTCATGCGACCAGAGTTCTGGTAGGCAGGGGCAACAGATAGAGTCGGCCCTCTGCGAGGGATCCCTTACCAGAATAGGGCTGCTATTAGGCTCATGCGGGGGGGGAGTGGGTAGAGGGGACCTTTGATCATAGAGGTTGGGTTTGGATGCTAGTGGAAGTTGTCCGACCGGGTGGGTGGACCAGTGGGTGCTGGAGGGGGGGAGAAAGGGGGGAGGTAAGGGAGAGGTGGGGGGGGAAGGGGGTGAGGGTGGGGGGTGAGGGGGAGAATGGTTCGTCAACATTTGTCTTGTGTCACTGTACCCTCCTAGTTCCTGAGCGAGGGAAGTCCCAGGCTGGGAGGATCTCTCTCAAACATGTAGAGTTTGACCATTGGTGGATCTTTGACACTGCCCCATGCCCCTGAAGATTATCACTTGGAATGTGTGCGGGCTGGGAAACCCGATCAAGAGATATAAGGTATTGCAGGCTCTAGCCCGCCAACAGTGCGACATCGCCCTCTTACAAGAAACTCACCAGACGGCTGAAGAGCATAATAAATTATGTCATTCCTGGGTGGGACAGGTCTGGGGCTCTCCTGCTAACGGGAGGAAAGGAGGTGTTGCTGTCTTGTTCCATAAGAGGGTCCGTTTTACATTGGAATCAGTCATAGCTGATGATATGGGCAGATATCTTCTCCTTCATGGCCATCTTGAAGGGAAGCCGGTGACTATCGGGAATCTCTATGGGCCGAACACGGTTGATCCCCGCTTCTTTAGCGACTTGGCGTCCCAGGTGGAGCAACTTCCGGACTGCCCCTTGCTCTTGGGGGGAGATTTCAATGGCATCCTGGATGTCGATCTGGACACCTCGAGAGAGGGGGAGGGCCGGGATAGAGTCTCTACGACCCGAATGCTACAGCGGTTTCGGAAGCGGTTGGATCTGGTAGATCCTTGGAGACTACTTCACCCTCATGAGAGGGATTATACCCATCAGTCCCGGGCACACGGCACTAGCGCCCGTATTGACTACATTCTGTTATCGGGGGGGCTTTTTGCCCGGACGGGTGAGACTCAGATTGGCCCCCTAGAAATTTCAGATCATGCCTGGGTATGGTTGGAGCTGCATTGGGGAGGGGCACAGTCCCCCCGGTCTCGGCTCTGGCGGTTTCCTCTAGACCTTTACCATGATGCCCAGTTCCACTACTTTATTCGCCGACGTTGGCAAGAATTTTTGAGCGATCACCAATGCAATGTGGGGGACCCGGAATTGGTTTGGGAGACGGCGAAGGTGGTGCTACGGGGCGACATTATTGGGTTCGCGGCCCGGAAATGCCGGATGATTGCGGAACGTATCATACGTCTGGAGCGGCGGGTTCTGGGTTTGCGCCAGATATGTGCTCGTACCCCACTGGCTGCGAATAAAAAACGGTTATGGGAAGCTCAAGTAGATTTGAACGAACTGCTCCACCAACGGGCAAAGAAATCCTTCCTTTACTATCGATATCAAATATATTGCCATGGAGATAGGGCAGGGAAGTTGCTAGCCCGGTGTTTGAGGGGACAGCGGGGCTCCCCCTTGGTAGCGGCTCTTCGAGATGATACGGGCAGACTGCACAGAGAGAGTG
This sequence comes from Ichthyophis bannanicus, assembly GCA_033557465.1. Classification (NCBI taxonomy): domain Eukaryota; kingdom Metazoa; phylum Chordata; class Amphibia; order Gymnophiona; family Ichthyophiidae; genus Ichthyophis; species Ichthyophis bannanicus. The sequence continues at coordinate 1,337,315,648 of CM066031.1, forward strand.
GGGGGATCACTCGAATTTTTCGGACATTTTTTCAATCTCTCTATGAGACAGAACGGGTGCCGGGGGCAGAACCCGGCGAGTACCTGGAGGGCTTAGACCTTCCCCAACTCACAGCAGACCAACGGGAGATCTTGGAACAACCCCTGACGGTGCAGGAGCTACAGTCGGTCATTTTGACGGCCTGTTGCTATAAGTCGCCCGGCCCGGATGGTCTAGGCGCGGAGTTTTATAAGATCCTAGGGGAGGCAGTGAGCCCAGTGTTGCTAGCGGTTTTTGGAAGCCGTACTGAGCGGGGGGCCTTTCGTTGTGGGAATAACCACGCCCACATTGTGCTGATCCCTAAACCCGGCAAAGATCCATTGTCGGCCGGCTCCTATCGCCCCATTTCGTTGCTTAATTTTGACATGAAACTGTTTGCAAAGGTCTTAGCTACTCGGCTGGTGGATGTGTTGGAACATCTAGTACATGACTCGCAGGTGGGCTTCGTTAAGGGACGATACGTTGTGCGGAATTTGAGGAAAATCTTGGCCTCCCTGGAGTGGGTACACCACCGTCAGTTGCCTTCTCTGTTGGTCAGTTTTGATGCTGAGAAGGCCTTTGACCGGGTGAACTGGGAATATTTGTGGGGACTTTTACCTAAATATGGCCTGGGCACCAATTTTTGTCGGATGGTAAGGAGTCTTTATGCCCAACCGACAGCTGGGATCGTATGTAATGGAGTACTTTTGGAAGCCTTTGATTTAGGCTGTGGGACGCGACAGGGCTGTCCTCTCTCCCCTCTTCTATTTGTTCTCTCTCTCGACCCCCTGATAAGGACTATTGAGGCTTCAAGAGCGATATCGGGAATACAAATCGGGACACAGGAATTCATAACTTCCACCTTTGCCGACGACCTACTAGTACATTTGCATTCCCCGAAGCGGTCCCTGTGGGGTCTGATGGCAGAACTTGAGAGATTCTGGAGGGTCACGGGGCTGCGAATTAACAAGGAGAAATCTGAGGCCCTTGACGTCCTGGGTAATTTGCGCGCTATGTGGACTGGAGAGTTCCCGTTGAAGTGGGTGATTGATGAGTTCATATACCTAGGCATTGTGTTGCCCAGCCATCCCGCTAGGTTATACGGCCGTAATCTCGATCGTACTCTGCGGAGATTGCAAACGCAGCTGGGGGCATGGGGGTCCCTCCCATTGTCACTCTCTGGAAAGGTGGCGGCGGTGCAGATGGTGGTGCTGCCCCGACTTCTCTATTGGTTCCAGACTCTGCCAGTATGGTTGCTTCGCAAAGATCTGCGACGTATTGAGGCTTGCTTTCATTCCTTTCTTTGGAAGGGAGGTAGGGCACACATCCCGTGGTCTCGGTTACAGGGGAAGTGGCGCGAAGGGGGGATGGGATTCCCAGATTTGAAGGCTTATGCCCTAGCTTGCCAGGCGCGACATGTGGGGGATTGGCTTGGAGACACAGCCTTCTTCACACCCCGAGCCCTCGAGGAATGTTTTGTAGCCCCACTAACCCTGTTGGGTGTTCTGCATGGAGCAAGTCCGGCCCTCCCCCGTTATCTAGTGCAGAGTGTGCTGATAAACTCGGCCAAGCGGACCTGGCAATATCTCAATGCACACTGGGGTGCCCCCTGGCAGATCTCTAGTTGGCTGCCGCTGCGGGGGAACGTCTCTTTTACCCCGGGTTCTGAATCGGCGCTTTTCCAGGACTGGTACGGCCGAGGTTTGAAACTTCTCGAACACCTGGTGGAGCCAACTGGAGAATGCAAATCTTTCTGGACGCTGAGTCGGGAATATGACTTATCCTCCCGACACGGTTATGCGTATATTCAGGTGGCCCATTATGTATCTTCTCTACCGCGAGATGCACTACGGAGCGAGCGGTCTGAGCGGATACTGGAATTCTTTGGACTGGGGGGTGATATCCCGGTGTCGATCTCCGTTTTCAAAGCTCGAGTGGCAAAACTTGTCCCCCCCCAGATTATCGGGGAGTGGAGGAGGATTGGGCGGACGAGTTGGGCAGCGAGGTGCCTCCAGGAACGGTAAGTGCAGCCTTACGACGTATAGTCAGCCTAACGCAGGGGATGCGTTGGAGAGAGGTGCAGTTCAAGTGTCTTACCAGGGCCTATTTTTCACCGAGGCGGGCGCTACGGAGTCGATTAACGACCGATGGCCGCTGCCCTCGCTGTTCAGAGCCCTTGGCGACCCTCCTGCATATGTGGTGGGCATGCAAGTGTTTGGAACCCTACTGGGCTAAGATTTGCTCCTTTCTCGGGGGGCTCCTTCGGCAACGATTGCGATGGTCGGGCCCTCTTGTGGTCTTGGATTGCATACCTCCCCCTTGCCCAGCGAAGAAAGGGGAACGTTTATTGATTCGTAAAGCCTGTCTGGTGGGGAAGGCGCCGATCCTTCGCCTTTGGAGAGACCCCCAGCCTCCTACCTTCGTGGAGTGGAGGAATAGCTTCCATCAGATGATGCATATGGAGCATCGGTGGGCACGGGGCAGTGTCAAACGTTGGACGGCCTTTATGGCAGTCTGGGAGCCTTATCTTTTACAACTGGGGGCCCGGAGTCGAAATGAGATTTTGCAGGGGGGCAGTTGACGAGACATTCTGAGCGAACCGTGGAGTGGATGGGAGGAGAGGGGTGCAGGGACGCTCAATGTATCTGAGGGGGGAGGGGGGATGAGGGGAAGTTGGGGGGTGGGGGGAAGGGGGTAAACTGTCGGGGGGGGGGGGAACTGTTATAACCCACCTTCTATGTATTTACGTTGTCTTACCCGGGGGGGGGGATCAGAGTACACCCCGCCCCCCGCGGAACTATGTATGTACTGTATTGTTCATGTGTTGGTGGAATATAAATAAAGCATTTAAAAAAAAAAAGAATGGAAAATAAAACAAAGGATATTAAATGTCTCTGTATCGTTCCAAGGTGCGACCGCACCTTGAATATTGTGTGCAGTTCTGGTAGCCGTATCTTAAAAAGGATATAGCGTTATTAGAAAAGGTTCAGAGAAGAGCCACCAAAATGGTAAAGGGGATGGAAGGATACCCCTATGAAGAGAGGCTAAAAAGGTTAGGGCTCTTTAACCTGGAAAAGAGATGGCTGAGGGGAGATATGATAGAGGTCTATAAATTAATGAATGGAGTGGAACGGGTAAACGTAGATCGATTGTTTACGTCATCACAATACAGAAAGACTAGGGGACATGCAATGAAGCTACAGGGTAAACTATTTAAGACTAATAAGAGAAAATATTTTTTCACTCAACGTGTAATCAAACTCTGGAATTTGTTACCGGATGATGTAGTAAAGGATGTTAGTGTAGCTGGGTTTAAAAAAAGGTTTGGACAAGTTCCTAGAGGAAAGGTCCATAAACCATTATTAAAAGGGACCCAGGATATCACTGCTTGACTCAATACAAGCACTGAGGAACCTGTGTTTTTTGGGGAGACTGCTAGGTACTTATGACCTAGATTACCCACTGTTGGAAACAGGATACTGGGCTTTATGGACCTTGGTCTGACTCAGTATCGCATATCTTATGTTCTTATGGATACCACACCTTAGACAAGGCCATGGGACTAGATGGGATACATCCCAGGATACTGAAAGAGCCAGAGAGGTTCTGGAAGGGCCTTTAAAGGTTGTTTTTAATAGATCCTTGGAGACGTGAGAGGTTCTGCATGAGTGGAGGTTCTGCATGAGTGAGAGGTTCTGCATGAGTGGATAATGGCTGATATGGTACCTCCTCACAAAAGTGGTAATAGGGAAAAGGCAACAAAATATAGGCCAGTAAGCCCTACCTCTGTGGTTGGAAAAGTAATGGAGACAGTCTTGAAAGAAAGAATACTGGAATTTCTGAAAACCAATTGTTTCATGATCTGAGGCAAGATGGTTTTACCAGGGGAAGATCATGCCAAACAAATTTGATTAAGTTCTTTAACTGGGTGACCAGAGAACTAGATTTTAAAGAAAAGCAGGCAGATCCAGGTGCAGACATGAGCTCACAAATATGGACTTCCCTGATATGGACAATCTGCGAGGGAATCTAAATAGGCACCCCCAGTATAGTACTTCAGAATCTGGATGTTTTGGAATAGCTTAATGGTTAGCATAGTGAGCAAGGAACAGAGAAGCCATGGTTCAAATCCCATTGCTGCTAGTATCAAAATTATGCTGAGTATTGACATGGAGGACTGGCTTAGTGTTTGGAGCACTGGCTAAATAGCCAGGAGACCAAGGTTTCATTCTCACTAGCACTTCTTGTGGTCTTGGGCAGGTCACATGACCCTCCATTGCAGTGGAAGAAAGGCCTGGCAATCTACTTCTAGTCATACTGCCAAGAATGCCCAGGAGCTGCTGGGTTGCCAGGAGTTGGCATTGACTCAAAGGCATGCATTGCATTTTACTTGGGGATGATGGCGTGCTTTCTCCTCTACACCTTCTGAATTGTTTTCAGCCCAAACAAGAACTTTTTAGATGCCTATTCGTGCCTGGAGAAGGTCTAAACTTAGACATGATGCTGGGAATTTCTGAGATCAGGTGGGGATGTCCAAGCTCCTAGGAACTCCCCTGTCATGCCTCCACAATGTCCCTGTTTAAACGTGGACACCCAGAGACCTAGCTTCTAAAATAGCTCCAGAGATATCTCTGTGCTTTGGACATCTCTTTGCTCATATTTGGACATCCAAAGCACAAATAGGGCTTCCAAAATGACCCCCTTAGTTAACCCCCTCCCTTAAAAACTCTGAAAAACTAAACTGACTGATACAAATATGCAGACAGTAGTGCAGCAGCAAGATGGGGCTATTCAGTCTCTGGCAATAAGTGTCACATGTGTGATTATCTCCCAGCTGGTGCACTTGTGTGCACGTGGTACACTTGAGTATGTGAGCACTTGGTGCAAAGAGCTCCTGGCTCTCAGAGAATGAGTCAAATCTCTTGAGGCTAGAGTAATCTGTATGAGATTTGGATAAGGGAGGGTGGAAATGCCTATTTATTGTAGAGTTCTCTACCAGAGTTCTCTTTTTTGTTTTTCATCACAGAATTGATAGGACTGGTAATGGTAGAGCTAAGTTTTATAATACTGCTCTCATGGTGGCAAATCATCTCTTCTAGCTATATTATGAAGAATCACTACTAGTGAGATAGGGGCTCCTGTAATGGCTTATCTTCTTCTTTTTTATTGTCCTCCAAATATGTTAGTCACAGATTAGGAAAAACATAATTTTGCACTTGGCAGAATGGCTATGAAGGACTTAGACAAGATTCACAAAAGCAGAGATGTCTCGCTCCACACAAAGATTCAACTTGTCCAAACCATGGTATTTTCAATAAAATCATATGGATGCAAAAGTTAGACAGTGAAAATGATAGACAGGAAGAAAATTGATGCCTTTGAATTATGGTGCTGGCAACGAATACTGTAAATATCCTGGACTGCCAGAGGAACAAACCAGTCAGTACTAGAGGAGATCAAACATAAGCTTTCCCTAGAAGCTCAGATGACAAGACCTCAACTTTCATACTTTTGATACATCCTGCAAAGAGAGATATCATTAGAGAAAGACATCATGCTTGGTAAGGTAGATGTTCAATGCAAAAGAGGAAGACTAGCAATGAGATGGATTGATACAATAACAGCAGCTATGGGTGCCACTCTACCAACATTGAGCCGCCTGACTAAACATTGAAACATAGAAACATGACGGCAGAAAAAGACAATATGACCTATCCAGTCTGCCCTTCCATATCAACCACTACAACAGTCCCCTTTTTTTCCTTTAGAGATCCTCTGTGTTTGTCCCATGCCTTGTTGAATTCAGACACTGTCCTCATTTACAACCTCCACTGGGAGATTATTCCATGGATAAACCACTCTTTCCATAAAAAATATATTTCCGCATATTACTCCTGAGTCAATCCCCTTTCACCCTCATCCTATGTACCCTCATAGCAGAGCTTGTTTTCAATCAAAAGAGGCTCTCCTCCTGTGCATTTATGCCATGGAGGCATTTAAACATCTCAGTCATATCACGTCTATCCCGCTTTTCCTCTAAAGTATACATATTAAGATCCTTAAGTCTGTCCTCATATGCTTTATAATAAAGACCACTAACCATTTTAGTAGCCACCCTCTCTACTGACTCCAACCTGTTTAATCCTTTTGAAGGTGCAGTCTCCAGAATTGCACACAATACTCCAAATGAGGTCGCACCAAAGACTTATACAGAGGCACTATCATCTCCTTTCTTCTGCTGGCCATTCCTCTCCCTGTGCACTCAAGCATCCTTCTAGTTTTTGTCATTGCCTTTTCTACCTATTTAGCTACTTTAAGATCTTTAGACACAATCATGCCTAGGTCCCGCTCTTCTTTTGTGGACAGGAGTACTTCACCCCCTATACTATATCGCTCCCTTGGATTTCTGCAGCCCAAATGCATTACCTTGAATTTGTTAACATTTATTTATTTATTTATTTATTTTATTTAAAGGGTATTTCTATCCCGCCTTATCCTTCAATCAAGGTGGCGTGCACAGCAAACAATCAAGGAGTTGGCGTTTGTGTTCAAGGTATTCTTATATTGTACAGTGGATGTGTATGCGAGTGGGTAGGTTGATTAGCATGCGCTATTTACAGCATGACCTTTATACAGTGAGCGTGCGGATGAGATGTTAGTTCGTGGCTGTTGCTCCCATTATGTGTTTGGGCCATATTGTTCCAGGAAGAGCAGAGTCTTTAGTTGCTTCCGAAAGTCCTTAGTGTCTTCCGTGGATCGCAGTTTGTCAGGGAGTGCGTTCCACAATCCAGGTGCTGCCATTGATAGTGCTCTTCGTGCAGTGGACTTGCATGCCTTTATGTAGTCTTTTGGCGTGTTGATTGTGTCTGATGTGGCTCTTCTTCTAGGTCTTGTGCTGATGTCGGGTTGTATGAGGTGTTGAAGGCTGTGGGCAGAGTTCCTGTGTTTGTTAAATCTCATCTGCCAAATTCTAGACCATTCTTCAAGCTTAGCTAGATCCCACCTCATGTTATCCACACTTTCCTGGGTATCTTATGTATTGAAGATTTTGGTATCATCCACAAAGAGGCAAACCTTACCCAACAGCTCTTCCACAATATCACTAACAAAGATGTTAAAAAGAATCGGATCAAAAACAGATCCCTGGGGCACACCACTGGTAACCTCCTTCTCTTCAGAATGTGCTCCATTTACCTGTACCCTTTGTTGCCTCCACTCAACCAATTTATAACCCAAACAGTAACTTTAGGGTCCATCCCTAGGGTGCTCAGTTTGTTTATAAGTCACCTGTGTGGAACGGTGTCAAAGAATTTACTGAAATCTAAATACACCACATCTAGGGCTCTCCCTCAGTCCAACTCCTTGGTCACCCAGTCAAAGAAATCAATCATATTTGTCTGACAAGACCTGCCTCTGGTGAATCCATGCTGCCTCAGATCCGGTAATCTGTTGGACTCCAGAAACCTCACTATTTTCTCTTTTAGCAGCGCTTACAATAATTCACTTACTACTGACATTAACCAGCCTGTAGACTTCAACCACATCCTTACTTCCGCTTTTGTGTAAAGGAACCACATTTGCCTCTCTCCAGTCCTCTGGCACCACTATTGACTCCAACAAGGCATTGAAAAGTCAGTCAGTGGAGCTGCTAGAAAGTCCCCAAGTTCCCTCAGTATTCTAGGGTTTATCCCTTCCGGTTCCATCACTTTATATACTTTAAGTTTAGCTAGATTCTCAGGAACCCCATTTTCTGAAAATTATTCAAGATGCCCTTCACTTCTGTTCCTGTTTGTGGACATTTTCTGAGGTCTTGCTCCTGGTTTTTCATCTCTGAGCATAGAACAGAAATATTTGTTAAGCAATTCTGCTTTATCCTAATCAGCTTCTACATATTTCTCCCCTTCACCTTTGAGTCTGACAATCCCACGTCTGCCCTTCCTCTTCTCACTAACATATCTGAAAAATGTCTCATCCTCCCCATTTTATTGCATTGGCTATTTCTTCCTCTTTTTGAATTTTTGGTTTTCTGACTACTTTGCTAGCTTTTCTAAGTTTTTCCAAATATAGATGCCTGTCTTCCTCTCTCTGTGATCTCTTGTATTTCATGAAGGCCTCCCTCTTTTTCTTCACTTTTTCAGCTACTTCTTTCGAAAACCATAGCGGTCTCCTTTTCCTTTTCCCTTTATTTACCATTTAACAAAAAGACTGAATGCATTTAAAATATCCCCTTTCAGTTTTGCTCACTGTTTTTCTACATCCCCCAGCTGTTCCCATCTCGCTAACGACTCCCTGAGTATTGGCCCATCTTGGCAAAGTTAGTATTCCTGAAGTCTAAGAACCTCACTTTTGAATCGATTTTAGCAACCCTTGCCCTAATACTGAACCACACCATCTGGTGATCACTGGATATGAAATGATCCCCCACTATAACATCAGAAACACTTTCACCATTGGTAAGCACCAAGTCCAGTATGGCCCCTTCACGTGTGGGTTCTGTTACCAGTTGCCTGAATAGTTTTCCCTGTATAGAATCCAAGATTTCCTTACTTCTAGATGATACTGCAGCAGGAATGTGCCAATCAACATCTGGCATATTGAAATCCCTTATCAGTAGCACTTCCCCTTTCCTGGCAATGCTGCATATATTTTAATTAACTCTCTTTCCACCTCTTCGCTGTGTGAGAGAGGTCTGTATATCACGCCAATGCAAATAGACTTCTCTTTCTCTCTTCCTAGTTTAAGAACATAAGAACATAAGATATGCCATACTGGGTCAGACCAAGGTCCATCAAGCCTAGTATCCTGTTTCCAACAGCGGCCAATCTAGGTCATATGTACCTAGCAGTTTCCCCAAAAGACACAGGTTCTGCAATGCTTGTACTGGGTCAAGCATTGATATCCTGGGTCCCTTCTTAATAACAGTTTAACCCACAGTGCCTCCTCTCTCCCTTTTAAAACCTGTAGTTCCAAAACTATAATATTATTTTCTGAATAAAGTATAGTCTGGTATAGTTACACCCAGTCGTGGTTGTCCGTGAACCATGTCTCTGTTAGTGCCACTAAATCCAAGTTAGCCTCTCCCATTAAAGCCTCAACATCTGGGGTCTTATTTCCCGTGCTACAGGCATTTATACATACTGCTTTCCATATGTTTCCCCTTTTATCCATTTCCATGAAGGTATTTAATGTTTCACTTACCTGGGGGCTTTATTTTACCTGGGGACTTTCTTCATCCATCCCCAATGAATCTAGTTTTAAGTCCTCTTTAATAGGTTAGCCAGTCTGCTAGTGAAGACACGTCGACCCTTCTTGGACAGATGGATGCCATCTCTGATCTGCAACCCTTGGAACAACATCCCGTGGTCAAGGAAATCAAAGATCAAACACAGTTTAGGTCAACTATCCAGAGGGTTACCATGAGTCGACACTGACTCAACGGCACTTAACAACTATTGCTGAAGTTCCTACTAATTTGCAGAAGTTGATTGTATCAGGTGATATTTTTTTTATTCTTTATTTATAAAAATTTACAATTTAAACCAAGAAAGTTACAAAACAATCTTGCCAGAAATAGAGCAGATACATTTAGCAAAAAAATAGCATCCATAAAATAAGCAAGCAATTGTTCTATTATACATAGTATCTACTCACACTAGCCCACAAACAAGGGGAAAAACAGCACTAAGAAATTTTTATAACAAAGAAAATGTATTTAGACGACATACTGATTAACCCAATTCAAAAAATCAAGAGAGCTCAGGTGAAGCACCTACAGAGGACTCGAGACGTCTAGCACTAATGAAAGCAGTCAGTTGTGGGGGATGATAAAAAATATAAGAAACTGATTGGTATTTAACCAAGCATTTACAAGGGTGTTTCAAAAAGAAAAGCTCCCCCAACTGCACAACTCTAGGATGCAAAAGGAGAAATTCCCTTTGGCATGTCTGAGTTTCTCTAGCCAAATCCAGATAAATATGAATCATTAATCCCTTAAACAACAAATTATGCTTCCTAAAGAAAAGCTTTAATAACCATTCCCTATCAGAATATAATGCAAAGGTGACTAATAACGTGGAAGGAACTGGGGTCTCAGAATCCAATTATTCCAATAATTCAGAAACATTTAATACATTCCCTGCTCCCGCTCCCCCCCCCCCAACTGAGTCAAACCAGGTATTAACTTTGCTTTCGGTAGATAACTTTCACCACAGGTGGTATCAACTCAGGGGAAACACCCAACACCTCTACCAAGTACTGACAAAACATTTCTCTAGGAGAGACCGTAAGGAGCCTGGGAAAATTAATCAATCTTAAGTTTATTTATTTATTTATTTATTTGCAAATCTCTTATATACCGCCACTTCCCAAGATCAGTGGCGGTTTACATTAAACAACAAATACATAAAACATTGCTATGGTAAGCAGTTACATCGAACAGAATTTAAACTATATACAGGTATATTGAACAGCATTCAAAACTATATACAGGTAGTTAATATTAGCTCTAGATACATTCTCCAAATGTTCCAATTTTACTTGTACAGATGAGAAGTTCCTTTTAAATGCATCGGATTGATCTTCAAGATCTGAAATTTTTCTCTGGTTCTCCACCTCCTCAGACCGAACTTCCACCACTTGCTGCTCCAACTCCTCAACCACTACTGCAGAATTTGCCACCTTTCTTTCCAACGCTGAAATCTGTGGCACCAAAGCTTCTCCCATTGATAAAATTGCCTGCCAAATACTTTCCAAAGTAAAGTTCACCGGACGCTGCAAAGAGAAAACTGTACCCAGAGTCACAGATGGTAAAGAGGCTTCCATATGTGCTGGCGTTCCTCCTCCACTCAACCCAGGCTCTTTCCGACCTTTGCCAGCCTCACTTAACGGCACTGACACCAAAACTGGGCTGTGCAACCAAAGATTGCACTCTCCCGCTGCTGATGTTCCACCAGACCCGATCCTCTCGAGCCAACAGCTTCTCCCTCAGACAGAGGGAGACCAAGCTCCAGGAATCCCTCAGGTAGGAACTGTCGGGAGACTTTCAGTGCCGGGTTCAATGGGGAGATAGATGTTGCCAATGCTCCCGCCAAGTCACCCAACTCCGACGCGATTGCAGCTCGGCGTTCATTCCCACCAATCGGGTCCCGGGCAGCACGCACAACAAAGGAGTCAAGAGGATCTAAGGAAATCGGCATGGAGGCAGAGGGGGACTGAGAGGGTAATGACCCACCTTTCCCCTTATGCTTCCTACCCATAGAGCTCAAAAGAAAAACGTGCTGCTCCAGTTAGTTGGCCGCTGCCATCTTCACACAAGCACCCATATCGGGTGATCTTAACTTTCATTTTAATGAACCAATTAGTGCAAAAGATTTATAGTTTGTATCTTGTTTCGAGACTTAGGGTCTCTTGCAGTATGTATATGGTCCCACTCATATCAATGGCCACATATTAGATCAAATTTGTTCTCTAGAACAGGGCTTCTCAACTCAGTCCTCGTGACCCACCTAGCCAGTCAGGTTTTCAGGTTAACCACAATGAATATGCATGAGAAAGATTTACATACAATGGAAGCAGTTCATGCAAATCTCTCTCATGCATATTTATTGTGGTTATCCTGAAAATCTGACTGGCTAGGTGTGTCCAAAGGACTGGATTGAAAACCGCTGCTCTAGAAGAATCCTCACTTCACATAAGTAAAGGCTGATTCTATAGCTTGGTCCTATCACTTTTTTGTGACATGTCAAATCTTAATGGGCATTCCCTCCTGCATTACTGATCCTTTCTTATGCAAGTATAAAGGCTTTTAGGCCATAGATCCTTCTTTTGGGCCTCTAAGTGCCAAATTCCACAGATTTTGTGTCTTTACCAAATGATGATCATATCATAGTATGGAAATCTTATCTTTAAACTGCTTTAGAGAAAATCATCTCATTAATACTAGAATAAGTAAGAGCAAGTGTAATTTGTGGTTCCATAATGGATTTAAGGCTATGGAAAAAACAAGCTCATTGAGCAGAAAGATTATGGAGAAAATGGAAGATGAATACATCTTATTCTGTGTATGGGGAGAGAGTGAAATATTATCTACATGACGTGAAGTATGCAAAAAACATTCTTTTACTTAAAGGATTAAAAATAGTGTAGTTCCTGCTAGAGAACTGTATTGTATCATTGAGGAGCTTTTGGGCTCACAGGACTTGAGAGATCAAGCAAAATCTTTGAGATCTGCAAATGACAATGGTAATTTTTTTGATCTTTAAACTAAGAGCATCATGCACAAGTAAGACATTGTTGACTACGTTACCTTCTATGTCAAATGCTGATGCAGGCTCTAAGACACTAATGGAAGATGACACCACAATAGGTCTTTCCTGCTGTCATTCCTTTAACCCTTTCAAGGCCAACTTTAAATTTTTAATCCCCATTCTGCAGCCTGGTTAATTTTTGCATATTTCAGGAAAATTGTACCCGTCGTATTCAATATGTTCTAATAGTGATTTTCCTTCTGCTATGGTCATGTATTATATACCATTTGATAGGAATATTTAGTTAGAATTTTGGATCCCAAGAGGTTTGGGCTCGGCCTGGAAAGGGTTAATCTTGTTTCACTTATCATGTTTTCTAAGATATTAGCCTCTGCAAATCCAACAGTGTCTGAATTGGATCCTTTGCCATCAAAATTCTTAAGAAATTCTATACATGAATAACATCATTTTTTGCATCCTATGATACTAATAATTTAAATTCTGGATGACTTCCAAAGACTCATAAATTGGCTCTAGTATATCCCATTTTGAAAAACAAATCAAAGCGATCCTTCTCTTTCAGATAAGGCACATATCCAATATTTCTTTTGATACTAAACTCATTAAAAAATCAGTTTATCTACGGTTAAACAATTATTTAGAACAAAAGAATGTTTTTCAATACTAAGGCAACTGGGCTTTCATCCAAATCATGGCACTAAAACTAGGTTAGTGGTGATGGTTAGTGAAATAAAAGAATGCTTGGATAGAAGATTGGTTGTGTTGTTGGACTTTTCAGTGGCTTTTTATTTAGTTGACCATCAGATTCTGATTCAGAATTAAGGCTCAGGTTTTGGAATGGTTTTTGTCTTTTTTATCAGACCATACCTTTAAGCTGACTTTTCACTTAGGAAATGGACAGGGGTCAATTCTTTTCCCGGCCCCTTTTTAATATTTTTGTAAACCCAATGACGTTTCTGGGAGTAAGTTGATAATTTTTTGCCAATGACATGCAGATTATTATCCACACCAAATGGAGGTTGGTCCAAAAGAAAAGTGAAAAAATTGCATGTGCTCGCAGATATCTAGTCCTTCACAATGTCTCCGCAGGGGTTGCCCCTTCTCCTAGCATATAGACATTAATTAAACCCTGGAATTTCTTACCAGAGGATGGAGTAAAAGCTGTTAGTGTAGCTATATTTTTAAAAGGTTTGGATAAGGTCCTGGGGGAAAATTCCATAAAGCATCATTAGAAACAAACATAATGGCAGAAAAAGACCACGTGGCCTATTTAGTCTGCCCTTCCATTATTAAAGCGGATCAGTGGAAATCCACTACTTATCCACCACAATTTGATCAAATATGTCATAGTAATTTATATAAACCATAATAGTGTTACAGATAATAAGCAAAATAATACATCCACAAGATAACAAGCCTTCCCTCCAACACAGAGGCATAGCAGCATTATAACAAGATCCACTGCTTAAGCAAGGACAATCGTTGAGAGGACTTTTTGCTTTTTGAAAAAATGCCTCTGGCATGTGGACCAATCAGGAGGAAAACTCTTGTATAGCTCCCAAAAAATGTGCAAAATTTTCATGGCATACTGCATGCTTCATGATTTGATCCAAAGGCAGAGACTCCCACCTCTAGAAGGTGTAGAGCTGTTAGAAGCTGACACAGAACTAGTACCAGAGAAGGAGCCAGCCCATCCCCACAGCAAGTCCTAGCAACAAGAATAGATCTACTACACAGGCATTTTCAACGAGGCATTGCACATTTTTTAACAGTGAGTAAGAACAAGCTTATTTTTTCCTTTCCCTTTCTCATTCACTCTTCCCATTCCCACCCTTCACCCTCTTGCCACAACAGCTGCTATGCTATGACATACAGAGGTACTGGATGGGGTGTCACTGGTCTTTAGAAGTAGATAGTAATTCCTAATCTAGCATCCCTTTATGTTATGCAACCCAATAAGAATTAGGACATATCATGGGATCTTCTACCCAACTGGTTAGGACTACTACTTGTAAATCTTATGAAGGATTCTATGATGTGGCAGCAACCAAAGGGTGCAATGTGTCAGAGGAAGTGTGTGGCAGTGCTGGAGACCATGCTGGAGAGGCACAGATCTTGCTTTTTTGTGCACTAAAGCTCTGAGAGGTAGCAGAGTGATGGAGTTAGTAGTCAGTTCTTTCCCAAGGTCACAGTACAGACCTCTGATCTCTTGTTGCAGGATCATTATGTCCTGCAACAGGTTTTGTAGCCCACTCACCAGCATCTCATTGAGTTGTAGCAACCTTCCTTGAAGCTGAAGATTAAATTCACTGTGTGCCAGCAGTTGTTCTTCATGCTGAAGCTTGCATTCTCTCTGGTCCGGCAGTTGCTGGTTTTGTGCTAGAAGCTGGTCCCCATAGTAAACTAGTTATTGAGTGATACTTTCTGCTTGATAGCCAGATGTATACAAGCTGTATCAAAGTCATATTTGTGCTTTTGTTATTTTTACAAATTTATTTTATTTATTAGTGAATATATTTTAAAAAATGACAAATGCTTAATAAAAAGTTTCCAATTTGGAATATGTTGCTGTATTTTGTAGATTAATGATGGCAGCAACAAAGAGGGTTGACTGGTCTCCTAAAAAGAGAGCAACAGCCATTACTTTGAGAAATGAGGGGTACAGCTTTAGTGAAATCGCTCAGAAGATGGGCCATGGAGTGACAGCATCTGGTGTACAAAACTTGTGTGCTCGCTTCAAAGTAACTGAAAGTGTTGCAACTCAGAAGGGAAGAGGAACTCCAAAAACTGACAGAATGATTGTTAGGCTGGCTTTAAAATATCGTAAATATGCCAAGGACCTCAATCAGGAACTTATGGATCTTGGTGTGTCCATTACTGATCAAACTGTTCGATCCAGTCCAGTCCAGTTTATGTGACCTTCAGCCCACTGGAGTCGTTGTTTTCTCTGCTGAATATTCAGAAAAGGTTTCTTTCTTGGAATTCTTGCCCTCAGACCGGCGTTGAGCAGCCTGTTTCAAACAGTTCAATCAGTAACGGACACACCAAGATCCATAAGTTCCTGATTGATGTCCTTGGCAGATGATTTATGATTTTTTAAAGCCAGCCTAACAATCATTCTGTCAGTTTTTGGAGTTGTAGACTTTTTCCTTCCTCTTCCCTTATGAGTTGAAACACTTTCAGTGACTTTGAAGCGAGCACACAACTTTTGTACACCAGATGCTGTCACTCCATGGCCCATCTTCTGAGTGATTTCACGAAAGCTGTACCCCTCATTTCTCAAAGTAATGGCTGTTGCTCTCTTTTTAGGAGACCAGGCAACCCTCTTTGTTGCTGCCATCATTAATCTACAAAATACAACAACATATTCCAAATTGGAAACTTTTTATTAAGCATTTGTCATTTTCTTTTAAATATTTTCGCTAATAAATAAAATAAATTTGTAAAAATAACAAAAGCACAAATATGACTTTGATACAGCTTGTATACACCTGGCATTATAGCACACATTATCTGAAGCATCAGCTTATACATGAGATTCTGCATAAAGCCTGCTTAAAGTGGATCGACATTTCATGAAAAATATAATTTTCCTGAGAAAAAAGACATCAATTGCCTTGTCTGACTCCAAATCGAAATTATTTCTGATAAATGTTGATGATATTCATTTGTAATATGTTCCCAAATGTTATGGCAACA
The DNA here is from genome assembly GCA_033557465.1 of Ichthyophis bannanicus. NCBI lineage: Eukaryota > Metazoa > Chordata > Amphibia > Gymnophiona > Ichthyophiidae > Ichthyophis > Ichthyophis bannanicus. Next base: position 1,337,331,631 of record CM066031.1, read on the forward strand.
ATCTGCATATAGTATCTAATATATAGAATACTTAATTAATGTAGGTAAGACAGATATTATCGCGGAGAGCTCAAATTTTACAGTTGTATCCACAATTTTTTCCGCTAGTGTATATAGCTCTCAGACAATTAAGCACAGGCATGCAAGGAAGCCTATGTCATATAAATGAAATATATCTATCCATGACCATGCTAGTAAATCCTCAACGCTCTAGTGGTGCCACTAGGAGTTGAAGTGCAGCTCTAGATGTGCTTTAACTGTGTTCAGCCTCAATAGGACCCCAGTTGGTGCACTGTCACATGGTCTGTGCACTAGAGGGCAACACTGCATGCCTTTTTACTAGCCAACATTATGCATGAGGAGCACCCAGGCTATTGTCCTGTACGTTTTACAGTTTGAAGGTCCAGCATATAAAAGCTATGGAAGATAGAAGGTATGCTTCCGAGCATAACAAAGCCAACTGGAAACTCACTTATTTAGAGGTAACCTCTCCAGGATATAATAGACTATTGCCTGATTTCACATACAGGGAATTGTGGGCAAACTGCTGGTGGGAGAATATAAGAATTCCTGAAGATAATGGTTTTGCCTGTTCTGGGGATATGATCAAACCACATTATCTGTGAATATTACTCAGAGCTAAATAGGGAGGATGCCTTTTAAATAGGGGTCACAATGGACTGAAGGTAAGACATCCTGACAGCAGAGGTGCGTAATGAGTTCTTAGAGGCTGTCTCTGCAGGCTGTGATGTGTCCTGTTGGATGACCCCCTGATTGGAGTCCTCATTCAAGGTTTCCAGGATCTGCTGCTCTGGTTCAGTTAGTGACTCCATCTGGCCAGTTTGGGATCTGTGAGGCTTTTGATATTGTTTCATATAGGTGACATAATAAAACTGAGCACCTTTGGTATGGACCCAAAAGTGAATGACTGGATTAGTGATAGTTGGAGTTCACTCCAAAAGAAGGGATATTACCAGTGGTGTACAACAAGGAAAAGTCTTTGGTCTGATTCTTTTGTAAGTGAACGCAAATTCGTGAAGCGTTCCATATTTTTATCAATGTAATATATTCCATTGCCGTTGTTTTACTATGGATAGCCAGTTACCTCATTGTATTATTGAGTTGCAATTTAATAGTTGAATGTTTACTTTTATAAAGTTGTTCTATGTAAAAACCTGTTCTATGTAAAATAGTTCTAAACCTGTTCTATGTAAATTAGTTTCTAAACCTGTTCTATGTAAAATAATAGCATTCTATTATTAAACTTTGTTTACTTGTAAACCGCCACTGATCGCTGGAAGTGGCGGTATAGAAGAGATGTATAAATAAATAAATAAATAAATAAAGTGAGATAGTAGAGAGACTGTCAGGAAAAGTCTGCCTTTTTGAGGAAGGTGTACAAAATACGAGATGGAATCTAACAAAGCTTAAGAAAAGGTCCAGCGTTTGACAGCTAAGATTTAATGCTAAATCCAGGGGAGCAGTACAATACTGTATGGGGATGGTGTCTTCAGTGCATGAAGAGGGAGATCTGATGATCATATGGTGGCCAAAACAGGCAGAAAAGGGAATGGATAAAGCCACAATCATGATGAGTGCATTTGGAGAGGACTGACTAGCATGAAAAAGGAGGCAATAGTGCCTCTGTATAAGCATCTGATTTGATCTGATTTGGAGCAGTATGAACTATTCTTCTTCCGGTGATGCACTGCCAAGAAAACCCATAGGCAGATGGGTTGCCAGGAGTCAACACTGACTTGACGACACTACAAAAAAATAAAAATAAAATAAAAAGAACTATTCTTTAGACCATACCTTCAAAATGATATACACCAGATGGAGGCACTTGAGCCTAACTACTAAAATAAAGTATATTGGAATTGACTTAAATATTTTACTATCTCCAAGGTATCTGGATAGAGGATCCAAGATGGCGATTTAACTGATGTTGGGAGCGGCGTCGTTTTTCCTATATGGGTAAATGGAAGGCCAAAGGGGTGAAGAAGCCCTCTCTTACCCCAGCGGCGTCCTCTTCATTTTCCTCTCGAGTGGTTGGTCCACTTGATGCTTTTGTTTCTTTTATGCCGCGGCAGTCTGACGAGCCGGTGGTGCAGAGCCTCTCTGACGTCCCGCCGGAGCTGAGTAGCTCGACGGGAGGTTCGGGGCCTTCCATCTCTCCCCCGGCGCAGAAGCGTCCTCCTAAACAACCAACCTCAGAACAGAGTCAAGCACAGTCATTGAGCCTGCGATCTTCCCAAGTGGTGGGGTTCGCTGGGAGTGGAGGGCTGACTGCGCGGCTGGGCAATGGAGATGTTTTTTTCCCTCTCCCTCACTCTTCAGTGGTTCCATCGATACGGAGGCGTTTTGAGGGACCTGAGTTGACCTCTTCTACAGCTGGGAAGCCTGCAATGGAGCAGCAGTGTCCAGAGACCAGTTCTGGAGGGCCTGAAACTGGGGTAACATTTTGTCTTGAGCATCCAGCTGTGTTCACATTGGAGACAATTTGGTCCGCAATTATGAAGCTTGGGGAACTTATGGCTCCGCAGGTTTCAACACTGGCAGTTCAGTCTCAGTCGCACACCAATTTGTTGCAGCAGCATACACTTGAAATCTCTGCCCTGCAATCCTCTGTGACTGAGTTGCAACAAAAAACTGGTCTTTTTGAAGATGGTGTCTCGTCCTTTCAGAAGGATGCATTGGCATTAAAAATAAGACTTGAAGTGTTAGAGAATATGTCCAGATATCAAAATTTACGCTTGATTAATTTTCCTAAGTTGTCAGTGATTAGTGCAAAAGGAATGTTTAAAAAATATTTGTTAGAAATTTTGGGTGTTCCTATTGAATCTCACCCACCGATGGTTAAAGTATATTATCTTCCGGTTGGGAAAAAAAACCATCTGTGGGAGAGCTGTCTGGGGTTAGTCATCCTGAAGTTTTGGATGTCTCTGGTATTTTAGATACCTCACTTGAGGATTCTGTTTCTACATCTACTTTAATTGCCACCTTTGCTCTCTCTTCTGCTAGAAATTGGTTTTTGCGAATGTTTTTTCATAAGCGTGCTTTGTTATTTCAAGGGTTATCTGTATGTGTTTTTCCTGATCTTGCTCAGGAGACCCAGAAGAGAAGAAAAAAAATTCTGTTGCTCCATCCAGAGGTGTTGCTTATGGGGTCACAGTTTTTCCTAAAATTTCCTTGTAAATGTTTGGTTAAATTTCAGTCAGTTTCATATATTTTCTTTGACCCTTCGCAGTTACTGGCTTTTCTGAACTCGCATCGCTCTGCTGAGGCAGACTACTTCTGCAATATAGTTATGGCTTGACTGTAGACATCAGTTATATTTTCTTCACGTGTTTGTTAATTTTCTTTTTCTGCTTTGGATCTCTCTTTTATGGTGGGCTGGAGTGGGGTCAGATTGGTTATTTTACTCGCTTGATATTTTTCCTTTTGTACATTGTAGTTTATAATGTCTTTGTGTCTGTCCCCCAATTTCTATGCAGGCATATTAATGCTTGGATTTATTTGTAAAATGATAAAGTTTAAATAAAAAAAAAAATATCTCCAAGGTATAAAACGGAGAGGAGGCTCTGGAATGAGGGATCATAGGATGACAGTTAAAGGGGAAATAATAAAAAAGTAATCCAATGAAACATTTCCTTACAGAAAAAGCATTGGATGCATGGAACATCCTCCCGGTGGAGCTGGTAGTGAAAAGGACAGTATACGATTTCAAGAAAGCATGGGGCAAGCACCAAGTATCTCTAAGGGAGGAGAAGGGATTACAGACACTCAGCTGTTGTTCAGATGTGCAGACTTGATGGGCCATATGATCTTTTCCTGCCGCAATTTTCTCTGTATTATTTTCTAAGATGCACATTTCACAATGGGACATCCAAGTGCAATCTGGGACATCAAAGTCAGAATGTCGGAAAAAAAAAGCAGGCACTCTGCGTGCTCTGTCCTGACTGGCTACTAATCCTTTCTCGGCTCTTGACTCCTTCCCTTCACTCAGGGCAAGGAAGAAAGGAAATATAGAGACCATCGGGGCCCGCTTGGTAAGGACCTGCCAAGGAGAGAGATGCCTTATGTAGGGGTGGGTAGATTTGAGGCCTCTGATGGAGGTAGAGCTCGCCAGCTGCTGTGCTGCTGGGGATTGTGCTGCTGGGGATCGGTGGATGTGATGGGGTCCTGACTGCAGGATTGTCTGTCATAGCTGCTTTCCATGTGGTATGAAGGGTCACACTGACATCTGGTGATTATGAGGCCTCTGATGGAGGTGGAGTTCTCTAGCGGTAGTGCAGGCTATGCTGCTGGGGATCGGTGGATGTAATGGAGTCCTGGCTGCAGTATCATCCATTGGAGCTGCTCTCCACATGGTCTGGAGGGTTGCACTAGTGTCCGGTGGTGCTGTGCATCACCAGAAATGAGACCTTCAAAACACCACCTTCATTGAATGTAAGGAATGCTGACTTACAAATAAAGCAAGAAGTACGCTATTAGGTATCATCCTTGACCAAAGACTAAACCTAAACTTCTACATCAGCAAAACACTCAAAATAATCTACAGCAAAATAAGAATCCTACAAAACCTCCGACCTTTACTTGAACCCCCATGACTTCAGGACTGTTCTTAAGGCAATAATCTTCCCACACTTTGACTTTGCTAACATCATGCTACATGGAATATCTAAACAATCATTACAGGCATTACAAATAGTGCAAAAGACAGTGGCATGAATTATACTTGGAAAATCAAGATCAGATCACATTACTCCAATCTTAAGGCAATTGCACTGGCTCCCCATATAGAGCAGAATGCATTACAAGGAACTCATGACTACATTCAAAATCACACAAGATTTATCTGCCAACTGCCTAAAACAATTAGTACAATACACAAAAAACAAACGAGAAATGAGAAAAATGACACAGAATATGGGCCCGATTCTGTCCCGCACATACATCCCCTTTGTACGTCCGGTCTGATCCGGACATACAAAGGGGAGTGCGATTCTGATCCTGCGGGGCACATCTAGCTCCATGAGATCAGAATCGTGATCAGGTCTGTACATGCAGGCTGGGACTGCGATTCAGTCCTGGCCTGTCCGGCCTGTACAGGCACTGCCCGGATAGCTCAGTCAGGCTTTTAAATGGAGCCCTGGCGCCATGGCATCATGTTGCCATGGCACCGCGGCTCCATTTAAAAGTCATGATGCCATCCACCAGAATCTAAAATTTATTCACTGCAGCCTGACTCCTGGCTGCCCCCCTCCCCAGCACTTTCTGCACCCCAGGCCCGAAAACCAACATGCCCAGGAAATTTATGCCACCTGTCCGCTCACTCTCCATCTCTAGGCCGCTCATTCCCTGCCCCCGACTAACTTCCCCACACAACCGGTGAGGAAGTTAGTCGGGGGCTGCCACCCCCGCTATTTGTGTCCATCCCTGCTATTCGTGTCTCAGAATAACTCCTTATGCTACTAATCCCAATAGAAAAATCAAAGAGCAGTTATTATGCTCCCAGACTATGGAATGCTCTTTCTAACAAGATGAAAAACCACACAGACTTATTGACATTCCATAAGGAACTAAAAACATACCTCTTCGTAGAATACCATGGAGACAATAATTAGATTCAAGGACCAATGCCACAGGACTCAAACTATCTACCCTCGAACACTTTCAGTTGAACTTGCCACTCATCCTAAACATTATCTAATCTAAGCTAGCACATGAACACTCTTCCACTCTCCCCTGTATATAGTTAAGCTTCTTTACTCCCCAAAATATATATAGCAACTGCAGCTTCATCCCTATGTTAATAGTCCAAGTTGTAAGGCATCCTGTTCGATGTAAAAACCCAGATGTAACTTGCTCTGACCTGTGGAAAAGTGGTATAAAAGAATAGACAAATAAATAAAATAAATAAATAAATTATGCCATACAGTAACTGAAGCACTTCAGGAAGAAATTGCAAGCTCCAAAAACTAATGGTCACCTGCAGTGCTCTGCCCCATTCTCAGCATCTCTTTTATTGGAACAAAAGCTGTTTCATTATATAATTTCACCATATTACTCTACGCCCTTTGGGAACAGGGAAATACATGCTCTACCTGAAAGTAACTTGCCTGATCTCGCCCTGGAAAGGCGTGAGCTAAATCCTATAAATAAATTACTTCAAACAGTGCATTGCATTTCACTAATTCATATCTATAGTTTACATCTACGTGTTATAGGTCAGTTCTTGCCATTACAGGTCAAACTGGACACATTCAGCTTGGTAATTCCTAGTCATAATCTCTAAGAAGCATTTTTTATAAACATTCTGTCTCCATTTTATCTCTCTTTGCCCAGTCCAGCTGTCTCTCTGAAACTTGTTGCTGTAAGGATATAACCTTGACTCTTCTCCCACATATCTCTCCAGATAGGCTGTAAATTCCTAAGTTGCTCAGTCGTTTTATTGTTAACCCTGTCAGAGGGCCCTAGCACTCTATGAGGCCTTCTCTACAGTACCCTCTCTGATTTTAGACAGAATCACCTGGGAAATAAGGAAACTCAGACATTGATACTAAGGAGGAGCCATAAATACACTCCAGGCCAATCTGTAACAGTATTCTGGGAGTCAGAGATTCAACAGACATAAGAACATAAGAACATAGGATATGCCATACTGGGTCAGACCAAGGTCCATCAAGCCCAGTATCCTGTTTCCAACAGTGGCCAATCTAGGTCATACGTACTGTCAGACGGCTGCCTGGGTGAGAATGTTCACAGTCTTGGCAAGTGCATATATCAATATGATTTGCAAGGGATTGTGGGAAATGCAGTCCATTCACACCAGACACAGCTGCTCACAATAATTAGTTGTGCTTGAGTGTAAAGCCAATAAGATATTTATTTATGGGGTTATTTCTCCCAACACAGATATGCTTGGTAGCACATAAAACAGGATACTTGCTTTCAGTGTTAAACTTAGAAAAACAAAATCAGGAAAACAACAGCTGAACTTGTCAGGCAATCAAAGCAAAAGAATAAAGACCTGGTTGGTAACAAACTGGTCTTTTCTGTAGGCTTTAGCTAATATTTTCTTAGCAGTGTTTCAAACAACAAGCAAAACCCACAAAGAAGGGAAAAACTGTTCTTTTCAGGTTAACTTCTTATATCTTCACACATAGATTCAGAAGTGATTCCCTCAGAGCTCACAAGCAATTAGGTAAGGCTCAATTGCTAGCAGTTACCCAGCTGAAACCCCTTAGCTGGCTTGCTTTCTACTGCGTGGCTCAAATCCTACTTCAGTAGCTTTTCTGAGTAGATTAAAGAACAAGTTTGTATTTCTTTGTGATGGTTGTTGTACTTTGTAACAGAAAATTACCAAAGGAGTTTAGACAGAGAGCAATCCATATATTCACAGCCTGTATCTAAGACCGCTCCCCCTTCTTCAACAATCATGGGTTCAATATCATGGATTGGCACAGAGGAATTTCTCAATGTAGCACTCTCAGGAGAATACTTGTTTCCCTGCTGTCTTTCAAGGTTATAGCTAGGGCATAGATCAATGTTCATACCTGAGCTTCCATTGCTGTTAGAGTTCCTCTCTAAATAGCCTGGCCAGTATGTAGTCCAGTTCTTATGTCCAGCCTTCCAATCCAGATCCCTGGACACTGGATCTCTCTTCACATACCTTCTGGCACGGGTCTTAGGGTCCCTTCCAAGTGCAGGCGTCTCCCTCACAGGTACCGTATGGAGATTCCTAGCTCTGCAGCACCATTCCTCTGGCTTTCCCCAGTCTAATGGTGTATGCTGGCCTTTTGAATGTCTCCCAGTATACGTACTGCTCTGGACTCCTTTAGACCTCCCAAATGCTTTTCTCTTCTTTCTTCCAAAGGGTTTCTTGCCCTCTCTGTCCGTCCGTTCTGGTTTCTGCTTCTGATGATCCTCCAGATGATGAAGACGTCCAAGCTGAGGATCTCCAAGCTGATTCTGAGGATGAGGATCTCCCAGATGAAACTGAGGATGAGGATAATTCTCTGTAGAATAAACTCTACCTTTATTCTGCTTTGATGAGTGCTCCACCCTAGCAAAGCGCAGCTGTGCTGAATCAGGCCCTGCCCTTTGAGATGAGTGCTTGGGGATTACCTCATAGCCCTCCTGATTGAACACACGTTTCCCCACTTCAGCTCCTCTAATGGCTGTTGGAAACCTGGTGCATTCTGGGACTGGTAGTCTTTTATGGGAAAATTCTGTTTTCTTATTTCTACCAGAACTGACAGGTTGCTTGTTCAGAGTCACTTCACCTTTACTATAGCTCCTTCCTGAGCTATGATAAGCTTCCTTATCACATACCCCCATGCTTAAGTTATTACGGACTGGTTTAACTGGTGAAACCTCTTTCCTACAGTCCGTAATACCTACGAGAGTGTTCTCTTTTTGAAGCTCACTTACTTCCTGACTGGCTTCAGGGTCATTATTATTTACAGGCCTCTCCTTCCAAGACTTAAGTACATTAATATGGTAGGTCTGCTTACGCCCTCTTGCATTTTCTACCATATAAGACACTGGGCTCACTTGTTTAACAACCTTCCATGGCCCTTTCCACTGTACTTCAAATTTTGGGGCTGTACCTGCTACTTGAACCAAAACCTTTTCACCAATGCTTAATTGGCGGCTTTTGGCCTTCCTATCATACCACCCTTTCTGGCGCACTTGACTGTCCTGCAGGTTCCTCTCAGCAACCTGCGAGGTCCTTTTCAAACGTGCTCTCAAGTCACGTAGAAACTGTGGCACCTCCTGACTCCCTGGTTCAGGATCAATCCATTGTTCCCTCAAAATATCTAACAAACCCCGTGGAGCCCTACCATACATCAATTCATATGGAGTTACACCTAGGGACACCTGAATTCTTTCCCTGCAGGCATATAAGGCAAAGGGCAATAACATATCCCATTCTTTTACCTCTCCTGCTAACCCCCTTCTCAACATTTGTTTGAGAGTTTGGTTGAATCTCTCCACCAAGCCGTTTGATTGTGGATGGTAGGCTGAGGTTTTCACGTGATGAATGCCAAAGGCATCCCAGACCTGGGCCAAATATTTGGATACAAAATTGGACCCTCGGTCATTCAACACCTCTCTTGGGAATCCCACTGCACAAAACAATTTTACTAGCTCTAAAGCTATTGTTTTTGCAGAAACATTCCTCAATGGTATGGCCCAGGGAAACCTTGTTGCCTGATCTACCATAACTAGGACGTATTGGAAACCTCGGGGCGTTTTGACTAATGGGCCTACAATATCCATGGCAATGCGACCAATTGGGTCTGTGATAATTGGCATGCGAATCAATGGCACCACCGGTGGGTGAGCCATTGCAACTCGCTGACACGCTGGACATGCAGCACAAAACTGGGCAGTTTCTTTGAAAATACCTGGCCAGTAAAAATACATAAGTATTTGATCCAGCGTTCCTTGCATCCCTTTATGACCTCCAACTGGATGATCATGTGCTAATCTAAGTACTAGCCCTTTGAAAGTTGTGGGTACCACCAATTGTTTACGTATGGTCCCATTTCTGGGGTCCTGACTCTCTCTATATAATATTTCATTATCTAGTCTGAATCTGGGCAACTCCTCCCTGACCTCATGAGCATACTTAAAAGCTCGGGTGAGAGCTTGATCAGCTCGCTGCTCTTGTGGAAAGTTAGGAAACTTTGCCACTAACTCAGCTGGCACCCAGGGTAAACTTTGACCAGCTAACATCTCAGCCCTACCCTGTGCTCTGCAAAGTCTCTTACGCCGCTTTTGTGCTTTCAACTTTCTTACTTTACCAGATGATGGAGTTATTAAATCATCATGAGAGGGTAAGTCTCCCAATTGCTCTGCCTGCTCCCCCTCCTCCTTATGCTGGTTCTCTACCTTAGCCTGCGAGCGGGTGGATACAAGGCCGCTTTTATTACCTATAGTTTGGCCTTCTGGAAGCTTAACCATCTTTTTAGCTAGGGACTGAGGACTTCCAAAGAAAGGCCCGGGAGCTATTTCCATTATTCCTTCTCCCTCCTTCTTTCCTAGCCCTTCCACTAGACCCTGCTTAAATCTTGGCCAGTCCTTTCCTAGAACCAAATCAAAGGGTAGCCTAGGCACCACTGCTAACAGGACTTCCTCTTGTTCCCCCAGGCACTTAACCTTTAGCCTATAGGTGGGATATGATGTTGCAGCACCATGAATTCATCTGATGTGAACTTGGCTTTCAGGGGTTCTAGGCACAAATCCTTCTTGGGCCTCTATTCTCTTCCAAAGCCTTTTTGACATCATACTCTGGTCTGCCCCAGAGTCTAACAAAGCATTTGTGGTAATTCCTTGCACATCAACCATCAAAAGAAATCCTTCTTTGGGCTGTTTTAAATCCACACCCATTAAGCTAGTGTGTGTCTGGCATCCCTTTTCTAAATGTCCCCATTTTCCACACTTGAAACATTTCTTTCTACTCCACTGTGTCATCTGGTTTGGCACAGTACATTTATTTCCAGAAACATTTTTAAATATTTTCTTTTCTGATACAGCACAGCTTGCCTCAGCACCCATCTTCAGAGGGCCACCCATTCTATGGCAAGCCTGCGTGGCTTCCAAGAATCTCTCTGCTAGCATGGTTGCCTCTCCAAGATTTTGGCAATTTTGCTGTATAAGGAAAGTGTGCACATCTTTAGGCACCGCAGACATAAATTGTTCAAGCATAATAATGTCTAATAACATTTCTACCGTCTTTTGCTCAGGCTCCAACCATTTTACAGCTAATCCTCTGATTCTCTGACTCAGAGCCCTGGGTGTTTCACCCACTCTTAATGTAGTAGCTCTAAACATTCGCCTATACTCTGAAATAGACAACCCTAGGCGATCTCTAATAGCAGCCTTTACATCCTTATAATTCAAAGCCTGGGCTGCTGGCATTGCTCTGTAAGCTGCAAGCGCCTCTCTAGTTAATGAGGCTGCCAGCCTTACTGCCCACTGGGTCTCTGGCCATGCTAATGCTTGTGGCACTCTTTCAAAAGACTCTAGAAAATCATCAACATTATCATCTGGAGTTAGCTTCCCAAAACTAAATGCCCCAATTCCCTGATTGAGTCCCACACTGTCCACATGTGGTGTACCAGTATTTACTGCTGGTCTTGCATCTGGTCCACTTTGGCTCTGCAGTTTAACTAGGGCTTGCACCAGATCAAGCACTGGCCTCTGCTGGTCCATTAAGGCTTTCATAGCAGTGTCCTGAGCTTGCTGCGATAGCTCCTGTTGCCTGCTAAACTGGGCTGCCATCCACTCAGCTAGTTCCCTCGGATCCATCTTGATCCCTGCAAGAAAATACAAAAAAAAAAAAACCCACAGTGCACCACCTTCCAAACAGGTGTTTTTTTCTACTCTTTTTTTTTTTAATTACCCCTGTGCCTTACTCCCATCCACCACTAGACATGCCCAGGTACTTGTTACCTTATGCCAGTGATGAATCCAGCTCTGCACAGGGTCTTTTCTTCCTGGAACAGCTACCTGGAACAGCCACTTCTCCTCCAAAGTGCAGTTGAGGGAAAATCTTTTCTTTCAGCTTTTAAGCTTGAACTGTCTTTTCCTTCAGACTTGAGTTGTAATCCTCAGCAAGTAAATCCCTTTGCGCAAAAGCAATCCGAAAAAATACACCATTTGTCAGACAGCTGCCTGGGTGAGAATGTTCACAGTCTTGGCAAGTGCATATATCAATATGATTTGCAAGGGATTGTGGGAAATGCAGTCCATTCACACCAGACACAGCTGCTCACAATAATTAGTTGTGCTTGTGTGTAAAGCCAATAAGATATTTATTTATGGGGTTATTTCTCTCAACACAGATATGCTTGGTAGCACATAAAACAGGATACTTGCTTTCAGTGTTAAACTTAGAAAAACAAAATCAGGAAAACAACAGCTGAACTTGTCAGGCAATCAAAGCAAAAGAATAAAGACCTGGTTTGTAACAAACTGGTCTTTTCTGTAGGCTTTAGCTAATATTTTCTTAGCAGTGTTTCAAACAACAAGCAAAACCCACAAAGAAGGGAAAAACTGTTCTTTTCAGGTTAACTTCTTATATCTTCACACATAGATTCAGAAGTGATTCCCTCAGAGCTCACAAGCAATTAGGTAAGGCTCAATTGCTAGCAGTTACCCAGCTGAAACCCCTTAGCTGGCTTGCTTTCTACTGCGTGGCTCAAATCCTACTTCAGTAGCTTTTCTGAGTAGATTAAAGAACAAGTTTGTATTTCTTTGTGATGGTTGTTGTACTTTGTAACAGAAAATTACCAAAGGAGTTTAGACAGAGAGCAATCCATATATTCACAGCCTGTATCTAAGACCGCTCCCCCTTCTTCAACAATCATGGGTTCAATATCATGGATTGGCACAGAGGAATTTCTCAATGTAGCACTCTCAGGAGAATACTTGTTTCCCTGCTGTCTTTCAAGGTTATAGCTAGGGCATAGATCAGTGTTCATACCTGAGCTTCCATTGCTGTTAGAGTTCCTCTCTAAATAGCCTGGCCAGTATGTAGTCCAGTTCTTATGTCCAGCCTTCCAATCCAGATCCCTGGACACTGGATCTCTCTTCACATACCTTCTGGCACGGGTCTTAGGGTCCCTTCCAAGTGCAGCCGTCTCCCTCACAGGTACCGTCTGGAGATTCCTAGCTCTGCAGCACCATTCCTCTGGCTTTCCCCAGTCCAATGGTGTATGCTGGCCTTTTGAATGTCTCCCAGTATACGTACTGCTCTGGACTCCTTTAGACCTCCCAAATGCTTTTCTCTTCTTTCTTCCAAAGGGTTTCTTGCCCTCTCTGTCCGTCCGTTCTGGTTTCTGCTTCTGATGATCCTCCATATGATGAAGACGTCCAAGCTGAGGATCTCCAAGCTGATTCTGAGGATGAGGATCTCCCAGATGAAACTGAGGATGAGGGTAATTCTCTGTAGAATAAACTCTACCTTTATTCTGCATTGATGAGTGCTCCACCCTAGCACAGCGCAGCTGTGCTGAATCAGGCCCTGCCCTTTGAGATGAGTGCTTGGGGATTACCTCATAGCCCTCCTGATTGAACACACGTTTCCCCACTTCAGCTCCTCTAATGGCTGTTGGAAACCTGGTGCATTCTGGGACTGGTAGTCTTTTATGGGAAAATTCTGTTTTCTTTTTTCTACCAGAACTGACATGTTGCTTGTTCAGAGTCACTTCACCTTTACTATAGCTCCTTCCTGAGCTATGATAAGCTTCCTTATCACAGTACCTAGCAGTTTCCCCAAAAGACACAGGTTCCGCAATGCTTGTACTGGGTCAAGCATTGATATCCTGGGTCCCTTCTTAATAATGGTTTATGGACCTTTCCTCCAGGAACTTGTCCAAACCTTTTTTAAACCCAGCTACACTAACAGCCTTTACTACATCCTCCGGTAAAAAATTCCAGAGTTTGATTACACGTTGAGTGAAGAAATATTTTATTCTATTAGTTTTAAATAGTTTACCCTGTAGCTTCATTGCATGTCCAGATACACTATATCAACTGACTCACCTTTGTCCACCTGTTTATTCACACTTTCAAAAAAACATAATAGATTAGTAAGACAAGATCTTCCTTGTCTAAAACCGTGTTGGCTGTCTCCCATTAGGCCATGACTATCTACATGCTGAGTAATTTTATTCTTTATGATGGTTTCTACCATTTTTCCCGGTACTGACGTCAGGCTCACTGGTCTGTAGTTTCCCGGATCACCCCTGGAACCCTTTTTAAAAATTGGCGTTACATTGGCGATCCTCCAATCTTCAGGTATTACAGATGATTTTAATGAAAATTCACAGATTACTAATAGCAGGTCTGCAATATCATATTTCAGTTCTTTCAACACCCTTGGATGTATACCATCCGGCCCAGGTGATTTGCTACTCTTCAGTTTATCTAATAGTTGTAATACATCTTCCCGATGTATTGATATTTCCTTCAATTCTTCCGCACCTTTAAATACCACTTCAGTCATGGATAACATCCCTACATCTTCCTCAGTAAAGACCGAAGCAAAGAATTCATTCAGTCTCTCCACTTTCACCTTGTCGCCTCTCAGTGCCCCTTTAACTCCTCTATCATCTAATGGACCAACTGACTCTCTCACAGGTTTTTTGCTGAGAATGCACTTGAAAAAATCTTTATTTCGCGTTTTTGCTTCCGCAGCAAGCTTCTTCTCAAATTTTCCCTTTGCCTGCCTTATCAATGCCTTGCATTTGACTTGCCAGTGCTTGTGCTGTTTCCAGATTTTGTTGTTTGGCTCTTTTTTCCATTTCCTGAAAGATGCTTTTTTGGCAACAACAGCCTCTCTGACCTTCCCTTTAAACCATGCTGGCAGTTTTTTGGACTTCCTTCCACTTTTCTTAAAGTGTGGAATACAGCTGGTCTGGGCTTCCAAGATAGTATTTTTCAACAACACCCAAGCTTGATGTAAGTCTTTAACCTTTGCATCTGCTCCTTTTAGTTTTTTCTTAACTGTTTTCCTCATTTTATCATAGTCTCCCTTTCGAAAGTTAAAAGGTAGTACTGTGGATTTCCTTACTATTCCTCCTCCACTAATTAAATCAAAGGTGATTATGCTATGATCACTATTGCCAAGTGGCCGCAACACCCTTATCTCTTGCACTAGATCTGGTGTTCCACTAAGGACTAGGTCTAATATGGCTTCGCCTCTGGTCGGTTCATGAACCAACTGCTCCAAGAAGCAGTCATTTATGTCATCTAGGAACTTTATCTCCCTCGCATGTCCTGCCGTGATACTGACCCAGTCGATACCAGGGTAATTGAAATCACCCATTATTATTACTGCGCTATAACCTTTGTTAGCTTCCTTGATTTCTTTGAGCATTTCATCATCCATTTGTTCATTCTGGCCAGGCGGTCGATAGTACACCCCCACTGCCATCGCCTTCCCCTTTTTACATGGAATTTCAATCCATAGAGATTCTACAGCAAATTTTGTTTCCTGCAAAATTTAATTCTTTCTGACTCAATGCCCTCTCTAACATAGAGTGCAACCCCTCCACCAATTTGATCAGCTCTATCATTACGATATAGTTTGTATCCAGGTATCACAGTGCCCCATTGGTTGTCCTCCTTCCACCATGTCTCTGATATCCCAATCATATCTAACCTCTCATTTAGTGCTATATATTCTAACTCTCCCATCTTATTTTTTTAGACTTCTAGCATTTGCATACAAGCATTTTAGAGACTGTATTTTATTCATATTAGTTTGGCTGTTGGTAGACACGGGTAATTTGGGATCTTTAAGCTCTGTCTGCTCCATACTGGAGGGCATTTGGTCTACTTTACTCTTTTTTGGAGATGGTTGGACACAAGTCACCAGGGCCTGCAAAATCACTGATCCAACTTCTCCATCCCTTTAATTGAAGAACCATTATGCATCCCTGGAAGTGGAGGAGGTGAAAGCATCCCTGGAAAGGGAAGAACCAGAGCTCAAGTACCCCAAAGTTGCAGAATCAGTGACCACAAGGAAACGAAGGGTAGTGGTGGTTGGAGACTCTCTTCTGAGAGGTGTCCATCTGCTGACCAGACTTGATGTCCAGAGAGGTATGCTGTCTGCCTGGTGCCAAAATCCAAGCTGTTACGGAGAGTTTGCCGAGACTCATCAAGCCCACTGACTACTACCCAATATACCAAGCCCTGATCTTGCCACACTTTGACTTTGCCAACGCTATTCTCCAAGGTCTCCCTCAATCAACTCTCAATCCGTTGCAACTTGCCATGAATGCCGCAGCCAGAGTCTTAGTGGGAGCAGCAATATGCGACCATATAACGCCTATCCTAATACAACTTCATTGGCTCCCCATACAAGGAAGGCTTGCATTCAAATCTTTGTTACTCACCTTCAAATCCATCCATGGCATTACCTCCCCCTCATTAACCGACATCATCCAGCCCATTCCTCCCAACAGAATAAGGAGAACCCCATCAACAAATGCGCTAGTAATACCAAAGGCTTCAACAAAGTACACAACCGCAACATCTAACAGGGCATTCAGTATCTATGCCCCAAAATGTTGGAACGCATTACCACCAGGCATCCGTGCGATTACTGACTTAACACAATTCAGAAAGGCTCTCAAATTCCATTTATTTACTCAGTACTACCAGATTAACCCAACCCCTACATAATTGCCTCTCCCTTACCTCCTCAAGTTAACATATCAACCCTATCGTACACATGTACACCCTAAATTCTCAGCACTCGATCTCATTGTACATATGTAATTAGTTCAGTTTGCATTCCCTGTGTTATCCAAGTTGTAACTCCTGTTCTCTGTAAAGCATAAACATGTTATCCAAGTTGTTACTCCTGTTCTATGTGAAGCCAAGCAGTTTGTTATGGTCATTTTGTTGTATGTAAACCGCGCTGACAATAGTGCGGTATATAAGAAATTGTAATAAATAAAATAATAAATGTTGCTAATCCATGTTGGAACAAATGATACTGCCAGATATACCTCGGAACGTATCAAAAGTGACTTCATGGCTCTGGGACAGAGGGTGAAGCAGTTAGGTGCACAGGTGGTGTTCTCTTCAATCCTCCCTGTTAAGGGTAAAGGCCAAGGCAGAGAGGCTCGCATCCTGGAGATCAATGCATGGTTGCGTGGATGGTGTCATTGAGAGCGTTTTAGTTTCCTAGACAATGGGATGCTGTTCCAAAGGCTGCAGAGCAGAGATGGCATCCATCTGTCCAAGAAAGGTCAACACGTCTTCAGTAGTAGACTGGCTAATCTACTGAAGAGGCCTTTAAACTAGATTCGTTGGGGATGGGTGAAGAAAGCCCCCAGGTAATTGAAAGCCCCCAGGTAGGTGATACATTAAATAACTTTATGGAAATGAGTAACGGGGTAACATATGGAAAGCAGTGTGTATAAATGCCTGTAGCATGGGAAATAAGATCCCTGATGTTGAAGCTTTGGTGGGAGTGGCTGACTTGGATTAAGTGGCAGTTACAGAAGCATGGTTCACAGAAAACCATGATTGGGATGTAACTATACCTGGCTATACTTTATTCAGAAAGGACAGGGTAGGAAGTAGGGGAGGAGGAGTGGCACTATATGTAAAAACTACTATTAAAGCTTTGGAATTACAGAGCTTAAAAGGGAGAGGGGAGGCATTGTGGGTTAAACTAGAAAGAGGGAAAGAGAAATCTATTTACATAGGTGTGATATACAGACCTCCCTCACAAGAGGAAGAGGTGGACAGAGAGTTATTCGAAGACATGCGCAGCGTTGCTAGAAAAGGGGAAGTGCTACTGATAGGAGATTTCAATATGCCAGATGTTGATTGGCACATTCCTGCTGCAGTATCCTCTAGAAGTAAGGAGATCCTGGATTCTCTACAGGGAGAACTATTCAGGCAATTGGTAACAGACCCCACACGTGAAGGGGCCATACTGGACTTGTTGCTTACCAATGGTGAAAGTGTTTCTGATGTTGTAGTGAGAGATCATTTTGCATCCAGTGATAACCAGATGGTGTGGTTCAGTATTAGGACTAGGGCTGTTAGAATCCATTCAAAGGCGAGGATCTTAGACTTTAGGAAGTCTAACTTTGTGAAGATGGGCCAATACCTCAGGGAGTCGTTAGTTGGATGGGAACAGCAGAGGGATATAGAAAAACAGTGGGAAAAACTGAAAGGGGATATTTTAAGAGCAACCAACCTTTTTGTTAAAATGGTAAATAAAGGTAAAAGGAAAAGGAGACCGCTATGGTTTTCGAAAGAAGTAGCTGAAAAAGTGAAGAAAAAGAGGGAGGCCTTCATGAAATACAAGAGATCACAGAGAGAGGAAGACAGACATCTGTATTTGGAAAAACTTTGAGAAGCTAGCAAAGTAGTCAAGAAGGTAAAGATTCAAAAGGAGGAAGAAATAGCCTATGCAATAAAATGGGGGGATAAGACATTTTTCAGATATATTAGTGAGAAGAGGAAGGGCAAGAGTGGTATTGTCAGACTCAAGGGTGCAGGGGAGGAATGTGCAGAAGCTGATAAGGATAAAGCGGAATTGCTTAACAAATATTTTTGTTCTGTGTTCACAGTTGAAGAACCAGGAGCAGGAACTCAGAAAACACCCACAAATATGAACAGAAGCAAAGGACATCTTGAACAATTTTCAAAAGACTGTGTTTGTGAGAAACTATCTCAACTTAAAGTAGACAAAGCAATGGGACCGGATGGGATATACCCGAGAATACTGAGGGAACTTGGGGACGTTCTAGCAGCTCCACTGACTGACCTTTTCAATGCCTCGTTGGAGTCGGGAGTGGTGCCAAAGGACTGGAGAGAGGCTCATGTAGTGCCTTTACACAAAAACAGAAGTAAGGATGTGGTTGAAAACTACAGGCCGGTTATTTTAACTTCGGTGGTGAGCAAATTATTGGAAACGCTGCTGAAAGGGAAAATAGTGAGGTTTCTGGAGTCCAGCGGATTACAGGATCAAAGGCAGCATGGATTCACCGGAGGCAGGTCTTGTCAGACAAATCTGATTGATTTCTTTGACTGGGTGACCAGGGAGTTGGACCAAGGGAGACCCCTAGATGTGGTGTATTTAGATTTCAGTAAAGCCTTTGACACTGTTCCTCACAGGCAACTTATAAACAAACTGAGCACCCTAG
The DNA here is from genome assembly GCA_033557465.1 of Ichthyophis bannanicus. Taxonomy (NCBI): domain Eukaryota; kingdom Metazoa; phylum Chordata; class Amphibia; order Gymnophiona; family Ichthyophiidae; genus Ichthyophis; species Ichthyophis bannanicus. Next base: position 1,337,350,326 of record CM066031.1, read on the forward strand.
GAATGGACCCTAAAGTTACTGCTTCGGTTAGAAATTGGTTGGGTGGGAGGCGACAAAGAGTACAAGTAAATGGAGCTCACTCTGAGGAGAAGAATGTTACCAGTGGTGTGCCCCAGGGATCTGTCCTTGGTCCGATTCTTTTTAACATGTTTGTTAGTGATATAGCAAAAGGGTTTTCAGGTAAGGTTTGCCTCTTTGCGGATGATACCAAAATCTGCAATAGAGTAGACACCCTGGAAGGTGTAGATAACATGAGGAGGGATCTTGCTAAGCTTGAAGAATGGTCTAGAATTTGGCAGCTGGGATTTAATGTTAAAAAATGTAAGGTCATGCATTTGGGCTGCAGCAATCCAAGGGAGCAATATAGTATAGGGGTGAATTACTTTTGTCCAGTAAAGAAGAGCGGGACCTAGGCGTAGTTGTGTCTGATGATCTTAAAGTAGCTAAACAGGTAGAAAAGGCGACTGCAAAAGCTAGAAGGATGCTTGGGTGCATACAGAGAGGAATGGCTAGCAGAAAAAAATGAGGTGATAATGCCTCTGTATAAGTCTTCGGTGCGACCACATTTGGAGTATAGTGTGCAATTCTGGAGACCGCACCTTCAAAAGGATGTGAACAGGATGGAGTCGGTGCAGAGGGTGGCTACTAAAATGATTAGTGTTCTTCATTATAAAGCATATGAGGACAGACTGAAGGATCTTAATATGTACACCTTAGAGGAAATGCGGGATAGAGGTGATATGATTGAGATGTTTAAATACCTCCGTGGCATAAATGTTCAGGGAGAGAGCCTCTTTCAATTGAAAGCAAGTTCTGCTATGAGGGGACATGGGATGAGGGTGAAGGAAGATAGATTCAGGTGTAAAATGCGGAAATATTTCTTTATGTAAAGAGTAGTGGATCTGTGGAATAGTCTTCCAGTAGAGGTGGTAGAGATGAGGACAGTAGCTGAATTCAAAAAAGCATGGGACAAACACAGAGGATCTCTAAAGGTAAAAAGGGGACTCTTGTAGTTGTTATGGAAGGACAGACTAGATATTCCATGTGGTCTTTTTCTGTCGTCATATTTCTATGTTTCTATGTTTCTATGTTATATCAGGCACACAATACACAGAGAAGCAGTGCACCAAGAATCAGGATCTTGAAGAGTCTAAGCAGAAATGCACTACAGTGTTCACCAATTATACTGCACACCTTTTCTTCCTTTGCTAGAAGGTAGTCTAGAGCCATATGGTTCTGAGCTTCATAGGCAGAAACTTTATCCATTGCACCTTGCAGCACACTAATTGCGTCTGTAAGATCTAAGGCTGTAAGCTCATCAACTGTCTATAAATGCATAATCTGATGGCCCATACTCTCTGGTTGGCGATATAGCTCCAAAGGTAGAAAACCAAACAGTACCAGTAAATACATCAGTTTGTGATTTAGTCAAAGTGTCCTTTGAAATCTACTAATTGCTGTACAACTTTTATTGCCTTTTCCTGATGGGACACTTCCCTTTTTCTCCTAAAAGAATCTATTGGCATTGGCAATAAAGTAATATTTTGGTAAGGTAAAAATCACCATATAACAAGTTCCTGACCAATCTTTAGGCAATTCTTTATAAGCAAGATTACTACATACAAAATAATCTCCTTCTAAGGCCACTAGTCCATTTTCCGCAATTGTCAAATTGTAAGGACAGGATATATTCTAGGTACAATTATTATTAGTGGCCTAGTGGTTAGGCCATGGTACCTCAAGCCAGAGACCTGGGGGTTCAAGTCTCACCTGAGGACAGCAGTCTCAGGTTTGAAGGACTGGGGTTTTTAGTCCTATAGGCACTCCTTGTGGCCTTGGGCAAGCCACTTAACCCTCAGTTGCCTCCTGTATTCATAGATTGTGAGCCCTTTGGGGACAAGGGGATGCATTTAGCACCTGTCTGTAGTGATAAATCACTTTGATTGAAGGATAAGGCCATATAGAAAACAGGTTAAATAAAAAAACAAACAAACTGGGAAATGTTCATTTTCTCAATCCCTAAAGATAGATTGCACGCCCAGGGATGACAATACTCTAATAGGAGGCAACTCCATTCAACTGGATAGGGTACCCAGAACTATCATACCGCAATAACTCATGAGCGTGCACTTGGTTTCCTTGTACTGGTACTAACTATACTACTGAAATAAAAGTTGTCTAAGAAGGGGAATTTTTATACCAGGAGTAGGAATTATGTTTCATAACAGTTTTACAAATGTTCCATGGAGTATCTCCTACCTTTCTCCCTGTATTTTGGGCTGTAGTTAGATTTAAAAAAGCTATGTTATGAAACTCCTGGAAAGTTTTAGGCCGGGCCCATAATTAAAGCCCATGCTGGGTGGCTGTCACCGTCAAAGGCAAACAGCACAATCAGAGAGACTAAAGTGTTTGGTAACTGAGCGTAAGTGTGACTCAAAGATGTTTGTGTGTTCTCCCTGGCTTTCTCAAGAATCTGAATGCAGCATTGCCTCACTTACAGTAAAATAAATAGTAAAGTAATATAAAAAATTAACAGTAAAGTAACAGTAAAGTAAATAGCATTATCTGGTAAGGAAACATCCTCAGCAGAAACACTAAAAGATCTGAGGATATTAGTGACTCAAAAAGAAAAGTAATAAAAATAACACACTAAGCACTACAAAGATGAGCACTAAACTTATCACCCAAAACCTGCTCCCAATTTCTAGAAATGGTTGGGGTGATTCTCTACTAGTTGAGTGTGTGAAAGGATAACATCTATATACTATTAGGATACTAAAGGGTATGTTTACTAAACCTTCTTAACGTGCGCGCTGTGCAATTAGCATGCGCTAAGGTACCTTAGCGCGCGATAATGATGCTTTACGGGGCACAAATGTGCCGTAGTGTGCGCTCACGTGCGCAGCGGCGCAAACGAGCGCTGAAGGCGGGGAAAGGCTCCCGGAGGGCGGAGGAAGGCTCCCCAGGGGTGGAGAGAAGGGGTCAATGGGTGGAGAGTGGGAGGGGAGAGGCTCCCTGCACACTAACGATGTGAAATCCGAGGCTAAAACTAACGCAAGTGAAAACTTTGCGTTAGAGCTGATTTAAAGGGAAAAGAAACCATTTCTGTCAGCAATGTACAGCAAAACCAGGGAAACCTACAAAAAAGTGATAAGTGTGATACATGTGCACAGAACAAAAGTGCAAATAAACATTGAAAATGACCCCAACAAAATAAAAAAAATCATAATCAAGCTGGGCAATAGTGATAGTAATGGGAAACATCAAAAAACACTCCCAAGAAAGCCCCCCAAAAAAGATATGAATTTTGGAAGGGTCTACGCTCCGTCCCCATACAAGGTGAATGATCCCACAGTGAAATAGCACTGATCAGGGTTTCCCTCTTCATTGGACACGTTTCCTATGGCATGCACATGTCCCACAACAGCAGGGCGGGTATGTCAGAATGGGCAACTGAACAGATGCTGGGAAAGGGGATACAGAGGGCTGCAGGCAGCACATGCTGTGGTGCAGCTGGGGCACAGTGCGGACTAGGCAGATGCCTAGGTGGCACTTAGGAATGCTGAAACTGTACAGCAGCCAGACAGCAACTGATGAGGGCCCAACATGGGCACGAGAGTGTTTATCACAGTGTCACAGGGGATAGTACCCAGCAGGTACCTCCAAGTGCACAGAACATTGGCAGGCGGTGTTGGGGGGAAGCGTGGACATCTATGCAGGCACCCCTACCCCAGAACACGCACCATAGGCAGCCGCATACCTGCACACTGGATGGCTTGAGACTGCACACCACCAGCACCACCAGCAGAAGGGCATGTCAGCATGGTGGCAGAGGGGTACTGGTGGTGGAGGGGGGCAGTGGCAGCTGCCCAGTGCAGACCATGGCCTAGCCCTGTGTAGGTGGGTGCCATGCACTGCAACAGACAGGCCCTGCCGGACAAACAGTCATGGTATCACCAGGGAATGCACTGTCTCTGTGGCAACACAGTGGTGCAGTGCACACAACCAGTGTGTTTGGAGGCAGAAGGTCACAGGTTCTAGTCCCAGCTATGGTGCCTGCCAACCCAGTCCCCATATTTTACCCACTACTACAACGTACTAATACAGACAGAGCCTTTATTGCAGATGACATAAACATGCCCAAAACACCTACATTTTACCCTACAGAGCAAAGACACCATAAACAGGCGCATTACCTAGAGCAGAGTCTCCCAAATGCAGTCCTGGAGGGCCAAACACCCATGCTGCCTCTAATAAAGATGCCTGTGCTGCATATCTATGCACCACCCCCATGGTATGCAGATGTATCTCAAGCATATTCATGAGGGACAGCATGAAAACCCGAACAGTGTTTGGCACACCAGGACTGGAGTTGGGAACCTCTGCCGTAAAGCAGCAGCCAACAGGGGCAGACACACCCACATCCACATTCTCCATTAGCCAATGCCTCCTGGAGAGGTAGGACATTGGGCCCTGCGTGCATCTCCCAATACTAGCACTTGCATACCTTAGCAATGCCACCCTACACCTGGGAATGCGGTACACAGCTATCAAAAGTTTGCTATGATTACTGGCAGATAGCAATTCCTACGTTAAGCACAATTTGCTGATTGAGCTCCATCATAGCAACCTTTCTGATGTCTGTGGAGTGTGCTTCAGGTCTGGTCTCTGACAGTGTTTACCACCCTGGGGAGTGACCCCCACCAGTATTGCGTACCATATCCATGCCTGCACTGTGCCCAGGACTGGTGTGGTGGCCAGGGCTGCTAAACACCTCTATAGTAGCACAATGCTGGCATAGGTGTGGGAGTGTGTGTCTGTCTATCTAGTGTGTGGTGGCTGCAAACACCCTCCACAGCCCACACTGCCAGCACTGTTGCCAGTATTGGCCTGCCAATGTGCATAATGAGGAGCAAGGTACCATGGGTATAGCCCGGACAGGGTGGCCTGGCCAGGATGCATCTGCACAGGGCATAGGGCACCGGCTGGGATATTGTAGTGCCCGACCACCACCTGCACAGACAGGGTGGCCACAGCATGTTCTGCTGGGAGATCACTCTCACCCTGACTGAGCAGTGACCATGGCATGGCTAGGCTCCCCCATAGTGCTATATAGTCTTTTTCTCATGTGATATTTATGGGTTCCCTTTTGGGGTCCAATCACTGACTTATTTGCTTGGTGTGTATGCTGACATCCCAGTCCTGGGTGCATGTATCTCCTCCTCTGGACTAGCTATCAGACTGTCTGCAGCTAGTATGTGTCTTGCTGGAACACCTTGCAGGGTGCAGTGGCTGCAGGCGAATATCAGATTGTGGTGGGGTGCAGCTGAGTATTTCCAGGCCTCATGTCTGTCTGCTATTGCTTTATAGATGTGTAAAGAGCTGCATTAACTGCCCTTTAGAGTGTCTGTTCCCCAGCAGGACTGTGGTTGGTGGTCCCCTCTACTGCTGCCATTGCAGGGATGTAAAATGTGGATCTGCCAGTGGGAGACCCTGTTTCCCACCCACAGCCCCAGAGGGTGGGGTGGGTTGGGTTGGGTTGGGTGGTGGTACATAATCTGCCTATGGGTCCATAAGTGTCAAACCTGATTGAAAAATACAGATGTATCCAAAGTGTGTCTGCAGGAGCTACCTATCTCACACACTAGCACTGCTGGAGACCTACAGCATGGCCTATTTCTGCTATGGAAAGTGCTGTGGACCTGGTGCTGGGCGCCCCACCACACCCTCAGGGTGAGCACAGTACCCGCACAATGTGACGGTGTGTAGCTACTCTGTGCCAGTAACACACATGGTCAGTTCCCCCTACCAGGCCGAGGTGCTGTGGGGGTGCATACCCCATCTTGTGTTCATCTGTAGATGGCTGATTTTCATGTGCAGTGCATCATGGGTATGGGTGGGCTAACCCTATCCTGGTGACCACAGCAGACTGTTTGTGTGGTGACGTGCAGTCCTTCTGCAGCCAGCCAGGAGCTTTCTAGCAGCTATAGAGCTGTAGCCCACTGGTTACTTCACTGCCTATGGAGCCAGAGGTCATGGGTTCAAACCCACATTGGGGTTATTTGATACGGCTGTCCAAAGCATTATCTATTTTTAATGTACATTAGTGCTGCCAGCAAAAACACCCTCAGCGTACTGTACCCATAAGGTATCCTATGGAGCGACTTATAGAGTGCCCTATAGGGGACATTATAGGGTGCCGTGGCGGACAGTGCACTTTATAATGTGCCCTATGGAGTGCCTTATAGGGTGCCTTATGAGGCATCTTAGGTTACGGCACGTGAGGGTGTGTTTGCTGGCAGCAATTAATAAAATGCCACAGGAAACAATAAAGTGCCACAGGAAACAATACTTACATGTCAAAGCTGATGCCTCAGCCAGCCTTAAGTATTAGGCACACTGGGGATCAAATTCATGACCCCTGCATCATCAGTCAGTGCTTTAACCATTGTGCTACACTGCTGTTCTTCCTTGCATGTTAGCGCACCTACTTAAGATTTTCATGCATTTAAATGCACAGTGCTGCCATCAAAAACAGTGCTATGACCTTGCTGTGCCTCATAGGGCACCCTATATGGCACCCTATAGGCCACCCTTTAAGCAACATTGTAGGGTGCCGTGGCGGACAGTGCACTTTAAAATGTGCCCTCTGGGGTACCTTATGGGGTGCCTTATGCAGCACCTTATGTTACAGCGCTTTGAGAGTGCATTTGCTAGCAGCAGTGATTAAAATAAAATTAAAAAGCCTCATAATGCAATATTACACATAAATGGTAGTGCCTCAGCCAGCCTTATTCATTGGGCACAGTGGGGGATTGAACCCAGGACCGCTGCACCATCTGTCAGTGTCTTTACCATTGTACTGCAGCCCTGTTTTTCTGTTTGCACATCAGCGCGCCTGCTTATGCTTCCCGCGCGCGTTTCTCGTTGCCTAATGTGCACGGTGCACAAGAGCGCGCAGCGCGCGCTAATCTCATTTTGCTACTTTTGACCGGACCGCCCACTCCTTTTATGGCATCCTGCAGACTAACGCGGCGCGCACATTAAGAGGGTTTAGTAAACATACCCCTAATTTCTATAGCAACCCTAATTAATACCACAAGTGCTAAAATACATTTTCTTGCACGATCAGTTCATTCAAAGAGCATTCAGCCACAATATCCTTTTCTGCAGAACAATCACATCTCTGTTACAACAAAAGAAGATGTTCTTCTTCTCTGATTCTCAGAGGCAGGGAACCTTTTTACACTGTGAAAGATGAATTCATTGGGGTTGTCCTTTCACTTTGCAGGCTGAATATCCCACCGTTTCTACATCCAGTTCAAACTTCTTCTGCTAAACTATAAGTGTATTCACTCTGCAGCTCCTCACTACCTTTCCTCTCTTATCTCTTCCTACATCCCGCCTCGGGAACTCCACTCTTGTGGAAAATGTTTTCTATCTGTGCCCTTCTCTTCTATTGCTAACTCCAGACTTTGCTCCTTTCTCCTTGCTGCTCCTTATGCCTGGAACAAACTACCTGAGTCTGTATGTCAGGCAGCTTTTCTGGCCCTTTTCAAATCCACGCTAAAAATTCACCACTTCGCTGAGACTTTCGGATCTTTACTTACCCGATCTCCTTTGTGTTTCCTCACTATTCCCCCTAGATGTATCCCATGTCTACACCTACTGTGTTGTCTGTCTTGACTAGATTGTAAGCTCTGATGAGCAGGAACCATCTCTTAGATGTGTCTGTGCAGAGCTGCGTATGTCTTGTAGTGCTATACAAATGTTCAGTAGTAGTAATAGTAGTAGCAGCAAGAGACCCAGGAACGTGGGAGTTAAAGGAGTCTTCAGATTCTTGATCAGGACCCAATCAGGAGTGGATGAGTGGTCTAGTGGTTGGGGCAAGGTATTTCAGGCCAGAAGGTTGGGGGTTCAAATCCCACTAGAGGACAGCAACCTTGGGCTGTAAGGACTGGGGTTTCTAGTCCCACAGGTGCTCTTTGTGGTCTTGGGTGAGCCACTTAACCCTCCATAGCCCATGTTCCCTGTAAAATAGTTATCTCCAAGTTATAATGCCCTGTTCAATGTAAACTGCACTGATGCAGAATAGCATGGTATATAAGAGAATGCAAATAAATAATCTCTTGGCTTCAATTCTGGATGTGATAACTCTGGGGGTGTATCCTGTTGAGGATTTACCTGCAATGGAGGAGAAACACAAAATTGAATATAACCAAGAACAAGTCAAGATGTTGCTATGCCAAAAGTTGGGGATCAGGGATTACTGTCAATTCATGTGGAGAAGTATCTGGACATCCAGTAATTATTTTATATAGTATCAGACCTCCTCGAGCATGCTGAGGGGAATTGTGCACTGCCATGAGTGCAAAAAGAAGGGCTTCTGTCCAATCTGTAACTCAATGCTTAGTCATAGTGCATAAGTAACCTTTGAGATTCCTATTCATCTGTTCCACTTGGTTAGAGTTTTGTGGATGATAAGGAATATTTAATTGCCTTTTAATACCAAACTATTGCTCAGTACCCTCCCAGACACTTGCAATGAATGTCAGACCCTGATCAGAAGAGAGAACAAAAGGTATACCCCAAACAGGAATAAACTGAGTAAGCAATAATTTTAAAGTGACAATAGCAGTCATACTGGTAGTGGGATATGCTTCTACCCATTCTGAAAAAGACAAGTGATTACTAACAAATACCATCTCTCCCCCTCTGGCACAGGGCAGATCTGTGTAATCAAGCTGCAAAATAAAAAATAGTCCTGATGGTCAGGGAAGGGCAGCAGAAACCTTCATGGGGGAGCTCACTCTGCCAGCTTTCAGGCGGTCCAAACAGGTTGCATAAACTGCCTGTGCCACTGAAAGGAACTTCGGGTGATACCAAAGCATAGAAATGGCATGATTCATAGCTGCAGCTGAGAGATGGAGCCTATAATGCAGAAAAAAGGCAAGAGGAAGCAACAAACTGTCTGGGCAGATGAGAAGATGATCCTATTTCCAATAACCCTGGGTTTCAAAGGGAGTATCTTGATAATGTTGTAGGAGAGATGAAAGGCTTTAAATACTGCAGCTAGGGGACATTGATGCTTGGAGGGCTGCTTGGAGGGTATCCTGATCTGTAGAGTGGTTGCCCTTTGCTAGAAAGTCTCCAGCAGAGGAATGTCCTTTACACTTTAAAACTGCAACTTGTGCAGGCAGTAGCACAGCCTGAAGTAAATGTTGAATATGTTCAGCATGTTTAATCAGTTTATTAGCAGAAGTCAGAAATCCCCACTCTGCCCAAATGTTTCCAAAGTCCCACAAAATGCCCAAAACGTATGCAATGTCTGTATATATATTCACCGCAAGAATATCAGGAAAGTTCAAGCACACGTGTAAGTACAAACACCTCAGCTAATTGTGTACTAGCAAATGGCAAAGAAGAAGATTCCAATACTTCGTCAATTGCTGTGATTGCATATCCTACATAAATTTTGCCATTTTCAACTTTGAAAGTAGATCCATCCACAAAGAAAGTCAAATCAGCGGCAGGAAAAGGGACAGGAGAAAGATCAGGCCTGGCCCAAGAGAAAGTAAAAATAGTTTGATAACAATTGTATGAACCATTGTCTTCTGCAATGTCTGTCAAAGTAGCTAAGTGGGTAGAAGGGTTACCAATGATGTTGTGTACAATGTAACATGAGACTGAAAGGTTATCAATTCCAAAGTCAACAAATTAGTGGAAGACAAGGGCTAAGTTTTAGTCATGTGAAGTAGCCTAGATACAAAATGTAAAATCAGAAAATCAGTAGTTTCAATTGCAAAAGCTACTGCCATCAGACTTCGCAGGCAGAAAGACAGTCCCAGGGTGACAGGGTCAAAGCACCAAGAAAAGTATCCCAATGGCTTGTGTCCTGTCAGGAAAATTTGGAAAAGCACACAGATAGCAGAGAAAGCAGGACTCCATGTTTTAATCTAGAAAAGACAAACAGGGAGCACTCTGCAAGGCTGATTTTATTGCCAATAAAGCTTCCCACTGGGATAGCGTAGGTACAATGAGACTTCCAGATCCTTCCTTACCAAGCCCCAGAACAACCACAATAACAGAAACGCTAAGTTACTCAGCTCCAGAACCGAGACTCTTTGGCCAATTCTGGTTTAAAATTTGCATTGCAATACAGTATGATGTTCGTAGTCCCTGATTTTACCCATTGAAATCAGTGTTGTAGGTCTCATAATGCATTAGGATGAGATAGTAAGAGATCCAGGACTGGCTTATAAGCACACTGCTGGAAGTGGGCTTACTGGCAACCCTGCAATAAATATGCATGAAAGGGATCTGCATACAGTACTATGGAGGCATTGCATAAGAGTTGCATATAAGAGCTGTAAAACAGTTGCTCTTCTTCAGCTCTTATACAGGACCTCTCCCTTCTGTTTTTGCTGCACAAATGTATGACCCTGCAGTTTTTAGCATTCAATCTTAGCTGCTAAATTCTGAACTATTTTCAAGCTTTTGCTAGATCCCTCCACATGTTATCCACACCTTCCAAGATGTTTACCTTGTTGAATATTTTGGTACCTTCAGCAAAGATGCAAACCTTTCCTGACAGCAATATTGCAGTATATTATAAAAGTATTATTTCATATCCTGTATCATTTGGTTAAAAATATTTTGTTATGATAACACTTCAAAATTGAAGTGGAGCCAATTTTCAAGCCAGGTATCACAATCTCTTTCTCCAGAAAGGGATAGTCCACTAGGTTATATTGATCATCTGCTGATCAACCTCACAGAGTCTAAAGGGGTCATTTTAGAAGCCTTATTTATATTTTACATGTGTACATGGTGGCAAAAAGCAGTGCAAGCCACATCCGTGTGTAAAACACAATTTTAGAAAGAATGTGATTTGCGTGCCAGGGACTTGCTGGGGACATGGTCTGGGTAGAACAAAAATCTTTGTGTGTACCCCCCATTTCATATAGGGGATGCCAGTGGAAAATGGAAATGGTCTATTCTGAATTTACACTTGCTCCCTGGCACAAATATTTTTTTGAACATAGCTCATTTTGACCAGCCCTTAACAGGAGGATTAAGAGGGATACCCCCCCCCCTCAATCCCTCTATATTTATTTCACGCTCCAAATTGAAATAAAGTAAACAGAGAGTTCTCTGTGAATAATTAAGGGTGAGTGCATGTCTAGCTTTGCAAAGTGGCCAGGATACACATGCAAGTGTCAACTTTTACACGTGCCAATTCTGAAATACCAACAGTTCCATGTGCAAGTTTCCAGGGATCCCATGCCAACTTTTCCCATGTGTATGTTTTTGAAATAGTGTCTCCCACTGCATCCCTATGTGTTCCTGTGCTTTCTTCTTTGATTTTACATACCTGTTCATGGTGAAAGGTGGGGATATGTCTGATTTACATGTGCCTACCTATCTTCTAAGATTACAATAGATTTGCAGACATTTGCACTTGGATGTCCCCGCAACCATATAAATAGAATTTCTAAAATGTGCCTTCACATCACTATTACAGAGGATATTTTAGCTAAATCAATGATATGCAAACCACTATGAAAAGTGATCAAAATAAAGAAATATTTTTACTAAAAAAAACTGTCAAATAAAAGGTTTTAATTCAATGACAGAGTTTCTTTTAGGAGAAGATTTTAGTTTTCCTCAGACCATTGGAATGCACAGCATGTTAGCATTAGCACTAAGAATAGTAAGTCACCTCTGATTATGCCATGCCTGGATGCATGGGAACCTAATTACAAGTATGCACATGCTATTATTTTTCACCTGAGCCAATTGCTGGAACAATCTAAAATCAATAAACATTTACTAAATCTCTTAGTGGAAGAAAAAAGCCCCAAGTTTCAAAAGCTCTCTGTAATGCATCACTATCAAGGGCAGAACCATATCTTTGCCCAAATATCCTTTTTTTTTAACCCAAAGGCAATCATCAAAAATATATAGATACAAAGAAAATGACAGCAGATAAAGGACATACAGTCTATCCTGCTTGTCCATCTATGAGAACTAGCAAGGTTTACAATCTCTTGCTCTCCCACAGAGATCCTTTGTACTTACTTGTCCTATGCTTTCTTGAATTCAGATACAGTTCCCATCTCCATCACCTCCACCGGGAGGCTGTTCCATATATTTATCACTCTTTCCATAAAGAAATATTTCCTTAGATTACTCCTCAGTCTATCCTCTTTCATCCTTACCCTATAAAGACTTGATCCAGAGCTTCCTTTCAACTAGAAGAGGGCTACCTCCTGTGCATTTATACCTTGGAGATTTTAAATGTCTCTGTCATAGCTCTCCTCTCCCACCTTTCCTCCAAAGTATGCATATTGAGATCTTTAAGTTTATCCCCATAAGCCTTATGATGGAGATTATTAACCATTTTAGCAGCTGCCCTCTGGACCAACTCCATCTTGTTTATATCCTTTTCAAGGTGCACTATCCAGAAATGTACACAGCACTCCAAAAGATGTCTCACTGGAGATTTATACAATAGCACTATCATTTTCTTCTTCCCTATGCACCCACAGATAAGATTACTACTAGGTCCCGTTCTTTTATGCATTGAAGCACTTCTCTCCTCAATACTGTTCTGCTCCCTTGAGTTTTTGCAGCCCAAATGCATGATCTTGCATTTTTTAGCATTAAATCTTAGCTGCAAAATTAATAACCATTCACCAAGCATTCCTAGATCCCTCATCATGATATCAACAACTTGTTGGAAAATGTAATATCATCCTTAAAGAGGTATGCCTTTCCAGACAGATCATCTGAAATATTGCTTACGAAAATGTAAAAAAATACAACAACAGACCATGGATCGTTCCCTGCAGCATGTCACCGATAAATGTCCCTCTGAAATCCATTTACGACTGCCCTCTTTCTCCTCCCACTCAACCAGTTTAGTGCCCACTCAGTCACTTTAGGGTTCATCCCAAGGGCACTCTGAATATTTATGTTGCTTATATAGAATGGTGTAAAGACAAAGCTGACATCCAAGTATACCAAATCTAGCCCTCTCTCTCAGTCCAATTCTCTTTTTTCTCTAGTAAATCTATTGTGCCTTGGAAAATAAAAAATCAAATTTTAGCTCTACTACTACATGCAATTAGAAAAATCAGACAATGTGCATAATGTCAACAGAAAAAAGTATAAAAAGAAAGCTTGTATCTGGATTTTCAGAAAGCATTTTTCAAAGTACATCATGAGAGACTCGAGAAAATTAACTGGATTGGCAACTAGTTAAAAGGAAACAGAAAGTGGGGCTAGATTGTCAGTTTTCTCTGGCTAAAGGTGAAGAGTAGAATATCCCAGAAATCTGTACTAGGATTGATGTTTTTTCCTGAAAAGGAAATAATAACTGAGGTGATCAAATTTGCAGATGAGGCAAGTTATTCAAAGTTGTTAAATCATAAGCAGATTATGAGAAATTGCAGGAGGACTTTGCAAAACTGGGAGGCTGGATATCCAAATGTGGACAAGTGCAAAGTGGTTCACGCAGGGAAGAACCCAAATTATCACTACAAGATGCCAGGTTTCATATTAGGGGTCACTACAAGGGTAAAGGATCTTGGCATCATGGTGGAAACTATGGGGGATGTTTACTAAACTGCGGTAACTTTACATAGCACGCGTTATGTAATGTCAACGATCGTTAACGTTACATAACGCGCGTTATGAAACGTTAACAATCATTGATGGTACATAACGCGCGTTAACATTATGTAACGATCGTTCACGTTCCGTGGCGCGGTAAAACACCGCAGAAGGCGGAGAGAGGGTGGAGAGAAGGGTCTATGCTCCGTCCCCATACAAGATGAATGAGCCAACAGTGAAATAGCGCTGATCAGGGCTTTCCCTTGTTATTGGACAGGTGTCCTATGGCGTGCACATCTCCCGCAACAGCAGGGTGGGCATGTCGGAACGGGCAAGTGGACAGATGCCGGAAAAGGGGATACAGAGGGCCGCAGGCGGCACATGCTGTGGTGCAGCTGGCCCACAGTGCGGACTAGGGTGATGCCTAGGTGGCCCATACGAATGCTGAAACAGCAGAGCAGCCAGACAGCAACTGCTGAAGGCTCAACATGGGCATGACTGTGTTTCCCACAGTGTCACAGGGGATAGTACCCAGCAGCTACCCCCAAGGGCACGAAACATTGGCAGGCGGTGCTGGGGGAAGCGTGGATACCTATGCAGGCCCCCCCACCCCAGAACCCACACCATAGGCAGCCGCCTACCCACACACTGAATGGCCTGAGACTTCGCTCCACCAGCACCACCAGCAGAAGGGCATGTCACCATGGTGGCAGAGGGATATTGGTGGTGGAGGGGGCAGTGGCAGCTGCCCAGAGCAGACCGTGGCCTAGCCTTGTGTAGGTGGGTGCCATGCACTGCAACAGACAGGCCCTGTCTGACGAACAGTCATGGTATCACCAGGGAATGCACTGACTCTGTGACAATAGGGTGGTGCATTGCACAAAACCAGTGAAGTCAGAAGCAGAAGGTAACCGGTACAAGTCCCAGCTGTGGTTCCTGCCAACCCAGTCTCCATATTTTACCCACTACTAAAACGTGCTAATACAGACAGAACCTTTATTGCAGATGACGTAAACATGCCCAAAACACCAACATTTTACCCTACAGAGCACAGACACCATAAACATGCGCATTACCCAGAGCAGAGTCTCCCAAATGCAGTCCTGGAGGGTCAAACACCATTCAGGTTCCATGCTGTCGCTAATAAAGATGCCTGTGCTGCATGTCTATATGCCGCCCCCATGGTATGCAGATATCTTCCATGCATATTCATTAGGGACAGCATGAAAACCCGAACAATGTGTGGCCCACCAGGACCGGAGTTGGGAACCCCTGCCCTAGAGCAGCGACCAAGAGGGGCAGAAACACCCGCACCCACAGGCCCCATTAACCGAAGCCTCCAGGAGAGGCAGGATGTTGGGCCCTGCATGCATCTCCCAATACTAGCACGTGCATACCTTAGCAAAGCCACCCTAAACCTGGGAATACAGTACACAGCTATCAAAAGGTTGCTATGATCACTGGCAGATAGCAATTCCAAAGTTACGTACAAATCTCTGAGTGAACTGCATCATAGCAACCTTTCTGATGTCTGTGGTGTGTGCTACAGGTATTATGTCTGACCGTGTCTACCACCCTGGGGAGTGATCCCAACAGTATTGCGTACCATAGCCATGCCTGCACTGTGCCCAGGACTGGTGCGGTGGCCAGGGCTGCCAAGCACCCCTATAGTTGCACAATGCTGACATAGGTGTGGGGAGTATGTGTCTGTCGTTCCAGTGTGTGGTGGCTGCAAACACCCTCCATAGCCCACACTGCTAGCACTGTTGGCTGTATTGGCCTGCCAATGTGCATAATGAGAAGCAAGGTACCATGGGAATAGCCTCGATAGGGTGGCCTGGCCTGGATCCATCTGTACACAGCATAGGGCAATGGCTGGGACATTGTCGTGCCCGGCCACCACCTGCACAGACAGGGTGGCCACAGCATGTCCTGCTGGGAGGTCACTCTCACCCTGACTGTGCAGTGACCACGGCATGGCTGGGTTCCCCCTTAGTGCTATACAGTGTTCACGTAAGTGATATATATGGGTTCTGTTATCTGGGGCTTAATCACTGATGTATCTGTTTGGTGGGTGTGCCTATATCTCCTCCAGGGACAAGCACTATGGGCTAGCTAACAGACTGCAGTTAGTATGTGTGTGGTGGGAACACCTTGCAGGGTGCAGCGGCTGGTGACTCACTGTGCTTGATGCTGGAGAATGGTGGTGGGGGGAAGCTGTGCAATTCCAGGCCTACTGTCTGTCTGCCATTGCCCTATTTATGGATGTGTACAGATCTGCATTGACTGCCCTGTAGGGTGTCCGTCCCCCAGCTGGACTGTGGTTGATGACCCCCTCTACTGTCACCATTGCAGGGGGGTACATTGTGGATCTGTTGGTGGGAGATTCTATTCCCAACCCTGAGGGAGGGGGGCTATGTAATCTGCCTATGGGTCCAAACACCCCCTTCACCTAAATCATGTGACCATGGCACCCACACAGGTTATGCACTATTCTGGGTGCATCATAGTCCACAAGGGCTAGATGTGAAATACAGATCGACACAGGCATATCCTAGGGGTGTCTGCACGGACCACCTATCACACACTGCCACTGATGGAAACCTGCAGCACAGCCTATCTCCGTAAAGCCAGGTGCTGCGTAAACGCTGCTGGGCACCCCACCGCACCCTCAGGGTGAGCACAGGACCCACACACTGTGACGGTCTGTAGCTACTCTGTGCCAGTAACACATACAGTCGGTACCCCCTACCATGCTGAGATGCTGTGGGGGTGCATGCCCCGTCTTGTTGTCATCTGTGGACCACTGATCTGGAGCCAGAGGTCATGGGTATGATCCCACAGTGGGGTTATTTGGTAGGGTTGTCTGCGGCATTTTCTTTTTAGAATTTAAATTGGTGCTGCCAGCAAAAACACCCTCACAGTGCTGTCTCCTTACGGTGCCTCAGGCGCCCTATATGGTGCCCTATGAGACACCCTATAAAGCGCCCTATCGGGCGCCCCATAAGGGACATTATAGGGTGCCTTGGCGGACAGTGCACTTTATAATGTGCCCTCTGGAGTGCCTTATTGGGCACCTTATGCGGCACCTTAAGTTATGGCCCTGTCAGGGTGTGTTTGCTGGCAGCACTAATTACATTTACAAAATAAAATGCCTCCCACAGCACTGATTTAAAGGGAAGGGTAGTATCTCAGCCAGCTTTACTCATTTGACCCACAGAGGGGTTGAACTCATGAACCTTGCACCATCAGTCAGTGTATTAACCATTGTGCTACAGCTCTGGATGCCTTACTGGGCACCTTTTCATGCACCTTATAGGGCACCCTGTTGGCTACTGTCTGTAGCTACTCTGTGCCAGTAACGCACACGGTCAATTGCTCCTACCAGGCCGAGGTGCTGTGGGGCTGCATACCCCATCTTCTGCTCATCTATAGACTGCTGATCTGCATGTGCAGTGCACCATGGGTATGGGTGGGTTAACACAGATCCTGGTATCCAC
Source organism: Ichthyophis bannanicus (assembly GCA_033557465.1). Lineage (NCBI taxonomy): Eukaryota > Metazoa > Chordata > Amphibia > Gymnophiona > Ichthyophiidae > Ichthyophis > Ichthyophis bannanicus. The sequence goes on from CM066031.1 coordinate 1,337,367,443, forward strand.
AGCAGACAGTTTGTGTGGTGACCTGATGTCCTTCAGTGGCCAGGCAGGGGTTTGTTAGTGGCACTGGAGATGTAGCCCATTAGTTACTTCACTGCCAGTGGAGCCAGAGGTCATGGGTTTGCTCCCACGGTGGGGTCATTTGGTAGGGCTGTCTGTGGCATTTTCCTTTTGTAATTTAAATTGGTTCTTCCAGCAAAGACGCCCTCACAGTGCTGTCTCCTTACGGTGCCTCATCAGGCGCCCTAAAAAGCGTCCTATAATGCATCCTCTAAGGCGCCCTGTACAGCGCCCTGTAAGGCATCTTATGGGGCACCCCATAGGGAACATTATAGGTTGTCTTGGTGGACAGTGCACTTACTACTGTGCCCTCTGGAGTACCTTGTAGGGCGCCTTATGCGGCACCTTAGGTTACGGCCCTGTGAGGGTGTGTTTGCTGGCAGCACTAATTAACTTTACACAACAATATGCTTCAGGCAGCACTGTTTTAAAGTAAAAGCTAATGCCTCAGCCATCTTTACTCATTAGAGCCACACGGGGATTGAACTCACATCCCCTGCACCATCAGTTGGTATATTAAACATTGTGCTACAGCTCTCAACACCTTGCTAGGCACCTTTTCAAATGCCTTATGGGTGCCGTACAGGGCGCCTTGCGTGGCGCTTTACATGGCACTTTGCAACGCTCGTTAATTTATGACACCTTGTAACGCGCGTTATCGGTAACGATGTACCGCCCATGTCCTTATTTGGGATTTCTGCCTCTACCTCGGATCCTAACACGAATCACATTACCGCAGTTTAGTAAACATACCCCTATATTGAAATCCTCCACAGAATGTGCAATGGCCACCAAGAAAAAGAGACTAAGGATGTTAGGAATTATTAGGAAAGGAATAGAAAATAAACTAGAATTTTGTAATGCCTCTGTATTCTTCCATAGTTTAGAAAAGGTACAGAAAAGGGTGATTAAAATGATAAAAAAGATGGAACCATTCATCTATGAGGAAGGATAATGAGGTTAAGGTTCTTCAGCTTGGAGAAGAGATAGTTGGGGCTAGATTGTCTCTCAACCCAGTAACTCTCAAACTCATCTCTCTCATAACTCTCATAGTTGGGGCTAGATTGTCTCTCAACCCAGTAACTCTCAACCTCATCCATCTCACACACTACCAATAACTCGTGAATGACAGACAACTTATATACATACTATAGATAACTGTAGATAGTTGTATATAGTTACCCTAGTTGAAACCCAAGTTCGATCTCCAGTTCAATGTAAGTGCTTAATGGTGTACCTGTTCTGCACAAATTGTTGTCTGTGAACCGCGCTGATTTTTAAGAGCGCGGTATATAAAAAATAATAAATACATAAAATAAGATAAATAGTTGAAGGGAGATACAATAGAGGTATGTATATAAAATAATGAGTGGAGTAGAAGGGGTAAATGCAAAATAAGTTATTTACACTTTCATAAAATACAAAGACTAGGGGCCATGCCAAGAAGTTGCTAAATAATACATTTAAAACAAACAAAAATTCACTCAAAGCATAATAAAGCTCAGGAATTTGTTTCTAAGGGATGTAGTAAAAGCAGTTAGCTTAGATCAGTGGTTCTCAACCTTTTTTGTACCATGACCCCTTTTACCATTGGTCAACTTGTGGTGACCCCCAATGATAAAATCAAATGCGTCTCTCTTCCTTTACCATTAACACATTGTCGCTGTAATCATTTGTTGAATTATTAATATATTATAGGCCTTTGCATTATGTTTTTATTTATAAAATTTACTTATTTAAACCACAATAATTGGAGTCCACGTGACGCATGAACGAGTGAAGACGTGTCTTCGCTCGCTCCGGGGCCGCCTTAAGATTCCGACCTGAAATACTTGGTTCTTTGCCCCTGCGAACCACTCGGCTGGCGGTAAATTCTTCCCTTCCCTGGCGGCTGACTTAACTGTGGGGAATTGCCACGATGCCTCCCCCGGCGCGCAAGGAGAAAGAAAAAGAGAGGGGGCCTAAGTCTACCTCGGCGGCCATGCTTGTCTCGCAGCCCTCCTCACCGGGAAAAGACAGCGTGGAGTCAGCCACCGAAGATCTGGCAAGGGAGGTGGTGCGGCAACTTGACCCTAAGTTCGACCAGATCCTGTCCAAACTAGATCTTATGGGCACGGCGCTGAATGAGGTGAATCAGCGGATAGAGGAGCTCGAAGGCAGAGTGGCGGCTGTGGAGGAGGATGAGGGCCGGCAGTCTCGTGAGCTGGAGAGTGTGAGGTCCCAGATGGAAGCCGTGCACGCTAAACTCGATGATCTCGAGAACCGCTCCCGCCGCAACAATCTTCGTCTGGTTGGGATACCGGAGACTACTTCTGATCTACAACTGGTGCCGTTGATAGAGCAGTGGCTCCCCAAAGCCCTGGGCCTAGATGCGCTGGTGGGGGACCTTAAAGTCGAACGGGCGCACCGCATTGGCGGGAAGATGGAGACCAGACCTCGACCCCGGGTAGTGATTGCTCGGATACTGAATTTCGCCCACAAAGAACGTTTGCTACAGGCGTTTCGCCAGCATCGGCAACTTACTTTGGAAAACAGCCAACTCCTCTTGTTTCAGGACTACTCCTCGTTAGTTACTACGAAGAGGAGGGAATTCACCCCGGTATGTACAGCGCTGTTTCAGAGAAACGTGAGGTTTGCATTGGCGTTCCCGGCTGTCCTCCGCGTTTACCACCTGGGGAAGACGCAGGTCTTTGAGTCAGTGAAGACAGCTCAGACCTTTTTGAAAGAACTAGAGAAGAGCGACCTGTCGCCGGCGGGGGAGCAGAGCTCGACCTCTGGACAGTGCACATGAGGACCTCCAACTTTGTCTCATCTGAGTCCCAGGAAGACGGAGGACGGACGACTCGGGCTTGGCCGGGGGACAGGACCGCTGCTGTAGACTGGTTAAGCTAACTTATTCCCAACACGAGGGGACTATGACCTCTGCAGCTCCTGGGGTTCGCCTTGACACAGCCCGGGGTTCCAGCTGTGGACATATGCTATACGTTATGGCAGCTTTTGACTTGGGACACTGATAGTGGCCTGTTGGCCTCACCCTCTTTCTTTTCCTTTTGTTATGGTTTTTGTCTGGGTGCCTTACTCTGTTATTGCGCTTTTATATTTCTTCCCTTTCGGTTTCTCTTTTTAGCTCTATTTACTTCCGTTCTATCTTGCCCTCTCCCATGCATACTTTGTTTCTTTATTTCTACTCTTTTTATTTCACTTTTCCTCTCCCAGTGGCTACTGTTGCGACTCACATGTTAGTGCTTTTACCATGTGCGTGGCTGCAACTGTTTCTTCGGATACTTGCAACCATGATAGGGAGGGCCATATGGGGAGGTGAGGCCTGCTTTGAGGGGGTGGGTATGGGTGTTTCTCTTGCCCTCTTGGTTTTGTATGTTCATGCTGGCTGTCTCTACTCTATAGTTATAGTAGGGGAGCCCAAAGTTGCATAGGGCAGATCACTTAGCCGTGTTCGTTGCTGGGGTCTTGGGTGGCCCCGCCGCGTGCGGCAGGGACTCCTCGATCAGCCATGTTGGCTGAAGGTGGGATAGTGTATTTTAATATGGGGGGGGAGTTGGGGGTGGGGGGGGTGCAGCAGGGAGGAAGAAAGGTAGTGGGGGGTATGGGGAAGGGAGGGGTGGGATGCATGGGGGTTGGGGCAGGGCGGGTAGGAGGGTGGACCGTGGGGAGGGGAGGGAAAGTGCGGGCAGGAGATTACCTTTTTCCATGGAGGGGATTTGGGGAGGTGGTGGCTGAGGTTGCTAATCACATTCCTAGTAGTGTAGGGCCGGGGGTTGAGGCTGGGCGACCCCGGGCTGTTATGGAGCTGAGCCCTAATCTGTTGCCTGTAGCAGTTGCGGGTCCATGAAAAATCACCTCCGATTTATTTCCTGGAACGTGGGTGGGATTAACTCGCCCGTGAAGCGCACTAAGGTGCTTCAGGCATTGCGGAAAGCCAGGGCGCAAATTGCCTTCCTGCAGGAAACGCATCTCTCCGAGAAGGAGCATGCCAAGCTTCAAAGAGGCTGGGTGGGCCGGGTATTGGCGGCACCCTCGGGGGGGAGGAAGCGTGGTGTCGCTATCCTGTTTAGTAAGGATCTGCAGGTGGACTTGTTGAGTGAGGATCGTGACCCCTCGGGTAGATACTTGTTTGTGCATGTAAAGCTGAATGGTGAGGAATTTTTTCTGGGTAGCATATACGCCCCCAACGTCTATGATCACTCTTTTTTTCAGCGGGTGGGTAGGAAAGTTGCTGCAGCCCCGCGGGTCCCTTCAATTTTGGCGGGGGATTTTAATTGTCCTCACGACCCGGCAATGGATAAATCAGGGGGCCAATTGCAGGGAGCTTGGAGCAGAAAAGGGGTAGGGTACCTATGCCTAGTAGGTGGCTTGGTGGATACTTGGAGGGCCCTACATGGGGGGGAAAAAGAATTCACACACCTGTCTAGGGTGCATCACACTTGGTCCCGGTTGGACTACATTCTGGTCGCCGAGCGAGAATTTGAGAGAGTGCTCAGTTCAGAGATTGCGCCGATGGTGGTCTCGGACCATGCCATGGTGCAGATGGACTGGCAGGGGCGTGAGAGAGGGGAAGCCCGGTGGGCCTTCCCTAGACAGATGTGGAAGAATCCCACCTTTACGAATTACCTGGTGCAGAAATGGGAAGAATACTTACAATTTAACGAAGCCAGTGTGAGTTCGACTAGTGTCTATTGGGAGGCCGGAAAGGCCGTCTTACGAGGGCACATAATTGCGTATGTAGCGCAGGAGAAGCGCCGCATCAATGGACAGGTGCTGATGTTGACTCGGGAACTGCGGCGGCTCCAGACGTTGGTAGCCCGGAGCCGGAAATCCGAACAGCTGCCGCTGTATTTGGAGACCCAACGGCAGTTAAATGCTATTCTAGACGAGCGCGCTATCTATAATATGCATTATTATCGGCACCGGTTATACCGCTTTGGAAATAAGGCCGGGACACTCCTAGCCCGCTTAGTGCGCGACGGGGGAGGGTCTAAAGTGGTGGCCGCGATTAAAGACAGAGCGGGCGTCCGCTGTTCTGACCCCCGGGGTATTGTGGAGGTGTTTCGAGAGTTCTACGAGAGGCTCTATACCCCAGAACCGACAGATGGGGCAGCGGCGCAGGCCTTTTTAGATGCGATCCCCCTACCACAAATATCAGAGGCCGAGCGGGCGGCACTAAATAGACCGATTGAGGGAGGGGAGATCCAAGCAGTGATCCGGCAGGGGAAGCTGCATAAGGCCCCGGGACCGGATGGATATAGCTCCGAATTTTATAAGCTGCTGGAGTTGCAGGTTACCCCAACCTTGGCTGCTGTTTACAACGACATTTTGGAGGGGAAAGGGTTCCCTCGTGACATGCGAACGGCTGCGATTACGGTGATTCACAAGCCCGGGAAAGAGATGGAGGACCCGGCCTCGTATCGGCCGATCTCTCTCATTAACTATGATATGAAAGCTTTTGCGGGCGTACTGGCGCGGAGGCTCCAGGGGATTCTGCCGAGGTTGATCAGCCCATGTCAGACGGGCTTTGTTCAGGGGCGGGAGGCCTTCTCGAATATCTGTAAAGTGCTTCTAGGAGCGGAGTGGAGTGAAGCGCGGGGAGATCCACTCCTGCTGGTTAGCCTAGATGCCGAGAAGGCTTTTGATAGGGTGGCATGGGAGTATATGTTCGAGGTTCTTAGGCGATTCGGCTTCGATGGAGCCTTTCTGACTTGGTTGCGGGCGTTGTACTTGGCGCCTCTGGCATTCGTAGTGGTGGGGGGCCTTCACTCGGCGCCCTTTGAATTGCGTCGAGGGACGCGACAGGGCTGCCCGCTTTCTCCTCTGCTATTTATTCTGCAAATGGAGCCCTTGTTGCGTACGTTGGAGCAGATGGAGGAGGTCCGTGGGATTGTCTGGCCAGGGGGTGGTGTTAAATTAAGCGCCTTCGCTGATGATTTATTATTGTGTTTGACAGATCCACAAGCCTCGCTGGACAAGGCTCTTTCGGTCATTGAACAGTTTGGTACTTTTTCGGGTATGCGGATAAATAGGTCTAAATCGATGGGCCTCGACATCGGTAGGAGGGTCCGTGGTCATTGGCAGGGAGGCTTCCCGTTGGTCTGGGCGGCGGACTCGATCCGCTACCTGGGGATACAGATCCCTTGTGACCCTAGTCGGCTCTATGTAGTTAATATACGGCCATTCCTGCGCCAATCGATACAGCGACTACAGAAGTGGCGTGAGCTCCCGCTTTCCCTGAAAGGCCGTATTGCTCTCTTTAAGATGGTCGAGCTGCCTCGCTGGATTTATCTCCTGCGGCATGTTCCGCTCTGGCTCTTGCGTAGAAACCTCAAGATTCTGGAGAGTCATATCTCTGCCTTTTTGTGGAGGGGGAGACGTGCGCGTATTGCCTTTGCGACATTGCTGAGACCTATAAATGAAGGGGGTGCGGGCCTTTGTTCGCTGCGAGACTATAATGTGGCCAGTTTGTTTCGGCCGCTTCGCGATATGATCGCAGGGACCGCCGCGACGCTTCCTTTGGAGCTGATAGATGCTGTTTCAATACCCTACCACAGAGTGTACTGGTTTCACCATTCGAATAAGGAACTGCCCTTCTTTTGGCGGCACTCCGTGTGCCTTGGCGCTCTTCGCCAGGCTTGGAGACACCTTTGTCGTCTTCGAGGTAGTGAGTGGACTTGCTCGGATTGTCTCCCCTTGGCCGGTAATGGGGAGTTTCTTCCCGGTTGTCAGGGTGGGGTCGCTAAACGTTGGGCGCGCTGCGGCGTGGCTTATATAGGCCAGTTGCGGATGGAGAAAGGGGCGCAGATGGACTCTTATGCCTCCCTACAGCATCGCTACCGGCTGCCGGTTCAGGATTTTTATTTTTATCTGCAAGTGCGACACTTTGTAAGACCTTTGGAACGTGGTGAGGGGGTGAGTCTGTGGCAGGGGGACCGTGGAATGCTGGATCTCTTCCGTGTTTTAGATGGCAAAGTCAAGGTACAGAGTCTGAGAGAAGAGTTAGTGCGGGGGGATGATATGTCGGGGATTGCCCATCTCGCTCGGAAGTGGCAGGCGGATGGCATTGCGGAGGGGACAGTGGAGTGCCTTTCTCTAGCTTTCAGTAGGATACCTCATCTTTCGGAATCAGTACAAATGCAGGAGGTTCAGTATAAATTTTTGTGGCGTGCCTATGTGCATGATGTGTGGGCTAAGCGGATGGGTATTGCTGAGACGGCGAATTGTTGCCGCTGCAACGCAGAACGGGGTACCCTTGCGCACAAATTCTGGCTGTGCTCGGCGGTTCAGCCGTTTTGGGAGGGAGTGGGGGTGCAACTAGGTGGCTGGATTGGTCAAGGGGTGGGCATTGGACCAGCTAAGTGCCTCTTTGGTGTTTTTGACGGTGCTTCTCCTCTCAGTGTTCCCCATAGACAGTTGTGCGAGAAGGGTTTTTTGGTGGCCAAGCAGACTATTCTGAGGCATTGGGTGGAGCCCACGACACCGAGTGTGCAGGAATGGGAGGGACGGATGAGAGTTCTGCTGAGTATGGAACGCTCTACTGCGCAGCAGATGGGCCAGCAGAGGCTGGAACAATTTCTGAAGCTCTGGGCCCCGCTAGTGGCCACGGACAGCGCCTAGTACTCTTTTGGCTATATGGCTCGCTGCGTGGCTTACTGGCGGACCATTGGTGTTTGCTAGAGCAGGGGATGTGAGTGTTGCTTTTTTGACCTCTCTGGATATGGGTTTGTAGTAACTACTGCCAGTGTGGGGGGGGGAGGGGTCGGGGGGGGGTAATAGAGGGGGGTAGCGGGGGGGGGGGAGTTGTAGGGTGGGATGGGGGGCTATTTGTTTGCTAGACTGTACCCCACTCGGTTGATACTCATGTATATGTATAGCTTGGCTATATTGGTGGTGCGATGCTATACCTTCTTCTTCCTTTGAATTTCTTTCCTCTCATTGCTGGCTCCGGTGTAACTTAAGGCGGGGCTAGGTTAGTTAGTCACTGCTTTCTGTTAACTGTTACATGTTATTTAGGGTGGGATGTGTATTAATCTTTTGGTACCTTAGGCGGTGACACTGGTTCTTTTGTGTTATATACTGTACTGAACAGTTCAATAATAATAATAATAATAAAAATGATTTTCACTAAACCACAATAATTAATCACAATAACAAGTAACAATATTTGATTTCAAAATTATGATGATTTTGTAGTCAAATCACTAATATGAAATAAAATTATTTTTTTTACCTTTGTTGTCTGACCAAATTATTCTCTGATCATGCTGGTCCCGATCTGAGGCTTCTGCTTTCCTGTCTTCTCTTAGCTCTCTTTCTGTGGTCTATGGTCCATCTGCCATTTCTTATCTCTTCTTTCATTTTCTTCACTTCTTTCCATCAGCCTATTTCCAGTCCCACTAACCCTCACCAATATCAGCCCCTTTCCAGTCCTCACTCTCAGTACCTTCCAATGTCAACTTGCATTCCCATGACTGCCACTGGTGTCCATTGCCTTCCAGTCCACCTCCTTCCCCACTGACCAGTCCCTTCTAGTACAAATACCATGGCAGCCCCTCTCAGATCCACTCCCTTCCAGTTCCATTCTCCCATCCCCTCGTATCAGCCCATTTGTAGCCTTAGCCCCCAGTTTCCTTCCAGGGCCAGCAGCTCTATCCTCCCCTCCCCACAATCAGCCCATTCCCAGTCAAAGCCCCCCAATGAGCTAGCTTCCAGTGCTAGTCCCCCCTCAACCGCATTACCAGTGCTAGCCTCCCCAATCAGCCCAATACCAGTTCTACCCCCCATCAGCACATTACCAGTCCTAGCCTCCCCTAATCAGCTCATTTCCAGTGCTAGTCCCTCCTCAACCCCATTACCAGTGCTAGCCTCCCCTAATCAGCTCATTTCCAGTGCTAGTCCCTCCTCAACCCCATTACCAGTGCTAGCCTCCCCTAATCATCTCATTTCCAGTGCTAGTCCCTCAACCCCATTACCAGTGCTAGGCTCCCCTAATCAGCCCATTACCAGTCCTACCCCCCCACCAGCCCATTATCAATCCTAGCCTCCTCTAATCAGTCCATTTCCAGTCCTAACCTCCCCGATCAGCTCATTTCCAGTGCTAACCCCTCATCAGTCCATTACCAGTCCTACTCCCCTATCAGCACATTACCAGTCCCAACCCCCCCTTGATCAGTCCATTCCAAGTCCTAGCCTTCCCTAATCAACCCATTACCAGTCCTAGCCCACCCCCATCTGCCCATTATAATACTAACCCGCACTGTCTCTCCCTTCTGTCCAGCATTTATCCCCCGTCTGTCCAGTACAATGTTCCCTCTAATTTTCTGTAGGCTGTGTGCGCATAAAATATCAGCTGTGCAGCTTTTGAAGGAAGGTTAAATTTTTGTGCGTCACATAACGACACTCGGAGTTCTATACTTTAAAATTTGACTACACATCAGAATACAGTATGTACACCACATTGATTGCACTAGATAATATTGTAGAACTTGTGAAAACCGTAAATACACAACAACTTTTAAATTTTAAGATGTCTGTGTTGTTTTCTATCAGAATCAGAACCGTAATTTTTGTGCGCTCTGTTATAAAGTATGTGCGCTCGCTCGGCGAGGAGTGTGCTTGCGCACACGCACACAGCTTAGAGGGAACAGTGGTCCAGTATGTCCCCCGTCTCTTCCCTTTGTCCATGTCAGCCCCTCTCCCTCCCTCCCTCCATGTCAGCCCCCCTCTGTCCATGTCAGCCCCCCTCTATCCCTCCCTCCATCCATGTCAGCCCCCCTCCCTCCATGTCAGCCCCCTCCCTCCCTCCATCCACCCATGTCAGCACCCCTCTCTCCATGTCAGCCCCCCTGTCCATGTCAGCCCCCTCCCTCCCTCCCTCCATCCATCCATCCCTCTGTCAGCCCCCTCCCTCCCTCCATGTCAGCCCCCTCTGTCCATGTCAGCCCCCTCCCTCCCTCCATCCATCCATCCATCCATCAATGTCAGCCCCCTCCCTCCCTCCATGTCAGCCCCCCTCTGTACATGTCAGCTCCCCTCCCTCCCTCCATCCATTGATCCATCAATGTCAGCCCCCCTCCCTCCCTCCATCCATGTCAGCCTTCCCTCCCTCAATGTCAGCCCCCCCTGTCCATGTCAGCCCCCCACCCTCCATCCATCCCTCCATGTCAGTCCCCTCCCTCCCTCATGTCAGCCCCGTTGCAGGTTCCCTGCCCCCTCCTCCCCTCTCCCTGTCTGCCTGCTACTGCCCTGCTGTTCTTCTACAGCCACGGCTCCCTGTCTCTTAGGGAACCGCAGCTATGCCTGTAAAACCACTACGGAGCCTTCCTGTCTCTCGACGGGCTCTGTGCAGTATTGTCCCTCCTCCAAAGGAAGTGGTAAACAACTTCCTTTGGAGGCGGGGCAATGCTGCACGGAGCCCATCAAGAGACAGGAAGACTCCACAATGGTTTTACAGGCATAACCACGGTTCCCTAAGAGGCAGGGAGCAGCGGCTGCATTAGAAGGGAGGCGGTGAGTTTGCCACTGCCGAGAAGCAGACTCAGCAGCGGCAGCAACATGGGTGTTTTTTTTTTTTAACGGTGGAGTGAGGCGCGACCCCCGCTAAATCCTGTGGCGACCCCCATGGGGGTCGTGACCCACAGGTTGAGAACCGCTGGCTTAGATGGTCTTAAAAATGATTTCAACCAGTTTCTGGAGGAAATGTACATAAACTGTAATTAAGGTAGACTTGGTGAAATCTTTTGTATTGCACTGTGATAAGTAGTGTGGGATCTATATACTTTTTGGGAGCCTTCCAGATACTTGTGACCTGGATTGGCCACTGTTGGAACATGATACTGGGTTTGATGAACCTTTGATCTGACCCAGAGTAGCAATTTGTATGTTCTTATCTTCTTAATTAAAAAGCCTTTATTTACTTAAAATCTATAAGATAATCTAGTTAAAGTTCTTGTGATGTTTGATTCCCAACCTGCCTTCGTGCCTTTCACCCATCCCATACTTATACAGCTGGATGCTGTATAAAGGTCTACATTGTCTTGCAGGTTCTGCCATTCCTAGATGGTCTGCACTGCAAGCAAGGTAATAATGTGGGAGTTTTGAATACAAACTCTCTGAGAACTCTTGAGCAAAGCTTTTTTTCTATGGCTAGAGGTTTTTTCCTCTCCTCTAGCCTTCAAATTCAAAGGGGCAGACAAGCTCTTTGAAGTCAGTGACCTCCTCAGGCACACAAAACTCCAGAATCACAATGCATGGATAAGAAGATGGTGCAAGGAATAGGGATTTAGATTTGTTAGGAAGTAGGCAATATTTTAGTGGAGGAGTAGCCTAGTGGTTAGACCAGTAGCTTGATAACCAAGAGACCAGGGCTCAATTGCAGTGGCACTCTTTGTGGCCTTGGGCAAGTTACGTTACCCTCCATTGCCTTGGAAGAAAATTCTGGCAATTTACTTCTGGTTACACCTTGCCAAGAAAACACAAGGGCTACTGGTTGCCAGGAGTCAGCATTGACTCAATGACACAACCCTCCTCTCTCCCAACATTTTGGAGAAAAAAGAATCTATTCTGAAATAATGAGCACCATCTTAACTAGAGTGGAATCAGAGAATCAGGCTGTTGTGAGAAACCTTTAAAATGAGGTAGATCAGCTGCTCAGGAGTGCATGATTCAGAATAAGAGATCTTCAAAGACATTGGAAAAATGCTGAATTTAAAATATCCTAACTGAGAGGTTGTAGCAAAGGCTGAATTAGCCCAGGTGCCATTAAAAAAAAAAAGCAGAGATACAATAAATAATTCTAAATTACTCCATTTACTGCTAGGCAGGTGGAGCGCGATTCCTCAACATGTACGTCCAGCCCACGGGCAGGTGCAAATGGAAAATGGGCCCAATTTAGACTCGATTCTGCAACCACGGGTCTAGACACACCCATGATTCTGGAATCGGGGACATGGACACGCGCTCACCATATTCTGCAAAGGTAGATGTAGCCAGTCTTTTCTGTCTTTGCAAAGCCACGCCTCCTCTGTGATAACATGCACCCCCAATCCTCTGTGCTCACTGACAGCATTCTGCACATGGCAATAACACATTACAGTTGATGGAACAGTAGTTCAGCTGCAAATTCAGGCCAGTCATACCTGTCTGTTGTATGGCCCGTGCAACACTTAAACTGCATACACACACACACTCTCACTTGCACACACAGAAAACATGACCTGTCAAGATGATGTCCCGCTCCTATATACAACAGCAGGTATAACAGCATGGCATGGCATCCCAGGGCTACGAGTTCAATCTGCATTTCTCCCCCAAACAAGATACCAGAGGACCTGCCATCATAGCCTGAAGAAACACTACATATGTCAGTAGTGGTGTATAGTCATGTTTCATTCCCGTCCCTTACCTCTGCACTCTGTCTATATGACTATTCCTTGTGGGCCTTGAGACTGCAAACACACCTCCTCAATGCATACTTGTCACAAATAGTCGGTGCTAGGGGATTCATTTAAGGGCAGTGCAAAAAATAATCAAAGTCCTGCCCTTATTCCATGTTCCTGCAGGATTAACCTGTACGTCAGGGGGTACCACAGAGAACATACACAGGCCGTTCATGAATATGCTGTGTACATACTGGCAGCTGATCATGCCCCCGCTCATGGTTAGATATCCCTGCACAACCGCCGTGTACATGCAGGGTTACAATGGTTGTAGAATATGGTCATAGATGCTTTCGCTGGGAAAACGTCTACACCACATGTCCAATAGCCTTATTTGCGTTCCAGAATGACCTCCATTATGAATACAAATTTAAAAAGCATAATTTAAGAGGGTAATTTATAATAATGTACCATTGGTAGGCACTAGTTTGTAAAGTCAAGTAGGTGCCTACTTGCCTTTATGAAATACTAGCATAAGTGGCAATCCACCTTGAATGTAGGTGTGAACACTTACACTTGCTTGTGAACAAGTTTAAATGCCTGCACATTCTTTACACACACACACATGTGTATATTACAACATTTTATAATCTATGGACCTATGTGAAGTGCTCATGTTCTACCTCGACCATGTCCCCAGTTATACCTACCAGCAAAGCACATATCATCATGCCACGGAGCTTACTTTTATGCTGACTGGTATTTGATAAGAAGTCTTTTATGTGGGCATATGGCTACATAAGCCCTGGAATGACTTTGTACAATTGTCTTCCTAAATTCTGCATGAAATGCAAAAAGTCTACTAAATAAGATTGGGGAGATAGAATGTATTGCACTAAGGGATATATTTCTAGGCTGTATTAGCTGTTAAACACAGGAATTAATATATACTAACAGTGCAAACCCATACTGACAGTTAATTCTGTGAATTAACAGTTAGTCCATGGCAATTCATGCTTTAAATAACTAATGGAGAATGGAACATGGAATAGGTGTGGAATGAATGGAGGCTGTGTCTTACAGTTAATGGGGGATTAGTTACTACGCATCAACTGTTAATGCAGCAGAAAATGTGGAGCAGTTAATGTCATCTGAAGTTAAAGTTAACTGCATCACGTTATATGCCATGCGGTTAACATGCAGTAGCAACAATTTCTCTCTCTTACTCTAACTGCATGAGAAGTTGCTGAGAACACCCTTTACAGTTAATACAGAGGTGATGTAGATATCCTGCATTATTTTGTAAATAGCAGAGAGTAACTGGAAAATATTAGCATAGCTTAGAAAAGGAGTCCCAAACAAAGATGTAAACAAACTAAGGGGGTTATTTTAGAAAGTCTATTTATGCTTTAAAGATGTCATTACTGACAGAAAAACTTAGAAGCTGCAGAGAAGCAAACTACTATTTCAGAAATGCTACAAGTTGCATGTTTCCGAATGGGACTCGTCAATCTCTGCATGTCTGTGCTGGAGACATTGTGAGGGCATTCCTGGGCATGATGTGGACAGCTTCTGCATGTTCACATCCATGAGGTAGCTCACAAATGCCAGAGACATTCAGGGCAAACTTTTTAAATGTGTCAATTTGTACTTGCTATAAAGCATGAATAAAGAGGGGATTTTACAGTCATTTGGGACCATCTGTGGTGCTGGTGACTGCAGGAGCCTGGCTTGTGAGTTACTGGCTTGACTGTTTCTGTGTCTAGGTACACTTATGGTCAACATTATTGGCATCCTTGCAGTTCAACCCTTTAATGTCCAATATCTCCCAAAAAAATAGTGACCAGAGAAATGAGTTTTGACTATATATAAACACAAATTTGACACATAAAAGAATTAAATAAAACAAGACCAATTAAAAAAGGAAATAGTAGGGAATAGTATAAAAACTGGGACATTGTCAGGATCTGATTATTACTATACTAGAAACCCCAAAAATGTTTGTGGTCAAAATACAAGTAGCCTAACAGAAAAGACCCCAACTCTGACAAGAAGGTACAAAAATTGTATTTAAGAATGATGGAGGAACCATCAAGGGGAGGGAAGAGGATCCATTCCCTAAAAACAGTGTCTCCTTTTAATAATTTTTATTCAAAAGAACTATCAAAATTTTTAACTTATATGAATAAGGGCTTATAGGAGAAAATGATGAGGGAATTCAGCAATGATGTGCATCACATTTCGAGCCATCCCGAGCTCTGCTTCAGGTGATAAAGGATTCCAACTCCAAAAGAGCTTTCAGCACTTGTACAACTAAAAGAAATCTGCCACATTTAAAAGAAAGGCATCTGACATAAGCAGTCACAAAAGAGTTGAAATCAACCAAAGAGGCAATAGGCAGGCATCCATCAAAAGGATACTCCCTGTGTGATTGGTGTTTTTTCAAAATGCACGTTATGGTTGGATTCCCTCATCATCTTCTCCTATGAGTGTTTATTCATATAAGTTACAATTTTTGATAATTCTTTTGAATAAAAATTATCAAAAGGAGTCACTTTTCCTAGGGAGTGGATCCTCTTCTCTCTTGACGATTCCTCCGACATTCTTAAACAAAATAGTTATATTTGCCTGTCAGGTATGGGGTCTTTTCTGTTAGGACATGATTATTGGCACCCTTATAAATACTTCAAATCAGTTTGAACAGAAGAACCATATTCCCATTGCCGTAAAATTAGACATACCTGTGATCAATTGTCAGTACTCGACTTGAATCAACCAATGAATGATACGCTCACTCCTTGTTCCAATTTCACTATGGTGAAGACAAGACAGCTGCCTAAGACCATCAGACAAGCCATCATCACCAAACTTCAGTGGTTTACAAGACCATCTCCAAAGAGGCACAGATTCCTGTGTCTACAGTTTGCAATGTTATTAAGAAGTTTTCTGCTCAAGGAACTGTCAAAAACCTCCCAGGACTTGGTGGGAAGAGGAAAACTAATCCAAAATACCTTTGAAGGTTAATACTAACTGTTGGGACAACACCACAGCATCCAAAGAACTTAAGGCTGACTTGGAGCAATCTGAAGTGGTGGTTACAACCCGCACCATATGCCACACACTAAACAAATAAAGACTTCATGAGCGAAGGCCAAGGAGGACCCCACAGCTCAAAGACAGACATAAAAAGGCACGCCTGATCTTTGCCCAAACCCACCTTAAGAAACCATAATCCTTCTGCGAACATGTTCTGTGGACAGACAAAACCAAACTTGAGCTCTTTGGTAATGCAGACCAGTGATACATTTAGAGGTGAAGAAATTTATTTATTTAAAAAGATTTATATTCCTCACAATCTCCGAGGTGAGTAACAAAATACATACACAATAAGTCATCATATACAACAAGACAAATACAAATACAAACAATACAATTACTCATATAGAACACCATTATTTTAATTAAAAAGTTGGCATTAAAAGCACTCCTATATTATATCATAATTGCCATCAGAGTCTCAACACAGGTTGCAAATGCTCACACACCATACTTGCCCATCAGACAAATTCTGGGAAGGTCTGTTTAAATAAATGACATTTCAGTTTTTTCAAAAGATCATTAGTTCTACTTCAGCACACAACTCGATCAGCAAAGTGTTCCAAATAGATGGAATAGGTCTTATGCATCATAGAGAAAATTCTCTTATGTATGGACTGAAGATGAATTAATTTAAAAGAAGAAACATCCAATAAATGTGTCTCCTGAGAGCACAAAGTATGAGAAGCACAATATGGTTTAAGCAGAGATGACAAACTAATAGGAGCCATATTGCGGAAACATTTAAAGGTAATCATAATCACATTGTCCAACATTCAAAATTCAACTGGCAACCAGTGCAAAGCGAATGATTTATATCTAATATCTTCAGATCATTTGAACCCAGTTAGAAGACGCGCAGCAGCATTTTGAATTAACTGTAAAGGAGACATAGTAGCTTTAGGGAGACCTAAAAAAAGACTATTATAATAGTCCAGAGGTGAATACTAAAACTTGTAATACAAAACAAAAGTTACTACATGAAAGATATGGCTTCAATCATCGAAGAAGATACAACTTATAATAAGCAGCTTAAACCACTCTTTGAAAGTAATCATGTAGATTCAATTGAGTATCCAACCAAACACCCAAATCTCTCATAACATCACTAAGCACAAGAGATGAAGATTTAAGTTGCACATTTAGACCCATAGAAGCTGAAAGGTTTGAGGGCAGATACAAAATTTCTGTCTTCATGAAGTCCGATTGGGGCACGCCCGGGCCATCCTGATGTCCAAAAATTGAATTGTCCGAATGTGTAGCCGATTCTGCACCCGTGGGAGCTAGATGTTCCTACTGTTGCAGAATTGGAGTCCTAGTGCTGTGACGTCTCATCGCCATGGCACTGGGACACCAGGCAGGAGTGCTGAATGGCCCGACAGCATGAGCATGCATTTCCCCCATCGCCTGAACCTCAGCGGGAGATGCCAGGGCTGGGATCAGATGGCAAGGGCTTACCTGCCTCTGCACCACATAAGGGGGCGTTCCTAGTCTGAAATTTGGCAATCAACGGACTTATTCCACTTCAGGGATGGAAAACGTCCGATGTCCATCTTAGTGCCACCGGATATACAAGACTGTGATTGGAATAGGCCCTATATGCCCACGTTGTGTGCCCGATCCCTGCTCCGCCTACTCCCTGCCCCCATTTGGAGCTCCCCGCACAAAGGCTTTGTAAGTGCAGGGAGTTTTAGGGACAGAATCGGGTCCCTGTGAATAGCAGGGTTTGTACATCCAAAACAAACATACATCCCCGCTATTCATGGTTCAGAATGAACCTCTTAGGGGTATGTTTACTAAACCGTCTTAATGTTACTGGCGCTAGTTGCAGCGATAATGTAAAGAATGCCATATAAGGAGTGGGCGTTCCGGCATCAAGGTAGCAAGAATCTGTATTGCGCGATAGTGGACGCCATGGCACGTTAACACGCGTTAACCCTAAGTTCATGCCACCGCAGTGTTAGAGGCTATAAAGATATAGCCCACTGGTTTCTGCAATGACTGTGAGGCAGAGGTCATGGGTTCAATCCTGCAGTGGTGTTATGTAAGAAGGCTCTCTGAGGCATTTCCCTTTTCTAATTTAAATCAGCTGCCATCAAAAACACCCTCACAGTGCCGTAACATAAGGTGTCGCATAAGGCGCCCTATAAGGCACTCCATAGGGCACATTATAAAGTGCCTTGTCCACCAAGGCGCCTTCTAATGTGCCGTATAGGGTGCCTTATAGGGCGCCTTATGAGTCACCTTAAGGTTACAGCACTGGGAGGGTGCATTTTGCTGGCAGCACTGATTTAAATTAAAAGGAAAAGCCTCAGAGAGCCTTATTAAATAAGCACCACTGTGGGATCAAACACATGACCTCTATAGTCATTGAAATAACCAGTAGGCTACATCTTTACAGCAAATGCTACACTGTTGGCTGGCTACAGAAAGACTGCAGGTCACCATGCAAACTGTCTGTTGTGGTTACCAGGATAGGGTAAACCCACCCGTACCCATGATGCACTGCACATACAGATCAGCAGTCTACAGCTGATCACATAATGGGATATGCACCCCACAGCACCTAGGCCTGGTAGGGGGAACTGACCGTGTGTGTTACTGGCACAGAGTAGCTACAGACCGTGACATTGTGTGGGTCCTGTGCTCACCCTGAGGGTGAGGTGGGGCACCCAGCACCAGGTCTGCAGCACCTGGCTTTGTTGAGGTAGAATATGCTGCAGGTCCCCATCAGTGCCAGTGTGTGATAGGTAGCCCTTGCAGACACTCCATGGATATGCCTCTGTCCATCTATATTTCCCAGTCATGTCTAGCCCTTGTGGACTATGATGAACCCAGAAAAGTGCATATCCTGTGTGGGTGCCATGGGCACACAGCATAGGTGAAGGGGGGTGTTTGGACTTAAAAGCAGATTATGTAGCACCACCCAACCTGCACTCTGTGGCTCAGGGTGGGGGACAGGATCTCCCACCACCAGATCGACATTGTACATTTCTGCAATGGTGGCAGTAGAGGACCATCAACCCCAGTCCTGCTTGGGAACAGGCACCCTACAGGGCAGTTGATGCAGATCTGTATGCATCACATAAGGCAATGACAGACAGGCAGAACGCTTGAAAAGCTCAGCTGCCACAACCACTATTTGACATTCACCAGCAGAGGGCACAGTCAGTCTCCACCCACTGCACCCTACAAGGTGTAAACATGCTAAATGCAGACAGTCTGCTAGCTAGTACATAGTGCATGATCCTGGAAGAACTGTGTGCACCCAAAAATAGGATGTACGCGCACATGCAACAAGCAGGTATGTCAGTGATTGGGCCCCAGAAAAGAAAACCCATAAATACCACTTGAAAGAAACACTGTATAGCACTATGGGGGAACCTAGCCATGCCGTGGTCACTGCTCAGTCAGGGTGAGAGTGACCTCCTAGCATAACGTGCTGTGGCCACCCTGTCCGTGCAGGTGGTGGTCGGGTACTACAATGTTCCAGCCATTGCCCTATGCCCTGTGCAGATGCATCCTGCCCAGGCCACCCTGTCCAGGCCATACCCACAGTACCTTGCTCCTCATTATGCACAATGGCAGGCTAACACTGGAAACAGTGCAAGCAGTGTGGGCTCAGTAAGGTGTAGGCAGCCACAACACACTGGATTTGCATACACACACTCCCACACCTATGCCAGCATTGTGAAAATATGGAGGTTTGTGGCAGCCCTGGCTCCACACCAGTCCAAGGCACAGTGCGGGCATTGCTATGGTACGCAGTACTGTTGGGGTCACTCCCTGGGGTGGTAAACACTGTCAGAAACAATAACTGAAACACACTCCACAGATATCAGAAAGGTTGCTATGATGAATCTCTATCAACAAATCGTGTTTAACTTAGGAGTTGTTAGCTGACATTACTCATAGTCACCTTTTGATATATGTGAAATGTGTTCCCAAATTTAGGACGACATTGCTAAGGTATGCAGGTGCCAGTATTGGGAGATGCTGCTCCGCGCAGGGCCCAACAGCCTGACTCTTCATGAGGCTTTGGATAGTGGAGCCTGTGGGTGTGGGTGTTTGTGCCCCTGTTGGCCACTGCTCTAGGGCAGAGGTTCCCAACTCCGGTCCTGGTGGGCCAAACACTGTTCAGGTTTTCATGCTGTCCCTAATGAATATGCATGAGATACATTTGCATACAATGGGGCAATGCATACAAATGCAACATAGGCATATTTATTAGGGACAGCATGAAACCTGAATGGTGTTTAACTCTCCAGGACTGCAGTTGGGAAAATCTGCTCTAGGGATTGCACATATTTATGGTGTCTGTGCTCTGTAGGGTAAAATATAGGTGTTTCAGGCATGTTTATTTTATCTGCAATAAAGGTTCTGTCTTTATTACCACGGTTTAGTACTGGGTAAAATATGGGGACTAGGTTGGCAGGAGCCACAGCTGGGACTTGAACTTGTGAGCTTCTGCCCCTGAACACACTGGCTGTGTGTACTGCACCAAACTGGTGCCACAGGGGCAGATCATTCCCTGGGGATATCAGGACAGTTCGTCAGACAGACCATGTCTGTTGCAGTGCATGGCACCACCTAAATGGGGCTTGGCCGTGGTCTGCTGTGGGCAGATGCCACTGCCCCCTCCGCCACCAGTACCCCTCCGCCACCATGCTGACATGCCCTTATGCCGGTGGTGCTGGTGGTGTGCAGTCCCAGGCCATCTAGTGTGCCAGTAGGCAGCTGCCTATGGTGTGGGTTCTCGGGTAGGGGTGCCTACATGGACATGTGAGCTTCCCCCCGGTACTGCCTGCCAATATTATGTGCCCTTGGGGGTACCTCCTGGCTAATATCCCCCGTGACACTATGGGACACACACTCGTGCCCATGTTGGACCCTCGTCAGTTGCTGTCTTGCTGCTTTACAGTTTCGGCATTCCTATGTGCCACCTAGGCATCTGCCTAGTCCGCACTGTGTTCCAGCTGGACCACAGCATGTGCCGCCTGCAGCCCCCTGTATCCCATTTACAGCATCAGTACAGTTGCCCTTTCCTACGTGCCCACTCTGCTGTTGCTGCACATTTGCACGCCATAACAAACCTGCCCAATATAAATGACAAAAACCCTGATCACCACTATTTCAATGTGGGATCATTCACTTTGTAGGGAGACAGAACATAGACCCTTCCAAACATGATATCTTCCTTTTTACGCTTTGTTAGTTGTGTTGCTTTATGTTTATCATTAATATCACTATTGGCCAGCTTGGTTATTGGGATTTGGTAATTTTATATGTTTATTTGCCTTTTTGGTTCCTGAACATTTATCACTACTATCACTATTCTGAGTTTCCCTGCCTTTGCTGTACATTGCTGACTGAAATTGTTTCTCTCTCCAGCAAATGTGCCTCTAACGCAAGGGTTTCACTGGCGTTAGTGTTCAGACCCAGATTTCACAGCGTTAGTGTGCCTGGAGCCTCTCCCCGCTCACTCTCCGCACATTGACCCCTATCTTCGCCCTCTGGGAAGCCTTACTCCACCATTCAGACCAGAATTTCACAGCGTTAGTATCGCACGATACCGTCACCGCTGCTACATTAAGACGGTTTAGTAAACATACCCCTTAGGGGCATGTTTACGAAACTGTCTCATTGTGCGCTCTGACACATTATCGCACGATAAGGTGCCTTATCGCACGATAATGGCGCATTACCGTGCGATAAGGCGCCTTATCGCGCGCTAACATGCGCAGCGGTGCTCAGCGGAGCAAACGAGCGCTGATGGTGGAGTAAAGGCTCCCTGAGGGCGGAGGAAGGCTCCCCAGGGGCGGAGAGAAGGAGTCAATGGGTGGAGAGTGGGAGAGGAGAGGCTCCCCACACACTAACGATGTGAAATTTGAGGCTCAAAACTAACGCCAGTGAAACCCTGGCATTAGAGCTGATTTAAAGGGAAGAGAAACCATTTAGGTCAGCAATGTACAGCAAAACCAGGGAAACCTACAAAAAAGTGATAAGTGTGATACATGTGCACGGAACAAAAGTACAAATAAACATTGAAAATGACCCCAACAAAATATAAAAAAACATAACCAAGCTGGAAAATAGTGATATTAATGGGAAACATCAAAAAGCACTGCCGAGAAGGTTCCAAAAAAAAAGATATGAATTGTGGAAGGGTCTGTGCTCCATCCCCATACAAGGTGAATGATCCCACAGAGCAATTGCGCTCATCAGGGTTTCCCTCTCCATTGGACAGGTTTCCTATGGGGTGCACATGATCCACAACAGCAGGGCGGGCATGTCGGAATGGGCAACTGGACAGATGCTGAGTAAGGGGACACAGAGGGCTGCAGACAGCACATGCTGTACTGCAGCTGGGCCACAGGGCGGACTAGGGTGATGCCTAGGTGGCCCATAGGAATGCTGAAACAGTAGAGCAGCCAGACAGCAACTGATGAGGGCCCAGCATGGGCACGAGTGTGCTTCCCACAGTGTCACAGGGGATAGTACCCAGTAGGGACCCCAAAGGGCACAGAACAGTGGCAGGCGGTGTTGGGGGGAAGCATGGACACCTATGCAGGCACCCCTACCCCAGAACCCGCACCATAAGCAGCCACCTACCCGCACACTGGATGGCCTGAGACTGCGCTCCACCAGCACCAACAACAGAAGGGCATGTCATCAGGGTGGCAGATGGGCACTGGTGGTGGAGGGGGCAGTGGCAGCTGCCCAGAACAGACCATGGCCTAGCCCTGTGTAGGTGGGTGCCATGCACTGCAACAGACAGGCCCCATCTGTTGAACAGTCATGGTATCCCCAGGGAATGTACTGTCTCTGTGGCAACACAGTGGTGCAGTGCACACAGCCAGTGTGTTCAGAAGCAGAAGCTCACTGGTTCAAGTCCCAGCTGTGGTTCCTGCCAACCCAGCCCCCATTTTTTACCCACTACTAAAACGTGCTAATACAGACAGAACCTTTATTGCAGATGACATAAACATGCCCAAAACACCTACATTTTACCCTACAGAGCACAGACACCATAAACAGGCGCATTACCTAGAGCAGAGTCTCCCAAATGCAGTCCTGGAGGGCCAAACATCATTCAGGTTCCATGCTGCCTCTAATAAAGATGCCTGTGCTGCATATCTATGCACCACCCCCATGGTATGCAGATGTATCTCATGCATATTCATGAGGGACAGCATGAAAACCCAAGCAGTGTTTGGCACACCAGGACTGGAGTTGGGAACCTCTGCCGTAAAGCAGTAGCCAACAGGGGCAGACACACCCACACCCACAGGCTGCATTAGCCAATGCCTCCTGGAGAGGCAGGACATTGGGTCCTGCGTGCATCTCCCAATACTAGCACTTGCATACCTTAGCAATGCAACCCTAAACCTGGGAATACAGTACACAGCTATCAAAAGGTTGCTATGATTACTGGCAGATAGCAATTCCTACGTTAAGCACAGTTTGCTGATTGAGCTCCATCATAGCAACCTTTCTGATGTCTGTGGAGTGTGCTTCAGGTCTGGTGTCTGACAGTGTTTACCACCCTGGGGAGTGACCCCCAACAGTATTGCGTACCATATCCATGCCTGCACTGTGCCCAGGACTGGTGTGGTGGTCAGGGCTGCTAAACACCTCTATAGTAGCACAATGCTGGCATAGGTGTGGGAGTGTGTGTCTGTCTATCCAGTGTGTGGTGGCTGCAAACACCCTCCACAGCCCACACTGCCGGCACTGTTGCCAGTATTGGCCTGCCAATGTGCATAATGAGGAGCACGGTACCATGGGTATAGCCCGGACAGGGTGGCCTGGCCAGGATGCATCTGCACAGGGCATAGGGCATTGGCTGGGACATTGTAGTGCCCGGCCACCACCTGCACAGACAGTGTGGCCACAGCATGTTCTGCTGGGAGATCACTCTCACCCTGACTGAGCAGTGACCACGGCATGGCTAGGTTCCCCCATAGTGCTATACAGTATTTCTTTCATGTGATATTTATGGGTTTCATTTTGGGGCCCAGTCACTGACTTATCTGCTTGGTGTGTATGCTGACATCCCAGTTCTGGGTGCACGCATTTCCACCAGGAACATGCGCTATGGATTAGTTTGCAGACTGTCTGCAGCTGGTATGTGTCTTGATGGAACACCTTGAAGGGTGCAGTCTGAAGGCTTGCTGCAGGAGAATATCAGATAGTGTTGGTGTGCAGCTTAGCATATCCAGGCCTAATGTCTGTCTGTATTGCTGTATGGATGTGTACAGAGCTGCATTGACTGCCCTGTAGGATGTCTGTTCCGCAGCAGGACTGGGGTTGATGGTCCCCTCTACTGCCACCTTTGCAGGGAGGTAGAATGTGGATCTGTTGGTGGGAGACCCTGTTTACCACCCTCACCCCCGGAGGAGGGTGGTGGTACATAATCCTCCTATGGGTGCATAAGGGCTAAACCTGACTGAGAAATACAGATATATCCAAGGTGTGTCTGCAGAAACTACCCATCTCACACATTAGCACTGCTGGGGACCTGCAGCATGACCTATCTCTGCTGTGGACCTGGTGCTGGGCACCCCACCTCACCCTCAGGGTGAGTGCAGTACCTGCACAATGTGACGGTGTGTAGCTACTCTGTGCCAGTACCACACACGGTCAGTTCCCCCTACCAGGCCGAGGTGCTGTGGGGGTGCATACCCCATCTTGTGATCATCTGTAGACTGCTGATTTGCATGTGCAGTGCATCATGGGTATGGGTGGGTTACCCCTATCCTGGTGACCACAGCAGACTGTGGGGTGACGTGCAGTCCTTCTGCAGCCAGGGGCTTGCTAGTAGCTATGGAGCTGTAGCCCACTGGTTACTTCAATGCTTGTGGAGCCAGAGGTCATGGGTTCATGGGTCATGGGCCACAGTGGGGTTATTTGATAGGGCTGTCCAAAGCATTGTCTTTTTTTAATGTACATTAGTGCTGCCAACAAAACACCCTCAGGGTACTGTAACCAAAAGGTGCCTCAGAAGGTGCCCTATAAGGCGCCTTATAGGGCACCCTATAAAGCGCCTTCTGAGGCACCTTATGGTTACAGTCTGTATAAGGTGCCTTATAAGGTGTCCTATGGAGTGCCTTATAGGGTGCCCTATAGGGGACATTATAGGGTGCCATGGCGGACAGTGCACTTTATAATGTGCCCTATGGAGTGCCTTATAGGGTGCCTTCTGCGGCACCTTAGGTTACGGCATGTGAGGGTGTTTTTACTGGCAGCAATAATTAAAATATACATAAAATGCCTCAGGAAACAATACTTACATGTCAAAGCTGATGCCTCAGCCAGCCTTATGCATTAGGCACACTGGGGGATTAAACTCATGACCCCTGTATCATCAGTCAGTGAATTAACCATTGTGCTACACTTCTGTTTCTATGTTGGATGTCTGTGCGCCTACATAAGATTACCGCGCGGTAACGTGCTTAGCGGCGCTTTGCACGATAATGTGCGCAGCAGTGCACGTTATCGCACGCTAATCCCGTTTTGCTACTTTACACTGAAACGCCCACTCCTTATATGGCAGCCTGCACACTATCGCCGGGCGCACATTAAGACGGTTTAGCAAACATACCCCTTAGTGTTTAATTTTTAATTTATTTTGGAAAATCCATCATCCAACAAAATGAAGATAATTCTCCATATATTTCAGGGAATCCTCCAATGATGAAGAGAAAGGCACAATAAATTGTACATCATTAGCATACACCCGAAATTTGACATCCAACCTCTCAAACACTGTTTGAATTGGAGCAATGTAGAGATTAAATAGTATGGCTGAAAGTGCAGACCCCTGCTGTACTCTGCATCAATACATTTCCATGATGACATTTGTCCTAAGGACCAAACCTGAATGAATCTGTCCTGTAAAAAAAATGTAAATCAAGAAAGCACTTTACCACCTATTTTGAGTTCTCAAAGCCTGGCTAACAATAAGGAATATCCACAGTATCGAAAGCAGCAGATACATCATGTAACACTAACAAGTACGAATTACTTTGATCAAAGCCAGTAAGGAAATTTTCAGTAAGAGTCAGTAATAACCTTGCCACACCTACAGATCTCTGAGGCTGGCTGCAGGAGCTGTGGATATTTCACAAAGCTAAGACTCTAATTTTCTCTCTTATTTCTGATGCTTTCTAGTTATCAATATAGATTCTAACTGTCTGTTTTGTGGGAATTGTTAATATAAAGTTTAACTGTGGTTATAAATTAGGCTTGGGGATATTCAGCCTACTGGAACCTGAGTATCCAGATAACAAAGGTTTAAATCTGTTGGAGAAGGCTTGCTCTTTCTGGGCGGGGAGGTGAAAGTTTTTTGCTCTCAGTTTCTGCTCTCTGGCAGGCAGGGGCTAATTTGAGCCCATCTCACACCTGACCAGTGGCTACACCTACAGGTCTCTGAGGCTGGCTGCAGGAGCTGTGGATATTTCACAAAGCTAAGACTCTAATTTTCTCTCTTATTTCTGATGCTTTCTAGTTATCAATATAGAGTCTAACTGTCTATTTTGTGGGAACTGTTAATATAAAGTTTAACTGTGGTTATAAATTAGGCTTGGGGATAATCTGATTGTCTCCTTTTCTGGGTAGCCTTGGAGTAGATATCTGTGGGTGCCCCCAGTTGAGGAACAGCCTACTGGCCAGAGACACTTAGGGGTATGTTTACTAAACCGTCTTAACGTGCGCCCTCCCACGTTATCGCACGATAAGGCGCCTTATCGCACGATAATGGTGCCTTATCGCGCGCTAAGGCGCAAACGAGCGCTGAAGGCGGAGAAAGGCTCCCGGAGGGCGGAGGAAGGCTCCCCAGGGGTGGAGAGAGAGGGTCAATGGGCGGAGAGTGGGAGGGGAGAGACTCCCTGCACACTAACGCTGTGAAATCCGAGGCTGAAAACTAACACCAGTGAAACCCTGGCGTTAGAGCTGATTTAAAGGGAAAAGAAACCATTTCCGTCAGCAATGTACAGCAAAAACAGGGAAACCTACAAAAAAGTGATAAGTGTGATACATGTGCACGGAACAAAAGGACAAAGAAACAGTGAAAAAGACCAGAAGAAAATGTAAAAAAAACATAACCAAGCTAGGCAATAGTGATATCAATGGGAAACATCAAAAAACACCCCCAAGAAAGCTCCAAAAAAAAGATATGAATTTTGGAAGGGTCTATGCTCTGTCCCCATACAAGGTGAATGAGCCCACAGTGAAATTGCGCTGATCAGGGTTTTCCTCTCCAATGCACAGGTTTCCTATGGTGTGCACATGTTCCAAAACAGCAGGGCGGGCATGTCTGAATGGGCAACTGGACAGATGCTGGAAAAGGGGACACAGAGGGCTGCAGGCGGCACATGCTGTGGTGCAGCTGGGCCACAGTGCGGACTAATGTAATGCCTAGCTGGCCCATAGGAATGCTGAAACAGTAGAGCAGCCAGACAGCAACTGCTGAGGGCCAAACATGGGCAAGAGTGTGCTTCCCATGGTGTCACAGGGAATAGTACCCAGCAGGTACCCCCAATGGCACGGAACATTGGCAGGCGGTGCTGGGGGAAAGCGTGGACAGATATGCAGGCACCCCTACCCCAGAACCCGCACCATAGGCAGCCGCCTACTCGCACACTGGATAGCCTGAGACTGCGCTCCACCAGCACCACCAGAAGAAGGGCATGTCAGCATGGTGGCAGAGGGGTACTGGTGGTGGAGGGGGCAGTGGCAGCTGCCCAGAGCAGACCATGGCCTAGCCCTGTTTAAGTGGGTGCCGTGCACTGCAACAGACAGGCTCTGTCTGACAAACAGTCATGGTATCTCCAGGGAATGCACTATTCCTGTGGCAACATGGTGGTGCAGTGAACACATCCAGTGTGTTCAGGCACAGAAAGTCACAGGTTCAAGTCCCAGCTGTGATTCCTGCCAACCCAGTCCCCATATTTTACCTATTACTAAAACATGCTAATACAGACAGAACCTTTATTGCAGATAACAGAAACATGCCCAATAAACCTACATTTTACCCTACAGAGCACAGACACCATAAACATGCACATTACCTAGAGCAGAGTCTCCCAAATGCAGTCCTGGAGGGCCAAACACCATTCAGGTTCCATGCTGCCTCTAATAAACACGGCTGTGCTGCATGTCTATACACCGCCCCCATGGTATGCAGATGTATCTCATGCATATTCATTAGGGACAGCATGAAAACCTGAACAGTGTTTGGCCCACCAGGACTGGAGTTGGGAACCTCTGCCCTAGAGCAGCGGCCAACAGGGGCAGACACACCCACACCCACAGGCTCCATTATCCAAAGCCTCCTGTAGAGGCAGGATGTTGGGACCTGCGTGCATCTCCCAATACTAGCACTTGCATACCTTAGCAATGCCACCCTAAACCTGGGAATATTGTACACACCTATCAAACGGTTGCTATGATTACTGGCAGATAGCAATTCCTAAGTTAAGCACAATTTGCTGATTGAGCTGCATCATAGCAACCTTTCTGTTGTCTGTGGATTGTGCTTCAGGTCTGATGTCTGACAGTGTTTACCACCCTGGGGAGTGACCCCAAAAGTATTGCGTACCATAGCCATGCCTGCTCTGTGCCCAGGACTGGTGCGGTGGCCAGGGCTGCCAAGAGCTTCTATATTTGCACAATGCTGGCATAGGTGTGTGACGTGTGTTTGTCTATCCAGTGTGTGGTGTCTGCCAACACCTTCCTCAGCCGACACTGTTGCCAGTGTAAGCCTGCCAATGTGCATAATGAGGAGCAAGGTACCATGGGTATAGCCCGGACAGGGTGGCCTGGCCAAGATGCATCTGCACAGGGCATAGGGCAATGGCTCGGACATTGTAGTGTCTGACAACCACCTGCACGGACAGGGTGGCCACAGCATGTCCTGCTGGGAGGTCACTCTCACCCTGACTGAGCAGTGACCACGGCATGGCTAGGTTCCCCCATAGTGCTATATAGTGTTTTTCTGTTGTTATTTTTAAGGTTCCCTTTTGGGGCTTAATCACTGACTTATCTGCTTGTTGTGTATGCTAACATCCCAGTTCTGGGTACATGCATCTCCTCCAGAAACATGCACTATGGACTAGCTAGCAGACTGTCTGCAGCTACTATGTGTCTGGATGGAACATCTTGCAGGGTGCAGCAGCTGGAGGCTTGCTGCTGGAGAATGTCAGAAAGGGGTGGGGGGCAGCTGAGCATTTCCAGGCCTTCTGTCTGCCTTGTCTTATGGATGTGTACAAATCTGCATTGCCTGCCCTGTATGGTGTCTGTTCCCCAGAAGGACTGGGTTTGATGGTCCTCTCTACTGCCACCATTGCGGGGAGGTAGAGTGTGGCTCTGTTGGTGGGAGATCCTGTTTCCCACCCTGAGCCATAAGAGAGTGGGTGGTGGTACATAATCCACCTATGGGTCCAAATACTCCTCCTCCTCCTCCTCTTCATCATGTGACCATGGTACCAACACAGGATATGCACTATTTTGGGTGCATCATAGCCCATAAGGACTAAACATAACTGAGAAATACAGATGTGTCTGCAAGAACTACCTATCATACACACTAGCACTGATGGAGACCTGCAGTATAGCCTGTTTCAGCCATGAAAGGTGCTGTGGACCTGGTTCTGGGTGCCCCACCTCACCCTCAGGGTGAGCACAATACCCACACAATGTGATGGTTTGTAGCTACTCTGTGCCAGTAACATACACGGTCAGTACCCCCTACCAGGCTGAGGTGCTGTGGGGGTGCAGACGGTCAGTTCCCCCTACCAGGCCGAGATGCTGTGGGGGTGCATACCCCATCTTGTGATCATCTGTAGACTGCTGATTTTCATGTGCAGTGCATCATGGGTATGGGTGGGTTAACCCTATTCTGGTAACCACAGCAGACTGTTTGTGTGGTGACATGCAGTCCTTCTGTAGCCAGTCAGGGGCTTGTTAATAGCTGTAGCCCACTGGTTACTTCACTGCCTGTGGAGCCAGAGGTCATGGGTTCAAACCCACAGTGGGGTTATTTGATAGGGCTATCCCGAGCATTGTCAATTTTTAATGTACATTAGTGATACCAGCAAAAACACCCTCAGAGTACTGTAACCATAAGGTGCCTCAGAAAGCGCTTTATAGGATGCCCTATAAAGCGCCTTCTGAGGCACCTTATGGTTACAGTCTATATAAAGTGCCTTATAAGTTGTCCTATGGAGCGCCTTATAGGGTGCCGTGGCAGACAGTGCACTTTATAATGTGCCCTATGGAGTGCCTTATAGGGTGCCTTATGTGGCACCTTAGGTTATGGCACGTGAGGGTGTGTTTGCTGGCAGCAATAATTAAAATACAAATAAAATGCCTCAAGAAGCAATACTTACATGTCAAAGCTGATGCCTCAGCCAGCCTTATGCATTAGGCACACTGGGGGATCAAACTCATGACCCCTGTATCATCAGTCAGTGTATTAACCATTGTACTACACCTCTGTTTCTGTGTTTGCATGTCTGGGCGCCTACTTAAGATTACTGCGTGTTAACGCGCTTAGCGACGCTTAGCCCGTTAATGTGCGCAGCAGCGCGCGTTATTGCACGATAATCCCATTTTGCTACTTTAAGACTGAAACGCTCACTCCTTTTATGGCAGCCTGCACACTATCGCCGGGTGCACATTAAGACAGTTTAGTAAACATACCCCTTAGTTTCCCGCCCACCCTACCCCTCGCCCCACCCATCCCAGGGGCTGCATTGCCTATATAATACTCGCATACATTGCCATCTATCCTCTTAACTTAGGTTACAGCCCCATCTTCTTCCTCCTTCCTTCTTCTTCCTCTTCTCCTTCTAGGACTGCTTATTCAGCATGTTGTGTATTCGGTGCAATAACTGCAGTACTTTCATTCCAAGACGAATCATATGAAACCTCAGAGCTTGTCCAATGTGCCTCAGGTCAGCTACCATGCATAAAGAACTGACTCTACTAAGGGAAGACCTAGCTGCCATGCATAAAGAGGTGACCCTACTCAGGGAAGAATTGGCTGCACTTAAGCGCACCTCTTCTAGGATACAAACTGAACAATGCCCTCCACCGCTCCCACAAAGCATCAAATATCCCAGGGACAAGGGGATCAGAGTGGGTCCTGGTAGATTGCAAACTGTAACGCACAGACATCCTATGCATTAAAAGATATCCCTGCATAATGCCTTCTCTGCCTTGGCTAATGAGGATGAGGAACTGATGTAGGAACTGGCTGCAATGAAGCACACCTCTTCTAAGATACAAACTGAATAAAGTCCTCCACCACTTCCACAAAGAATGAAACACCCCAGGAACAAATGGATCACAGTGGGTTCTGGTAGATTGCGACCTGTGACACAGAGGAATCCTATGCATCAGGAGATATCCCTGCATAATGCCTTCTCTGCCTTGGCGAATGAGGATACCCAATCCAAAGAAACTGAAGGGCCCTTAAATGAGACAGACAATGCCCAATCTCCTGCTAAAGGAACAAATATGAAGAAAATCTCACCAAACAGCAAACTACTTCTACTTGGTGATTCCATCATCAGTGGCATCAACTTGGGAACACAGTTCAAAGGAGAGAATATAGTCAAGTGCCTCCCAGGCTCTTCAGCCAGCAGGAATACAAACCACATTGTTGACGTACTTAGCGCAGATAGTGAACACTCCAAATTTGATGTGGTTATCCACTTGGGCACAAATGACCTGGCTAGAAACAGTACCTCTACAGTCCAAAAGAACTTCCAATCTCTGGGAGAGAAACTCAAGCTCATTGTTAACACTGTTGCATTCTCAGAGGTTCTACCTGTGCTTGGTAAAGGGGCAAAAAGGCTGCATTGCATTAACAGCTTTAATACATGGCTCCAGACCTGGTGCAAGCAAGAAGGATTCAGATTTATTGGCGACTGTGGTAACAGATGGAACAACAAGAGACTATACTGTGCTGATGGACTACATCTCTCTGTCGCAGGGAAAAGAATCCTAAGTGAAAAATACAAGCAATATGTGGATATGCATTTAAACTAGAAAAAGGGGGTGACGGATGTGGAAGGTCAAGCTCTGGACGTCACCCCCTGCAAAAGCAGATTAAAATCAGAAACAGCCACACATTTAAACCACACATCATAAACAAGTGGGAAGATGTAGGCAGAACAAAATCAATGCTAAATACACGCAAGCCAGTTGATGGCCAAGTCGACTTTGAGGAGCTGGATTAAAGAGGCCATTGCCTTAGATTATCTGTTGTGGAACCGGCTGCTTCTGGAGTGTTTGCATGCCCATTTTACCTGAGTACAAGCATCTTTGTGGTCAGAGCAGATCTTGGTAGCCCCTGCAGACATTTGTTGGGCAGCAACATAGACATCATATTCCACTTTTGTCAAGCATTACCACTTGGATGTCTACGCGTGGGCAGACATGGCCTTTGGCTCAAACGTTTTGCGAGCTGCTGTGTCTTCTTCCCACCAAGTGGTGCTGTAGCTTTGGTACATCCCACTTGTCTGGACTGGTCTATCAGAACAATATGGAAGGTGACACTTTACTTACCAGTTAATATCCTTCTCCTTGAGTCCTGCTAGACTAGTCCAGGGCCCGCCCATGAAACTGTATTGCTCTGCTCTTCTGCTGCAGTACCCTTGGGTCTGCTATGATTTTTATACTTGACTCTGCAGGTTCATCTTCTACGGACAGTCTTCTGTTATGCTTTTCTGTACATAGTTCTTAACTGTTTATTATTCCTTATGGCCCTTGATTGAGGTTATATGAGGCCTGCCATGTTTTCTCCCATATGCTTTAGGACAAATTCTGAGGGACCTCTGGTGACTGAAGCGAATAGAGGCATTGGAGTGATGACATTGATACCTGGGCTTTTCATTGTTTTTTGTCTCCACCAATCTGCTGGTAGGGAAACACAACCCAATTGCCTGGACTGATCTAGCAGGATTCAAGGAAAGGAGATTAACTGTTAAGTAAAACATGACCTTGTTAGCTATCCGGATAGTGGACTTAATATCCCCATTATCCACTTAGTTCCGGGAGTAAATCTGGATATTCAGTCAGTCACAGTCCAGATAACAGTGCTGAATATCAGATATTTTTTTAGTTTTGGCAACTGGCACCAACCAATGAGGTTGACTATCAGCTCATTAGATTGCAAGCCCTCTGGGGATAGGGAACATTCACTTTATGTGACTATAATTCACCTTGAACTATGAATGAAAAGGCACAAGCTAAATCTAAAAAAACCAAGCAACAAAATTTCCCCTCTGCCCCTATGCTCTACTCTGCAGGTGATCCTGCCTCTTAAATGGGAGAATGAGGGGCTAGTGAACAGGGCTGCATTTTCATTCTGCTGTTCCGTATGGGCATTCGAAAAACCGGTGGCTGGTGAGCCATTCCTTCATATTCTGGACTGGACGGAGAGCATCTATTCGGCCTTATGGTTCTCATCTGGGACTGGCCCTGGCAGGGATTTCTGTGGTCTGGCTGGGTGAGCATGGTATGCAGTGGAGTCAGCTTGTGCACAGCTTGCAGCACAATGCCCACTTACTGTGACGTCCGGTTGGGATTATTATCCATTTAGGTGGAAATGATTTGACATCCTGGACCTGCAAGCAGCTGATCAGGGCACAAAGAGGGACTTTGAAATATTACTATCTTCTATTTTGGGCATAATGCCATTGGACATCAATCAGGGGATCGCAGCCCTGGTGTTTGAGTTACAGGTGACTCTCCAGTCTCAGGGGTCTTCACCTTAGGCTGCTGGCCTCGGCTATTAATATGGTGAGACCAGTGGCTGGGCAGAAGACTACAGCTGGCAATGCAGCAGTTAGGGACAGGATTCCACCCTGTTAGTAACATGGCCAGTGGAAACCTTATCCAGTGGAGTAGGTTGATAATGCTTAACATATTTTGGTGATATTTTGGCTAGGGTTGTTGTTTATTCCAGGCTGGTGCAATAAATCTGTGACCAATTGTTTCCCAAAAATTGATGAGTTTGTTGAATTACTTGAGTAAGCTAGAGGGGTAAAAGGATGGA
Organism: Ichthyophis bannanicus; assembly: GCA_033557465.1. Classification (NCBI taxonomy): domain Eukaryota; kingdom Metazoa; phylum Chordata; class Amphibia; order Gymnophiona; family Ichthyophiidae; genus Ichthyophis; species Ichthyophis bannanicus. Next base: position 1,337,401,046 of record CM066031.1, read on the forward strand.
GAGGGGGCTGGAGGGGCTTGGGACCACCATTTGCAGGCTACTCCCGTTATTAGAGAAGGCCACTGGGCGAGGGTCCCAGTGGCCATTCGGTAACTGGGTGTCCAGCTGGTGGGGCCCCCCTCCCCTTACACAAGTGGGCCTATGGCTGGGGGTGGGTGCTGGGGTAAGCAGGCTATGGATGGGCCATCTAGTTCATGCAGGGGGAAGGGTACAGTTAGAGGACTGGAGGGTTTGGATTTGAAATCCCTTCCAAACTGTTTCATTGGCAGGAATGAGTGAAGTGAGGTGCCTGGGAAGTGGGAGGGGTGGTCTGCCTCCAGGACATACAGATATCCAAATCACAGAGGCATCCTTGGAGTCATTTGAGAAAGCAGTTTTAAGAATGATCCTGGAGTGAGGATGTCCAAAGCTGAACAGGGGCATGGTGTAGGTTTGTCTGGCACATTCCCAAGTACTTGAATGTCCTCACCCGATTTCAGAAGTGCTTTACATGTTCCAAGCCACGTCCACATTTATTTGTGCTCTCTGGCATATTAATGCTTTTTAAAAAGTACTCCTTTTGGAAAGTCATTTACAGGAGGGATTAAGGGGGACATCCCTTTAATCCTCAATGTTTATTTCCCCCTCCACGTGTTATTTTGGTAGACATGGGAAGCATCTATAATTGATGAAGAGTGGTGGTACCTTTAGGATTGCAAAATAAGTAGGATATATGTGCTTGTGCCAACATGGCAGATGTGTGTTCTGAAATACTGGCACACACACATGCAAGTTGCCGGAGTTCATGTGTTGACTTTTTCCACATGTATGTCTGTAAAATGACTTCTACTGCTGCACATGGATATAGAATTGCAGATGTTTTCACTAGGACATCACTGCAACCACATAGATGGCCTTTCTAAAATGCACCTTCACATGTTTACGCAAATTTGTCTACTCATTCAACTGACCAATACTATAGGAATATAACTTTCACCCAGTGCGTTGAATAATTCCTATAGCAATATATATTGCTCTAACGAGATTCAAAATTTGTCGGACAAAAAAATGAGGTAGCTATTAATCAGCACCCTCTAAAACGTCTTTCTATTTTTTTTATTAGATTTATTTATAATGATTTGATATTGCTCAATATTTAGGGGCATGTTTACTAAACTGCAGTGATGTCATTTGCGTTAGGTTCCGCGGTAAAGGTACAGATACCCATATAAAGGTGTGGGCGGGGCATCATTATGGCAAGCCGTGTCAGGTAACGCGCGTTATAAGGCACGTTATAAGGCACGTTACAAGGCACCTTATTAGGCACAGTACAAGGCATGTGGCTTAACGTGCCTTGTACTGTGCCTAATAAGGTGCCTTGCAACGTGCCTTGTACTGTGCCTAATTAGGAGCCTTGTAACGTGCCATATAATGTGCCTTTTACTGTGCCTAATAAGGTGCCTTGTAACGTGCCTTGTACTGTGCCTTATTAGGAGCCTTATAATGCCTTATAAGGATTGTTGGCAACTGTAGTGAGGGTACTATGGGCTGGCAACACGGATCTACAAAGATATGACTGTCACAGGCAAGCAAAATATCTGCTGACCACCAAATGGGGTCTGCACCTCTCCGGTACTGCAGCATGGTAAGACGGACTGACAGTGCATGATACTGGCACAGAGTAGCTACAGACCATGTTCACCCTGAGGGATAGGATGGGTGCCCAGCACTAGGTCCACAGTACATGTGGTGCTAGAGATAGGTCCTGCTGCACATCCCCAGCACTTCCAGTGCGTGACAGGTGTCCCCAGCAATGCAACTGAAGGTACATCTGTTCTGGCTGTGTTCTGCAGTCACATGTGGCCCTAGTGGACCAGATGCCATCCAGATTAGTGCATACCTGGTGTTAAGGTCTGGCTGCCATGGGTACCTGTTATCAGGGCAGTGGGGTGTCTAGACTCGCATGAGGGCTATGTACCACTGCCACTATGGGTCTAAGTGGTATGCACTATATACCCCAAGGGGCCTCAATCACCCCTTTTGTAGATGAGGGTGTGGTGGGACAGCTGCCTGCATCCTGTAGAATGGCTGTAGTACCAGCAACCACAGTCCTGCTGACAGATGGCAGCCCTCCAGGGCTGGTGGGCCAATACCAGACCTGTGACCATTGCAGACCAGCAGTGATGCTTGGGGTAAGGAGGGAAAGGCTCAACTGCCCCATACCACAATCTGCTATTCATCAACAGACAGCCTGCACCTGCAGCATCCTACAAAGAGCTCCCACCATGCACAGGTGAACTGCAGACAGCCCACTAACCAGTCCATAGTGAATACTCACATGGGAACCCTGTACACCCAGAAGTGGGATGCACAGCACAGACACCAAGCAGGTATCTCCACGATTAGGCCCCAGAACTGGGAACACACAGGTATCACTGGAAACAAATAATGGGTGGCACTATGTGGGAATATAGATATGCCATGGTCACTGCTCAGTCAGAGTGAGAGTGCCCCCCCCCCCCCCGTGTGACATGCTGTGGCCACCCTGTCCATGCAGGTGGTGGTCGAGCACAACACTGTCCCAGCCATTGCCCTCCACCCTGTGCAGATGCATCCTCTCCATTCCGCCCTGTCTGGGCCATACCCACAATAGCTTGCTGCTCATTATGCACATTTGCAGGCTAATGCTGGAAGCAGTGTGAGCAATGTGGGCTCAGTGAGGTGTTGGCAGACACAAAACAATAGAGAGACATGCGCACACTCCCAGACCTATCTCAGCATTGTGCAGATATGGAGGTGGTTGACAACCCTACCCGCCGTACTGGACCTGATCACAGTGCCGACATTGCTAATCTGTGCAGGGGGTAGTAGTAGTGCTCTGGTGATAACTGCAGCTCTGTGCTGGGGCCAACAGCCTGACACTCCATGAAGCTGTGGATAGTGAAGCCCTTGTGAGTGGGTGTCCGTACCCCTGTGCACCACTGCGTTGGGGTTTGCCAGTGTTGTTGTTGTGGCTACATTGTGGGCTAAAACTATGGGGAGATGCTCTGCAGGATCCACAGATGGGATGTGAACCTCTGCTCTTGGACATGCTGGCTGAGGGTACTGTATCACACTGTTGCCACAACAGCATAGTGGTCCCTGGGGCTATCCTTACGTTCCTCGGCCAGACCTCTTCTGTTGCACTGCACACCACGTACTGGTACAGGGCATGGCCTAGGTACACTGCAGGTGGGTGCCACTGTTTCCTCTAGCACAGTCACCCACCCCCTCTGCCATGCCGCCATGACCATATGCTGTCGGTGCTGGTGGTGCGCCATCCCAGGCCATCCAGGGGGCAGGTAGGCGGCTGCCTAAGGTGTGGGTTCTGGGGTAGGGGTGCCTACATAGATGTCCATGCTCCCCCCCCGGCACCACCTGTCACTGTTATGTGCCCCAAGAAAGGAGATAGTAGGGCTCCATTTGCAGCAACAGCATAGTGCCCAGGTATGAAAGGCCACTATGGTGATGGCACAAATAGGGCATGGGGGCTGCAGGCGGAACATGAAATGTGGGCTACTGGGGCACAGGGTGGACTAGGTGGTTGCCAATGTGGCACATAGGAATGCAGAAAATGGAAACCAGCAAGACAGCAACTGACCAGGGTCAAACATGCCCATGAGTCTGTGTCCCACAGTGTCCCATCCAGGGGACATTACCCAGCGTTCCTATGTGCCATCTTGGCAACCACCAAGTCCACCCTGTGCCCCAGTTGCCCCCACTGCATGTCCCGCCTGCAGCCCCCATGCCCCATTTGCACCATCACAATAGTGGCCTTTCATACCTGGGCACTATGCTGTTGCTGCAAATGGAGCACTACTATCACCTTTCTTGGGCTCCCTGCCTATGCTGTACATTGCTGACACTTAAATGGTTTCTCTCTCCTGCAAATGTGCATCTAACGCCAGGTTTTCAGTTGTGTTAGGATTCAGTCCTTCATTTCCTCCGTTTGTGTGGAAGGGGCCTCTCCCCGCCCACTCCCCACCCATTGACCCCTTCTCTCTGCCCTCTCTCCACCCTCTGCGGGACTTACCACGGCAAGGAAAGTTAAGGTGTGTTATGTAACGTTAACGCGCCTTAACGTTGCATAACGTGCCTTAACGTAGCCGCTGCTACATTAATGCAGTTTAGTAAACATGCCCCTTAGTGTGACTATACAAAAAAACAATGCATTGTAAATTTAATACATTTGTTCTGCATCACAGTTTCCATTTGCAAAAGTAACTACAAAATATTACTTCAAAACCACTTATCTGAATGGTAGATATCCATTATTATCACTTCCCAACATGATATAGACTTTCAAGTCATCTCAGAGCAAGCACTACACAGGTTTGTCAGCATATTGCTTAAATTTGTAATGTTAATTGGGGGTCTAGTTTTGTAGCATGGAGCACTCCAATACTTCTCCTAAACTATACCCCTTTTATCTTCACCAACATCTCAGACCTGAGACTAAACCCCCAGAAATATATGTATGTCTTGTCACCTATGTTGAATGTAGACCCCTCGTTATATCCCTAACCACTTTGATTGAAGGATAAGGTGGTATACAAAACTGGCTAAATAAATAAATATCATCTTTTCCAGATGATATAGTAACCACTTGCATGAACTGTAGAAAAGTTATGGTTTTAAGCAACTGAAATACATTTTCCACTCTTTCCTGAGTAGAATATATGTATTTAGCAGTGTCTCTGGCTAGCTAATATATTACTATATCCCATCTGTCTTATTGAATCCTTAATTCTTTATGTGTTACTTTGATCATTTCTATTCAACCTTCCATTGTTAGGTTTCCATGTTTCCTTTGGACCTCTCCAAAATCTATAATCTTTTTTGCCATGCAGAATACACATGGCTATGGTTCTTGTGATTTCCATAAACCTGGCAACAACTGTTTTTATGGCTCATTGTATCGCTAGAGATAGGTGTATCTCTTCTTCATCTTGTCCTACTGTGACTTCCGATGTATCTAGTTTGGTTTATATAGGGGCATGTATACTAAGCAGCACTGGTTGCCCCAGTTTGAGTGTGAGCGATCCAGTATGTGCTGACCTGCACCAACAGCACAGGTGCTTAGCAGAGAGTGTGAAGTTATTTCCACACTATCTGCTTGGTGTGGCACCGGGTGGGATTAAGGCAGAGAGTGGGTGTGTCAGTCAGTGGCAGGTAGCATGTGGAGGATCGCCATGTGCTAGCTGTCACAATTGCTGATAGCACAGCTACATCTAGCCAAGAGCCCTGTTGTGTAGCTGTTGCCCATATAAAAAACTATAGTTTTGATGGATCGGCATCCCTCTTCCCCCCTCAAAGCATCAACCCCGCCCCCTGATGAACATCCCCTGCTGATTCAGTCCCCCCTACAAGTCCCCCTGCCATTCATTCAGTCCCACCCATTAAGAACCACCCTCTCCCCTGAGAGCATCCTAAAATGTCTATACCCCAAGACCCACTCAACCCTTCCACCCTTATCAGGCTCCCTCCACCCCAGTCACTCCTTTCAGCCTTCCCCCACACCTTGGGTCTCAGCCAGGGGCTCCATAGTGGTCCAAATGGTAAATGAGGCAGGAGATGTCCCCCTCTGCTCCTGCCCTGACTCCAGCAGCATCAAACTATCATTGGCCTGTCCAACAGTAGCTACATTATAGTGTATGTGTATGTGTTTATATATATATATATATATATATATATATATATATATATAGATATATCTATATATATATATATATATATATATATACATGCATGTATGTATGCATATTATATTATTACATTTCACTTGTCTCTGGTGAAATTTCTTAAATTTAATTGCATTTAAAAAATGTCTCTGGTGCTCAAGTCTGTAGTCCCAATCAACTTTAGAGGACGGCAACCTTGGGCCGGAAGCAGGACCATATCAAGCCCTGTGCAAGCGGTGTGGCCGCACAGGGCGCAAAGACTTAAGGGGCACATTTAGGCTCTCTGCCATTGCCTGCTGCCGCCACTTTAGCGGCGGCAAGAAGCGGCAGAGAGCTTAAATGCGCCCCTTAAGTCTTCTCGCCGGCACACTAAGCAGGTCTGGTCTCTCCGGGAGGGTCCAGACATGCTTAGTATGCCGGCGAGTTGCACATCATAGAAACATAGAAACATAGAAATATGACGACAGAAAAAGACCACATGGCCTATCTAGTCTGTCCTTCCATATCAACAACTACAACAGTTCCCTTTTTACCTTTAGAGATCCTCTGTGTTTGTCCTATGCTTTTTTGAATTCAGTTACTGTCCTCATCTCTACCACCTCCACTGGGAGACTATTCCACGGATCCACTACTCTTTCTGTAAGGAAATATTTCCACATATCACTCCTGAATCTATCTCCCTTCACCCTTCACCCTCATCCCATGTCCCCTCGTAGCAGAACTTGCTTTCAATTGAAAGAGACTCTCTCCCTGAACATTTATGCCACAGAGGTATTTAAACATCTCAATCATATCACCTCTAGCCCACCTTTCCTCTAAGGTATACATATTAAGATCCTTCGGTCTGTCCTCACATGCTTTATAATGAAGACCACTTATCATTTTAGTAGCCACCCTCTGCACCGACTCCATCCTGTTCACATCCTTTTGAAGGTGCGGTCTCCAGAATTGCAGACTATACTACAAATGAGGTCGCACCAAAGACTTATACAGAAGCATTATCACCTCCTTTTTTCTGCTAGCCATTCCTCTCCATATGCACCCAAGCATCCTTCTAGCTTTTGCCGTCACCTTTTCTACCTGTTTAGTTACTCTAAGATCATCAGACACAACCACGCCTAGGTCCCGCCTAGGTGCGCGCCTCTTCTCTCCCTCCCCCATAAAGTGGCTAGATGGAGGTGCAGGAGGGGGCGCGTGTCCAATGTGCAACTCGCACAGGGCGCTTTTCACCGTCGGTACGGTCCTGGCCGGAAGGACTGGGATTTCTAATCCCACGGGTGCTCTTTATGGCTTTGGGCAAGCCACTTAACCCTCCCTTGCCTCAGGTACAAAAACATTCATTGTGAGCCCTTCGGGGACAAAGGAAAACCATATATATAGTACCTGAATGTACACCGTTTTGACTGGTATAAAAAGCGGTATATAAGCCTAGTTAAATAAATAAATAACTTTACTGTATAACAACCAATCTTTGCAGCTTGAGACTCAATTTGTAGCAGTGCATATTAAAAACATTTAAAGAGAAAGACGCCATACATAGTAACATAGTATCATAGTAAATGATGGCAGATAAAGACCATCTTAAGCCTTAATAATGCTATTCCTTGTCCTGATACAGCTCCGAGTTTTGCATTTCCGCCTTGGGGATAGCATTTTGATGAAAATCTACCTGCTCTCGTGGACTCCACCCTTCAAAGCCATACTTCTGATGGTAACATAAAGAGGGTCAGACTTTTCTAACGTCACCTGAACAAATCTTATTGCAACTACTATTGTCCAAGTCCTGTGGTTCAGATGGACCAATTCTAACCCAATAACAATCACTCCATTTAATAAAACAATGTGAAGACTATTACAGTATATGATTGTGTTCCATTCAATGTCATCATTGAGTCCATGAGGTTTAATAGAATTTAGCCCATGCATGGTGAATGTAGTCAAGCGTTGTCCCCTCTATTTAAAGGAGGAACATGTTCTTTAATTTAGACAGATTTGTATGCCACCTTTTCCTTCAATCAAGGTGGTCACGTCACATCACAATTGGAGGGTTCCATTTAACATTAGAGGGAGGAGTGGCTCAGTGGTTGGGACAGGTTACCTCAGGCCAGAGGGCCAGGGGTTCAATTCCCACATAGGGACAAGCAACCTCAGGCCAGAGGGATTGGGGTCTCTAGTCCCATGGCCACTCCTTGTGGCCTTGGGCAAGCCACCTAACCCTCCATTGCCTCAGGTACACTTAGATTGTGAGCCCTTCAGGGACAAGGGAATAAAAAGTACCTGTTAGTATACATGTAAACCACACTGATTCTAAAGAGCACGGTATAAAAAATAAATAAATAACATTAGGGTACATTTCGACAGTACAGTTACTTAACAGTATTTAGACAGTAATGAACAACTTCAAATCTTCAAATATACTAATATGTTCCAATCAGCAGGATACCATCAGAGCTGTAATAGTTTGCATTGATAGACAGTTTCTCTAAGGCAATTTCTCGAAATGGTTTAGTTTCTGCATACCATGATGGCAATGAACCTCACTCCTAAACCAGGGTATGTGGAGTATGAACTCAGCTTCTCAAATTTATTGCTAATACTGCTCTGTAAGTCTTGCTATGATCATCCGTAAAGTGTGTTCCACATACAATAATTTACAAGGGCAAGTAAAAACATAAACAACAATTTTTTTCTGGCAATTGGTGTCAAAACGTAATCAATACAGGCCTGATTTTCAAAAAGGCATTTACATGGTTTACAGCCCAGTAAACCATGTAAATGCCTTAAATTGGGATATTCAACGGCACTTAGGTTAGTGCTGTTGACTATCTACTTCTAACTCCTCTACATGCTCCGATGTTATCTGGTTAGCATCGGCGTGAGTCAGGGGCGTTCCAAGGCAGAGCGGAGGCAGCAAGAAGCAATAACTGGGCAATAGTGATATTGCATGCTACCCGGTTAGCGAGCTGCACCGAACAGCTAGGCAAGGAAAGCCCTAGGCGCAGGAGTAATATTGCTGCTGCCAGGTTAGCTTCGCAGCTTCTGGTGTGTGCGGCGATCTCCGGATATTCAATCCACATAGCCCTTCAGAAATGAGCCTAGCTCAATATCAGTCCCTACATTCTTTTCATATCTTGATGAACCCATCTCATACACGATGAAATAAGATCACAAAGAGCCTTACTGTCCACATGTGTGATGATCAATTGGATCAATAATGCAGTTCACAATATGCCACATAATCTTTGTTTTCGCTAGAAGCAGAAATATAAACGTATGAGCCACTCTGAAATGATAAATGCAATCAAGAGCCAAGTTCAAATACCCAGAACACAAACATATTTCTCCATTTTTTGTTTAGATGAAATATCTAATAAATCCCAGGCATTATACAAAAACCTCACATATGCTGTCTGTGCTTTTGAAGCAGGATAAGCATTATCAAAAACATTTCTGTGCTAATAAAATCATCTATTTGTTTATGTTCTGCTATTTTGGAGAAAACTCATCTTAACCTCAGGAAGTGACCAAATGGTAATGTCATATATGACCTTCTAGGATGATAACTAGCAAATTGTAATATGTTATTTCTCTCAATTGGTTTTCTATAAATGGTAGTAAATAGGTGATTATCTTGCTTCATAATGGTGACATCTACAAACTGCAGGACAGTGTACTTAACCAGGTCACAAATTGATATAAATCATCTTTATACAAAGTCCACATCAAGAAGATATCATCTATATAATGGTGCCAAATCACTATAGATTGAAACATTACGATGAATAGATAAACTTGCTTTCAAATTTTGCTGCATACAAGTTTTTCACACCAGAGACCACTGCTGTAACCATCGCTGTGCCATGTATTTGTAAATATATATATATATTTTACCAAATTTGAAGTAATTAAGGCATACTGCTATTCTATATGGCTGTTGCCACAGATTCAGAGTATGTTCAATGATTGTTAGAGCTGTCTGCTGGGGAATTCATATTGGTATACTTCAAACATTTATTCTATATGACCCCATTTTAACAACTGAAAATTCACGTGACCCCAGATGATGATGATGAAATAAAAATAGCAGGTCTCCAGCCTCATTCCCTTCCCTCCACTCATCTAAAGCAGGAAGATAACAGTGACAGTAGTGGCAACTTCAGCAGCAGTCAGCACAGGGTCCCCTGTGTCAGTGTGTAGTGTGTTTACAGACCCCAGTACTCAGCATGGGATTCCAGTCTAATAGGAGGGGACAAAGGCCTATGAATGTTCACTGACTCACAGGCCACATGCTGACTGGTGACTGACACTACTTGGCATAGGTCACAGTGAAAGTCCAGAGGGAAGGAGAAATAGCCATGTTTTTGTGACTCCATCCACTGATGATGTGACCTCATTCGGGTTCCTGACCCAAAGTCTGGGAACCACTGGTATACAGAGATTCCAAATCCATAGTAACCAGAAGCAAAGTTGGAGTAATCGCTGGGAATTCTTGTAACATCATCAACATATGATTAGTGTCTTTCAGATACAGTAAGATTCTTACTGAGCCACAGAAGGTTTCAAAAAGTAGTCAACAAATTGTAAAAGGAGAGTTTCAACATCATACCTCTCAGGGAAACAATAGATTCCCCTGCAAGTGTTAGGACTGATTTATATATCTTGGGAACAAGGTACCACATGGGGATTTTTGGATTTTACACCTTCAAAACTTTTGCTTCGTTAGAAGTCAAAAAGCATTGAGTGCAACAACATCCACAATCTGATGTATATGATGGACTAACTCAGCTGTTGGATCTGAGGAAAGAGGATGATATTTTTTATTTATTTAAAAGTATTTATATCCTGCTCTATTCAGTGCTCTAGGTGGATTGCAAGATAAACACCCAGAGGGTCATTTTGAACTCCATTTAGTGAGACTGGAAGTCTGATCCAGATGTCCAGGCCCGCTAAATGGATGGGCAGCTTGCCGAGGACAGAGTTCCCCGTACAAACAGGTGATTTGTACAGGGAGCTCTGTTTGTGTGAGGGAGGGGGTGGGACAGAGGCAGAGCAAGGGAAGGTGGTGGACAGAGAGTGCCCCCGGATATACAGGGTTGATTCTGAGGTCGGCCCTGTACATCTAAGGTCAGCCATGGAGACAGGGGACTTATTCCACCTTGTAGGTGGAATAATTCCCCTTGTACGTTGGCGGATTGTGGAGCCGGAAGGTGTGGGGGGCAGGGGGATCCCCGTAGCCAACCCTGACCAGAGGAGGCCAGATCAGGGTTGTGCTGCAGGGAAAGGACGATGTCACTGTTGGATGGAGATTGCAGCTCCTGAATGGAACCATGGTGCCATGGTGATGGGACGCCATGGCACTGTGGCTCCTTTCAGAAGCCTGGCTGAGTTAGCCAGGTATGTGGGCTGGGCATGCGGCTGATCAGAATCGGGGCCTGACCTGCATGTCCAGGCCATGGACCAGATTCTGATCCTGCAGGCACATCTAGCCCCCCGCGAGATCAGAGTCGGGTCTACCTCTGTACGCCCTGATTTTGATGAGCCGTACACAGGCTGGACGGCCAGTACGGAATCAGCCTCACATGCAATACAGAAACAGATAAAAATTCAAATGTCTATAGATATAAAAATTGAACTATAATATACAATAAATAAATGTTCATAAGCAAGACATAAATTATAATAAATAAACTGTGCCATTACAAAGAATAAAGAGTAGCATATAAGCATTATACACCCAGTCATTGATACACAATTTCTCTTCATTTACCAGAAACAAAGCTGCCCACCTCCATGAAGCCCCCCATAATCCCTTATCCCACCCTCCCCAGCCCACACCATATTATGTATATAGTTTGTACACCTTATCTAAACCCGTGAACAGCTTGTTTAACTGCATTATTTATAAGTTCCATTTCTCCCAGCTATCTGTATAGCTCATTGTGTTTACCTTTATTTGTTATACTTCTAGTTCCTATTGTTTTATATAAAATGTTCATTGTATTCACCCAGTTCAATGTAAACCATTTTGACTTGTAGACTAATTGTATATCAAAAATTGTTGAATAAATAAATAAAATAAATAAGATACCTAAATATGCCTGGGAAAATAATTATGCATTTATTTTTTTCTGAAATACTGCCATTGGAGATTTCATGCAAAGTTCAGCTGGAAGATAATTCCATAGCCTAGGTGCGATCATTGAGAATATTCAGTCTCTCAATTCATTGCGAGGGATAAGCCAGAATGAAGGAACATCAAGGAGCATAGTTTACTGAGAATGTAAGGAGTGAGAGAATTGATAGACTTTGATGGTTTAGGAGTCTATTTGTTTCCTGTGCATACTAATCTCTATTTAGCACAACAACAGATCAATCTTTATCAGTGGATTCTATTGTTAGATGGGAGTGCTGAGCTAATTGTCTCAAAGCTTGCATTCATCAAATCATAAATTCAAGTAAAATTTAGCAGTAGACTATGGACCAAATTCTGGGGCGCAAGTTGCGGGGCTGCATGTCCCAGCGGGATGTGCAGCCTCGCAAGACATCCAGGCCCAATTCCCTCTCTGGCTCTCCCCATATATCCTGAGCATCAGGACAGGGAGAGCCAGCAGGGGCAGGATCGGGGCAGAGTGGGGGCAAGCCAGCCCAGAAGGACGTACACAGCTGATTCAGGTCATGGCCCTGTACGTCCTGCCAGACCTGTGGGGACGTGCTGCTTATTCCACTTCAAAGCACAAAACTGGCGATCAGGCCCAGGGATCCCGGAGCCGGGAGCAGGGGGTCCCCACCACCAAATCCAGGCCATGGAAGGCCAGTCGTGGGTCGGGCTGTGGGGAAAAGGTGGGCTGAAGCCACAGGAGTCGGGGAGGATGTTCCCACAGGCAGCAGGGGCATACCGGGCTTACGGTTCAGAATCTGGTCCAAATGGGCCCGTCTTCCTCAGGGACATCCGGGTGGCCCGGACATCCCTCTACCTGAATTGGGCTCCATGCCTCTAACACTTGTAACACAAGGTCCTTGAACATAACTACGCGAGAATCATAGTTCCGGGGGCAACACCTTTTGATCTCATTCTCATAAATGACATATCAACATTTGTAATACTTAATTTCTCCAGGACCAAGCAGGAAGTCAGTCCTCACTTATGGGTGACGTCGGCGCCGACGGAGCCCTCGCGGAGCAATTTTCCCCAGCTTTCAAAGAAAGCCTTTGGGAATTGCAGCGCGCATGCGCGGTCCCCTTCCCGCCCAAGGGTGCCATCTTAGCCAGTCTTCTTTTTTCCGCGGAGCCCTACAGACGTACCCGTCGTGTCCCCGCGAAAAAGTTGATTTTTATTCATAATTTACTCTTTTCTTTCGGTTCGACGCCGGTCTTTTTCCCGCCCGGACTCGCGACGCCGGTCACGAGTCCTCTTCTTCTTTTCGGTTTTTCTGACTTAGTCAGTTTTCGTTTTCGGTTTTTCCCTGGCAGCCCGGTCCTTTGACCTCGCCGGGGCCCTTTTTCCCCCGATGGCTGCCAGTGGTTTCAAGCGGTGTGGTCAGTGTGACCGAAATATGTCACTAACTGACACGCACGACCATTGCCTCCGCTGCCTGGGCCCGGATCATGAGGAAATGATCTGTGGGCCTTGTGGCAAACTCTCCTCCAAAGCGTTGAGAAGTCGGCGGCATCAGCGAGATAGAATCTTCGCAGACCCCAGCCGTACCCGGACCTCGTCGGAGGCCTCCGCGTCCAGGGGTTCTAGCTCGGACCGTCGCCGGAGTTCCTCCGACAGGGGTTCTCCCTCCGGGGACCATCGTCGGAAGGTGAAACCCGCGAGGGCGGCATCGGTGGACACTCCTGGTTCCGCGAGGGCCAGGTCGCATAGCCCCGACAGCCGCCCCGGGTCCTTGGAGAAGGAGCACCTCACGAAGCGACCTCGCCTGGAGTCGGAGCTGCCTGCTCGGGTAAGTCCTGTGGTCCTTCTGGACTCGCCTCCGCGACAGCCGACGTCGGGCCCGACGCCGTCGGGGCCCGAGTCGGGGGCTGCTGGGTCACCTGAGCTCGGACTCAGGTTGACGACCTTGGAGAGCAGACTGTCTGCCTTCATGGACCAGCAGCGGGCACTGCTCGCTGGCTTCGCTGGCGCCGCTGCCCCGACCGCCGGGACGTCGACGTCTAAGTCGACCCCGGAGACCGAGCCGATCCTCGAGTCGATGCGAACTCAAGTCGATCCTCGGTCGAGGTCGCCCTCGGCCTCCCGTTTGGGACCGAGGTCGCCGACGCCGACTCCCTCGGCGTCGGGGCGGCAGGCGCCATGCCCTGCCCGGGCCGACCCCACCGAGTCCTCGTCGGAGTCGGTCTGGGAGTCTGAAGAGGAAGAGTCGCCTGATTCTTTTCGGACTCGGTGTGTCCCCTCGGACTCACCTGACTCCGAACCTCGGAAGCAGTCCCCCCCGGAGGATGCCCGGTTCTCGGACTTCGTCAGGGATATGGCCAAGGCTTTGGCCTTCCCTGCGGACCCCGAGGAGGAGCCTCGAGCCGAAGAGCTCGACGCCCTCCAGTATGACTCTCCCGCCAGGGAACACTTTACTGTACCGGTTCCTCCCATGCTGGAACGACTACTCTTCCGCATGTGGGAGAGTCCGGCCACCTCGCCGGTCCTGAGCAAGCGGGTCGATTCTATCTATCGAGTCCGCAAGAGCCCTGGCTTCCAAAAAGCACAGCTACCACACCATTCCATGGTAGTGGAATCGGCCATGCATCGTCTTAAGAGCCAGAAGATGCACTCCTCGGTGCCTTCTGGCAGGGAGGCCCGTAACCTGGATGGCCTTGGTAAGAAGTGTTTCCAGGGCTCTATGCTTGCGTGTCGTGTCCAGACCTACCAGCTATACATGGGCATGTATCTCCGAGACCTGGCTAAAGAGCTAGCCGGATTCTCCGCTGGTTTGTCCGAGGAACCCTTGCGGAGGTTCCTGGCCTTGTCCACTGGCATTCGGGAATGCTCAAAATTCATGTCCCGAGCAGCCTATGATGGCTTTGAAGCGTCGGCTCGAGTGGCCGCAGCCGGCATCGGTGCCCGCCGACAGGCTTGGCTTCAGTCGTCTGACCTTGAGCCCTGGGTGCAGGACAAGTTGGTCGATGTCCCCTGCCGAGGCGAAAACCTCTTTGGCAAGCCCATGGCTGAAAAGGCTGCACAAATTGAGACGGAGACTCTCACCAGGACTAGGCTTTCTAGGAAGACCTCCGCCCCTTCCCAGAAAAAGAAGGGCTCGGGAAAGAAGTCCTTTTACCCGAGGAAGGCGGCTGCCTACAAACAATACCCCCAATATCAGGCCCCTGCAGCTCCCCAACAGGGCCAGCAGGCCAAGGGACGGGGTAATGGGTCCCGTAGGCAGCAAACCCCCAAGCCTGCACCACTAGCCCCTGCTCAGCAGGGTGGGGGTTTTTGACTCCTTAAGCATAGCCTCTCCCCCCCCGCTGGTCCCTCCCAGCACCGGAGGCCGGCTGGTTCACTTCGCCCACAGGTGGTCCAGCATCACCTCAGATGCCTGGGTACTTCAAGTCGTGCGAGAAGGCTATCTTCTCCACTTCCACCAGGTCCCTCCCTCCTATTTTCCGGGAGAACCTCCACGACCCCCTCTGCACAGGGAATTACTCCTTCAGGAGTTAGCCGGTCTCTTACAGGAACAGGCGGTGGAACCGGTGCCTCACCACCTGAGAGGTCAAGGCTTTTATTCCAGGTATTTTCTGGTACCAAAGAGAACAGGGGGCCTCAGACCCATCCTGGACTTGCGCAACCTCAACAAATTCCTCGTGCGGGAAAAGTTCAAGATGCTTACCCTTGGAATCCTTCTGCCCTACCTCCAGCAGGGAGATTGGCTATGCTCCTTGGATCTAAAGGATGCCTACACGCACATCCTCATCCACCCAAGCCACCGTCAATACCTCAGGTTTGTGGTGGCCGGAAATCATTACCAGTACCGAGTACTACCCTTTGGCCTGTCTTCCGCACCGTGAGTCTTCACGAAATGTCTCGCGGTGGTGGCGGCCCATCTCCGGCTTCACGGCCTCTATGTCTTCCCGTACCTCGACGACTGGCTCATCAGAGCAGCGTCCGCTCCGGAGGTCACCGACGCCACACGTCGCACGGTGACTCTTCTGCAGCACTTGGGCTTTGTTATAAACTTCGCAAAGTCCACTTTGCTCCCCTCACAGGATCTCGAGTTCATCGGCGCAAGGTTGCACACTCCTCAGGCCCGAGCGTTCCTACCGCTCGACAGGGCTCAACGGCTCATGGACCTTGCCGACCGTTTTCGCAGCCAGCCCCTGGTCTCCGCCAGGCGCTTCCTGAGACTACTCGGCCATATGGCTTCCACCGTCCATGTGACCCCCAATGCCCGCCTGAATATGCGGCCTGCTCAATGGTGTCTCCGCCAGCAGCGGCAACAAGCCACAGGCGGCCTAGCAGACCTAGTGCGCGTCTCCGAGCCGCTGATCTCGTCTCTCCGGTGGTGGCTTCATCGGCCGAACCTGATACTCGGCATGCCTTTCCAGTCACCTCAACCGGCCCAGGTGCTGACAACAGATGCATCCCTCCTGGGCTGGGGAGCACATTGCCAAGGGGCACGTACTCAGGGCCTCTGGACCTCGTGGGAGTCTGCTCAGCAGATCAACTTCCTGGAGCTCAGAGCGATCCGCCTGGCTCTCAAGGCCTTCTCCCACCTGACTTCTCACCAGTCCGTCCTTGTCCAAATGGACAATCAAGTTGCCATGTTCTACATGAACAAGCAGGGGGGCACGGGCTCCTTCCTTCTCTGCCGGGAAGCACAGAAGCTCTGCTCTTGGGCCGTCAGTCACGGCGTTCTCCTCAAAGCAGTTTATCTCCCAGGCCAAGAGAATTGCCTGGCGGACAAACTCAGCAGGATCCTCCAGCCGCACGAGTGGCACCTGGATCCCTTGGTAGCTCAGAAGCTCTTTCTGAAGTGGGGCCTCCCCACGGTGGATCTCTTTGCCAGTACTCACAACCGGCAACTTCCTCGCTTCTGCTCTCATCAGCCACACCCCCTTCGGGTTGCGGCGGACGCTTTTCTACTCTCATGGTCGGGGAGCCTTTTGTACGCTTTCCCTCCCATCCCGCTGGTCTCGCGGACTCTTTTCAAGGTTCTCCGAGACAAAGCCTTCATGATCCTGGTGGCCCCTCGCTGGCCCAGACAGCCGTGGTTTCCGCTCCTGCTGCAATTAGCGGTGGAGGATCCATTCCCTCTGGGGTTGCAACCGGATCTCCTCACTCAGGATCAGGGGTCTCTGCTGCACCCCAACCTCAGGTCTCTCAACCTAATGGCCTGGCTGCTGAGAGGGTAGTCCTTGCTCCCCTTCTCCTGCCGGCAGAGGTGGAGGAGGTCGTCTTAGCTTCGCGCCGACCTTCTACCCGCAAGTGCTACGCCCTTAAATGGCGTCGTTTTTCCATTTGGTGTACCCAACAGTCTCAGGATCCCTTCTCCTGCCCGGTGTCGGTGATCTTGCAGTACTTACTATACCTTTCTAATCTGGGACTTAAGTCCAACTCCGTCAAAGTTCACCTCAGTGCTCTTTCAGCACATCATGTGCTGGTGGACGGCAGACCTCTTTCCAGCGACCCTCTTGTAGCGAGGTTTCTCCGAGGTCTCCTTCTACTTAAACCACCTCTGCGCCCGCCAGCGCCTGACTGGGATCTGAATGTGGTTTTGCAGCGGATCACCTGTCCGCCTTTTGAACCTATGGCTACCTGTTCTCTCCGTTTTCTTTCTTGGAAAACATTGTTCTTGATAGCCCTCACTTCCGCTAGGCGCGTAAGTGAATTGCAGGCCCTCGTGTCTGATCCCCCTTACACTCGGTTCTACAAAAATAGGGTAGTCCTGCGGACTCACCCAAAATTTCTTCCAAAAGTGGTCTCCCCTTTTCACATCAATCAGGAGGTGGTACTTCCAACCTTCTTTCCCAGACCACACTCCAGCCGAGCTGAGACGGTCCTCCATACCCTGGACTGTAGAAGGGCATTGAACTTCTACCTTGACCGTACGCGGGAGCACCGTAAAGCTGCTCAGCTTTTTGTGTCTTTTGACCCCAATAAATTGGGGCTCCCGGTCTCCAAGCGTACTCTGTCCATCTGGGTTGCGGACTGTATCTCTTGGGCTTATGGGGCAGCCGGACTCTCCTTGGAAGGTCGAGTCACGGCTCATTGCGTTCGGGCAAAGGCTACGTCAGTGGCTTATCTCCGCTCTGTTCCGCTGGCAGACATCTGCCGGGCCGCTACTTGGTCTTCGAGCCAGACTTTTGCGGTCCATTACTGTCTCGAGAGGGAGTCCCGCAGGGACAGTGCTTTCGGACAGGCAGTCCTCCGTAATCTCTTTGAGGTCTGAGCAACTCCTACCCTCCATCCCGGATGTGGGCTACCGGTGGGTAATAATTCAGCGAAGATTCTTTCCTGCTGTGCTGCTGAGCTAGAGGGAGCTCATTTTTGTGCTTAGGGTCTCCGGTAGCCTTGAGCTTGGGAGTCCCATAAGTGAGGACTGACTTCCTGCTTGGTCCTGGAGAAAGCGTAGTTACTCACCTGTAACAGGTGTTCTCCAGGAGCAGTAGGAATCAGTCCTCACAACCCTCCCTCGTCCCCGTGGAGTTGCAATCACCTGCTTTAGTTCTTTTGCAAATTTTTATGCTGTCTTTTTTAGCTAGGTCATCTGACTGGCTAAGATGGCACCCTTGGGCGGGAAGGGGACCGCGCATGCGCGCTGCAATTCCCAAAGGCTTTCTTTGAAAGCTGGGGAAAATTGCTCCGCGAGGGCTCCGTCGGCGCCGACGTCACCCATAAGTGAGGACTGATTCCTGCTGCTCCTGGAGAACACCTGTTACAGGTGAGTAACTACGCTTTATCCGAATACCAGGAGACCTGTACATTCCTAATAATCTGAGCTACTTTTATTCTACATTTAAATGGATTGTGCAAGTTGCAGTTGTAATACTGCTAATTGTTGAGAAGTCAACTTGGTTCTCAACAAATGGTGCTGAACCTGCTAAACCTTGTGAGCCCTGCTTCTTGTCATGTGTAAACTTGTCTAAGAGTGCTTAACATTTCTTCTATTTTAGGAGGTTCCACCAACTGTTTGATTTGTGTTTGTACCTCCTCCAGGTCTTATTGCTTTGAAAATAGCAGAAAGAGTGTTCCACCAATGGCTGGAAAAACATCGTAATGCCTTTGGATTGGGAAGATAAGATGCTCAAGTTTTATTGTTGTGATTTACAGCATTCTTTTGATTCTCATGTTTTGTGATTGATCAAGTGTATTTTCTACTTCAAGGAGGTAACAGTAACTTATTATTCTATCAACTAGAACAGAACCAAATCTACAGGCATCAGCTTATCTGGATGGTTTGAATTCCATGATGGAATGTCATCACTTCTATAACAATTTAATAAATTATTTTGTTTAACGGGTTTACATGAATTTAATTAGCATTTGTTAATAATGTATATCACAATTTTCTCAGTGCTTGCTGTAGCCATTCCACACATAGGAGTTGGTAATACTGTTTCTTTTTCATTGCATACAAAGCTTGAGCTATCTCTCTTTTTTAGTTGTTTTTTTGTGTGTGTTTTCTGAATATATCCTAAAAGCTCTGAGTGTGAAACTTTGTCCATTTTCTCTACTGTTAAATCATTAATGCTTGTATATCAATATGTTCTTGTTTACTTCGGTTTTGGAGATAAAGTACTTACAATACCTTTTTCTTTCTTTTGGGGCTTTCATTAGTTGGCATTTACAGATTTTGAAAAGTATAGAGATTTCTTTTCAGATTTATGATGCAATTTGAGTAGTCATTTGCTTCTTATAGTACTGTGGCAATTTAAGGGGGTAAGATTGGGTGTTTTAAAACTTTTCTATGCATAAAATCTGTACAAGTGTGCAAAAATACCAGTGGTGAGAAGAATGTGCATACTGGTACGCAACTCATATTACATGATGGCTATTAAGAATATATCGTCATCGACAAGATTGCCACTTTCATATAAATAGTTATTAGAGGACATTAGCAGTTGCTATTTAGTTGTTTTTCCTTTCCCCTTCTCACCCCATGTTAAATTTTATACATGTAAAACTGTTTAATGTACAATTCCGTTAACTTTGTTTAATGTAATTTTTACCTGTTTTGAGTTCTATGTAAACCGCTTTGATTCACGAAAGGCGGTAATAAATAAAAATAAATAAATAAATAAACTCGCATGTAGGAGTGCATTTGGGCAGAGTTTGGATGGAACATGAGCAGAGATCCATATGCTTTATAAAATATAAGGAGCATTCTGTGCTCGCTATCTCCCCCTTGTACGGCTGATCAGAATCGGGCCGTGCAGAGGTAGACCCAATTCTGATCGCACGGGGGCTAGATGTGCCCACGGGATCAGAATGCAGTCTACAGCCTCAATGTGCAGGCTGTGCCCCGATTCCAATCAGCCACACATCCAGCCCACATACCCAGCTAACTGAGTCAGGCTCCTGAATGGAGCCGGAGTGCCATGGTTTCCCGTTGCCATGGCACCGCAGCTCCATTCAGGAGCCGCAATCCCCTGTCTCAGAAAACAATCTGTTTCCCGCAGCCTGACCCCCGATCTGGCATTCCATGGTCAGGGTCGGGCTGCCGGGAACCCGGGTCCTGCACCACAATCTCCCTCCATCTAGGGGTACTTATTCCCATCTATATTTAAGGTCACAGATGTACAGGGTCTGAATCGGCCCTGTACATCCAGGGTCATGGCCCACCCATGCCCTGCCCTCATTCCACCTATGGAACACTCCCTCCTGCCCCTGTCTAGGCCTCCTCGTACATACCTGCTGTTCATACAGGGAGGATATTGATGGGGCCAGCATAGCGGGGATGGAAGTAGTCAGGCAGATTGTATGGACACACATTTACATCAACTCTCAATCAGGTGTAAATGTCTGTGGCATCAATCTAGCCACAATTTTGCTGGTTTACATTTATAAAGACACATAGGCATATGCTTGCTATAGAGCATTAAGGGTGCATAGGTTAACAAGTGTTAACGGTAGCAACAAGGGTGTTATCGTACAGTAAAAGCTGGGGCGGGGAGTAGGCATGCCAGCAGTAAGGACACTTGCCTCCACTTATTAGGCTCTAACAGGACACCGGGTGGTAAGGTGCCAAGCATGCACCTTAACACCCAAAAATGGTGGTCACCTTAATGCATGATAAGGGAGTCTTTTTGAAAGTCACATCCCAGGTGCTGGATGAAAGGAAAGGTAAGAGCTGATGGACATGACAGACCCAAATGGTGTATATGTGTCACACAGTATGTTGGAGGAGAATACTGCAGCCAGTCTAACTGTTGAAGTGACAGGTACTCATATAATGTGCCCTGACATCAGTGGGTAGCCTAGGATCATTCGGAAGTGTGCCCTCAAGGAGGCAGCATGGTCATGATGTGGCCAGGAAAGGTGTGCATGAGTGCTGCTGTGTGCACTAGGCACATAATAGATGTGAGTAATGTGTAGTAATGATAACAAGCTAATTGGGTGGTGCATGGTGTAGCAGCTGACAGAAGTAGACATGACTAAAGTAGATGATCATATGGTGATGGATATGAGCAAGGTTGTATGTAGTGACATGATAGGGGTGTATGTCTGTCATGTGCCAATATACATCATCCCAAAATACCTCCCTCAATATTGAGGAAAATGTTGTTTTCCCTGTCATAACTAAATATGTATATGTATGTGAGTGTAAGCATCACACACAAACAATATCCCATGTAAATGTCAAGAAAGAATCATTTATCAATATAATCATGTCAGCACTCTCACATGGAGCCTTGACCTGTGGTCCCTGAATCACAGTGGCATAAGAAAAAGTTCAGTGTCATGTCAAGGTGATATGCTTATGTGCAACTGAAGGACATATGTAGATGGGTGGGTCAAAGATGCAGGAAGCTATAATTGAACCTCCCTTGTAGTCCAGTCACACTATGCATTATTGGCAATGGTGCAAAGGGCACATTGGTAACAATGTGGTTGTTACAAAGTGTTTGATGCAAAATTCTTTGGAAAAAATATCTGCATGAGCAGGAGCTTCTGCAGTAGTGACATCTGTACCAACCTCAGGGTCTCACAGGCATAATGTTTATGCAAGCAATAAGAGTATGAATGTTACTCAATGTGTCTGTTGCATTACAGAAGTCAACACAGCCACTGCCCCTGATATAGCTGTGGTATGATCTAGCACTGATGTTTCTGCAGTTGGGATGACATCAACTGTAGCAGCTTGACCTGCTGTGGTGTGGTGTGGTGTGGCATGCCTGGGTTGGGGGAGGAGAAGCTGGCCAACATGTCTGAACCTCTGCAGTATGGAAACATGGACAATTTCCATCAGTATGGGATGAGGCAACTCTAATTCTTGTATGGGATGTCTGAGAAGATCAGGAAAATGCATAGGAAATCATAAATGTGAACAATGAAATGCATATCCCCTGATGATGGGTATAAACAGCCTTTCACTGGTTACTGCACAGAGCACATTTACATTCAGGGCACATGTGTTCTGTTAAATTATCAATGATTCAAATTGAGACAACTATCTGCTTGAACCTCTGATGAGTCAAGGCAGGCTGTTCTCGTGGAATTAAGACTGTTGCCCTGCCTCAACAGAGTGATCTCATATCATTTCCATGTGTTATGCTGTAATACCCATGTGCCAGTGTCCTCCACTACCAATGCAGCAATGCAACTGCCTCATATACCCAAAGTTGGGAGTTGAAGACTCAATACTGCCAATCAGGACTCACGTACCCATTAGTGAAACCATATGTCTGGCTAGGACAGTAGGGCAAGTCATAACTCCACCAATATATTTTTCCAGTGCCAGCATTTCCAACATTGTGACCGGCTCAATACTGTTGCATGCATGTGTCCTCATGGCCTGCCATTGATGGCCCTCCTAAAAAATTAATGTCAGAAGGGGCTGGAAGTTGTGTCTGAAGGCAAGAGTTAGGAAGGCCAGGCTCTGAAGGGACCTGCATGTAGCATATGAAAGCTGGTGGTGTAAATTAAGCTGATGGTGATTGACAAGAGTTTGGTTAGGAAGGGAGTCTGTGTGAATCACGGGTCATGGTGCTGTGTGTTGGGACCTGCAACCCCTTGACCCCCTCAGCATTCGGTGGTGCATCTTCTCCATTGGACGAATCCTAAGGTGTCGCTTCTCTGAGCTGAGATGATGGAGGGGGGGGGGGGGAGGGAGCTGCTGCATTGTAGGCCTGTCAAGGATGTCAAACATCATTAGGACATCCCTGATGCCAAGATAACATCTATGCATGTGTTATGCATATGTTTGGACCATAGCAGCAGATACTACCTAATGCAGGTGTGATGTGCAATGGCCAAATAAGCGAAGAAGAGGAAAGGAATGTACAGTTGTAGATATGAACACCTTACAGTGCATTGATGTTAATGTAGAGGACCCTGCCAATTTTCTGTCCACAGTATATATAGAATGTATGACAGGGATCTCCACATTTAAGACTGTTCTGTCAAATGGTCTGACAAGCATGGACTGTGCCCTATGCCTATGCATCCCTGTCCTGGGTTTTTTTAGGTCATGTGAGCTCTCTAATTTTGGTTTCATTTAAGTCACTGTGTGCCACAAATCCCTGAAACCATATGAGTCACATTGCCCAGGAGCAGCTTCCCCACAGATTAGCATTAGGTGCTCTAATAAGCGATAGTTAGTGGGACATACATGCATGTGCTGCCAGACAAATTAAATAGGCTATGATGATAGGAGATGATAGTGATAAATATGTAGGTGTCACATGAAAATGCCAAGTGATCTTGAACCAAACAGGGTTGGGACACATTGGGGGTGTTAGTCTAACAGCTGCACAGTTATACATCATGGTGTGCCAGACTCACTTGCATGAATTTACTCCACTGTTCTTCAGTCATGTCTGTGAAATGATCTGTTTGTCATACTGTGCATATTAAGCTAAGAAAGGATGTGTGATTGTTTGCAGTTTACCATCACAGGAGTAGGATACAGCAGTGTGTACTGTATATATATGTGAAGGAGGCTAACTCCTTGTTGTGCAGGTATCATGAGTTACCCCTGTCATGTTGAATTCATGAGTCATGGATAAGTAGCCTAAAGGAGTATGCAATATAGCAAGGTGCTGCATGAGCTTCCCTACAGTCATGCAATGGGCAGGTCATGATCGTGATGTGTATGCTTGCAGACACAATGTACTCCCTAGAGAAACTATGAAGACAAGATCCTAAACATATGTGTGTCCTGATATCGATAATAAATCCTGTAGATGCTGAGCCTCTGCCCTCTAATGAAGTGGTAAATGTGACCTAGTAGCATGTGGTCTGTTCAAAGACAATGGATGTCCAATACCTTCCTGTTCGGCCACTATGAGTGCTACTGGGATTCCAACATGGGTCCCCCGTATTAAGCAGCCTGTGGCAGAAACAAGATGAAAAGCAGAAGATGGGAGCTCTGAATCACATGCATAGAAAGATCAAAGGTGCATGGTTGTAGGGATCCTGAACCTGTTTGCAGCAGTGAATGGCAGTCAGTAATATTAACTTGTGTGACCACCATTACTCCAGCTATGTTGCTCTATCATCTGTGAGGAAACATGAGCACCACAATTGGTTGTCTGACATACAGTGTTAATAGAGGAACCCTGGAACCCTGTGCACTGCTGCCCTGAAGACATCTAAATGATTGGTAAGATATCAGTACAGTAGTAAAACCTCATCCTGTACACACATTACTTGTGGAGTCTCTGTGCAAGCATTGTATATTGGTCAAACATGGGTGTACACACATCTTTGTGCTATCATTTGCTTTCAGCCTGCAGTTTCAATGTCTCTGGAAGGCATTGTTGTGAGTGAGTAGGAGGGTATGTGGTGCACTCTTATGCAGTACCTCAGTAAAAGACATAACCCTACTCAGGGTTGCTTACTTATATTCCTCGACTTATCTGCTGCCTTCAATTCTCTTCCCCATAATCGATTCCTCACCAGACTTCATGAAATAGGTCTGAGAGGCACTACTCTTAAATGGTTTCGCTCCTACCTAGACTCCAGAACACAACAGGTCCGTATTGGAAGTGACACCTCCCTCCCATTTATACTAAAGCAAGGTGTCCCCCAAGGCTCTAGCCTCTCAGCCTTACTTTTTAACATCTTCCTCCAACCTGCCTGCACAATTTTCCAAAACTCTGGCATTCAATACCAATTATACGCAGATGATATGATGTGCTTCACATCATTTAGCCTCGCTAACCCTGACTTTACCAAATTAAATGAATGTCTAACCAATCTCAAATCTTGGCTTTCCCAACACAACCTACTTATTAACCAATCCAAAACTGAGATCCTCCAAGTATTCTCCAACCCCTTATATACCCCTCCCCCAACACTCACCCTTGGCGACCTCACTCTCACTATAAAAAAACCAAGTGAAATATCTTGGTATCATCCTCGATCAGAACCTCTCCTTCATTGATCATATAAAGAAAACTACTAATGCAATTTATGCAAAGTTACGTAAACTCCGTAACCTCAAGCCCCTCTTAAACCCCAACTCCTTTCGTACTGTCTGTCAGGCTCTCACAACCCCCTCACTTGACTATTGTAACCTTATTTATCATGGCCTCTCTAAAACTACTATCCAACCTCTCCAACTTGCCCAGAATACACTAGCACGTTTAATAACTAACAACCCTAGGCGATCCCATATTACACCTGTCCTCTATGACTTACACTGGCTCCCAATCCAACTCCGAGCTAAATTTAAAGTGCTCACCCTTATTCATAAGATTATCTTAAAAGGGGGGCGGAGCCTGATGTCCAGCGGGTAGGACGCTTTGCGTTGAAGCTCCCGAGAGGCCTACTCAGAATCCTGACTTAATACCTATATAAATTTACTATTTTGCTCCGAGCTGACCGGGGCACCTCGGGGGGGATGGCGGCCCACAAACCAGCGCGCTTGGACTTCGGGTCTCCTTCTTCTTCTCACGGAAAACGCTCCAAAACGGAGGTATCCTCCCCGCAGAAGATGGTTCCATTTCGTGAAAACCCCGCAATGCACCTGGAGATTTTGGAGGAAATACGCGGCGTGAAGGAATTGGTGCAGTCTAATGGAGAAACGCTTCGAGCCATGCGAGAAGACTTTGGAGTGCTCCAAGACCGACTTGAAGGTCTTTCATTACGGCAGGACAATATGGCGGGGGTCCTCGACTCGCACGAGGTGCGCTTGGGCAAACTGGACGAGGCTGAGCGCCAGATACAGAATCTTCAAAAGGAGTTGGAAGATAGCAATAATCGCGCCCGTCGCAACAATGTGAGGCTCCTTGGAATGCCGGAGGGAGTGGAAGCAGGAGATATAAGAGAATTCTTGCTCAAAACTCTTCCCTCCTTGCTGAAGATTACTTTTCACAGAGAACTGGAAATCGATCGAGCACACCGTGTTCCTGCCCGCATGGCGCTCAACCGCACGACCCCCCGGCCTATCATCTTTAGCTTGCTACGATATCAACAAGTGGAACAAATTTTACATGCTGCCCGAGCGAATCATCATTTGGAATATGAAGGTCGTAAGGTCTCCTTCTTTCCTGATTTGGCAAAGCCTACCGTTGACCGTCGGAAGAAACTCCTTGCTCTTCGCCCTCGACTTCAACAGCTACAGGCTCGCTTTGGCCTGTTGTATCCAGCGAAGCTCCGAGTGACTCTCCATAACCAGACCAGGACGTTCGAGGATCCTGATCTATTATCAACATTTTTGGACTCCAAAGAAGCAGAACAGATGCGCTCATCCCAAATTTTGGACTCTTATCTGCCGGCTCTGTCCGCCATCTTGAAGGGCCCGATGCGGCGATCATAGCCCAGCACAGAAATAGCCTGGACTTTCTCTCTTTCTCTGTATGACTTTTGTCTTTGGTCTCCTATCCCTTCATGATGTGTGCCTCGGTCGGATTCGGAGCACGCACAGTCCTACAGGTTATATGTTTTTTTTTTCAATTCCGGCCTTCTCTGGGGTTTCTCCCCGCAGACACATGGTCGCCAGTAATTTTGGGGTTTTGCTTCTCCTCTACCGTACTGCGGTTATTTTTGTTAATGTGGGGCGCTTCATTGTATTATATTAGCTTATTTTCCTATGTCATGTGTACAGCCAGATACAGTCAGTTTGAGGGACACAGTGAAATTATGTGTGCTATCATGCTCAGAATTTTAACTTTTCTGAATGGCCTCATGTAAACTCTTATTATTCATCGTACAAGGCATTGCTAGTCCACTCAGCAGAAAGAAAATCCTTAGCTATCTTAGCCACGAGCACGTTGATTAGGTGTTTCTTCAGGAAACGCACTACACTCTGCTGAAACACTGAAACTCAATGCTAGGCCTCACATGGTAGCTGCCTACTCTCCCACCGTTTCCAAATGGTACGGGATAGTCATTCTGGTCAAGAAGTTTTGCACGCTACTGTACCTGATATTAGCGCTGACATGGAGGATAGATGGGCCCGTGTACACCTTGAGGTTGGAGATAGTGAATTCACGTGTATTTGCACTATGTCCCGAATGTGGACAACCCTGCTCACTATGCATGTTTTGCGCAGTTGGCCTCGGCCTCCGCTAATGTTCCATTAATACTTGGTGGCGATTTTATTCAAGTGCTCCCTCAATCTTTTCTTCTCAAACAAGGTGCTTGTTGGTTGGAAGCTCCAGTACCGAGCAGACCTGTGTGGCTAGATATAGTAGCGGGCCTTTGCTCACCGATTCCTTTTACCTTACTCCCTGGTATGACTCTCCCATTAGACTCCCACTATCCACCAATGTTTTTCGACACTTTAGGTGCCTTTATTATTCCTATGCAACCTTTCGACTCCCGACTCTGGTCAGTGTAACTTCAGCATTGCATTCGGAGCACTAGAGTACTCCCGCCATCGGCACTCTCTGCATAAGGTTGATTGGAAATTTCCGATCTCTCGGTAGTTTACCGGGTGTAGCATCCAATTTTACTAAACCTTATGTAATGCTATCACTAGAGATACCTCTATAGCGCAGAAAGTATGGGAGAGAGAATTGCATGTGACTTTAACCTCGGAGCAATGGAGCCTTATCTGGAGCAGAGGGTCACGGGTTTCCGACCCGCCTCACTCACTCAGACCCTCTTCTTTCTAGCCCACCGGTGTTTTTACACTCCTCACAGTTTAGACATATGGAACACTACTCAGGGTAATGGTTGCTGGACACGTCCTGTGGCCATTGGTTTATTACTTCATTTCATGTTATGCATGAATATCCCGCACTACAGTATAACTGGCGTCGGGTCTGGGGTCGTATTTAGTCTATATTGCACTCTCAGGAGTCCCTTTCTCGGAGGGTAGTGGGACTTCGCCCAGTGGCGGGGATCCCCTCTCTCCCAAGAAATGGCTTATCTCCTTTTGAACTTTATGCTTGGCATTGCTGTTTCCCTCATTGAGTACTACTGGGAAATTAGTTCCCATCTGAGCCTCAATGAACGGTGGAATCATGCCTGTCTCTACAGTAAATAAGAACAAATACCTCGTCTGTGTGCTTCCTCCGTTCAGACTCCTTCTTATTGGTCTTAATGGAAGATGTTCAATGAATATGTACATTTTGCTAAATGCTCTCAGCTGACTGTCTAACTTTGTATATATCTCTGTCTCATGATCATGCTGTATTGTGGATACTCTTTGATTGTTTGATGTATAATCACTGTTAACTGGAAGCGCTCACATGCTGATATAAACGGGTAGAGAAGAAGCACCGGGGTGGGGGGTAATGGGTTTACTTTTCCTTATTGTATACTTGTTTTGTATCTTTTGGTGTGTTGTTTCTTTGTTTGTTGCAAAATGAAAATAAAAGTTTCAAAAAAAAAAGATTATCTTAAAAGAATCAGCTCCTTGCCTTTCCCCTCTTCTGGCCTTCCCTAATAATACAAGAATGCGCCGCTCCTCTACCAAAAACCTTCTATCTATTCCTACATCCAAGATACACTTTAAACAATCTACTAGCAACAGGGCCTTCTCTCTCTACGCCCCCTCCCTATGGAATACCCTTCCCCATGACCTACGTAACTGTGTGAGCCACGCAGAATTTCGTAAAAGATTAAAAACTTACCTCTTCCTCGAACACTTTTCCCTACCACCCTAGTTCATCCCCACTACTCCTACCCTCCTACTAGTCCCTCTAATTAAGATCCCAGTGACCCTTGCTATTTCTTAGGTAAACAAACGATTCATATTATTGTAAATAATATTTTGTACATAGTTATTTATTTATTAGTTCCCTAGTTCTTATGTTACTTATATAGCCACTTATTCTCATTCTATGTAACCTGTTACCTTGTTCTATGTTCTTTGTAAACAGTTGTATAATACTGTCAGTTATGTTACATGTAAACCGTCTTGAATTGTAGAAAGAAGGTATATAAAAACTGTTAAATAAATAAAATAAATAAATAAATGTCAGATGTATGACATGTCACATACAGCATTTTACCTCCCAGGAATCACAGGATCCATGTCAAAAAAGAATGTGATGTACCTCTCAGACTTTGTATGGGATTGCCAGGTGAATGCATGCATGGTGATGGGTTGTGACATAGGATTGTCATGGTGTGTAAACAGCAGATGTGATGGCAAGGTCTCAAAATGCAGTATAGGGATGCAATATTGCATGCATGGTAATGTTTGTCTGCAAAATACTGCAGTTAGGTGTGAGTGGACATGCGTGTCATGTTTGTTAGGCTGCAATCATGTTTGCCAGTACAATTGGCAATACAGTATCATACATATCAGTCACAAGGACTGGATCATGACAACATACCAGACAATATATTTCCTAGTATGCCGCAGCTGCCAGTATGCCTGCACCTAATCAAGGTTACATTAAGGGGTATGTTTACTAAACTGCGTTAGTGTGATTCGCGTTAGGAGCCGTGGTAGAGACAGAAATCCCAAATAAGGACATGGGCGGTACATCGTTACCGAGAATGCACCAAGAACGCGCATTACAAGGCACCATAAATGAATGAGCACTACAGGGCACATTACCACGCGTTAATCTTAAGAAGGCGCGCAGGAATGCAAGCACAGCAACAGAGCTTTAGCACAATGGTTACAGCACTGACTGATGGTACAGGGGTCATGGGTTCAATTCCCCAGTGGGCCTAATGTATAAGGCTGGCTGAGGCAGCACCATTTACATTTAAGTAGTGATTGTTGAGGCAGTTGACGTGTATTTTAATTAGTGCTGCCAGCAAACACACCCTCACGGTGGCATAACCTAAGGTGCCGCATAAGGCATCCCATAAGGCACTCCATAGGGCACATTATAAAGTGTACTGTCCGCCAAAATACCCTATAATGTCCCCTATAGGACACCTTATAAGGCTGTGAACAAAGCCCTGGCTGGCTGCAGAAGGACTGCACGTCACCACACAAACTGGCTGTTGTGGTTACCAGGATAGGGTTAACCCACCCGTACCCATGATGCACTGCACATGCAAATCAGCAGTCGAGAGATGGGCAAAAGATTGGGTATGCACCCCCACAGCACCTTGGCCTGGTAGGGGCAACAGACCGTGTGTGGCACTGCCACAGAGTAGCCACAGACAGTCACATTGTGCAGGTACTGTGCCCACCCTGAGGTTGAGGTGGGGCTCCCAGCACCAGGTCCACAGCACCTTTCATGGCTGAAAAATGCCATGCTGCAGGTCCCCATCAGTGTGTGATAGGTAGTTCCGTTAGACACACCTAGGATACATCTGTGTCCTGCTGCATGTCTCGGTCATGTCTGGTCCTTATGGGCGATGATGCACCCAGAATAGTGCCTATCCTGTGTTGGTGCCATGGTTACCTGCTGGGGGGGGGGGTGGTGGTGTGTGTGTGTGTGTGTATATGGACCCATAGGCAGATTATGTACCAACACACAACCCACCCTCTGGGGCTCAGGGTGGGAAACAGGATCACCCACCAAGAGATCCACAGTCTACCTCCCTGCAATGGTAGCAGTAGAAGGGACCATCAACCCCAGTCCTGCTGGGGAACAGACAGAGCGGTACACATCCATAACGCAATAGCAGACAGACGGCAGGCCTGGAATTGCTCAGCTGCCCCCCACCATTATCTGATATTCTCCAGCAGCAAGCCTCCAGCAGCTGCACCCTGCAAGGTATTCCAGCAAGACACATACTAGCTGCAGACAGTCCACCAGCTAGTCCATAGTGCATGGTCCTGGAGAAAATGCATGAACCCAGAACTGGGATGACAGCATACACACCAAGCAGATAAGTCAGTGATTGGGCCCCAAAAGAAAACCCATACATATCACATGAGAAAAAAACTATATAGCACTATGGGGGAACCTAGCCATGCCATGGTCACTGCTCAGTCAGGGTGAGAGTGACCTCCCAGCAGGACATGCTATGGCCACCCTGTCCGTGCAGGTGGTACCGGGCACTACAATGTCCGAGCCATTTCCCTATTCCCTGTGCAGATGCGGTCAGGCCAGGCCACCCTATCCAGGCTATTTCCACGGTACCTTGCTCCTCATTATGCACATTAGCAGGCCAATACTGGCAACAGTGCTAGCAGTGTGGGCTGTGGAGGGTGTTGGCAGCCACCACACACTGGATAGACAGACACACACTCCCCACACCTATGCCAGCATTGTGCAACTATAGAGGTGTTGGGCAGCCCAGGCCACCACACCAGTCCTGGGCACAGTGCAGGCATGGCTATGGTACGCAATACTGTAGGAGTCACTCCCCAGGTTGGTAAACACTGTCAGACACAAGACCTGTAGCACACTCCACAGACATCAGAAAGGTTGCTATGATGCAGCTCAATCAGAAAATTGTACTTAACCTAGGAATTGCTATCTGCCAGTAATCATAGCAACCTTTTGATAGATGTATACCATATTCCCAGGTTTAGGGTGGCATTACTAAGGTATGCAAGTGCTAGTATTGGGAGATGCATGCAGAGCCCAAAGTCCTGCCTCTCCAGGAGGCTTTGGATAATGGGGCCTGTGGATGCGGGTGTGTCTGCCCCTGTTGGCTGCTGCTTTACGGCAGAGGTTCCCAACTCCAGTCCTGCGGTGCCAAACACTGTTCGGGTTTTCATTCTGTCCCTTATGAATATGCATGAGATACATCTGCATACCATGGGGGTGGCGCATAGAAATGCAGCACAGGCATCTTTATCAGAGGCAGCATGGAACCGGAATGGTGTTTGGCCCTCCAGGACTGCATTTGGGAGACTCTGCTCTAGGTAATGTGCATGTTTATGGTGTCTGTGCTCTGTAGGGTAAAATGTAGGTGTCATGGGCATGTTTACGTCATCTGCAGTAAAGGTGCTGTCTGTATTAGCACGTTGTAGTAGTGGGTAAAATATGGGGACTGGGTTGGCAGGAACCACAGCTGGGACTTGAACCTGTGACCCTCTGCTTTTGAATACACTGGTTTTGTGCACTGCACCACCTTGTGGTCACAGAGTCAGTATATTCCTTGGTGATACCATGACTGTTCGTCAGACAGGGCCCATCTGTTGCAGTACACGGCACCCACCTACACAGGGCTAGGCCACGGTCTGCTCTGGGCAACTGCCACTTCCCCCTCCACCACCAGTATCCCTCAGCCACCATGCTCACATGCCCTTCTGCTGGTGGTGCGCAGTCTCAGGACATCCAGGTTGCAGGTAGGCGGCTGCCTATGGTGCGGGTTCTGGGGTAGGGGTGCCTGCATAGAGTTCCACGCTCCCCCCAGCCCCGCCTGCCAATGTTCCGTGCCCTTTTGGGGTAGATGTTGGGTACTATCCCCTGTGACACTGTGGGAAACACACTCGTGCCCATGTTGGGCCTTTAGCAGTTGTTGTCTGGCTGCTCTGCTGTTTCAGCATTCTTATGGGCCTCCTAAGCATCACCCTAGTCCGCACTGTGGCCCAGCTCCACCACAGCATGTGCCGCCTGCGGCCCTCTGTATCCCCTTCTCTGGCATCTGTCCAGTTGCAGTTCTGACATGCCTGCCCTGATGTTGCGGGACATGTGCACGCCATAGGAACCCTGTCCGATGGTGGGGAAAACCCTGAGCAGCGCTATTTCACTGTGGGCTCATTCACCTTGTATGGTGACGGAGTATAGACCCTTCCACGATTTATATCTTTTCTATGGAGCTTACTCAGAGGGGGTGGGGTTGATGTTTCTCATTGCTACCACTATTGGCCAGCTTGGTTATGGATTTTTTCCAGTTTGTTGGGGTAATTTTCAGTGTTTATGTGCCCTTTTGTTCTGTGCACATGTATCACACTTATCACTTTTATTAGGTTTCCCTGCCTGGGCTGTACATTGCTGACACTGAAATGGTTTCTCTCCCCTGTAATGTGCATTTAACGGCAGGTTTTCAATCGCGTTTGGATTCAGCTCTTCAGATCAGCGCGTTAGTGTGAAGGGAGCCTCTCCCCGCCCACTCTCCACCCACTGACCCCTTATCTATGCCCTCTCTCCACCTTCTGCGGTGTTTTACCGCGCCGCGGAGCTTTACAATCGTTAATGTTGGTTAACGCGCGTTATGTAACGTTAACAATCGTAAGCGCATCATAACGCGCATTATGATGCGCTTACGATCATTAACGTTACATAACACGCGTTATGTACCGTTACCGCAGTTTAGTAAACATATCTTTAAGTGTGTCTGAAATCATAGCAGATCACATCACCTGAGACCACGTGCCATGTGTGTGAAACAGTGAACAGACATAAATCCAATGAAGCACACATGTGAGTCAAAGTAGAAAAATATTTATTGGCAAACTATATACAGCCTCTCTGGCAAATGAACAAAATGCTGTCCAATGCAAAATGTGGGTCGGGAAGGGAGTGATCTGGCTTATAAACTGTCATCCAAAAGTATCAAAGTCTTGCTTTGCTACAGAAGAATATATAGAAGCATGATGCTATCAGCGATGCACTGACGTAGTCATGTGCTGTGCATCTGACAGGTGTAGCTTGGCAGCATCACAATTATTCATGCTTTTAATTACATGATGTTGGGCCTTCCGTAGAAGCTATGTATGATGAGTGAAACAAGGTGACATGCAAATGTACATGTAAATCTGCCTGATATTTACAGATGCCTGCCAAACAACATCTGCCAAGTTACAGCAAGGGTATGGCAATTCATGCCTGAGTTATGCATGACTTCATGACTGGTCCAAACATTTTCAAGATGTTTGACAAAGTGTTGACAATGAACAAGGTTCTGGAAGACCATATGTAAGCAGGGATGAAGACAAAGATGAAGAATTGTGGCCTGCTTTATGCACCTGCTGAGGACATGGAAAGCAGTCTGACCTATGCAAACTCCATCATATTGTCACTTTGTCAAGGACATTTGTGTTTGAAGAGTCCTTGCATAAATTTTCGCCCCTGGTCCCAAATGGAGATGTATTGCTCTTGGCAGAATGGCTATGAAGGACCTAGACAAGATTCTCAAGAGCAGAGATGTCTCTCTCTTCATACAAAGATTTGACTCATTCAAGCCATGGTATTTTCAATAACATCATATGGATACGAAAGTTGGACAGTAAAAAAGATAGACAGGAAGAAAATTGATGACTTTGAATTATGGTGCTGGTGACGAATACTGCGTATACCATGGACTGCCCAAAGAACAAACCAGTAATACTAGAGATCAAACTCAAGCTTTCTTTAGAAGCTCAGATGACAAGATTTCAACTTTCGCACTTTGGACATGCGTAGAGAGATATCATTAGAGAAAGACATCAAGCATGGCAAGGTAGAAGGTCAACGCAAAAGAAGAAGGCCAGCAATGAGATGGATTGATGCAATAACAGCAACTACGGTGTCGGTCTGTCAACAATGAGCCGCCTGACTGAAGACTGAACACAATTTAGGACAACTATTCAGAGGGTCGCTTTGAGTTGACACCGACTTGACAACACTTAACAACAACAACAACAAAATATTAGCAGCTGCAAAATGGATACATTATGGATGGAAAACTCAATTTGTCCAAAATGTATCTATTTATGAAAGGGGTGGATGGGGAGGTTCAGGGGTGGGATTTAAATCTATTCATCTTCAACTGCTATCCAGGCATCTCTTTAGTTGGGCTGCACAGATAGCAGTCCTAAGTTTAAAGAGATAAACTGCCTTTTATAAGTTTAGAGCTATGTATTTAGTGATCCTACTTAAACAGGACTGCTAAATATTAAGCACAAATATATGCAGATATATCGCTCATCTTTAGGCAGTGGCTGCATCTTTGAATTGTGACCACCATCATGTCCCAGAAAAGGTCAGGAAGAAAGGGCAACATGTTAAGCCTCAACCTACCATATTTTAGAGGTTCTTAATCTCAGACCAAAGATCCTCATCTCCTGGTTCAGATCCTTTGTTTGGATCTCAATTTAAGAAGAAACTGAAAAATGATTCTTAACTGAAACTAAAATGTGATCACAGGCTGTTCATCTCCGAATCTATTCAGCCTGAAACTGTGCTCTGCTCATGTTTTCTGAGTGATGTCGCTCTGATCGCCAGTGGCTTACAAAAATACTTCTTGGATGGAAGCAGTTATTGTGAATCTTCTGAAACTGAATAATTAATTCCTTCCCAACAATGTTTCCAGCCATTTACCATGCAACTCGTCATTAGGTAAAACAATCCTGCTAATATGCTAATTTAATTCAGGAATGCACTTACCAGAAGGTTTAAGCAATGAGGTTCAAATTATGCATGCATGCATTTAATTAATCTCTTAATGTTTTTATTTAAGACTGACATGGAAAGACAGATTGATATACATGCCCTATTTGCAGCAGTCCTGGGAAGCAACAGAGCATGCGTGCCATATTAAGAGCTAAACAATAGAACTATTAGATTATAACTACATAAATAGCTCATCCAAGTATCTACCAATATATTTACGGATCAGACTGTCACTGAGAATTACTTGGAAGTAAATATTTTATTAAATGAAACATCAGTACAAGAAGCTTAGCTCCCATAAGATCAAGAATAATTAAGCATCCTATGCAAATAAGATTCATGTAAAAAGAAGTTTTGTCTGCTATTTGCTAAACACTTCATGAGCACAGTGAAACGCCACATAATTGGGTAATGTTATAAGGGGATGTCGATTTTATGTGGTAGAGCGTGCACCCACTTTGTGGCATTTTATTATGTTTTATGAACACGTGGCCACATACATGAGTGAATAGAGTCTTATAAAATACCGACCAACATAAAAGGTATGCTTTGCTGATGGACATGGACAGTTACTTTTGGATCCTGATGCCTCTCACTTTCTTGTTCACCACTTATGCGTATCTAGTCCCCAGTTTAGTGATGTTCTTCATCTTGATTAGATTGTAAGCTCTGATGAGCGGGGACTGTTTCTTGCATCTATATGTACAGCACTATGTATGCCTTGTAGTGCTGTACAAATGATAACTAGTAGCAGTAATAGTAGTAGTAGTAGTAGTAGTAATAGTAGTATATGGATTGAGTTTGGCTAGACCTTACACAGAGAACACACATTTGCATGTCGATTATAAAATATTATTTCTGCATGTACTAGAAATTTATAAATGCAGGCATAATTATACCAGTTCTAGGTTTGACGCAAATGTTCATACCTTATCTTAAGATGCAATCGCTGACACTTACACTAGTATTTTGTAAAGACAAGTAGATGTTACTTGTCTTTATAAGACGTTTAACACAGGCACCTTAAACATGCTTTAATGGAGTGCCTGATTAAAAATATTACCTTCCAGGTGGATACACAATAAGTTGTAGACAAAACCAAACTACTATCACTAATCATGTGTATAGCACTACAAGGTGTACATAGCACTGTACATGCACAAGTAAGAGACAGCCCCTGCTTGTCAGAGCTTTCAATCCAATGAAGGCGGATGACACTAGTGTCTGTGTCATGTTTCTTTACAAGCACTTTGCAGCACGACAAATGTTTTTTTCTTAAGCAACGGCTTCTATCCTTCCACCTTCCCAAACTGCTATGTTTGTAATCTTGAAATTGGTAAACAGTCAACAATTTCCTTGGTCTCAGCCAGAGATATCTATAGCCCTTTTATTAATATTAGGCCTCACATTATCTTTTGTTTGTAGTTTCCTTAATCCATAAGAACATACGATATGCTATACTGGGTCAGACCAAGGTCCATCAAGCCCAGTATTCTGTTTCCAACAGTGGCCAATCTAAGTCATATGTACCTAGCAGTTTCCCCAAAAGAGACAGGTTCCACAGTGCTTGTATTGGGTCAAGCATTGATATCCTGGGTCCCTTCTTAATAATGGTTTATGGACCTTTCTTCCAGGAACTTGTCCAAACCTTTTTTAAAAACATCTACATTAACAGCTTTTACTACATCCTCCGGTAACAAATTCCAGAGTTTGATTACACGTTGA
Source organism: Ichthyophis bannanicus (assembly GCA_033557465.1). Taxonomy (NCBI): domain Eukaryota; kingdom Metazoa; phylum Chordata; class Amphibia; order Gymnophiona; family Ichthyophiidae; genus Ichthyophis; species Ichthyophis bannanicus. The sequence goes on from CM066031.1 coordinate 1,337,438,257, forward strand.
GTGAAAAAATATTTTCTTTTATTAGTCTTAAATAGTTTACCCTGTAGCTTCATTGCATGTCCCCTAGTCTTTCTATATTCTGATAACGTAAACAATCGATCTACGTTTACCCGTTCCACTCCGTTCATTAATTTATAGACTTCTATCACATCTCCCTTCAGCCGTCTCTTTTCCAGGTTAAAGAGCCCTAACCTTTTTTGCCTTTTTTCATAGGAGTATCCTTCCATCCCTTTTACCATTTTGGTGGCTCTTCTCTGAAACTTTTCTAAACTCGCTATAGCCTTTTTAAGATACGGCGAGCAGAATTGCACACAATATTCAAGGTGCGGTCTCACCATGGAGCGATATAGAGGCATTATAATATCTTTTGTTTTATTTTCCATTCCTTTCCTTATGATACCTAGCATTCTATTTGCTCTCTTGGCCGCCGCTGCACACTGGACTGAGGGTTTTAACATGGTATCCACAATGACGCCTAAATCTTTTTCCTGGCTGGTGGTTCCTAATGTGGAACCTTGCATCGTGTAACCATAGTTTGGGTTGTTCTTCCCTAGGTGCATAACTTTGCACTTGTCCACATTAAATTTCATCTGCCATTTTGATGCCCAGTCTTCCAATTTATCAAGATCCTCTTGCAATTTTCCACAATTCTCTTGGGTTTTAACAACTTTAAATAGTTTTATGTCATCTGCAAATTTGATAACCTCACTCGTTATTCCACTTTCCAGGTCATTTATGAATATGTCAAAAAGCAGCGGACCCAGCACAGATCCCTGGGGTACACCACTATTCACCTTTCTCCATTGGGAAAATTGGCCATTTGGCCCTACCCTCTGCTTTCTATCTTTTAACCAGTTCCTGATCCACAATAGTACACTGCCTCCTATCCCATGACTCTTTAGTTTTGCCAAAAGTATCTGATGAGGGACCTTGTCAAAGGCTTTCTGAAAGTCCAGATATATTATTTCAACCAACTCACCTTTGTCAACCTGTTTATTCACTCCTTCAAAAAAACATAACAGATTAGTAAGACAAGATCTTCCTTGTCTAAAGCCATGTTGGCTGTCTCCCATTAGGCCATGACTATCTACATGCTGAGTAATTTTATTCTTTATGATGGTTTCTACCATTTTTCCCAGTACTGAAGTCAGGCTCACTGATCTGTAGTTTCCCGGATCACCCCTGGAACCCTTTTTAAAAATTGGTGTTATATTGGAGATCCTCCAATCTTCAGGAATTAGAGATGATTTTAATGATAGTTCACAGATTACTAATAGCAGGTCTGAAATCTCATATTTCAGTTCTTTCAACACCCTTGGATGTATACCATTCGGCCCAGGTGATTTGCTACTCTTCAGTTTATCTAATAGTTGTAATACATCTTCCCAATGTATCGATATTTCCTTAAATTCTTCCGCACCTTTAAATACCACTTCAGTCATGGGTAACATCCCTACATCTTCCTCAGTAAAGACCGAAGCAAAGAATTCATTCAGTCTCTCCGCTATCGCCTTGTCGCTTCTTAGTGCCCCTTTAACCCCTCTATCATCTAGTGGACCAACCGACTCTCTCATAGGTTTTTTGCTATGAACGTACTTGAAAAAGTCTTTATTTCATGTTTTTGCTTCCACAGCAAGCTTCTTCTCAAATTCTCCCTTTGCCTGCTTTATCAATGCCTTGTATTTGACTTGCCAGTGCTTGTACTGTTTCCAGGCTTCGTCGTTTGGCTCTTTTTTCCATTTCCTGAAAGATGCTTTTTTGGCAACAACAGCCTCTCTGACCTCACCTTTAAACCATGCTGGCAGTTTTTTGGACTTCCTTCCACTTTTCTTAAAGCGTGGAATACAGATGGTCTGGGCTTCCAAGATAGTATTTTTCAACAACACCCAAGCTTGATGTAAGTCTTTAACTTTTGCAACTGCTCCTTTTAGTTTTTTCTTAACTATTTTCCTCATTTTATCATAGTCTCCCTTTCCAAAGTTAAAAGGTAGTACTGTGGATTTCCTTACTATCCCTCTTCCACTAATTAAATCACAGGCAATCATGCTATGATCACTATTGCCAAGTGGCCCCAACAATCTTATCTCTTGCACTAGATCTGGTGTTCCATTATGGACTAGGTCTAATATGGCTTCCCTTCTGGTTGGTTCATGATCCAGCTGCTCCAAGAAGCAGTCATTTATTTCATCTAGGAACTTTATCTCCCTAGCATGTCTTGCCGTGACACTGACCCAGTCGATACCGGGGTAATTGAAATCACCCATTATTATTACTGCGCTATAACCTTTGTTAGCTTCCTTGATTTCTTTGAGCATTTCATCATCCATTTGTTCATTCTGGCCAGGCGGACGATAGTACACCCCCACTGCCATCGCCTTCCCCTTTTTACATGGAATTTCAATCCATAGAGATTCTACAGCAAATTTTGTTTCCTGCAAAACTTTAATCCTGTCTGACTCAAAGCCATCTCTAACATAGAGCGCAACCCCTCCACCAATTTGATCAGCTCTATCATTACGATATAGTTTGTACGCAGGTATCACAGTGTCCCACTGGTTATCCTCCTTCCACCATGTCTCTGATATTCCAATCATATCTAACCTCTCATTTAGTGCTATATATTCTAACTCTCCCATCTTATTTTTTAGACTTCTAGCATTTGCATACAAGCATTTTAGAGACTGCATTTTATTCATATTAATTTGGCTATTGGTAGACTGTTGGCTTTCCCCTATTATCTAGTTTAAAAGCTGCTCTATCTCCTTTTTAAAGGTTAATGCCAGCAGCCTGGTTCCATCCCAGTGAAGGTGAAGCCCATCCCTTCGGAAGAGCCCCTCCTTTCCCCAGAATGTTCCCCAGTTCCTAAAAAATCCAAAACCCTCATCTCTGCACCACTGTCTCATCCACGCATTGAGACTCCGGAGCTCTGCCTGCCTTTTCGTTCCTGCGTGTGGAACAGGAAGCATTTCGGAGAACGCTACCCTGGAAGTTCTGGATTTCAACTTCCTACCTAAAAGTCTAAATTTAGCCTCCAGAACCTCCCTACCACATTTTCCTATGTCATTGGTACCGACATGTACCAAGACAGCAGACTCCTCCCCTGCACTATCTAAGACCTTATCTAGGTGGCACGTGAGGTCCGCTACCTTCGCACCAGGCAGGCATGTTACCAGGTGATCCTCATGTCCACCAGCCACCCAGCTATCTACATGCCTAATGATCGAACTACCAACTATAATGGCTGTCCTAACCCTTCCTTCATGGGCACATGGCCCTGGAGAAACTTCCTCAGTGCGAGAGGGTTTTACATCACCTGGAGGACAGGTCCTAGTTACAGGATCAGTTCCTGCCACACCAGGGTGATGCTCTCCTGTCACGTGACCTCTCTCCTCCATGGCAACAGGGATGCTGTCAGACTGTAGGGGGGACTTCAGGACTATATTCCTATAGGTCTCGTCTATGTACCTCTCTGTCTTTCATATGTTTTCCAAGTCTTTTAGTCTAGCCTCTAGAGAATGGACTCGTTCCCTGAGAGCAAAGAGCTCCTTGCACCTAGTACACACGTAAGACCTCTCATCAACTGGGAGAAAATCATACATGTGACACTCAATGCAAAAGACTGGAAAGCCCCCATCTTGCTGCTGGACTGCTGTCTGCATCTTAGTTTTAAGTTTGTGTTTAGATCTTTAAGTTCTTTACTTACTAAGGGTTGCTATGGATATTTATACTAATAAAACTGCACCTAATACGTTTAATATACCTTGTTCACCTGAAGCGTAATTAATCTCAGGTCCTTAGTGTATGACTGATTTGGGTAATGAGGTTCACCTGAAAGCAGCTCCTGTCTTTTAAGATGTGTAAGCTACGATTATCCCAGGAGTGGGTGGGTGTTGAGGAGGGAGGGAGGGAAATAACACTTATTAAAAGAGGGCTGCTACACAGTACCCTGTCTTGTGCTGCTGAGGAAAAACTATATTCTGATTTGATTTAAATTATAGCTCTTTGCTGCTGCTAGGCTCTAACTTATTATGAAATTTAAACTACAAGCTCTCTGTTGGGTTCTAAATTTAACCAGAAAGCTCTCTTCTGTGTTTTAAATTTAAACTAAAAGTACTTTGCTGATGCTATGCCTTGAGTGTCTATTAAATTTAAACTACAAGCTCTCTGCTGGGTTCCAAATTTAACCAGAAAGCTCTCTTCTGTGTTTTAGATTTAAACTAAAAGTACTTTGCTGATACTAGGCCCTGAGTGACTATTAAATTTAAACTACAAGCTCTCTGCTGGGTATGAAATGTAACCAGAAAGTTCTCTTCTGTGTTTTAAATTTAAACTTAAACTGCTGCTACTAGGCCCTGACTGATTTAACAAAAAATAGTGGGTTCACAGATTAATTAGCTTTAATACAAAGAATTCCTTTCAGAAAATTCCCAGAAGTATATACTCACAATTGCAGATCTCTCTCCAGAAATAACAGTCCCCTTTTCTATTCCTTCAAGACTGAGGATCACAGAGCTCTGGTTGAACTATTTATGTCTGTGCTGCTGTGGTAAGCTGTGACCAACTTCCTGGGTGATTAACAGTCCTTGCCTGGATAGAAGGAGTCTTTCAAAATGGCCTTTGACCTGCCACCTGGTGTTAACACCAATTGAAAATGTTTCACAGGTCTCTTGCCCCCTAGGTAGAAGGCCTCTTTGTAAAGGTCTCTAGAAGACTTTATTTGTTGCTCAAATAGTTCTGACCCTCTTTTGCCTTTTGTGCTAAGCTATATTCTGATTTGATTTAAATTATAGCTCTTTGCTGCTGCTAGGCTCTAACTTATTATGAAATTTAAACTACAAGCTCTCTGCTGGGTTCTAAATTTAACCAGAAAGCTCTCTTCTGTGTTTTAAATTTAAACTAAAAGTACTTTGCCGATGCTAGGCCCTGAGTGACTATTAAATTTAAATTACAAGCTCTCTGCTGGGTTCCAAATTTAACCAGAAAGCTCTCTTCTGTATTTTAAATTTAAACTAAAAGTACTTTGCTGATACTAGGCCTTGAGTGACTATTAAATTTAAACTACAAGCTCTCTGCTGGGTATGAAATGTAATCAGAAAGTTCTCTTCTGTGTTTTAAATTTAAACTTAAACTGTTGCTACTAGGCCCTGACTGATTTAACAAAAAATAGTGGATTCACAGATTAATTAGCTTTAATACAAAGAATTCCTTTCATAAAATTCCCAGAAGTATATACTCACATTTGCAGATCTCTCTCCAGAAGTAACAGTCCCCTTTTCTAGTCCTTCAAGACTCATGATTACTGACTTTGGATGGATGGCTTTATCAAGGCAGTGTCTTTGTGTTTTGCCAAATTGTTTTCACTTTACAATAAAGGACCTACAGTAGCAGAACCCCAAAGGATATTCAAACTAGTTAAATTGTTCTTATAGAATCTATACCTTTCAATGAGTTCATAATGGAGCTCTTTCAGCAGCTCTGTGCTTGGCGTGTTAATACTTCTGCTACAGATTCACTTCTTACAATAGAAACAGCTTGATTCTCCATCCAGGAATATCCAAATCAGCACATCTATAGCCATTAGATAGATGAGCTCTATTTATGGATCCGATTAAAGGCAGTTTTGGAAACAGAGATAATTTAAGTTTGTTGTGACAGAATGTGAAGACTTCTCTAATAAGACTTTTTGCTGTCTTAATCTTAACCTACTCAACACTTTAAACTTATGCTTTAACAAAATGCAATCCAAAATGCATTAGATAGCAGAATATGAAAAATGAACACATTTGTGAAGATTTTTACAAGTATTGTATTTACCTCGAGATTTATCTATGAAATTCCTGGATCTGTACCATGCCACAGGTTTAATGATGGCTTTCTCAGTAACTGTGAGGTGTGCTGATCAAAGTCTCAGTCTGATTAATCAGGATCTCAAACAATCAGAAAAGCTTGAACTGATTCAAGGAGAAGCCCCCATCCTTAGTTGGGAGGGCCATGTGTGAATTCAGTCCATTGTGCTTCTTGGTTGATTTCTTGGCAATCAACCATTATTTAGTCTGGCTTTACAGATCATTAGAAGACAGAGGAATGGATTAAGTGACTTTTGTGTAGTTCCTTTCTGTTTATGCTTCTCTCTTAAAGATATGCATAGATAAAAAAAGGGGGGGGGGGTATTTTCTGTTCTTGAATTGTTTTCCAAGGAATTTTATTTTTTTCTGTCATTTATTTTGTTTACATTAAAGTCAATGGGGGTAGCAATTCTTCCCATTTTTGACTCTAATGTTGAGATTTGCCATCCAGTTTTTATGAAACTTGCAATCAGCCATCAGCAGCAGAGGCAATAGCACCCTAAGGCAAAAAGAGTGACTCAAAGTGACATGAAGGGTGGCATGAACAACCCTCCATGGCATAGTGAGCAGCTCTAGTAGCCAAACAGCAGTGAGGAGACCCCCACAGCACAGTAGCTAAAATGCGGCATGAAAAACCAAGGTACTGTAACATCAACATGTATCCAATACGATAAGCGTTCCCTCTCGCAAGAACAATTTAAGCAAACGCTCCAGTTCTCATTTAAACTGTTTCAAGCAGCATATTGATTGGTGTCTTTTTAAAGACTACCTTGCCACAGGGTGCCTGTATGCGTACCCCCTGAAGAAGGCGTTCAGCCGAAACGCATAGGGGTCTTTTTAATAAATGCACCTATGACCTCACTTTCCCTCGCTTGCTGTGTTTTCTTTCCACTGTTACAGGGACTCACACAAACATGCTGCTGCAGTCAAAAAGGAGTCAATACAGCCCCAATGCCACCATGCTGCCATGTCAGCATTGTGGAGGGTGGGGGATGGTCACAGCAGCTATGGCCTGCTGCAGATGAAATCTGTGTCCCAGCCCTGTGTGTCAGGTTAAACACTGCAGTTGCCACTGTCAGTGGGATGGCAAGCATGTCAGCAGCAGGTACAGTGGAGCATATGGTGAAACCTCCCATCTGAGGTCTAAGGCAGCAGCACATGTACCAACATCCCCCAGGGAGGGGGACAGGAGTGGCATGGTGTGACTAGCTGCATGAGTGCAACTTTAATAAGGCTGCCTGTAGCACTGAAGTGGTGGCTGTGCCACTCTTGCAGGGAGGGAGAGATTGGCCGACATGCTATCCACCACGATGGACTGGCTCTGGGATCAGGATGCCCCCCCACTTGTACATATTGAGTGGATATGTGCATGTGGGGGGGTGGCGTAATATGCCACTGAGGCAGGGATACTATGCAATATGATAACAGCCCATGTCCGAGTAAAAATGGCCACCCTGCCCCCTCACCTGCCAAATGATGATTATAATCTGTATGTGAACCAGTGACCCCTCCATAAGTAGATATTCAGTTAGTTACAACCATCTATCCCACAAGCATACACCAGGAAATGGGTACATTGGTCATTCTGCTAGGATACGCATGGTCTGGAATATGTGTGTTCATGGCCTACCCCTTTGACTGGACAGATCCCATATATAAAGCATGCATGTCAATTGAATGAGCAGCATAGCAAGTCAGTGTAACATACAGACCTAACAAGATGTCCTTCTACCACACCTGCCAAACATACCTTGCCAGACAAGTATGACACAGAGCCTGCAGAGATCTAAGCACATAGGCATACTCCAACTCATGCCCTCATGCATCCTGTCAATGACCACATCTATACCCATTGATTAATGAACCCCCCTACTGTTGCTCTGTGGTTCCAAATGCATAGCTGGTGTGTGTATGAGAGAAGGATCATGGGTTCAAGACTATCCTGTGGATCAGGAACGGTATGTCCAGGTGTGTTAACTTTATCTACATTTCTAGAACTGTATCATCATGTGCAACCTTCAACATTTTGTCCAGCATGAGTCCACAGACTCAGCTGCCACACTGAGAAGCTGCATCACCCACAGCTGGATGGCAGAATATGCTAATAGCACCGGCACACTGAGTGGGCATTGACAGCGGCCAAGCATTGCAGAGTGCGCTAATAACGCCTGCACACTGAGCAGGCATTGGCAATGACAGATCATCAAAGGAGACCTAAGGGACAGGTAAGAATGCCAACCTGCAGCACTTTTGGACAAAGGGATCATGTGTGTATGTGTGTCTCCAGAGAAGTGTGAGCAGCTGCAATGCACTGTGCATGCATGTGGTGCCCAGGTTTTATGGCTGTGCATACAACATGCTGCAAGTCAGCTATACTGCAAACCCACATTCTGTGTGAGAAACCATTTACAAACAGGTTAGTTTTCAGAAAGTAGTTGCAACCTGTGGTTGTGACACTGTAATGCATTTCCAGTTACACCATCACCACGGCATTACCTTACACTTACCTCCCAATATGACACTGCTATGCAGCTCCCAAAACACCTGCTGGTTTGACTGGACTAAGCAGGGGGACACATGTGTGTGTTTGTTGCAACCCTCACCTCTGACTGAGCCTCTAGTCCTCAGGACACATCAGTTTGCACAGATGAGAGGCCTGATTAATGCCAACTGCCATAACAGCTGTATCCGTGGCAACACTGTCAACCCACCTGGTGAAGTTGCAGCCTATAGGAAACTAGGCTCAAGTGGAGGGCTGGCCTCTGTGAATGTTCAGTTCATTGACTTAGTGACACTGGAAAGATTCTGTGATTTACCTGCATGTGCATTAATCTTGTCCTATGCTGCAGTCACAGACAGGTATGCATGCATTTACAGACAGGTATGTGTCAGGCACATTTGCAGACAATAAAAAACATCTCAATACTGTCTACTGATCATTGCCTAAAGCATTCAGCAGTGCATTACCTGTTACCCCAAATAAGAATCCAAATGTACTTGTGTGCCTGATTGTGACTGTGCAACACTGACCTCTGAATGGTGTATGCACAATTCCAGCTACCGAAATGTGACACAGGATGTCATGTTGGTCTCTGCATCGCCTGCCACCATATGGGAAGGCAGTGCCTGGAGGTGAATGTTGGGTGGGGGGGAACAGTACCATACATGTTTAGAATGTGCCTTTCATAGGTGGCATTACTGGCCAAAGCCTATGTTCACATGACCAGGAGCTATGCATGCCTACTCTGAGCTTATGTTGAGCACGTGTCCTACTACACATTCTGAACTCAGTGTTTCCTTACCTGTCCTTTGCTGCTTTTACTGCAAATAATTTGCTTAAAATGGATGTTTCATTTGTAGAGGTTGACTCCTCACATTGATGAGTCTGACAAAACATTTTCAGATGGGTTCACTCTCTATTGGGGTTGATATGGTTTTGGTATATATTGGAAACAATATGGCAGAGACCTGAACCAAGAAGGCAACAATATTTTGAAGAGTGACAACATCTTAAAACTCCAAAGAGAGACAGAGGAGGAGATGTATTGTTTTTCTTTTTCTATTCTTTTATTCTTTTTTTATGTGTTTGGAGCTAAAAAAACCCTAAGTATTACCAATGCAAGAGGAAGACAGCAGAAGCAGGCTGGGCATCAGCAGCAAGAGTGTCAACGATGCAGTAGGGTGCTGAGGGCAATAAGTGTGAACGTTTTTTCAGTAGGAGTGAACCCCCATGGTTTAATCTTTGGTGTTCATACTGGGAAGAACACTCATAAAGATGCAAAATGAACCTGTCTCTCAGTTTTCCAGACACTCACATGTCTTAATACCTACCAACTTTCATCAGCTCTGTTGCTAGCTACGAATTATGTGATTTTATAATGCTTTCTGCCATTGGAACATTAGGGGGAATGTCTTCTAAGCTGGTGTAATGGTTGAACTAGGTTATCTGCAATGAGGTTCCATTGAATAACATGGGACCTAGTTGCAGATAGCCCTGGTTAACCATTTGCCTGGCTCAGTAGACAGACCCTTAGGGATATGCACATGTAATATTTTTTGGTTTGTTGGGATGTCCCCCAATTTTTGGATGTTTTTTGGTATGTTTCACATATTCATTTCATTAAAATATGTATTTATTTTTATAGTTTATTTTTATTTGAAAGATTTATATTCTATCCATCATTATTAGTACTAAGTGGTTAACAATTAACATAAGAAATATACCATAAATCTGATATAACATGGCTCAATATAATGTGGGATCCCTTATAAAGTGGTCAAATGTTGGCTCCTTTATGTCGATTCTGCATTATATCAAGTCCAGAAGCTCCCTTCATACCAAATGATATTCCTGTAATGAGCCCTTCCTGTGGCTGCAACAGCATCATTATAAGCTGGACGAGAAAAGTTCACTCAAGTTTCTTCCAATCTCTTCCAGGTCCCGTCCCCACACAGCAAAATGAAGTGTGCATATAAAGGGATGGAACTCTGCAGGTATTGGCAGAGGCTTGGGTTCCCTATTATGTTGATGTTTAATTTGGTTTAGTTTATTTAGAATTTGTTATACCACCTCTTAATTACATATATCAAAGAAGTTTGCAAAATAATACAACTAACAACATACACAATAAAAAAACCCCATTAAATACATAAAAATCTAAAACATAAGAAAAGCTAATACAAATGACAGTCAATAACAAAAATCTTTTAAACAAAACAACAGGAAGAATGTATCAATTATAATAGACAAACAACATGAATTCCCCTGCTTCCCCATCCCCAAAAACAAAATATAAAACCCCCAGAAAAACAGCTATTTGTAAAAAGCAAGCCAGCTTTGCCAGTCTTCTGTCATCCCACTCTGGGCTGAAGTATGACTCAATCCATCACAAGGGTGTCCAGCTGAGCCTACTATATCTAGCTAGTGCACCCCAACTGAGCTTCTGTCTGCCCCTGAATATCCTTACGTCACATATAAATTGGATGCTGCACTCTATTTCCTTTGCTGGCTGTACCTTGAGTCTGGGCACAACACTGAGTGTACAAAGTAAGAATCATGTGCCTACAAAAAGCTATTCTAGAGAGTTCTTTTAATATTAAGCTATAAGAGAAGCAACTTAAATCCCACATTTTTTTTTCCTTTTTATTGCAATTTTCCAAATACAAATTTACAAAGCAAATCCAGAACAGGTAAGATGATGGAGTATGTTTATCAAACTGTGCTAAGCATATTGCACATTTTAGCACGTGCAAACAGCATAGGTTTGTGCTAATATGTTTATGTTTATTTATTTGATATACCACTTCTCCAAAAAGATCAGAGCGGTTTACAATACACGAAAATATACAGAGAGCCCATTTGGCAGAAACAGAAAGGACGTTACAATATGTGATAGAAAAGCACAAGGTACAATCATACAACAGGACATAGAAGAGAGGGGAAGGAAAGTAGTATCACACGAGAGGGGAGGAGAGGTCAAAAGTGGAGGAGAACAGGTGGGTCTTCAGGGATTTCTTAAAGGTGCGATAATTCTGCTCGAGCCTGAGGGTAGTGGGTAAGGAATTCCATAGGGCAGGGCCAATGAAGAAAAAGGCAGAAGAGCGGGTAGACTGCAAGTGAGGACGGGAAGGAGAAGGAAGGTGCAAGGGGTTGATGTGTAAAGAATGAAGTGAACGGGTGGGAACGTGAAATTGGATAAGGTCTGCCAGGTACTGAGGTGACTGAGTGTAGAGAACTTGATGAACCAATGAGAGAAGTTTATACCGGATACGGAAATCAATAGGGAGCCAGTGGAGATGGATGAGAAGAGGAGTGATGTGATCCTGTTGTGAAGAGTGAGAGATGAGGCGTGCAGCTGTGTTTTGAATTCTTTGGAGTCGGTGTAGCTGTGACATAGGAAGACCGACCAAGATAGAATTACAAAAATCAATACGAGACATAACAAGGGAAAGAAGGAGAGTAGTGAGGGCTTGTGGGGTGAGAAAAGGTTGGATAGCATGAACTTGACGTAGAAAGAAAAAAGAAGTCTTTGAAACATGTGATATGTGGTCCCGAAAGGTGAGATCAGAATCAAAAAGAACACTTAAATAATGAAAACAAGATACTAAGGGAATACGGGAACCAGAAAGAGAAGGTGTCAGCGAAGGGGAGGGACTACCATAAGTAAACCAGATAGCAAGAGTCTTTGTTAAGTTTAAGTGCAAACAGTGGGTAAGAAGCCAATCAGCGACAGCGGAAAGACAAGAGCTGAGAGGGGAAAGATCAGGATGTACAGGAGAGGTGTGGAAAAGAAGGAGTAGATCATCAGCATAGAAAAAGGTGGAGATTCCGAACTGCTGAACTAGAAGTGCTAACAGCTACCACATGCTAAAAATGCTAGAGCATGCTAAAATAGCATTTCATATTTGGTTTGCAAGGGGAGCACAGAATGGTCAGGGAGTAGGTGGAGATTGCATCTTTGTACTTAACTAAGGTTAACTAAAGTTACCAGATATCCCTGATTTTCAGGGATTGTCCTTAAATGTACATACAAGTCCAAGATTGGTCCTCCTTCGATAAGCAGTTGTCCACCATTAGAGAAAATTCATCCTGCGCATGTGCCTTTCCTTCTCTCTTTTTCTCTCTCTGTGGCAACATGAGGAAACACATCTACTCTGATGTCAAATATGCATGCTGCTATCTGCAGAGCTCACTGCGAGGACAGCAACAGTAAGCACCTTACACATGCCAATTCTGCCTTGGTTCTGACTCCAAAAAGCTTACCTTTGGTAGCAGAAGGTGAAGGTGGAAGAAGGCGTGTTGCAGCAGATCACAGCATAGTACAACAGTTATGGCTTAGACAACCCAGAACCCCAACCCTCACTGCAGTAAATAGAAACATAGAAACATAGAAATATGATGACAGAAAAAGACCACATGGCCTATCTAGTCTGTCCTTCCATATCAACAACTACAACAGTCCCCTTTTTATCTTTAGAGATCCTCTGTGTTTGTCCCATGCTTTTTTGAATTCAGTTACTGTCCTCATCTCTACCACCTCCACTGGGAGACTATTCCATGGATCCACTACTCTTTCCATAAATAAATATTTCCGCATATCACTCCTGAATCTATCTCCCTTCACCCTCATCCCATGTCCCCTCGTAGCAGAACTTGATTTCAATTGAAAAAGAGGCTCCCTCCCTGAACATTTATGCCACAGAGGTATTTAAACATCTCAATCATATCACCTCTATCCCGCCTTTCCTCTAATGTGTACATATTAAGATCCTTCAGTCTGTCCTCATATGCTTTATAATGAAGACCACTAATCATTTTAGTAGCCACCCTCTGCACCGACTCCAGAATTGCACACTATACTCCAAATGAGGTCGCACCAAAGACTTATACAGAGGCATTATCACCTCCTTTTTTCTGCTAGCCATTCCTCTCCATATGCACCAAAGCATCCTTTTAGCTTTTGCCGTCGCCTTTTCTACCTGTTTAGCTACTTTAAGATCATCAGACACAACGACGCCTAGGTCCCGCTCTTCTTTAGTGGACAAAAGTACTTCTCCCCCTATACTATATTGCTCCCTTGGATTGCTGCAGCCCAAATGCATGACCTTACTATTTTTTTTTATTGAATTTGTCATGATTACAAAAGTAAACATTGGAAAAGAACATTCCCTTACATAAAACAGAAAAGAAAATTACAGTTTTAAATGTTTTCAGAGGAACAATCTCAAGAAACCACATTAAATGAGAGACAGCTAGCTAAGCATACTCAAAACACTCAAAACAAAACAATATAATAATCTTTATTTTGAGCTCTTACCCACCAAAAACTGTTCTGTGACACTTCAGTAAATACATATCTATTACCAAAATAAGTAACAAAGCATTTAGAAGGAAATTTTAAATAAAACTGACCTCCCAAAGCAAGAATCCTAGATTTTAGCTGCAAAAAAGCTTTCCGTCTGAGCTGGGTAACCTTGGCAACATCAGGAAACATCATCAAAGGACTCCCACAAAAGGAAACATCCTTCTTAACAAAATATAATTTCATAATAGCAACCTTTTCACTCTCAGAAGAGAAGGTAACCAATAGGGTAGCCCTCTTAGTCACCTTATCTAGAGAGGTTTCTAAAAATTGAGTTAAGTCTAGTTGATCCAAGCTTACATGCTCATCAGCCTCTCCGTCCTTAGCTATCTCACTACTCCCCTGGGATAGATAATAAATAGAAGTAATATTAGCCACATCAAATGTTGAACATAACAACGTATCATGGACATATTTTTTAATGGAGAGAGAAGGCGTACCATCGGAAAATTTAAAACTCTAAGATTATTTGCTCTAGATAGGTTTTCTAACCTTTCCAATCTCTTTTGAAGCGCAGTGGTCTACTTTATATAAGATGAACTCGCAACCTGTACACTCTCCGCAGACCCCTCCAACTTCCGAATCCTCTCACTAACAGCTGAGAGAGACCTTACATTTTTTAACAATAAATCCCAGCTGCCAAATTCTAGACCATTCTTCAAGCTTAGCTAGATCCCTCCTCATGTTATCTATACCTTCCTGGGTGTCTACTCTATTGCAGATTTTGGTATCATCCGCAGAGGCAAACCTTACCCGACAGCCCTTCTGCTATATCACTAACAAAGATGTTAAAAAGAATCGGACCAAGGAGAGATCCCTGGGGCACACCACTGGTAACATCCTTCTCCTCAGAGTGAGCTCCATTTACTTGTACTCTTTGTCGCCTCCCGCCCAACCAATTTCTAACCCAAGCAGTAACTTTAGGGTCCATCCCTAGGGTGCTCAGTTTGTTTATAAGTCGCCTGTGAGGAACAGTGTCAAAGGCTTTACTGAAATCTAAATACACCACATCTAGGGCTCTCCCTTGGTCCAGCTCCCTGGTCACCCAGTCAAAGAAATCAATTAGAATTGTCTGACAAGACCTGCCTCTGGTGAATCCATGCTGCCTCGGATCCTATAATCTACTGGACTCCAGAAACCTCACGATTTTTTCTTTCAGCAGCCTTTCCAATAATTTTCTCACCAATGAAATTAAACTAACCAGCCTGTAGTTTTCAACCACATCCTTACTTCCGCTTTTGTGTAAAGGCACCACATGAGCCTCTCTCCAGTCCTTTGGCACCACTCCTGACTCCAATGAGGCATTGAAAAGGTCAGTCAGTGGAGCTGCTAGAACGTCCCCAAGTTCCCTCAGTATTCTAGGGTGTATCCCATCCGGTCCCATCACTTTGTCTACTTTCAGTTGAGCTAGTTTCTCACAAACACAGTCTTCTGAAAATTGTTCAAGATGTACCTCGCTTCTGTTCCTATTTGTGGGTGTTTTCTGAGGTCCTGCTCCAGGTTCTTCACCTGTGAATACAGAACAAAAATATTTGTTAAGCAATTCCGCTTTATCCTTATCAGTTTCTACATATTCCTCCCCTGCAACCTTGAGTCTGACAATACCACTTTTGCCCTTCCTCTTCTCACTAATATATCTGAAAAATGTCTTATCCCCCCATTTTATTGCATTGGCTATTTCCTCCTCCTTTTGAATCTTTGCCTTCTTGACTACTTTGCTAGCTTCTCTAAGCTTTTCCAAGAATAGATGCCTGTCTTCCTCTCTCTGTGATCTCTTGTATTTCATGAAGGCCTCCCTCTTTTTCTTCACTTTTTCAGCTACTTCATTTGAAAACCATAGCGGTCTCCTTTTCCTTTTACCTTTATTTACCATTTTAACAAAAAGGTTGGTTGCCCTTAAAATATCCCCTTTCAGTTTTGCCCACTGTTTTTCTACATCCTCCAGCTGTTCCCATCCCACTAAAGACTCCCTGTGGTATTGGCCCATCTTGGCAAAATTAGTCTTACTAAAGTCTAAGATCCTCACCTTTGAATGGAGTCTAACAGCCCTTGTCCTAATACTGAACCACACCATCTGGTGATCACTCCCTCAGTGACCCCTTCCTTCTCTGGTACCTCAGTCCCTCTGGTTTCCACCTTCAGATATCTAGGTGTACATTTTGACTCTGATCTATCCTTTCACGCTCACATTTCACACGTTACCAAGACTTCCTTTTTCTTCCTCCGTCAAATTCGTGCTATCCGTCCCTTTCTTTCCCCGTCCGCTCTTACTACCCTGCTGCTTTCTCTGGTCATGTCACGTGTTGATTTTTCCAACTCCATATTTATCGGTATCCCTAAATCCCAAATGACTCGTCTCCAAAGGATTCAAAACACTGCCGCTCAACTTATTATGCATTCCACTTCCCGTGACCATATCACGCCCCTTCTCCTCCACCTCCACTGGCTTCCTGTCTCCTTCCGCGCACAGTTCAAACTTCTCTCTCTGGTTCATAAAGCCCTCCATACCAGTACTCCACAATATCTCGCAGACCTCATCTCCTTCCACTCCCCCAGGCACACACCACTTTCTTTCCATCTCAACCGCCTTACCCTTCCCTCGCCATCCAGCGCTCACCTACAATCCACACGTTCCTCTGCCTTCTTTTTCGCAGGCCCCGCCCTTTGGAATGCCCTCCCTTCCTCTCTTCGTCTGGAACCCCACCATCCCACCTTTAAATGTAACCTAAAGACTCACCTATTTTCCTTGGCCTTCGACCTACCCTCCCCTTTTATGTGATTTGCCTCCCTACAACCGCTTCTGTATCCCATCCGCTACTATATTTACCTATGTCCTGTCTTGTTTCTCCCTTCCTCTTGCTGTCCTATCAATGAATTGTAATTTCCTTTCAATTTTATTGGCCTTGTGCCCATTTCCGAATTTTTTTTTTTAATTGTACACCGCTCTGCTCATTACTGAAGGGCGGTTTATCAAATAAAATAAACATAAACATAACATAAACATAAAATGTTTTCCCACTACAACATCAGAAACACTTTCACCATTGGTAAGCACCAAGTCCAGTATGGCCCCTTCACATGTGGGGTCTGTTACCAATTGCCTGAATAGTTCTCCCTGTAGATAATCCAGGATCTCCTTACTTCTAGTTGATACTGCAGCAGGAATTTGCCAATCAACATCTGGCATATTGAAATCTCCTATCAGTGGCACTTCCCCTTTCCTAGCAATGCTGCGTATGTCTTCAATTAACTCTCTGTCCACCTTTTCCTCATGTGAGGGAGGTCTGTATATCACACCAATGCAAATAGATTTCTCTTTCCCTCTTTCTAGTTTAACCCACAATGCCTCCTCTCCCCCTTTTAAGCTCTGTAATTCCAAAGCTTTAATAGTAGTTTTTACATATAGTGCCACTCCTCTCCTTCTTCCTACCCTGTCCTTTCTGAATAAAGTATAGCCAGGTATAGTTACATCCTAATCATGGTTTTCTGTGAACCATGTTTCTGTAACTGCCACTAAATCCAAGTCAGCCACTCTCACCAAAGCTTCAACATCAGGGATCTTATTTCCCATGCTATGGGCATTTATACACACTGCTTTCCATATGTTACCCCTGTTACCCATTTCCAAAAAGGTATTTAATGTATCACCTACCTGGGGACTTTCACCTACCTGGGGTCTTTCTTCACCCATCCCCAACTAATCTAGTTTAAAGCCCTCTTCAGTAGATTAGCCAGTCTACTACCGAAGACGCGTTGACCTTTCTTGGACAGATGGATGCTATCTCTGCTCTGCAACCCTTGGAACAGCATCCCATGGTCTAGGAAACCAAAACGCTCTCAATGACTCCATCCACACAGTCATGCATTCATCTCCAGGATGAAAGCCTCTCTGCCTTGGCCTTTACCCTTAACAGGGAGGATTGAAGAGAATACCACCTGTGTACCTAACTGCTTCACCCTCTGTCCCAGACCCATGAAGTCACTTTTGATACGTTTCGATGTATACCTGGCAGTATTATTTTTTCCAACATGGATTAGCAACATTAGGTAATAGTCAGTGGGCTTGATGAATCTCGGCAAACACTCCATAACATCTTGGATTTTGGCACCAGGCAGACAGCATACCTCTCTGGACATCAAGTCTGGTCGGCAGATGGACGCCTCAGTACCCCTCAGAAGAGAGTCTCCAATCACCACTACCCTTCGTTTCCTTCTGGTCACTGATTCTGCAACTTTGGGGTACTTGAGCTCTGGTTCTTTCCTTTCCAGGGATGCTTTCACCTCCTCCACTTCCAGGGCTGCATAATGGTTCTTCAATTCAAGGGCTGGAGAAGTTGGATTGGTGATTTTGCAGGCCCTGGTGACTTGTGTCCAACCATCGACATTCTGTTGGCACCCATCTTCTCCTGTGCTGGAGAGCTTGGTTGCTGCAAGAAGCATCTCGTCAATGTACTTCTCACTGTCTTGAATGCTCCTCAGCCTCACCTCCTTCTCTCTGAATTCATCCACTTGTTTCCTCAGAGCTTCAGCATGCAGGCACCCTGCACATGGAACTGGTCCTTCAATTGGCATTAGGACCTCTGTCTGGACCGAGGCAGAAGTTGTAACGGGGGCAACAGCTTTAGTGATACGATTTTTCCCAGCCATTTTTCTGTTCGTGGAGCTTAGGTATCTGTTAAAGCAAAAGAGAGAGATCTACCAAGTACCAGCTGGTTTCCCAGCTGTCCTTTCAGAGAAAAAGCAGTTAGATCTCTTTAATTATATTCAAAATGTGCTGGTCCAATTCTCTGTGATTTGTTAAATGGGGAGGTGCCCTATAAAGCAAGACTGCTTACTAGGGGTGGGTGGGAGTCGGGGTGGGTAGGGAGGGAACTAACACCTGATTAGGTGTTTATTTGTTCCCAAAGCTGAGGAGGTTACTAGAGTTCAGCAACCTACTGTGCTCAAGGAAAGTTCCACTAAAGCACCAAAAAGAAAGTAACCTTGCTTTAAAAATATACAAAAAACCCTTTTAAGAGCTCCCAGTCAGAGAGCTAGCAATTTAATATAATAAAATAAACCCTCAAATCCTTACTGTTGGTTGATCTGTAGAGTCCCTGATAGGAAAGCCTCAACAGGGCAGGGCACTGGAGCCTTTCATGCAGGCCTCAGCTGCTCTCAGGTAATCAGGCCCATTAACTCCTGATTAGGTGTTAGCAGTTTCCCAAAGCTGAGGAGGTTACTAGAGTTCAGCAACTTACTGTGCTCAAGGAAAGTTCCACTAAAGCACCAAAAAGAAAGTAACCTTGCTTTAAAAATATACAAAAAACCCTTTTAAAATGATAAAGGAGGGGCAGCAGTGCTGCAGGATCATGGCAACACCAACAATGCAGCAATTTTGGTGCAGCACCAGTAACATAGGAATTCTAGTCCAGCACCATCATGCTGTATCAGCGAGTGGAAGCATCTATCTGTGCTATAGGATCACGTGTTCTGGATTGACTCCAAGGCAGGAAAAGTGGAGGGAGTTGTGATGCAAACGGTCGGCTGTGCCCACACTAAGAAGTGAGGAGAGGAAGAGACAACTAAAGCAGTGTGTGGAGAAGCTCAGTTAAAACAACAGCCCACGGACTCCAACCGGAGAGAGGAGGTCTACCGTGACACACAGAAGGGCACATCATCAGGCAGAGTTCAGCTCTCCATCGGCAGGGTTTTGAAAATAATCTCTCAGTGTAGTGGTGGAACCCTGCTGGTAATGCATGCAGTTGGGAGTAAGCACTAGTTAACTATAGATGGCAGAGGGGACAAACTAAAAAAAAAAGGAGGGAACTATTGAAGAAATATTGGAGGGAGTCCTAGATGAGCTGAAGAGGGGGAGGGGTACTTGAACTGAGAGAGGAGAGAGGGAGGAGAAAGGCAGAGGAATCTGGGCAGGGGAGAGTAGATAATATAGGAATCAAGGAATGGCCATTGAAACTGGGGACAGAGAAGGTGACACAATACAAAGCTGAGTGATGAGATGGAGGAGGTGGGATAGTGCAGGAGGGGACAAATCTAAGGAAGAAACTGGAGCTAGGAGGGGAATGATATGAGCATGGATAATGGAACTTGGAAGGGAAAGGGGACAAGATGTGGTGGAACTATGTAAGAGTTAAAGGGTTGGGACACTGGAACTATGGAGGGATTGACTAGAGAAGCAACAGTTGATGGGAGGGGCAGGGAGCTGGAATCAAAGAAGTGGAAGAGGTTATCAGACAGGAGACGTGGAACTACTTGGAATACACATCTTTTTATAATAAATGTAACAAACTTACTGATTGTTTTCTGAGAAAAATGCTATGGCTTGATTTACTAAGATTATTTTCCTATTCTGTGGTCTATAGGGAGAAAAATTTATGAAAAAAGCCTTTAACTAGAAGATAAAATGTATTATAAAGTACATGAAATTGTAATGTTTGGTGTATTTCTGAAACTGAAAAGTATAAGTGCCTTAGTTTTATTCAGACAATTACGTTTGTACCAGTCATAAACTTGAGCACGACTCATGCATTAATCTCCATACACTTGCTGCAACGTGTCATAAGTCCCTTTGCATGAATCTCCAAGTTTCTAGCAGAATTTCATGCAAATTTGCTGTTCAATTTTTTCACACATCATAAATCTGACAAACTGCTTTTACACGATACCAAACATTACATGATTTTAAAAAGTACAGGTGTGCTGCAGCCACGCTACACTCTGTGCACGCAGAGTACATAACTAGGTCGCTGCATGCTTAATAGCATCTTGGTGTGATGTAATGTTTTATAGCTACACAGTAAGTCTTGCTTCTTTTTGATCACACCTTGTAGCTTAGGCAACGTGAAAAACAGGCCTAAATTGCCATCCAGATAAGTGCTGGCTGGAAATCATCACTCTCTGGATAAGGTCAGCATTTACCCAGATATTGGCCACACTGCCCCATGTAAATGCCTTTTAAAATGTCCCCTGTGTGTTCAGTGCAGGGTTGAGAGTAGATAATGTAGGAATCAAGGAATGGGCATTGAAATGCAGACAGACATGCAGACACGATTTCACAAACATGGACGTACCTGATATGGACGGCTGTGGGGGCATCTACATAGACAACCCCATCACTGTATTTCAGAACCTGGATATCTAGGATAGACTTACGGTTAGAGTAGTAAGCTAGGAAAAGGGCAGCCAGAGCTCAAACCATACTACTGCTAACATTGACATTGTAATAAATATTAGGGATGATGTTGTGCTTTCTTCTCTACACCCTCTGAATGCTTTTCAGCCAAAACAAGTACTTTTCAGATGGCAGTTCATGCTTGGAGCAGGTCTAAACTTAGACGCAATGCTAGACATCCATTCATTTCTGAGTTCAGGTGGGGACATCCAGGATCCTGGGAATGTCCTGCCACACCGCCAATGCCCGCATCCATGATGTTTCTGAGATCAGGAGGGGACGTCCAAAATCCTGGGAATGCCCCGCCACATTGCCACATACCCCCATTCATTATGTTTCTGAGATGAGGTGGGGACATCCAAGATCCTGGGAATGCCCCACCACACCGCCACATGCCCACATCCATGATGTTTCTGAGATCAGGAAGGGACATCCAAGATCCTGGGAATGCCTCACCACACTGCCACATGCCTGCATCCGTGATGTTTCTGAGTTCAGATAGGGACGTCCAGGATCCTAGGAAAGCCCCACCACACTGCCACATGCCCCATCCATGATGTTTCTGAGATCAGGAAGGGGCATCCAGGATCCTGGGAATGCCCCACCACACCGCCACATGCCCACATCCATGATGTTTCTGAGTTCAGGCAGGAACATCCAAGATCCTGGGAATGCCCCGCCACACCACCACATGCCCGCATCCGTGATGTTTCTGAGATCAGGCGGGGACGTCCAGGATCCTGGGAATGCCCCGCCACACCACCACATGCCCGCATCCGTGATGTTTCTGAGATCAGGCGGGGACGTCCAGGATCCTGGGAATGCCCTGCCACACCGCTACAAGCCCATATCCACGATGTTTCTTAGATCAGGTGAGGATGTCCAGGATCCTGGGAATGCCCTGCCACACTGCCACATGCCTCCATTCATGATGTTTCTGAGATGAGGCAGGGACGTCCAGGATCTTGGGAATGCATCAGCCATGCCTCTGCCACACTCCATTCAGACTTGCACATCCTCATGCTAGGGATGTCCCCAAAGCCAGCTTCTGAAATGACTCTGGAGACATCTCTTTGGCCATTTTTGGACATCCAAAGCACTGATAGGGCATCTAAAATGATCTCCATAGGGTTCTTTGTGCAAGTACAAGTGCAAAGAACCCAGTGAGTGCAGAAAGACAAAACAAACACTCAACTTGAGCCTTGACAGTAAGTGAAATCACTTATGTGAAACGCTCCTAAAAATACATGCATAAGAACAGGGCCGGATTTACCTTGAGTGAGGCCCTACGCCAACAAAAATTGTGGGCCCCCAGAAAAGATAAAAACGAGCACGCCGGATCAGCTGCGCGCTGTTGGCCCTGACGTCATAATTAAACTGGGAATCCCAAAAACCAAACTTGGAAAGTACAACACTGTAGAAATAAAACTATACATTAATTTGCTCTTGTAATAAACAAAGTGCAGACGTTAATGATGCACATTTACCAGAGCTGACA
Organism: Ichthyophis bannanicus; assembly: GCA_033557465.1. Taxonomy (NCBI): domain Eukaryota; kingdom Metazoa; phylum Chordata; class Amphibia; order Gymnophiona; family Ichthyophiidae; genus Ichthyophis; species Ichthyophis bannanicus. The sequence continues at coordinate 1,337,460,634 of CM066031.1, forward strand.
TATTCCAATTAATAAATTCAAAATAAAGAGATATGTTTCTACCTTTTGTGCATTTTTTTTTCAGCTGCAATTGCTCCAGCCACATTCTTCTGGTTTCTTCATGTCAGCCCAACTCCAGTCTTAACCCCCCCAGCCCATTTCCAGTCCCAGCCCCCCCCCCATTGGCTCAAGTAAACATTAATAAAAAATAAAATAAAACGCTGGCTGCTGCCGCTGCTGCCGCAGCAGCATGGACTGTCCCGCGGGGCCCCCTCTGCCCGGCTGAGCTCCTCCGTGACGGCTGTGAGAGGCGCGAAGGGAGAGTGTCTCCCTCTGCCCGGCTGAGCCCCTCCGTGCCGACTTTGAGAGGCGAGAAGGGAGAGTGTCTCCCTCGCGTCTCTGTTAAGCCCGCAGGGGCTGATGGGAAATTTCCCATCTGCCCCTGCGGGCTTAACAGAGACGCGAGGGAGACACTCTCCCTTCTCGCCTCTCAAAGTCGGCACGGAGGGGCTCAGCCGGGCAGAGGGGGCCCCGCGGGACAGTCCATGCTGCCGCGGCAGCAGAGGGGGCCCCGCGGGACAGTCCATGCTGCCGCGGCAGCAGCCAGCGTTTTTTTTTTAAATTTAATTTTAAAAAAGGTAACAATTTGTTCGATTTTTGTGGGCCCTTGCCAGCTGTGGGCCCTACGCCACGGCGTAGTTGGCGTATAGGTAAATCCGGCCCTGCATAAGAACATAAGAACATAAGATATGCCATACTGGGTCAGACCAAGGTCCATCAAGCCCAGTATCCTGTTTCCAACAGTGGCCAATCTAGGTCATACGTACCTAGCAGTTTCCCCAAAAGACACAGGTTCCGCAATGCTTGTACTGGGTCAAGCATTGATATCCTGGGTCCCTTCTTAATAATAATTTATGGACCTTTCCTCCAGGAACTTGTCCAAACCTTTTTTAAACCCAGCTACACTAACAGCCTTTACTACATCCTCTGGTAACAAATTCCAGAGTTTGATTACACATTGAGTGAAAAAATATTTTCTTTTATTAGTCTTAAATAGTTTACACTGTAGCTTCATTGCATGTCCCCTAGTCTTTCTATATTCTGATAACGTAAACAATTAATCTACGTTTACCCGTTCCACTCCGTTCATTAATTTATAGACTTCTATCATATCTCCCCTCAACCGTCTCTTTTTCAGGTTAAAGAGCCCTAACCTTTTTAGCCTTTCCTCATAGGAGTATCCTTCCATCCCCTTTACCATTTTGGTGGCTCTTCTCTGAACCTTTTCTAATAACGCTATATCCTTTTTAAGATACGGTGACCAGAATTGCACACAATATTCAAGGTGCGGTCTCACCATGGAACGGTATAGAGGCATTATAATATCTTTTGTTTTATTTTCCATTCCTTTCCTTATGATACCTAGCATTCTATTTGCTCTCTTGGCTGCCGCTGCACACTGGGCCGAGGGTTTTAACATGTTATCCACAATTACGCGTAAATCTTTTTCCCGGATGGGGGGTCCTAATGTGGAACCTTGCATTGTGTAACCTTAGTTTGGGTTGTTCTTCCCTAGGTGCATAACTTTGCACTTGTCCACATTAAATTTCATCTGCCATTTTGATGCCCAGTCTTCCAATTTATCAAGATCCTCTTGCAATTTTCCACAATCCTCTTGGGTTTTAACAACTTTAAATAGTTTTGTGTCATCTGCAAATTTGATAGCCTCACTCGTTATTCCACTTTCCAGGTCATTTCTGAATATGTCAAAAAGCAGCGGACCCAGCACAGATCCCTGGGGTACACCACTATTCACCCTTCTCCATTGGGAAAATTGGCCAGTCAGCCCAACCCTCTGCTTTCTATCTTTTAACCAGTTCCTGATCCACAGTAGTACACTGCCTCCTCTTTAGTTTTGCCAAAAGTCTCTGATGAGGGACCTTGTCAAAGGCTTTCTGAAAGTCCAGATACACTATATCAACTGACTCACCTCTGTCCACCTGTTTATTCACACTTTCAAAAAAACATAACAGATTAGTAAGACAAGATCTTCCTTGTCTAAAGCCATGTTGGCTGTCACCCATTAGGCCATGACTATCTAGATGCTGAGTAATTTTATTCTTTATGATGGTTTCCACCATTTTTCCCAGTACTGACGTGAGGCTCACCAGTCTGTAGTTTCCCGGATCACACCTGGAACCCTTTTTAAAAATTGGTGTTACATTGGGGATCCTCCAATCTTCAGAGAGATGATTTTAATGATAGTTCACAGATTACTAATAGCAGGTCTGAAATCTCATATTTCAGTTCTTTCAACACCCTTGGATGTATACCATCCGGCCCAGGTGATTTTCTACTCTTCAGTTTATCTAGTAGTTGTAATACATCTTCCTGATGTATCGATAATTCCTTCAATTCTTCTGCACCTTTAAATACCACTTCAGTCATGGGTAACATCCCTACATCTTCCTCAGTAAAGACCGAAGCAAAGAATTCATTCATTCTCTCCGCTATCGCCTTGTCGCCTCTTAGTGCCCCTTTAACTCCTCTATCATCTAATGGTCCAACCGACTCTCTCACAGGTTTTTTGCTACGAATGTACTTGAAAAAATCTTTATTTCGCGTTTTTGCTTCCGCAGCAAGCTTCTTCTCAAATTCTCCCTTTGCCTTCTTTATCAATGCCTTACATTTGATCTGGCAGTGCTTGTGCTGTTTCCAGGTTTCGTCGTTTGGCTCTTTTTTCCATTTCTGAAAGATGCTTTTTTGGCAACAACAGCCTCTCTGACCTCACCTTTAAATCATGCGGGAACTTTTTTTGACTTCCTTCCACTTTTCTTAAAGCATGGAATACAGCTGGTCTGGGCTTCCAAGATAGTATTTTTCAACAACACCCAAGCTTGATGTAGGTCTTTAACCTTTGCAACTGCTCCTTTTAGTTTTTTCTTAACTATTTTCCTCATTTTATCATAGTCTCCCTTTCGAAAGTTAAAAGGTAGTACTGTGGATTTCCGTACTATCCCTCCTCCACTAATTAAATCAAAGGCAATCATGCTATGATCACTATTGCCAAGTGGCCCCAACACCCTTATCTCTTGCACTAGATCTGTTGTTCCACTAAGGACTAGGTCTAATACGTCTTCCCTTCTGGTCGGTTCATGAACCAGCTGCTCCAAGAAGCAGTCGTTTATGTCATCTAGGAACTTTATCTCCCTAACATGTCCTGCCATGACATTGACCCAGTCGATACCGGGGTAATTAAAATCACCCATTATTATTACTGCGCTGTCACTTTTGTTAGCTTCATTGATTTCTTTCAGCATTTCATCATCCATTTGTTCATTCTGGCCAGGCGGTCGATACTACACACCCACAGCCATCGCCTTCCCCTTTTTACATTGAATTTCAATCCATAGAGATTCTACAGCAAATTTTGCTTCCTGCAAAACTTTAATCCTTTCTGACTCAATGCCCTCTCTAACATAGAGCGCAACCCCTCCACCAATTTGATCAGTTCTATCATTACGATATAGTTTGTACCCAGGTATCAGAGTGTCCCACTGGTTGTCCTCCTTCCACCATGTCTCTGATATTCCAATCATATCTAACCTCTCATTTAGTGCTATATATTCTAACTCTCCCATCTTATTTTTTAGATTTCTAGCATTTGCATACAAGCATTTTAGAGACTGTATTTTATTCATATTAATTTGGCTATTGGTAGACATGGGTAATTTGGGATCTTTAAGCTCTGTCTGCTCTGTACTCGAGGGCATTTGGACTACTTTACTCTTTTTTGGAACCTCTCTGCTTTTGGTAGTATCCTTCAAGGATACATACTTCCGAACCATCCAATCTTGGGCGACTGTCGGCTTTCCCCTATTATCTAGTTTAAAAGCTGCTCTATCTCCTTTTTAAAGGTTAATGCCAGCAGCTTGGTTCCATCCCAGTTAAGGTGAAGCTCATCCCTTCAGAAGAGCCCCTCCTTTCCCCAGAATGTACCCCAATTCCTAACAAATCCAAACCCCTCATCTCTGCACCATTGTCTCATCCATGCATTGAGACTCCGGAGCTCTGCCTGCCTTTTGGGTCCTGCACGTGGAACGGGAAGCATTTCGCAGAACGCTACCCTGGAAGTTCTGGATTTCAACTTCCTACCTAAAAGCCTAAATTTTGCCTCCAGAACCTCCCTACCACATTTTCCTATGTTATTGGTACTGACATGTACCAAGACAGCAGACTCCTCCCCAGCACTATCTAAGACCTTATCTAGGTGGCGAGTGAGGTCCGCTACCTTCGCACCAGGCAGGCATGTTACCAGGCGATCCTCACGTCCACCAGCCACCCAGGTATCTACATGCCTTATGATCGAATCACCAACTATAACGGCTGTCCTAACCCTTCCCTCATGGGCACATGGCCCTGGAGAAACTTCCTCGGTGCGAGAGGGTTTTACATCACCTGGAGGACAGGTCCTAGTTACAGGATCAGTTCCTGCCACACCAGGGTGATGCTCTCCTATCACGTGACCTCTCTCCTCCATGGCAACAGGAATGTTGCCAGACTGGAGGTGGGACTTCAGGACTATATCCCTGTAGGTCTCGTCTATGTACTTCTCTGTCTTTCTTATGTTTTCCAAGTCTGCTACTCTAGCCTCTAGAGAACGGACTCGTTCCCTGAGAGCAAAGAGCTCCTTGCACCCAGTGCACACGTAAGACCTCTCACCAACTGTGAGAAAATCATACATGTGACACTCAATGCAAAAGACTGGAAAGCACCCATCTCGCTGCTGGACTACTGTCTGCATCTTAGTTTTAAGTTTTTGTTTAGATCTTTAAGTTCTTTACTTACTAAGGGTTGAGATGGATATTTATACCAATATAACTGTACCTAATACGTTTAATATACCTTGTTCACCTGAAGCTTAATTAATCTCAGGTCCTTAGTGTATGACTGATTTGGATAACGAGCTTCACCTGAGAGCACCTCCTATCTTTTAAGATGTGTAAGTACCTGTAAAGCTACGATTATCCCAGGGGTGGGTGGGTGTTGGGAGGGAGGGAAATAACACTTATTAAAAGTGGGCTGCTACACAGTACCCTGTCCTGTCCTGCTGAGGTAATCTATATTCTTATTTGATTTAAATTATAGCTCTTTGCTGCTGCTAGGCTCTAACTTATTATGAAATTTAAACTACAAGCTCTCTGCTGGGTTCTAAATTTAACCATAAAGCTCTCTTCTGTGTTTTCAATTTAAACTAAAAGTGCTTTGCTGATGCTAGGCTCTGGGTGGCTATTAAATTTAAACTACAGCTATCTGCTGGGTTCCAAATTTAACCAGAAAGCTCTCTTCTGTGTTTTAAATTTAAACTAAAAGTAGTTTGCTGATACTAGGCCCTGAGTGACTATTAAATTAAAACTACAAGCTCTCTGCTGGGTATGAAATGTAACCAGAAAGTTCTCTTCTGTGTTTTAAATTTAAACTTAAACTGCTGCTACTAGGCCCTGACTGATTTAACAAAAAATAGTGGGTTCACAGATTAAATAGCTTTAATAGAAAGAATTCCCTTCAGAAAATTCCCAGAAGTATATACTCACAATTGCAGATCTCTCTCCAGAAGTAACAGTCCCCTGTTCTAGTCCTTCAAGATTGACTGCATGATCTTTGCTAGCAGATCAGGACTGTAATCCTAGGGCTATTCTTAGTTTTCCACTATTGCTAGTAGTGTCTGCAAAGCTTTGACTGGCACAGACTTCCTTTCTACACATGTCCATACTCTCCTTCCAATGATTGACCTGAAAACAAGACATCGGTCGGTGGGTGTTACAATGTGTGCATAGCAGAAAACAAACACAAATACACCATCACTTTTGTCAGAAAAATAGTTGTGTATTGTGAATATCGACTTTGTAGTCAGAGTCTAACTGAAAATGTAATCTCTACAGCTCTTCTGTACTACTATCATCTTTATATACAAATGGAGCAAGATATCACAATGTCTGAACCCAGGAACAATTTATGCCAGACAGTTTACCTTTTCGAAAAACACATGCTAAAAAAAGTCTGTTACCTGCTCTGCTGATACGCTATATCTGAGTCTAAATTAAAAGCAAGAAAGCTGCAAGCACGATGCTTAGGGCTCACAGCTCACAGCTCTGAACATCAAGTGCATGCTAAATAGCAGCACAACACCGACTTTAACCCTTTCCAGGTCGAGCCCAAAACTCTCGTGATCCAAAATTCTGACTAAATATTCCTATCAAATGGTATATAATATATGACCATAGCAGAAGGAAAATCACTATTAGAACATATTGAATAAGACGGGTACAATTTTCCTGAAATATGCAAAAATTAACCCGGCTGCAGAATGTGGATTAAAAATTTAAAATTAATAAAACAGTGTCAGGCAGACAAATAGCACTCTTTGAACACTTCTGAAATCTTTTTGGCTGTCCTAGGACTCTAACAATCAAGGAGCAACAGAAATTGTGTCTACCCTGTTAGAAATCTCTTGTACAAGTGATTGCAAAATGATGTCTATTTCAGTTTCTTTTCTCTATTACTCTGAGTTGCATGAGGACTGGCTGGTTGAAAATCTGCTTGCAAGGAATTAGTCTCACTGGCTTAAATTCTGCCCAAGCAGTCACCCACAATGCAGGGGCAGGCCCGGGCAGGAAGTGGGGCCACATGGCAGCACGGCAACATACTTTAATTTGCTGGTCGTGCTACCTCTGCTCCAGGCCTGGTTTCTGTTACCTCCCGGGCTGAAGTCTCACGATAATAGCCACACCATGAGACTTGGGCCCAGGAGGAAAGAGCCACTGGGTCTGGAGTAGAGGCAATGCAGCAAACAAACTAAGTTTGCCATGTGTATGCCAGTGGGGAGGGGGCATGGGCATGACAATGGGGGTCCTCAGCAAAATTCTGCTTGGGGACCTCTCATTAGAACTTTTGCCACCAATTAGTCCTATTCCTTTCCCCTTTCCCCTACTGGCTCCAAGTTCTCTGGGCTGAAAAGTACACTTGCAGAACTTCTGTTTCCCCCTAGAATATAATGATATACAGACTTGAATTGCAAATGAAAAAGATAAAAAATAAAAGAATATTTCACTGCTGTTTTTAGTTTGTTTAATTTGGAAATGGCCTGAAATGCAACCACTTGTTTTTTTGCAATTTTTTCATCTCATTTTAAAATGAACACCCTATTCTAGAGGATACTTTTACTAAAGTCCAGTAAGGGCACACTGAATTATGTGCATTTGTGGTAGGCTATGGCATAGCATGGCCTGCTACTATGAAAGGCCTGTAAGTTAGGCCTGGATCCTAACTCCCATTATAGCTAGAAAAGAACCAAAAATCTGTGGAAAATGAGAAAACTGTTTTAAACTGCTTAATAAGAAGTTTTTATGAATTCATAAGTCTTCCATTATTCTCTTGTGTGTGAAAGAACAGAAATGTTTCAGTATATGCATTCCTGAAGCCAAGGTTAACCTTGCAGTAGAGAAGTAATGAAATCAAGAACTGCACCATTGTTAGAGCAATCCTAAGGGAGGGGGCCAGTTGCTAGGCTCCGGAGGGATTTCTAATTGGACAGGTGCAGGGAATGTAAGACCAATGAGAAGTTTGCATGTATCAAAATAGAACCAATAGAAAGCTTTCATATATCAAACTGGAAAAGAGGTATAAATGGTTATATCTCTGTACAAGCTTTCGCTCAGTTCCTTTTGAAGCTTTGACTGACTGGGCCTGTGCACAATAAACTGGCTTGGACCCTGTCAATTGACTCCTGGACTTATTCATTGATTGCTCTTTGCCACAGCATATTCTTGGTGCATTGGCCGGGAAGTGTGAGTGGTAAATGGTATTCAAGTGAATAATCCACGTAATTCACCTTGAGGTTTGGCCCGGTTGGAACCGTGTCTGTCCGACCGTGGGGGAAACCTCAGGCGCCGCCGGCCCCTTTGTGCCGGAGAGGGTTCTGCCTGCCTCGGCGGGTCATCGGGTCCAGCTGGCCAATACCTCCGACCCGGGGGAGTCCAGGTTCCAACTCAGAAGCTGGTGTGGTATCGGGGACCGGATCCGGTGAGTAGACATTTTCGTGATTTAATAGTCAGAAAGAACAGCCTGGGACAACGTCTTGTGTGCGCAGGACTGATTTGGTATATTTGGTATAGACTAACTGGGAAATCTTGCATGAGTATGTGCGAGACAAGGGAGCATGATCACCTCCCATAAGGGCGGTCCTAGTAAGCTCCGCGTAAGGAAAGCGGAAGCCGAAGCCATCGACCCTTCTTGTTTGGAATAGTCAGTTAGTCAGAAAACCTGGGCACTTGAAATATTGAAATATTGAAATATGATATCTTGTTGAAATATGCTTGCTTGTGTGAGTGAGAGGTCCTGAAATACAGACCGAGCGAGAGTGGACTCCTAAGTAGCTTAGTTCCTGGCCGGGCGACCGCGCCCAGGTCACGAACAGGAGGAAGCGAGTGGTGTTTGTCCCCCCCCCCCCCAGTGTTCTGTGGGCTGTACGGACCCCTTACCTACAGCCATACTACCTATCCTTATTGTTCGTTGTTTTGTACGTCATTACGTGTACGTAGGGACGTAGGGTACGTAACATGCGCAGGTACGTTGAGTACGTAGGTAGTGTACGTAGGTACGTTTAGATTATGGGAGGGACGGAGTCCACGCAAACTCCATTGGCATGTATGATCAAGAATTTCTGTAAAGGATTTTCGGGCGATTATGGTACGAAAATGACTCCATCCAGATTAAAAATGTTATGTGAAAGGGAGTGGCCCGCATTAGCTGCTTCATGGCCCCGAGGGGGCACCTTTGATTTTGAGACAGTTTTACGAATCCATCAGCTCATATTGAGAGTGTATCCTGACCAGTTCCCCTATATAGATTCCTTGTTAAGTGTATGTGAACAGCAGCCCTCATGGATGAAGCTCTGTTATGAGGAGCACTGTAAAATATTTGTAGCTACTACTAGGGGAACCAAAAAGGCTAAGGAAGAGAAGCCGCCTGTGTATTCTGACCCAGAGTCCCCAGATATTCTGGATAGGTTACCCCAACACCCACAGAAGTTAGTCCCCACAGCACCACGACCTGAAGTAGAGCCAGAAGAGGAGCCCCAGAGAATACCGATGCAGCATCCTAAGAAGCGCCCTACCCAGAGTGAAAGTCCCGAGTCAGGCCCAAGCACAGCAGGGGGACTTGAGTCCTCTGATGAGATAGAAAGCAGAGGCTCTCCTGCCAGTTCAGGGTCACCCACCAAGGAGATTCGTGTCCAGGAGCCTTATGATTTAAGAAGCGTAACTCCCAAGAAGAAGGAGAAAGCAGGGCACCTAATGCCATTACGCCAAGTGCCTGGAATGCCTGTTTTAAATGATCAGGGCCAGATGGCGCCAGGACCAACCAGCTTAGTTTATGTACCCTTCTCCACCACAGATTTATTAAACTGGAAAACGCATTATGCTTCCTACACAGCCAAGCCCCAGGAATTAACAGAATTAATGTCTAGTATTATGCAAACCCATCAGCCTACTTGGGCCGATTGTCACCAGCTCCTGTCCACCCTCTTCACTACTGAGGAGCGAGGCCGAATTGGGCAAGCAGCCCTTCGATGGTTAGAAGGGAACCCTGTAGAAAGGGGAGGAATAAATCCCCCGCAAGCAGCTGTTGCAGAATATCCCAATGAAGATCCCGGGTGGGACCCGAATGAGGAAAGGGGGGCGGCGGTCCTAACCAGATTTCGCCAGGCCTTATTGCAGGGCCTGAAGAAGGGAGGTCAGAGGGCCATGAATATCGGGAAAGTATCAGAAGTTCTCCAGGGTCCAGATGAGAGCCCAGCGGCCTTTTATGAGCGGTTGTCTGAAGCTTATAGATTGTATACCCCATATGATCCCGCCGCTCAGGAAAATTTACGCATGGTAAATGCAGCCTTTGTTAGTCAGTCCCAGAGAGGCATAAAGCAAAAATTACAGAAATTGGATGGATTTGCGGGCCTGAATACAGCTCAGTTAATGGAAGTCGCTCAGAAAGTATTTGTGAATCGTGAAAATGAACGAGACAGAGAAAGTGAACGAAAGATGAAGAAGAAGGCAGATCTTCTTGCTGCTGCTATAACCAAATGACGTGGAGGAGGTTTTCCTAATCAAAGGACCAGAGGACGTGGAAGAGGCCACGGAAGCGAAAGGCCTCCATTAGGTGAAAATCAGTGCGACTACTGCAAGGAAGAAGGACATTGGAGAAATGAGTACCCGCATCTGGACTCCGCCCCTGCAAGGGGAGGAGGGAGTCCCTGGAGGCCCGGAGGACGATTTCGATGGAGGGAAGGAATGAATCGAACACAGATCCAGCAAGAAAGGGAAGAAGCCATTGAGGGAGTGGCAGTAGCAACAGGCTATGACCTGGACGATATAGATGAAGACTAGGCCAGACCGGGCTCCAAGTTCACCCTGGGTCCCCAGGAGCCTATGGTCAGTTTGAAGATAGGGGACCAATACATGGAATTTATGGTAGATACAGGAGCAGAACATTCAGTAGTAACCAAGCCAGTAGCTCCTCTGTCCTCAGCCACTGGAAATAAAGCCACAAAACCATTCTTGCAGAACCGCATGTGTGAACTAGGGGGACAGAAGATAACGCACCAGTTCTTGCATGTGCCTGAGTGCCCTATTCCACTATTGGGCCGAGACATGCTTGCCAAGCTCCAGGCCCAAATATCCTTTGCTGAAGGGGGAGAAATGAAAATGACTGTGAACCCAAAGCCTGCTGGATTAATGGTGCTTACTGTTCCCCGAGAAGAAGAATGGCGGTTCTATAGTGCACCTCCAATAAAGTCAACTAGTCCCTGTATACCTACCAACCTCATAGCCCCGCCTGAAGTATGGGCAGAAGATAATCCACCTGGCCTAGCGAAGAACATAGCCCCTGTCATTGTCACCCTCAAGCCAGGAGCGGAGCCAGTGCATGTGAAGCAGTATCCTCTCCCTCGACCAGCCATAGAAGGAATTCATTGCCATTTGATGAAACTGCTGAAGTACGGACTTCTCAAGAAATGCCAGTCACCTTGGAACACCCCCCTTCTCCCAGTAAAGAAGCCTGGGACAGGGGACTACTGCCAAGTACAAGATCTAAGGTGAGTAAATGATGCAGTTGAAACTATACACCCAGTAGTACCAAACCCCTATACTCTCTTGGGACTGATCTCCGCTGAGGCTACTCACTTCACCGTCCTGGACCTGAAAGATGCCTTTTTCTGTGTGCGTCTAGCACCCACCAGTCAACTTTTATTCGATTTTGAATGGCAAGACCCCACAACAGGAAGGTGGGGTCAGCTCACCTGGACCAGATTACCCCAAGGATTCAAGAATTCACCTACTCTCTTCAGTGCTACCCTGAATCAAGATCTCTCAAGTTACCCAGTGGACCCAGGGAAGAGGGTTCTTCTTCAGTATGTAGATGACTTGCTCATAGCCACCAACTCAGAAAGTGAATGTCCACAAGCTACTAGTGAACTTTTGTACCTTCTCAAAGATGCTGGATACAAAGTCTCAAGAGCCAAAGCACAACTATGCCAAACTGAAGTCAAATATCTAGGATTCCAATTGTCCAGTGGGATCCAACGTTTAGGACCAGAACGCAAGGAAGCTGTATGCAATATCCCTATTCCAACCACTAGGAAGCAAGTGAGAGCCTTCCTGGGGGCCGCGGGATATTGTGGTATATGGATCCCCAAATTTGCCCTGATTGCAAAACCACTATACCAAGTCACCAAAGGAATGGAAAAATCCCCACTAGACTGGGGACCTGAACAAGATGTAGCATTCCGGACTTTGAAAAAGGCCCTGATGTCATCCCCAGCTTTATTTCTTCCAGATGTTCAGAAGCCTTTCCATCTTTTTGTCCATGAGTCACAAGGAAACGCATTGGGAGTATTGACCCAATCTCTTGGATCCTGGCAACGACCAGTAGCTTATCTGTCAAAACAATTGGATGTAGTTGCAAAAGGATGGCCCCCTTGTCTGAGAGCTGTTTCAGCAACAGCCCTCCTAGTGGGCGAAGCAGACAAACTCACACTAGGACAAACTCTTCAAGTCACCGTGCCACACTCAGTTCTGATTCTCATGAAACACAAAGGAAACTTCTGGCTAACCAATGCATGAATGTTGAAGTATCAGAGCATGCTGTGTGAAAACCCCAGGGTACAGTTGAAAGTTAGTCAAGCTCTGAACCCTGCTACATTGTTTCCAATTGGTCCTGGGCCACCTGATCATAATTGCTTAGAAACCATGGACACTGTATTTTCAAGTTGCCCTGATTTGACCGATGTCCCTCTAGAGGACCCAGAACGGACTTTATTTGTGGATGGAAGCAGTTTGGTCATCAATGGACATCGTTGTGCTGGATATGCATTGGTGACCCTTGATCTGGTAGTTGAGTCCTCAGCCCTGACCCCAGGAACCTCTGCACAGAAAGCTGAATTGATAGCCCTCACCAGAGCCTTGACATTAGGAGAAGGACTTTGCATAAATGTGTACACAGATTCCAAATATGCTTTCACTACTTTGCACGCACATGGAGCCTTGTATAAAGAGTGAGGGTTGATCACGTCAGGGGTAAGGACATTAGGTATGGGCCCGAGATATTGATGTTATTAGATGCCGTATGGGCCCCCAAACAAGTAGCAGTCATGCACTGCCGAGGTCATCAGGCAGGAGCAGGAGAAGTTACCCGAGGGAATAGATTTGCAGATGCCACAGCCCGAAAGGCAGCCACCACAGGACAAGTTAGGACCCAAGATACTGTAATGCAAGCAGCCCTATTCCCTGTGGCCCTTAGTTCCTGGGCACCCTGATACACTACAAGAGAGTTAAACTAGTATTGTGAAAAGGAGGGAGGAGTCTTGACAGAACAAGGTTGGATAGTGCTGCCACCCCCAGAAGGTAGTCCACCTACAGGTCCTACAGTCATCCCTGAAGCATTAGGGCCGGCCTTTGTTCAAGCTTTTCACCGAGCCACACACTATGGAAAAAGAGTTATGGAAAAAGCTCTGAGACCTCATTTCTGTATTTCATTGCTAGGATCCCTGACCACCTCAGTAGCACAGCAATGCCTGATATGTGCCAAAAATAATGCCAAGCAAGGTCCTGTTCCACCCCCAAGAGTTCAGTCAGTAGGGGTGACCCCCATGAGTGATATACAGATAGACTTTGCTGAAATGCCCCATGCAAATGGATATCACTATATGTTAGTGTTAGTTTGCACATTTTCAGGGTGGGTAGAAGCCTACCCCACCCGAACTGAGAAAGCCCGAGAAGTCACTAGGGTATTGCTCCATGAGATCATTCCCCGATTTGGAATACCATCAACTATAGGGTCAGACAATGGTCCATCATTTGTATCTCAAGTGACCCAACAGTTAGCTCAAGCTCTGCAAATAAAATGGAAGTTACACACTGCTTACAGACCCCAGAGCTCAGGGAAAGTAGAGCGTATGAATAGAACCCTGAAAACTCAGTTATCCAAGCTTTGCCAAGAAACATACCTGAAGTGGCTCCAAGTTCTCCCCATAGCCCTTCTTAGGATACGTTCAGCTCCCACCAGATACTTAGGAGTCTCCCCTTTTGAGATTTTGTATGGGCAACCTCCACCCATAGTGCAGGGAATAAAGGGAGACATGAGACAGATAGGATCTGAAATAACTAGACAAGAACTATTAGCTTTAGGTTCTGTTTTGCAGAAACTCCAAACGTGGGTGCAAGACCGACTACCCATCAACCTGACCGAGCCTCTGCATCCCTTCAAGCCAGGAATGTCCGTGTGGGTGAAAGAATGGAGAAAGACTCCGCTGGTGCCGCATTGGAAGGGACCCTACGTCGTCATCCTGTCAACCCCCACCACAGTGAAAGTTGCAGAATTCGAACCCTGGATCCACCACAGTTGAGTAAAGCCAGCAGCTGATCCTGATCCTGGCCAATGGACATCAGAGAATGATCCTGAGACTCCATTGCGACTCACCTTGAGGAGACAGCCAGCTTTATAGAGAATCTTCAGAATGTGACCATCGCAGCGGAAACAGAAGAAAACTCAGCAAGTTCATCATCCTCAACTTTCCAGTTAACCTCCAGAGACTGTAATCATAATGTTCTTCCACTATTACCTTGTGGGAGTGGTGATCCTGGGAATCCTGGAAAAACCTTTGCCCTACCCCCTTGTGCAGCCTGCATAACCACCACCTGAACAGGACAAAAGATTACTCAGACTTTGCTCTATCACTCCTACTATACTTGCACTGGTACAGTCAGCCGGTGTATTTATAATGGCACTGAACTGAACATTTGCACAAAGGGAAAAAGTAAGACTTGTTATAACCCTCGACAAAACCCATCATACTATACATTTGAGATACGTTGGAATGATGAAGATGGAGCCATCCTGAATGCGACAAAACCCCTCACCAACCCCACAAAACCTATCATCTTGAACTTTGATGCTTGTGAAGCAATCAACAGAAATGCTTACCACAGATGGGGGTCATGGGAGCGAGCATACTACCATGATGATAAATATATGTGTCCAGAAGGAGCCTACGGATGGGGACGGTGCACAGGAAAGAGTACTGCAGCCACCATTTACACCACCGCATCTAGACATGATTACTTTTGCCCAAAATGGGAATGTGTATATTTTGCTACCTGGAAAAATGCACCTACGGGACGAGATGGTGATCATTGCAAAGGCAGCCTAACAAAAATCAGACTACCAGAACCCAAGAAATGCCAGAAAGGTGCCTGTAATCCTCTACAACTCCTCATAGCCAACCCTAGCCACTGGAAGCAAGGATACACGTTTGGGTTGCGTATTGCAGGAGGAGGTATAGATCCTGGGACTATCTTATATCTGCAATTAAACACCAAAACTCATGTATCCTCACCCTATCGTATACATTACTCCTTCTACGAAGCCATGAAATCAGAGTTTGAAATTCCTCCTGCCTCCCAGAACTTATTTCTTGAATTAGCAGGAGCAGTCGCCTCTAGTCTTCATGTTTCAGACTGTTTGTTTTGTGGAGGAACAACAATGGGAGACCAATGGCCTTGGGAGGCACAAGAACTGAACTATTCTATTCCATACAATCAGACTAATCTACACAATACCACAAGTGAATGGGTATTGGCCCACTCCATTGTGGGTAATTTATGTTTTTCTCGCTATGGACCAATGTTTAATATGGAAGTGGGGCAGCTGGTCTGTCTCAATCAGATGTTTTACAACAGTACCACTAAGAAGACGTCTTGGTGGTCAGGAGTCAATGCTACTGAACCTTCCAATCCTCTAGTTCTGTTTCCCAAACTTGCCAGTATCTGGACTAACCTAGCAGCATATAATTCCTGGCAAGCACCACCTGGACTGTATTGGATTTGCGGAACCCGAACATATGCCAGACTTCCTCACCACTGGGGAGGCGCATGTGTATTGGGAACCATACGACCTTCCTTCTTCCTTCTACCTACATCCCAGGGAGAACAACCGGGATATCCTGTATACAGAAGTCGACAGCTGAAGGAGGCCTTGAAGATAGGCCAATGGGACAAATGGGATGCATCATCTGAAGAATGGCCCCCAGAAAGAATTATCTCATACTATGGACCTGCTACTTGGGAGCAGGATGGGACTTGGGGATATCGTACTCCTGTTTATATGATTAATCGAATAATACGTTTGCAAGCTGTTGTTGAAATAATAACCAATGAAACTAGTAAAGCACTAACCCTTCTGGCAAAGCAAAGTACGCAAATGCGTACAGCCATTTATCAAAATCGTTTAGCTTTAGATTATTTGTTAGCAGCTGAAGGTGGGGTATGTGGGAAGCTGAATCTAAGTAATTGTTGTTTACAGATTGATAATAATGGGCATGTAGTTGAAGATTTAGCCACCCAGATGAGAGAGCAGACATTTTTGCCTGTCCAGACCAGGCACAGTTTAAAGATGGATGGGTGGTTTGGTTCATTGTTTTCCTGGATTGGTGGTCTGAAAGCCCTTATGTTTATTGTACTATTCATATTAGCCATGTGCTTATTGCTCCCTTGTCTCCTACCCCTTTGCTTACGCATGATAACATCATCAATTGATAACACTATAGAGCGGAAGGCAGCAGCGAAAGTATTAGCTATGTGGCAATCACTGATCTATCCCTTTTCAGAAAGGCTCTCAAATCCCACCTCTTCCCCCAATATTACTTGACCAACTAACCAATCTCAATCACTACCCAAACTAAGAACAAATCCTGTTATGTATACTTGTAAATACTCTTGTAAATACTCTTGTAAATAGTTGCAGAAATGACGTCCCATGTTTTATCCAAGTTCTCTGACCTTGTTCTCTGTAAAACCTAACAGTTTGTTGTTATGGTATGTTGTTATATTGTGAACCGCGCTGATTCTGAATAGAGCGGTATATAAGAGCCTGTAATAAATAAATAAATAAATAAATAAATAAAATATTACCCTATACCCCATGACGATGATGCTATTACACCAGTATAATGTGTGAATTAACTAATTAGTGATTTAATTCTCACCCTTCCTCACTTGCGTGTGAGAATAATCAAAGGGGGGAATGTGGTAGGCTATGGCCTAGCATGGCCTGCTACTATGAAAGGCCTGTAAGCTAGGCCTGGATCCTAACTCCCATTATAGCTAGAAAAGAACCAAAAATCTGTGGAAAATGAGAAAACTGTTTTAAACTGCTTAATAAGAAGTTTTTATGAATTCATAAGTCTTCCATTATTCTCTTGTGTGTGAAAGAACAGAAATGTTTCAGTATATGCATTCCTGAAGCCAAGGTTAACCTTGCGGTAGAGAAGTAACGAAATCAAGAACTGCACCATTGTTAGAGCAATCCTAAGGGAGGAAGCCAGTTGCTAGGCTCCGGAGGGATTTCTAATTGGACAGGTGCAGGGAATGTAAGACCAATGTGAAGTTTGCATGTGGAGTGGAGGAGTGGCCTAGTGGTTGGGGCAAGGTACTTCAGGCCGGAAGGTCGGGGGTTCAAATCCCACTAGAGGACAGCAACCTTGGGCCGGAAGGACTGGGGTTTCTAGTCCCACAGGTGCTCCTTGTGGCCTTGGGCAAGCCACTTAACCCTCCATAGCCCATGTTCCCTGTAAAAAATAGTTATCTCCAAGTTATAATGCCCTGTTCAATGTAATTTCAGTTTGTTCAAAGTAAACCACACTGATGCAGAATAGTGCAGTATATAAGAGAATGTAAATAAATACAGTATGTAAATAAATAAAGTATCAAAATAGAACCAATAGAAAGTTCTCATGTATCAAACTAGAAAAGAGGTATAAATGGTTATGTCTCTGTACAAACCTTTGCTCAGTTCCTTTTGAAGCTTTGACTGACTGGGCCTGTGCACAATAAACTGGCTTGGACCCTGTCAATTGACTCCTGGACTTATTCATTGATTGCACGTTGCCACAGCACATTAACATCAACATTAAGGCCTCCATCATGTATTAAAGGCTGGGGGCAGGGAGTAAGCATTCCAGCGATAAGGGTGCTAGCAGGCGTGAACTGTATGTCAGGCGTTAAGGATGCCAAGAGTGAAAGGTTAATGCCCACTAAGGGTGGTTGCTTGGCAGTTTGGACATGGAGTTCGATTTTGGTACAATTGCTGGCTACACATGTGCTGCCATCCCCAGCCTATTTGCACTCTAACAACATCCTTGTGACTGTTGCACTCAGTGCCCATGGAGAGTAAATGCATCTGCACAGAGCCTCTGGCTGGCAATGCCACCTACCAGGGGCATTCAAAACACCCCCGCCCCCCAAACACACACACCTCCACCCCAACATTCACCTCCAGGTACTGCCTTCCCACATGGTGGCAGGTGATGCAGAGACCAACATGACATCCTGTTGCACATTTCCCCAGCTGGAGTGGGCACGCACCTTTCAGAGGTCAGTGTCTTATATTCACAGTCAAACCAATGCATGTTGTCTCTGAAAACATAAGGGTGGTTGCTGTTATGGAGAAATACATAATGTCATGCCGACTGCTGTGGTCAATGATCAGTAGGCAGTGCTGAGATAGTGTATATCGTGTGCAAACTGACATGTCTATATGTGCATGCTATGCATGGAGCTAAGAAACTCTGAGATTGCGCTCTGTGACTGCAACTTAAGACAAGAGCTCAGATTCTTTACTGTCTTACCAACTAGGGTTGCCAACTGGCCGGTTTTCAGCCGGCCTGGCCGGTTTTTCCACGGCCAGGCCGGCTGCCGGCGCAGAGGCAAAACCGGCCCTTTAAAAGCCAGTTTTTTTGCTCTGGCCGCAAGATCGGGAGCGGCCCTGAGCAAAAAAAACCGGCTTTTCTCCGCTTCAGAGGGAGCCGGGGAAGCCCGCGCGAGGCCCCGGCTCCCTCTGAACAGCCACCAGCGTGAAGAGCCTTTACCTTCACGCTGGCGGCTGTTCCTGTGAAGCCGCGAATGCTGGGAAAGGTTAACATTCGCGGTTTCACAGGAACAGACGCCAGCGTGAAGGTAAAGGCTCTTCACGCTGGTGGCTGTTCAGAGGGAGCCGGAGCCGGAGCCGGAGCCGGAGCCGGGGCCTCGCGCGGGCTTCCCCGGCTCCCTCTGAAGCCTCAGACAGCCGCGATGCTGGTCCGGGGGGGGGGGCAAGGACTGCCTGGGCTGTGTTGGGGGGACCTGGACTGGAAAAGGGCTAAGGGGGGGGGGGGACTTGGACTGGAAAAAGGCTAAGGGGGGGGGACTTGGACTTGGACTTGGACTGGAAAAGGGCTAAGGGGGGGGGGGGGTTGGACTGGAAAAGGGCTCAAGGGGGGGACTTGGACTGGAAAAGGGCTAAGGGGGGGGACTTGGACTGGAAAGGGGCTAAAGGGGGGGACCTGGACTGTAAAAGGGTTATGGGGGGGGGGACATGGACTGGAAATGGGTTGTGATGGGGGTGGAGGGGACCTGGACTGGAAAAGGGCTATGGGGGGGGGGACTTGGACTGGAAATGGGCTATGGTGGAGGAAGGGGGATCTTGGACTGGAAATAGGCTGTGATTAGGGGGGCTAGGACTGCAAATGGGCTGTGATGGTGTGGGGGGACTCGGACTGCAAATGGGCTGTGATGGTGCGGGGGGACTCGGACTGCAAATGGGATGTGATGGTGGGGGGACCTAGGACTGGAAATAGGCTGTGATGGGGGACTTGGACTGGAAATGGGCTGTGATTGGGGGGGGGGAGCTAGGACTGGAAATGGCCTGTGATGTGAGGGCTAGCACTGGAAATGGGCTGATGAAGAGCTGGAATAGGACTGGAAATGGGCTGATGTGGGGCATGGGAGAATGGGACTAGAAGGGAGTGGATGCTGGGTGGGTCTAGAACTATAAGGGAACTGATTTGGGGGGAGGACTAGAATGGATGGGGAATGAGAATAGAGAGGGGAAAAAATATTTTGTGTGGAAGAAAAGTCTATGATGGGCCGGTATTGGGAGAGTAAGAGGGGCTTGAGAATGGAAGGGTGAAATTTAAACGGATGATAAAGGAATAAGGAAAGAAATGGGGGAAAGAGCAAAAGGGAAACAATCAGTATGTTAAAGCAGAAATAGAGAGAGAATGGAAAACATCTGAAAGAGAAGAAAGGACAAATGGATAGCTCGCAGAAGACACGAAGAAACCAGAAGAAAGTGACTGGAGCAATTGCAACTGAAAAATAAAACGCCCAAACAGAAGGTAGAAAAATACTTTTTATTTTGAATTTATTAACTGGAATATGTCTGGTCTGGGAAGTGTGTATTGCTAACATCTTTGCGTTTTTGTTTAGTGCAAGAGGAAATTACTTTATAGTTTTATTTCTCCAGTGTTGTACATTTCATGTTTGGATTTTGGGGTTCCCAGTTTAATTATTATCTGACCAAGGAAGTTAGCCTACACGTATCCTCGGTAATTTTTGTGGGTGGGGCTGGGGGCAGGGCAGGGGTGGGACTAGGGGCGGAGAATGGGTGGAGCATGGCGAGCCACAGGTGTCGGGTTTTTCTCGGTGAAAAAGTTGGCAACCCTATTACCAACACAGTGACTTAATTGGACATTTACAGAAGCCAGCCCTCCACGTGAGCTTAGCTCCCAATAGACTGCAGCTGCACCGAGGGGACTGACAGTGTTGCCATGGATACAGCTAATATCGCAGTTGGCATTAATCCCTGAGGCCTGCAGGCTTAGTCAGAGATGAGAGTTGCTGCACACACACATGTGATTGAGCTCTCCCTGGTGAGACTGTTTCTCCCCAGCTCACTTCAGTCAAAGCAGCAGGCAATATGGGAGCTGTACAGCAGTGTCATTTTGGGAGGAAAGTGTAGGGGCATGCTGTGGAGATGGGCCTTGAAGATGGTGTAACTGGGAATGTATTTGAATGTCACAGCTTTGGAGACAACATGTATACAGGCACAGCTAGTCAGCCAGGGGTTCCCACAGGTTACAGCTACTTAATGAAAACCAATCTTCTGTCCATAAATGGTGTCTCACACAGTTTGAGAAGTTGCTGGCGAACTGACTGTTGCAGCATGTTGTATTCAGAGGCCTTAAAGCCTGGGCATCACATGCATTGCTGCAGCTCACAGTTCTCTGGACATACACTGCACACACACACACACATGAACCCACTGTTCTAAATAGGTGTCAGTTGGCATTCTTACTTGACCCTTAGGCCTCCTTTAATGATTAGATGTTGTCAATGCTTACTCTGTATGTGCACAAGTTAGTAGCACTCTCTGCCATCCAGCCAGTGTTGGTGCAGCTTATCAGTGCGGCAACTCATGCTGCACCAGATAGGGAGAATTGCACATGCTGATACAGCTCTGGAAATTTAGGATGAAATTACCACCCCTGGACTTATCATTCCTGAACCACAGGCTGGTCTTGTACCCATGATCCATCTTTCTCTCACACAGTGGCCATGTGTTTGGAGCCACAGAACAGCCATGTGGGCATGTGGGTGCATCAATTCATGGGTATATATGTGGTAAATGTCAGGATGCATGAGGGCCTGAGCTGGGGTATGCTTCTGTCTGCATAGCTTTCTGAAGATTCTTTGCCATACTTGTCAGACAAGGTATGTGAGGCTGCTGTGGGAGAGGGACATCTTGTTTGGTTTGTATGTAAAACTGTATTGATATGCTGCTGACAAAACTGACATTCATGTCTTACATATGGGATCTGTTCTGCCAAAGGGCAGGGCATGATACATGAAGACACACATGCAAGACTCTGGGTAACCTAGCAGAGTGACCAATGTAACCATTTAATAGAATGTACTTCTAGGCTAGTCCTGGAATAATCTCATGGTTGACAGGCTATACTGAGCAGTTTGGACTCCCCCTGCCACACGTACATATCCACTCAATATGCGCGTGTGGGGGTAATCCTGATCCAACCCTCCCCTGTCAAAGTGTTATGACATTACTGATTACTGCAGGATGCGGGGGTCATGGGTGGACACAAGAAAACTGTGCATCACTATAGGACTGATGATATAGCCAGGAGACACCACATGAACAATCAGGGCATGAAGGCGATAACAGTTGGCAGATACCACTTCCCAGTCTCTGGATGTTACAAGTGCCACATGTGTGCTGTGTATAGGTGTCATTAATTATGCTTGCCCATGCATTCTCTTACACTGCAGGTTACGGGTCGCACACTGTTGTCACTCCTTAGGAAATGCATGGTCAGTCCTAACTCAGCTGCTCATGGCTCACAGTACCCAGGGCCGGCGCATCCACTAGGCGAACTAGGCAGGTGCCTATGTCTACTGATCATGGTGGACAACACTCCAGCTGATCCCTCCCTCCCTGCAAACATGGCACAGCCACCGCTTCAGTGCTATGTGAGGCCTTAATGCAGTGGCACATATGCAGCTAGCCACGGCATGCCACTTCTGACCCCCTCTGACAGGAAGTGTTGGAGGGGGGCAGGAGCAACATGCTGTCAGCATGTGGGCTGCTGCCTTAAGCTTTGCCACCACAGAAGGGAGGAATCACCATGGGCTCCACTTTACCTGCCAGTGATATGCATGCCATGCCCCTGACTGTAGCCACAGCAGCATTGCACCTGGCACACAGGGCACGGACTAAGGTATCTTCTGCACCAGGCTGCCACCACCACACTATCCCACCCCCTCTCCCACACATTGCCAACATGGCTACATGGTGGCAGTGGAGGTGGTGGCATGACTCATTTGTGACAGCGGCAGGGTGTATATGTGCCACCACTGTCACAGCAGAGTCATAACAGACATCGCAGATGTACACCCTAGGTAGCTGCATAGTACACCTAGCGGACTAACCAGCCCCGCTTAATCATTCACATGATACCACCTTTACTACTTTGGCACCAACAACATAGTGCCCTTTATTGAAAGGCACCATGCTGTGACTGCCAATAGACTACTACTATCACTAATTTCAGGGCTCCAGTCTGGTTGCTGCACATTGCCTACATGCAAATAGTCTCTCTGTTTGGTGTTTAATGGGCATGAACGGCTCTCTGTCTTACAAAGCAGCCCTTAATGCCAACTTTCAACTTTCAACTGACATTAAGGTTCCCGGCTGCTGCTTCTGTAATGCACAGTACTGGAACGGCCATTAGGGGAACACATACTGACTCTGCCTACACTCTGCTCAGTGAACTTACCGCCCGGTAACATGTTATCAGCCCGTAAGCCTTTGTTGTCAGTGCTTCCCGCAATGGTAACTACTACTGTGGGCCGATAACACATGCGCACGGCACCTTTGCGCACTTACCGACCTGCAGTACTCCTATGTGTTAACTTCTAATTTAAGAAAAATATGTTGAAAAGTGCACCCTTACAGTGTGGCCAAAAAAACAGAGTTATGGATGACTTTTTCATGTGTTTATTCAGGACCCAAAAAGTTCCTCAAAGGGGAGTCATTCTATTCCCACTATCATTTTGATTACCTTTTACTGTTCTTTTTCTAATTCTGTGCAGGGCTGACCCAAGGATTTCTGCTGCCCTAGGCAGAAACCCCAGCTTCGCTGCCTCCCCCTGGCTGATCCTGCAACCCCCCACTGATGCCGCCCCCCCCCCCCCCGCTGCCTCCGATTCTGTCTCAAGAGGGGGAGGCGGGCAGCGGCAGCAGCAGTATTTCTAAAAGTGGCAGCTTTTTGCCACTACTTTTGGAAATATTGCCACTGCCTGCCCCCCCAAACAGAATTAATGGCAGATAGGGGGGCAACACCACCACCCACGTGGGACAACACAACTGCTGCCCACTTGTGCCACTGCCGCAGCCCACCCAGGCCGGCTGCCCTAGGCAGTCGCCTAGTCTACCTAGTGGATGGGCTGGCCCTGATTCTGTGATATATTTATTGAGATATGGTACCCAGAATTGCACATAGCACATAGCAACAAAGAGTGAAAGAGTCAATATAAGAATAGAAGAGCATGCAAAATGCCATACTGAGTCAGACCAAGGTCCATCAAGACCAATATCCTGTTTCCAACAGTGACTAATCCAGGTCACAAGTGCTGGGCAGGTTCTCAATAAAATTCTAGTCCCGGGGTAAACAGTGCATTTCCTGGGTCCTCTTTAATAATGATTTATGGCCCTTTCCTCCAGCAACTTGTCCAAATCTTTTTTTAAACCCAGCTACACTAGCAGCTTTTACTACATCCTCCGGTAACAAATTCCAGAATTTGATTTTGCGTTGAGTGGAAAAATATTTTCTCTTATTAGTTTTAAATGGGTTACATTATAACTTCATTGTGTGTCCTCTAGTCTTCCTATTTTTTGATGGCATAAACATCCAATCTATGTTTACCCAGTCCACTCCATTCATTAATTATAGACCTCTATCATATTCCGCCTCAGCTGCCTCTTTTCCAAGTTGAAGGACCCCAACCTTGTAAGTCTCTCCTCTTAGGGGTATCCTTCTATCCAATTTACCATTCTTGTCACTCTTCTCTGTACCTTTTCTAATCCTGCTCTATACTTTTTCAGATATGGCGACCAGAATTGCATACAATATTCAAGGTGCGGTCAAACCATGGAATGATACAGAGGCAATCTAATATCCTTGGTTTTATTCTCCATTCCTTTCCTTATGATTCCTAGCATTCCATTTGCTTTCTTAGCCACCTCTGCACACTGGGTGGAGGGCTTCAATGTATTATCCACGATGACGTCTAAATCTTTTTCCTGGGTGGTGGTTCCTAATGTGGAACCTTGCATTGTGTAACCATAGTTTGGGGTATTCTTTCCTACATGCATAACTTTGCACTTGTCCACATTAAGGGACA
Source organism: Ichthyophis bannanicus (assembly GCA_033557465.1). Classification (NCBI taxonomy): domain Eukaryota; kingdom Metazoa; phylum Chordata; class Amphibia; order Gymnophiona; family Ichthyophiidae; genus Ichthyophis; species Ichthyophis bannanicus. Next base: position 1,337,484,954 of record CM066031.1, read on the forward strand.
TGTTTACTAAACTGTGCTAAAGGAACAAGTCTTCTGTTAATCCATGTTAACGAGGCATTTGCGCCATTAACGCACACTAATGTGTCATTAGCGAGCATTAACACCGCTTTAGTGCACTAATGGGATCGACAACATAAAGTGCCCTATAGACAGAGAGTAGGCGGAGAGTATGGGTCTATGGATGGGGAGTGGGCGGGAACAAGGCCCGGCTCCCTCAAGAATGGCACCTTAACACCAGGAACCTTACTGCATATCAAAACCTATCAATAAAGGTGCATTTTGAGGAAAGCGAGCCTATTTAAACATCTGCAATGTTCTGCACAGACAGTTGAGCCCAAGCAAGTGATAGCAGTGCTCTATTAGCAGCAACATAAACCAATTACTCAGCCTTAATATTAGCAGCAACAGCATAGTGCCCAAGTATGAAAGAGCACTATGTTGATGGTGCAAATGGGGCAAAGGAGGGTGTAGGTGGGTCATGCAGTGGGGGCTGCTGGTGCACAGGGTAGACCAGGCAGTTGCCTTGGTGGCACCTAAGCACATAGGACCTGGAAATATGCCAGACAGTGTCAGACCAAGGTCCATTATGCCCAGTATCCTGTGTCCAACAGTGGCCAATCTAGGTCACAGGTACCTAGCAGTTTCCCCAAAAGACACACAGGATCCACAATGCTTGTAATGGGGCAAGCAGTGCATATCCCGAGTCCTCTTTAACAATGGTTTATGGACCCTCCCCAGGAACCTGTCCAAACATTTTTTAAACCCAGCTACATTAATAGCCTTCACTACATCCTCTGGTAATGAATTGCAGGGTTTGATAATGTGTTGACTGAAAAAATATCTTCATGTAGTAGTCCTAAATGAGTTACACTGTAGCCGCATTGCATGGACCCTAATCTTTCTACATTCTGACGGCACAAACAATCAACCTATGTTTACCCATTCCACTCCAGGCAATATTTTCTAGACCTCTAGCATAACACCCCTCAGCCATCTCTTCCCCAGGTTGAAGAGGCGGTGATGGGGTCCCTGGAGAGGCAGATAGTTGTGGGAGGGGATGAGTAGACATCCATCTATACCTTTGCCCCCCCCCCCACTGGACCCTGTGCACTAGACACCCGCCTACCCCCATGTTGGCTGGCCTGAGGATGCTCACCATCAACACTGACAGCACATGGGCATGTCAGCATGGCATGGGGGTCTTGGCAGAGGGGGCAACCGCACCTGCCTTCAGCAGACCAAAGCCATACCTTGATCCAGTGTGTAATACATAGTGAAACATGTGCCATGGTCTGTCTGATGGAACCCATGTCAGCCCCAGGGACTGTTGTAACACTGTGCTGGACTACACAAGGTTGATGTGTATAGGAACAGAGGGTCACAGGATCAGGTCCTGCCTGTGGATCATGCAGTGCATGTCCCTGTGGCTACATTTTATCCCACAATGCAGATATGACACTAACATGGGCAACCCCCAATGAATCGGCAACAAGGGTACAAACACCCACACAGACAGGCTCCACTATCCTCAGGCTGACAGCACCAGCACACTGAGCGGTCATCAACATTAGAGTGCACTACTAGTCCCTGCACAATGAGTACACCTTAACAATGCCCAAGACAACACCTAGATCCTTTCTTGAGTGGTGATTCCCAATGTAGAACCTAGAATCACGTAGCTATAATTTGGATTATTCTTCCCCATGTATATCACTTTGCACTTATCTACATTAAATTTCATCTGCTGTTTGTATGCATGGCCTCCCAGTCTTTCTAGCTCTGATGTGTAAGTACATTTCAATTTTTCAATTCATGTTTTTTTTTTATTATGCTGTCTTTAGTGATTATATTTTAGTCCGTGTTATTGTCATATGTTGTTATTTTCTGATTTATTACTTTATATTTATTTTCTGTTATCTATTTATAAACTTTGTAAATAAATAACAAAGGCATCTTTTCCATAACAAGCAATCTTGTTTATGAAGAAGCTGTCTTCCAGATATAAAAGAGCCAGTTAAACCAAATATTGCACTTCTGAAACTCTGAAGAAATCAAAACATTTTATATTCTGGGGTGGTCTTCTTTCTAGATCTGAACATAGAAATTTGCTCATCCCACAATTTTTGGAGACCGTAACCAGAAAATATTAAATAAAACCAGGTCATATGTGGCCTTGGAATTGAATATCTGGGGATCACCGCACATGCCGGAAGCCACAGTAGCTAAATGGGCAGCAGCGATATTGCATGCTGCTTGGTTAGCTACTGCACCTTAAAGACAGGCGAGGGTTTTCCTTGCCTATCTTTCAGGCACAGGTCACTAACTAAGCAGCATGCAATATCGCTGCTGCCCGGTTAGTGACAGTTTCCACCTCCACTCCGGCCCAGAACTCCGCCAACATGCACCGATACTAACCAGATAGCATCGGGCGTGTAGGGGAGTTAGAAGGGGATATTCAACTGCACTAACCATGTGCCCCTGAATATCCCCATTTACGGCATTTACATGGCTTACTGGGCTGTAAACCATGTATATGCCTTTCAAAAATCAGGCCCATTTTGTTTAGAGAAATGATTTGTCAATGAATTTACAAATTTAAAGCTGGTGTTTGGACTTCTAAAGAATTTTCTGTAAGTGGCATTACTACATATCAGATCAGCAAAGGAATTATCCAGAAACGTTTTACATTTGATTTTCAGATCAAATAGTTTCTTCATTGTGCATCAGCAGTATTCAAAGAAGAAAAGGTATATACCTTTGGGGGGGGATAAAGCAGAATTTAATGCTGTTGTGATTCAGGTGCTGAAAAGTGATGAATGAATTAACACCAATTTGCAGAAGCTTATTTCAGATGTATTGTGAGCATAGGAACATATATACAGAAATGTTAAATTCCATTTACGCAAAGACTTTTATTGTAGGCACTGAGTGTCAAAAAAGTATTGTTAACCAGGACTCTTTTTTTACAAAATGAGAAATGTGTCAGGGAAGAACAGAAGGTCAAATGTGTTATGTAGTATCTTTATAGAAAATAAGAAATGAGAGATAAAAAGACCTGGCTTTGGATTAATATATAAAAAGCCATAAAAAAAACAATTGTGAAAATTCAGTATAATTTTTTAGAAAATTACCAATGTAAATAAAAATTTAGATGACAATCTCTACATTTCAAACAATTACTATATCTGATGTGTTCAATTGTTAATTTGTAACTTCAAGCAGCACATAAGGGAGCTGACGTACTAACCTGTGTTTTTTTTTTTTTTTAATTGGGCTTCACATGAAAAAATGCACTGAAAACATCCTGAAGCATGCAAAAAACAGAATTTCAGGATTTTGCATGCTATTTTTGCACAAAGTTCCATTTACAAAAAAAAATTAATAATAATAAAAGGGAAAACATTCTTGACTTGGGCTTGACAAATAGCAAACTTTTATGTGTAGTTATCAACACACTACAGTTTCAATATTAGCTGCTGAATTCAGTATTAGTGAGCTACTGAATTATCAAAATATTCAACAAAGCACACTAATTCTGAGTTTTGTGAAAACGATTGTGTAATTACACTTCAGTGAGATTTGGAAGCTCTTCCCAATGTACTGTGATTCAAACTGACTGAGCAAATCCATGTTTGACCAAGTTGGAGAGGAGGACTAATTTAATAGTCATTACAGAGGACTGCAGAACAGGAAAGCCAGTTTTGAATCTCATTGCTGCTCTTTGAGTGCTGGTCAGATTGCTTAACCCTCCTTTGCCTCAGGTACAAATCATAGATTGTTAGCCCTCTGGGGTTGGGAAAGTACCTACAGTAACTGAATGTAGCTCATCATGAGCTTGTGATATAAATCTAATTTCCTCTTCACTGTTCTATTTATTTATTTATTTAAGAGTCTTCTATATCGTAATTTCAGTTAATCAAAGTGATTTACATTGGAACCAAGAGCATTACATTATAACATTAAACATTATTTATATTAACATTGGAACTCATTACATTGAACATTTTAACCAGAGGATGGTTAACATTCACAGTAGGAGAGAGCCCATAACATAAAACCTTTTACTGAGTGTGTAACATTCTCAGTAGTATAACTTATATACAGAGAAATATGTGTTTAGAGGGATAGATTATTACTACTACTACTACTATTCAGCACTTATAAAGCACCACACACGCAGTGCTGCACAGCTAACCTACAGGAGGTAGTCAATATACAAGAGACAGTCCCTGCCCATCAGAGTCATGCTCATCGGAGCTTACAATCTAGTTAGAACAGTACATTAGTTAGAACAGTACAGAGCATTAGTCAGTTCTGCGCAAGGTACAGTGTGGTACAGTTTGGTCTATAGTTTGGTCATAAACGTTGACGGGGGTTAGGAAGAGATGAGGATGGGAGTCAGGATCTGAATGCAACGGTGAAGAGGTAGGTCTTCAACCTGGATTTGAAGATAGCCAGGGAGGATGCCTGGCGCACAGACGCAGGTAGGCTGTTCCAGGCGTAAGGTGCAGTAAGGTGAAAGGAGAGCAGTCGGGAGTTTGCGATGTAGTTGAAAGGCATTGATAGAAGTAATCTGTTAGCGAAGCACAAATTTTGAGAGGGGACGTAGGGAGAGATAAGAGATAAAAGGTATTGAAGGGCCATAGAGTGAATGCATTTATATGTCAGCAGGAGAAGCTTGAAATGGATACGGAACTGGACAGGGAGCCAGAGAAGCTACTTGAGAAGAGGAGTAATGTGGGCATGGCGAGGCTGGCAGAAGATTAGTCAAGCAGTGTGATTTTGTATAGATTGAAGGGGAAGGAGGTGGTTCACGGGAAGACCAGCGAGGAGTAGGTTGCAGTAATCGAGGTGAGAGGAGATTAAAGAGTGGGCAAGCGTTCTGAAAGTGTGTTCAGAGAGGAATAGGCAGATTTTGCTGATTTTGTAGAGAAAGAAGCAGCAGGTCTTCACTACGAGCTGGATATGAGCGGAGAAGGAGAGAGAGGTGTCAAAGATAACTCCTAGATTGCGGGCCGAGGGAACAGGAAGGATAGTAGATCCATCCACATGGATTGAGAGAGGGGGAAGTGGGGGGGAGGAGTTAGGTGGAAACACAAGGAATTCAGTCTTGGCTGTGTTCAATTTCAATTGGCGATGAGACATCCAGGCAGCGATGTCCGAAAGACAGGCAGAGATCTTGGACTGAGTTACCGGAGAAATATTAGGTGTAGAAAGGTAGATTTGGGAGTCATCGGCATAGAGATGGTATTGAAAGCTATGGGAGGAGATAAGCACACCAAGGCCTTGGGTATAGAGAGAGAAGAGGAGGGGGCCCAAGACAGATCCCTGGAGTACACCTACATGGAGCGGGGTAGGGGAGGAGGAGGAGCCACCAGAGCATACACTGAATGAGCGATGGGAGAGGTAGGAGGAGAACCAGGATAGTACGGAGTCCTTGAAGCCAAGCGAGGAGAGGGTGATGAGGAGAAGGTCATGGTCAACGGTGTCAAAGGCAGCAGAAAGGCCAAGAAGGATGAGGATAGAATAGAGGCCCTTGGATTTAGCCAGGAACAGGTCATTTGTGACTTTTGTAAGTGCCTTTTCAGTAGAGTGTAGGGGACGGAAGCCGGATTGAAGTGGGTCCAGTAGGGCCTGGGAGGTGAGGAAGTCGAGGCAGAGATGGTGGACTGCTCGTTCTAATAGTTTGGATATGAAGGGAAGGAGGGAGATGGGTCGATAGTTAGAAGGGCATGTGGGATCAAGTGACGGTTTCTTGAGGAGGGGTGTGACAACAGCATCTTTGAAGTCAATGGGTACAGTTGCAGTGGAGAGTAAAAGGTTGAGGATATGAGTGATGGAGGGGACAATGGTGAGGGGGATGGAGCGTAGGAGATGGGTGGGGATAGGGTCTGATGAACAGGTGGTGGGTTTGGAGGAGGACAGAAGGAGTGTGGTTTCTTCTTCAGAGATTGGAGGGAAGGAGGAGAGGGGGGCAGAGGGAGTATGGATGGGGGAGGAGAATTGGGGAGGAGGGGAGGTAGATGGGGGGTAGGGAATTGGAGGGTAATCTTGTGGATTTTGTCGTGGAAGTAGTCGGCTAGGGTTTGGGCAGAAAGGGAAGGTGGGATTGGGGGCGGGGGGATCTTGAGGAGAGAATTGAGGGTATTAAAGAGACGGTGAGGATTAGAGGCAAGGGAGTTGGTCAGATGGATGTAGTAATCTTGTTTGGCAAGTGCTAAGGCTGACTGGAAGGAGCCAAGCATGAATTTGAAGTGTAGAAGGTCTTCTGGGAGCAGGATTTGGACCAAACTCGTTTGGCAGAATGGGTGCAGATGCGTAGGTAACGGATTGTGGGTGAAAGCCAGGGTTGGGGAGTAGATCGTTTGACAGGACGTGGGGTGGGAGGGGCAAGAGAGTCAAGGGCTGAGGATAATGTAGCATTTTATGAAGATAATGCCTCATCGACAGACTTGGAGGATAAAATGGAGGAAAGAGATGGAGAGATGGTGGAGAGAGAGTCATTACACCATTTCAACTTTTCACAGGTTTGATTATACCGTTTTACAATTTGTTTTCAATCTGTGTGTATTCATAGTATTCTGTTTTCATGGTATTAGCTATTTACAGGCAGGATAGAAGTGTACTGGTGTGGATTGGGAGGAATGGTTAATAGTGCTAGGTTGGGTGGAGATTCTCAGGTCCCATAGGTTTGCCAAAGTGCTCAGTGAATAAGTATGTCTTTAGATCTTTTTGAAATTTAAGCAAATTGGTGTTGGATCTTAAGTTCTCTGGAAGATTGTTCATAATATTGGGGCACTAAGGGAAAATGCTCTGTTATTTGTAACACGGTTCGTCTTACAATACTCTGATGGAACAGTCAGGGTGTTTTGAGTATAACCTCTTTTTAAACAATCATTAGGGAATATTTTAAGGAGATTGGAGAGATATGATGGTGATATGTTCTTTATAAGTTTAAATATGGTCTGATCATCTAGTTCTACTTGAGTCCACTACTTCAAAGGCAATATTAAGTTGTATAAATATCCAAGAAATCATTCACTTCAAAGGCCTACTAAACTGTATTTCCAGGGCATAAAACCTTTATTAAGGAAATTTTTTAAAGCATTTTACTGGTGCAAAACATGTTTCACATGCAGAAGAAGGCTATTACAAAGCGCTGTGTAGGTATATGCACCTAAAATGTAGGTGTGCCAAAAGACTGAACATACTTTAATGTTGACTTTGCTTAGGAATTCCTAGGGGTATAATTTGAGTGAAACTGGGATGAAGTTGAAATGTACCTGCAAATTTTATAAGATGTACGTGATATTCGCCTTTTCAGAACATATGTAAATTTGTACAAGAGCATTTGTGTGCTATTGGAGATGGTTTTGGGAGCCTATGTACATAGGTTGCATTCAGGTGATGGTAGCTTGAAAAGGCATCTGGAGATGATCCATAATGGAATGGAGGCCATTTGCTAAATAGAACAACATAAAAGATGCAGAATAAATAACAGACCTACCCCTGAGACACATTATTGTGAAACCTAGTGCTGAGTCAGGCTTAAGTAACAGTGTTTTTTTTAATGTAGCAAATAAGGAGTGTGCTCTTGTTATGTGATTGCTTGACCCCTTGCAGAGTACCAGGAGTCACCATTTTGGACCAGGGGAAGGTGAATCTGGGAATAATTCTGTCCCTTCACTGGCCTCTAGGGAACCCCAGTAAGAGCTGGTAGGTTATCAAAGGGTTGGGGTTGCTCTGGTTTTTTTTTTTTGGGGGGGGAGGGGGTGTCAAGATACGACCTAGTGCTCTGAGTTGGGTGTTAGCCCACAGGAAGGACAGTAATTGCATCAAATGCAATGCAAGGTCCTATTCATACCCATAACCCACCCATTATCCATCTCTTTCCTGCTTACTATTTTATTTATTTATTTATTTTATTTATTTAATAGTTTCTTCTATACCGCCCCTTCCAGAGATCAAGGGCGGTTTATATTGAACAGTTAACAAATTTTGTATACTTCTGTATACTTTACATGGAACATGGTATTAACTATATGGAACATGGTTTTAACTATATACAGGTAATAATACATAAAACATAACAGAACTAAATTACAAAAGGTTATTTACAAGAGCAGTAAAAACAACAGATTGGGTAAGACTTTTGCGTGTTGGGTAAAGTGTGTAAGTAATGTAGTGTAAGGTTTTCTTGTGTTAGTCGTTTGTCCTATCTTGGGTGCTGTGGATGTGTTTTTGTGATTGTTGGGGAGAGGTTCTCTGTTGATAGGGGATTTCAAAATGGTTTGTGAAAAGGTAGGTTTTAAGTTCTTTTTTGAATTGATAAAGGTCTTTTATCATGCGAATGGTTAGTGGTAGATCATTCCAGAGAGAGGGGGCAGCGAAGGAGAAGGCCCTATCACTTGTAGTTGCTTTAGTTTTTCTGATGGTTGTTTTTATGTTGAGGGAATGGATTGCGTTTTGTCTGCACATTCTAGTTTCTGATGGCGGGTGTATTAGGGTAGACAAATGTGAGGGAGAGATGTTATTAAGGAGTTTGAAGGTAGTTAGGAGGATTTTGTATTTTATTCGGCTACTTATAGGGAGCCAATGCAAGTCTAACAGTATTGGGGTGACATGGTCTGTTATTTTAGCTTTTGTGATCATCTTGGCGCATATGTTTTGGGCTCTTTGTAGTAGGTAGATGCTCTTTAGCGGTAAACCAATTAGGAGACTATTACAATAATCAAAGTGGGGGGTGATGAGGGTATTGACTACTGATCTAAAATCAGGTGTTGTATTGTCTTGAGTCTATAGAATATCGTTTTTACTGTCTGTTTTATGTGGGGAAGCATGGTGAGGGAGTGGTCTAATATTAGTCCCAGGTACTTTACCTCCTTTTTAACAGGTATAGGTGTGTTGTTGATTGAGATTGTTGCTGGGTAATTGTAATCGGCGTCTGGCTTTCCTGTTACGAACATTGCTTCTGTCTTTTTAAGGTTGATGCTTAGATGGTTGTCTTTGAGCCATGTGGTGGTCTCATTCATGCATATGAGTAGGTTGTCATAGTTGGGGTTGTTAGTGTTTATGGGGATGGACAGCATAATGTCATCCGTATATATAAAATGGTTGATTTTATGTTTTTTTAATATATTTGTAATGGGTTGTAAGTACAGGTTGAAAAGGAGGGCGGAGAGGGCTGAGCCTTGGGGGATACCCTGACCTTGAGGGAAAGTTTCAGATGTTTCTTGACCCATTTGTACCCGTATTAATCTATGTGAGATGTATGACTTGAACCATTCAAGGACAGTCCCTCCTATTTTTAAATTTTCTAGTCTATTGATGAGTGTGTTGTGATTGATGCTGTCAAATGTGGCAGATAGATCTATGAAGAGGAGTAGGAAACCTTGGTTATTGTCATTAGTGCCTCTGATGAGGAGGTCCATCAGAGCGATTAGGAGAGTTTCAACTCCATGGAAGGGGCGAAATCCAAACTGATGAGAGTCAAGGAGTTTGTGTTCATCAATATGGTCCTGTAATTGGAGTTGTATGGTTTTTTCTATTATTTTGGCAATGAGTGGTATGCTAGCTATTGGTCTGTATGAGTTTGGGTCTTTTGGGTCTAGTTTGTTGTTTTTTATAATAGGGCAGATCGAGGAGAGTTTTAAGGTGTTGGGCATAATGCCTTGAGATAGTGATTGGTTCACTATGTATTCTATGTTTTCCGCAAGGAAGTCCTTAGTAGATTTGATCCATGATACCGGGCATGGGTCGAGTGGGGAGGTTGTGGTGTTGATCATTGTAAAAATTTTAAGCAGGTGTTTTCGTTCAGCCATGTGGAAGGTTGTCCATTCATAGTTATTGTCGTTATTTGATTTTATTATGGTTGGGGTATGGGGTTTTTCCTTTAGTTTTTTAGCAAAGTGTGATGCTAGGGTTTGTATATTTATCGTGTCCTGGTTAGGTTCTGGGTTGTGTATTTTTGTTAGTGTTTTCACAATTGAGAAGAGTTCTCTTGGTCGGTTAAGAGCGAGATTTATTACTTTGACATAGTAGTCCCTTTTTGATTTGTTGATTGCATTTTTATAGCTATTAAGTATGTTTATGTATTTGGTTTTGTTATCATTTGATCTTGTTTTTCTCCAGATTCTTTCCTGTTTTCGTAGTTGCTTTTTTAGTAGGGCAAGGTCTTTTGTGAACCATTTTTCTGATTCTTTGACTCTCTTCTGCGTGATATGTGTAGGGGTGGCTGCTTAATGGATTGTTTGGTTCCAATTCTCTATAACTGAGTTGATGTCCATTAGGTTTGTAGTGAGCTTGGGTAATACCTTTTCAAGGAATGTCTCGTTATCGAAGCGGGTAAAACGTGAGTCGTGTGATGTTGTATTTGTAGCTTTTGAGGGTGTTTGTGTAAGGAGGTGTAAGGTTATCAAGTGATGATCAGACCATGGGACTTCTGTTATTATTGGGGGAGAGTATACTACCTTCTTACTGCCATGGCAAGCAGTTACTGTTCAAATAAGTGCACAGTAAGTGCTGCAGCTTTGCAGTGACTGTTATCATGGTCACAAAGTAATTCACATGGTAACTGCTTACAGTATTACACTTTAGTAAATGGGACTACAAGGGGTATGTTTACTAAGCTACACTACCTATTAATATGTTGACAGCATACACTATCAGTCTGTTTTAATGAATAGTGCAGGCAAAATGCAGCTAGCACAGGGCCCTGCTCTAAAACACCCACACTACCTTGGCAGCATGTGTCTGGGTGATGCTTGGGCAGGGCAAAGGGTATTCCTGTCATAGCGCCGCTAGCGTGGGTCTTGAAAGCCCATACTGCCAACACAGTGGGAAGCAGCTACAACCAGCACAGTGGGTGGTGGTAGTGGCTCCCTGCGATGGTAGTTACATGGTAAGTTGTACTAGATACAGGAGGACAGCTGTCTCCAAACACCCACATCTAGCACAGTGTCCCATACTAGTAATGCAGTCTCAAAAATGTAACTAGATTTATTTACAACTGCTACCATGATGGCTGGCCAGTAGCCTTCCATTTTCCTACCTGGTTCTCTCCCCCCCCTCCTCACCCCCCCCCCCCGGGAGGGGGTGACATTGGGATGGAGCAGAGGCCCTGCTGGGCCAACAATGCCAGTGTAAGAGTTCTCAGCTCTTCCTGGATACTCTCCAGGTGGCCCACCATGAGATCTTGGGCTCAGGCTACAGACGCAAAGTACTACTGTAGCTCATATCATAGGGCCTATAGATGCAGCAGGATATCCTGTATGCTTGGGCTCAGGGGAGCCTTGTGGTGAGGCACCATTGATGCCACATATGAGTACCCCAGATGTGCACCAGACTCCAAACACTATTGCACATTGGGGCTGCTACTCTTGCCCATTCCCACCCCCCTTCCTCCCTCCTCCCTGCCATCCTCTGTGGGTCCCTCCCATCCCTCCTCCCACACCTCTTTAACCTCCACCATCCTCCTCTCCCTCCTCCTACAACCCCCCTCTCACCCCCACTGACCTCCCCTCCCTCATCCCACAACCTCCCTTCTTTTCCACTGCCCTCCCCTTCCTGCTTCCATTGATCCCCCCTCCCCACTTCATCTTTTACCTGCTGGCCTCCCTTACTCAGTCCCCAAAGCTTTGGGTGCGAAGCACTCCAGTGGTTCTTGGGTGCCCCACTCTGTTGGGCATTGATGTCTGGCCATGTAGGCAAGGGTGGCCAGTCCTCCATATGGGTCCAAATAGCCAGCGTAGTGCAGCTGCAGCAGGCATGGCTCCATGGGGGTCTCATCCAGCATCTCCTCTTCCTCCTCCCGCGAGGTGTCAATAACTAGTCTCCCACTGCTGCTGCTGCTGCCATTGCTGCTGCTACCCGGTTCCCCCCTTCCTTTCTGACAGCTGTCCTTGGGCCTTTTCTCTTGCAGGCACTGTGGGGCCCTCCGTGCTGCTTGCTCCTGTGCTGGAGCATCTTGGTCTGTGAATAGAGGGTTTCATGGAGTTAGTATCATGGGGTGTCAGCTCGCTTGTCTGCTACCATGCACCCCCCCAAAAAAAAAAAAAATCAGGATGGAGTTGGTGCAGAGAGTGGCTACCAAAATGGTCAGTGGACTGTCAAAAGGCATATGGGGACAGACTTAAAGATTTCAATATGTATACTTTAGAGGAAAGGTGGGAGAATGACGATATGATGGAGACATTTAAATACCTTCATGGCATAAATGCATAGGAGGAGAACCTCTTTCATTTGAAAGAGAGTTCTGCAATGAGGAGGCAAAGGTTGAAGATGAAAGGGGATAGACTCAGGAAGAATATGCAGAAATGCTTCTTTATGAAAAGAGTGGTAGATGTGTGGAATAGTCTCCCAGTGGAAGTAGTAGAGATGAGGGCAGCATCTGAATTCAAGAAAGCATGGGACCAACACAGAAGATCCCTAAAGGAAAAAAAGGGGACTGTAGTAGCTGGTATCGAAGGGCAGACTGGATAAGCTGTATGGTCTTTATCTGCCATCATATTTCTATGTTTCTAGTCATCTGTTTGTTGTGTTTATCTTTTTTCTTGAAAGATTGTTTGAGCAGGAACTGTACAGCTCTGCGTGTGCCTTGTAGCACTATACACTTGGAGGGTCATTCAAAAGGCTTTGTCATGGTTTGGATGTCTGCAGTCATGCACTGGGATGTTGAAATCACGGATACATCTCTGTATTCATTCCACAAATGCCCTTCGTTGATGTCTTCAATACAGGGATATTCATGTAGACATGGCAATGTGGTAGAGACATGTAGCCTAGTGGTTGGGGAGGAGTAGTCTAGTGGTTGGGGCAAGGTACTTCAGGCCGGAAGGTCAGGGGTTCAAATCTCACTAGAGGACAGCAACCTTGGGCCGGAAGGACTGGGGTTTCTAGTCCCACAGATGCTCCTTGTGGTCTTGGGCAAGCCACTTAACCCTCCATAGCCCATGTTCCCTGTAAGTATTAGTGTATGTGTCTCATAGCCCCGCGTGTTAAATGTATCCCCCAATTGTGTTGTGACCACTTTGATTGAAGGATAAGGCGGTATACAAAACTGTCTAAATAAATAAATGTCTGGGGAGAGGCAAAGGACTTACACATCCCCATTTCATCCCAGAAGCAGCAGCAACACCATCTGCAGGCACATGCATGTTTATTCATGCTTCAGGAATGAATAGATATCAGGAAAATGTTTTCACCTTAAAACAACTGGAGAGTGTAGCAAAGATGGAGAATTAAATGACTAGCTTTAGATTACAAAACCCTACACTGCAATTTGAACCCTGGTCCTCACAGCTCTTCAGCCATTACTTTAACCATTATGCTATTAGATGGTTTGGCTTTGAGCTGCTCTCCTGAGGACATCTACATAGGCATTTGATACACATGCATATTGGGCACATCCACGTTTCTGGAACTGTGCCTGAACTTGCATGCGCCTGCCTTTCTTTTCAGATGTTCTGGCTTTGACGTCCCAGATTGCACTTGGACGTCCCATTTGGAATGTGCCTCTTGATAAATAGTAGGAGTAGTCGTAGTAAATCCAAGGCTGTCTGTGAGTGGAGCAATAGTGGTTATGGCAGCTATCTGGTCAGCGGCTGACCTAACTTTATGCAGTTTAGCTGTCTAGTTAGCGGCTCAATATCACTGCTGACCAAATAGCTGCCATGATCACTAATGAAACTGGATATTGGCGATGGACGCTGGATGGACTCCAGTGCTGAATATCTAATTTTACTTTAAGTGGCAGCGGCCAAGTGCTTTATAAGTACTAGCCACCACTGCTGAATATTGACCCCATTGTAAACACACAGTTCAAATATTACAAATGGAAGGAAATGGACCTCAGCTCTGGACCAGCTGTGCTAACAGCTTCTCGCCAATCTTCTTATCACATCACTGGTCAGACAAAACCTTCCATATCAGTGCTTATTATTTACCAGAAAGGCCAAAGAAGTAATTATACACCTATAAAAGGTGAATCTTATCTTAAACACTGTGCTCTGTTTTTGCTCTAGCAACATGCTCTGATGCTGTCAGAATTTTTCATTAGCTTTGTCAGGGATTGTCGATCAAAAATACAGGAAAAAGCGTCATAATTTTGACATGCACCAAAAATTGTATAAATGCTCTATGCTAACTTATTAATCAAAATTTAAGATATCAAAAACTTAGGCAAATATACATAGACTCAGCCAACAGAGCAAAGTGACCCACTGGTATCCTAACCATGATTATATTTATATGCTGATTTTCCATGGATTGACTCACATACTTGCAGTCCAATGCAGTAGCAGTGTTACTAGAATTTTAACATATAGCTGCTCTCGTGGCTAATGTCAGCTGCTCGTGAAATAAAACATCATGCTCAATTCTCAAAATAACCCTAGCAAAATTACTTAGTGGAAAATATCTTCAACAGTTCCCTCTCACACCTGCTTGTTACTGTAAAAATGCCACTTATGCACACTAATGTATAAATAATGTATAAAGACAGGGGATAGAGAAAGAATAGATTCCTTGGTAGATATACTTTCAACCCAATTTAGGACCACAATGTCACTAAGACACTAGACATAAAAGGACTGATATTCAAATATGATTAGCAGCAGCTACTAAACATAAGCCTAATTCCACTAGCCATGGATTTTCAATGGTGTGTTTATGTGTGGGTGTCTGTATGTTTCTAATGGAGATGTACGTGTATTTAGTGTGCTTATGTGCTATGGGGGTTGTAAGTAAGAGCACTTTGTAAAGGTCTATGTAGTGTGTACTGTATGTGTGTGTATGTTTTGGAGGGTGAGGTAGGAGTGTGTGTGTGTGCATCTGTGCATGCAGATGTGTGTGTGCATGTAGGTGATGCATAAATGTGTAAGTGGTGAGTGTGTTTGCGTGTATGTGTCTCATAGTAGGTGTCAGTTGCCTTATTTGCATAGAAGTCCAAGCAGCAAAACAGCACATGCAAAAAACCTAAATACTGCATACAAATCTGAGCATTTTAGTATATCAACAATTATCATTCCTACTCATTCTCCCTGCTCTCCATTCCTGTTGCTTCCCTCCATTTTTATGCTGGGTCAGCCATCTTTCCTCTGTCATGACTGCTCATTACTGCTGCCAACTTAGTTTCTTCCCGCTCATATTACTGGTGCTTTGGTCCTGCACTCTGCTGCTTCAGCCCTCCAACCTGCAGCTGATCACCACTGCTTTTACTTTGGCCTTTCCCTGAGGCTGCTCTCTACTGCTTGCTTTATGCCTTCTATGCTCCGATGTTCACAGCAGCAGCCTGCTGCTATCGCAGTCCAGCTTACATCAAGCCAACCACTATTGGCACCTTTATGCAAAGACCAACCTTGCTGCTGTCTAGCAGCTCTATGACCTGCCTTCAAACTCAGCAGCACTATCACATACCCAAATAATCAGCAACTCCATCAGCATTGTGTCTCACAGGAATCAGAGCCATGCAGTGGTGGGACAAAAAACAAAGCTATGGAATCAGTGGAAGCAGAAATAGTCTGCCCAGAGAGAAAGGAGAGAAGAAACTGTGAGCAGCCTGATTAGAGAATAATGATAATGAAAAGGATAGAGAACAAAAGAATATGCTCTGTTAAAAGAGACAGGCAACAGAAAGTGGAAACTTGGGAAGGGAGATGTAGATGACATAAGAAGAATAAGGAAGGAAAAAAAGGGGAGATAAAAGAATGAAGGAGGCATTTTCAGCAGCAACAACCAGAACACTTAAAACCGGCTGGCCGTCTCCACTGATCAGATAGATAAATGGGCTACAGTTAGGCCAACTTTTTTTTTTACTTATTTTAATCTATTAGAGTTAACTGGCCAGTGACTCAATATGTCGCTGAATGGCTATACCCCTGAAACACCCCGATGCTAAGCAGTTAGTGTTGTGGCATTCAAGCTGGATAGGATGGAGCTATTCGGTGGCAGAAAAATGCTTCATATCCCACTGACCTGGGATATGTTAGTGAGAAGAGGAAAGGCAAAAGTGGCATTGTCAGACTCAAGGGTGCACGGGAGGAATATGTAGGAGCTGATAAGGATAAAGCCGAATTGCTTAACAAATATTTCTGTTCTGTGTTCACAGATGAAGAACCAGCAGCAGGACCTCAGAAAACACCCACAAACAGGAACAGAAGCGAGGGACATCTTGAACAATTTTCAGAAGACTGTGTTCGCGAGAAACTAGCTCAACTTAAAGTAGACAAAGCGATGGGACCGGATGGGATACACTCTAGAATACTGAGGGAACTTGGACGTTCTAGCAGCTCCACTGGCTGACCTTTTCAATGCCTTGTTGGAGTCGGGAGTGGTGCCAAAGGACTGGAGAGAGGCTCATGTGGTACCTTTACACAAAAGCGGAAGTAAGGATGTGGTTGAAAACTACAGGCCGGTTAGTTTAACTTTGTGGTGAGTAAATTATTGGAAATGCTGCTGAAAGAGAAAATAGTGAGGTTTCTGGAGTCCAGCAGATTACAGGATCTGAGGCAGCATGGTTTCACCAGAGACAGGTCTTGTCAGACAAATCTGATTGATTTCTTTAACTGGGTGACCAGGGAGTTGGACTGAGGGAGAGCTCCAGATGTGGTGTATTTAGATTTCAGTAAAGCCTTTGACACTGTTCCTCACAAGCGACTATTAACAAACTGAGCACGCTAGGGACAGACCTTAAAGTTACTGCTTGGGTTAGAAATTGGTTGGGTGGGAGGCAACAAAGAGTACAGGTAAATGGAGCTCACTCCGAGGAGAAGGAAGTTACCAGTGGTGTGCCCCAGGGATCTGTCCTTGGTCTGATTCTTTTTAACATCTTTGTTAGTGATATAGCAGAAGGCCTATCAGGTAAGGTTTGCCTCTTTGCGGATTATACCAAAATCTGCAATAGAGCAGACACCCAGGAAGGTGTAGATAACATGAGGAAGGATCTAGCTAAGCTTGAAGAATGGTCTAGAATTTGGCAGCTGGGATTTAATGTTAAAAAATGTAAGGTCATGCATTTGGGCTGCAGCAAACCAAGGGAGCAATATGGTATAGGGGGTGAAATACTTTTCTCCACTAAAGAAGAGTGGGACCTAGGTGTGATTGTGTCTGATGATCTTAAAGTAGCTAAACAGGTAGAAAAGGTGACGGTAAAAGCTAGAAGGATGTTTGGGTGCATACGGAGAGGAATGGCTAGCAGAAAAAATGAGGTGATAATGCCTCTGTATAAGTCTTTGATGCAACCTCATTTGGAGTTAAGTGTGCAATTCTGGATACCACACCTTCAAAAGGATGTGAACAGGATGGAGTCGGTGCAGAGGGTGACTACTAAAATGATTAGTGGTCTTCATTATAAAGCATATGAGGACAGATTTAAGGATCTTAATATGTACACCTTAGAAAAGGCGGGATAGAGATGATATTATTGAGATGTTTAAATACCTCCGTGGCATAAACGTTCAGGGAGAGAGCCTCTTTCTGCTATGAAGGGACATGGGATGAGGGTGAAGGGAGATAGATTCAGGAGTGATATGCGGAAATATTTCTTTATGGAAAGAGTAGTGGATCCGTGGAATAGTCTCCCAGTGGAGGTGGTAGAGATGAGAACAGTAACTGAATTCAAAAAAGCATGGGACAAACACAGAGGATCTCTAAAGGTAAAAAGTGGACTGTTGTAGTTGTTGATAAGGAAGGACAGACTAGATAGGCCATGTGGTCTTTTTCTGTCGTCATGACCATGATTTGAGAGTCAGAAGCTGTAAAGATGTCTTACGCATTGGAACATGGAACGTACGAAGCATGAACCAAGGGAAGTTGGAGGTGGTCAAGAATGAAATGGAACGTGTACAACTTGATCTGTTGGGTGTCAGCGAACTGAAATAGACTGGCATCAGGCACTTTGCATCAGATGAACACATGGTCTACTATGCTGGAAATGAAAGACAAAGAAGAAATGGTGCTGCATTTATAATAAAGAAGAAACTTGCAAGAACTGTAATGAAATACAATGCAGTCAGGGAACGCTTAATCTCTCTTTGTCTATGAGGAATGCCTATCAACACAACTATAAGTCAAGTATATGCCCCAACAACAGCTGCAGAAGAGAATGAAATTGAAGAGTTCTATGAACAAGTACAAGCTGAAACTGACAGAACATGCAAACAGGATATCCTGATAGTCATGGGTGAGTGGAACGCAAAAGTTGGCAACAAAGAAGAAGGCAAAGTAGTTGGAAAATATGGAGTTGGCAACAGAAATGAAGCTGGAGAAAGACTGATAGAATTCTGCAAGACCAACAATCTATTCATTTCAAACACCTTCTTCCATCAACACAAGCGGCGACTGTACACATGGACTTCACCCAATGGATTGTATAAAAATCAAATTGACTACATCTGTGGAAGTCAACGATGGAAAAGTTCTATAACATCAACAAAGACAAGACCTGGAGCTGACTGTGGTACAGATCATCAACTACTAGTATGCAAACTCAAGCTAAAGTTGAAAAGTTGAAAAAGAGAAAACCACTCATGAATGCAGCAAAATATGACCTTGAGAATATACCACTGGAATTTAAAGACTGCCTGCAAAATCGATTTGCTGCTTTAGATACAAATGACAGAGCTCCAGAAGAGTTATGGAATGACATCAAGAAGGTTGTGTTGGAAGAAAGCGAGAAGTCTCTACAAAAGGTGAAAAAGCAAAAAACAGCCAAAATGGATGAGGCAAGAAACTCTGAAAATTGCCCAGAAATTCAGAGAAGCTAAAGCCAGAGGAGAAAGAAAGACAATAACAGAACTCAACAGATTTCCAACGTGCAGCAAGACAGGACAGGAAAAGTACTACAATGACGCATGCAAGGAAATAGAAGCAGAAACTATTAGAGGAAGAACAAGATCGGCTTTCCTAAAGCTATGAGAGTTAAAGAAAAAGTTCTAGCCTCGAATAGGAATGTTACAAGATGCTCAAGGTTCTATGTTGAATGATGCTGAGAAGATCAAGAAAAGGTGGAAGGAATATACAGAGTTTATATACAGAGGAATATACAGAGGATAAAGTTCAAGTGCACCAACAGCCGTTTCAACCTGTACCTTATGATCGGGAACCATTGGTGATGAAAGAAGAAGTTAAAGCAGCATTGAAAGCCTTATCAAAGAACAAAGCACCAGGCATTGATAGCATTCCCATAGAAGTATTACAGCAATCTGATGCAGCTGTTACCGTACTTACAAGGCTCTGCCAAGAAATATGGAAGACAACATCGTGGCCAACTGACTGGAAAAGATCTGTGTTTATACCAATACTAAAGAAAGGTGATGCAACTGACTGTGGAAATTATCGCACAATCACTCTGATCCCACATGCCAGCAAGATTCTACTGAAGATTATTCAAAAGAGACTACAACAATACCTGGAACAAGAACTACCTGAAGTGCAAGCAGGGTTCAGGAAAGGGTAAGGAACGAGAGACATCATTGCAAATGTGAGATGGATCCTTGAAAAGACTAAAGAATACCAAAAGGATATCTATTTGTGCTTTATCGACTACAGCAAGGCTTTTGACTGTGTAAACCATGAGAAACTCTGAGCCACATTAAGAAGCATGGGTATACCAGAACACCTGATCATACTCTTTCACAATCTGTACATTGATCATGAAGCAACAGTTTGAATGGATCAAGGAGAAACAGAATGGTTTAAAATAAGCAAAGGTGTAGGACAAGGCTGCATACTTTCCCCCTACCTGTTTAATTTGTATGCAGAACAAATCATCAGAGAAGCAGGATTATATGAAGACAACAAGGTGTGAAAATTGGTGGAAGACTCATCAACAACCATCGCTATGCTGTTGATACCACATTACTGGCTGAAAGTGAAGATGATCTGAAACATTTGCTTCTCACAATCAAAGAACATAGTCTCAAAATGGGCCTGCACCTTAATGTAAAGAAGACAAAGATCATGACAACTGGCATAATCAACAGGTTCATCGTTGAAGGAGAAGAAATTGAAATCATGAACAACTTTAACCTACTTGGATCAACTATCAATAAAGAAGTAACAAGCAGTCAAGAAATCAGACGACCAGGGCCGGATTTACGTATACGCCATGTACGCCATGGCGTAGGGCCCACAGCCGGCAGGGGCCCACAAAAAAAGAACCAGTTTTTTTTTTTAAACTCAATTTAAAAAAAAAACCTGGTGGCTGCCGCCGCGGGGCCCCCTCTGCTGCCGCGGGGGCCCCGTCAACAAGCTGAAGCGGTGCGGTCGGGTCGGGTCGGGTCCGGTCGGGTCTCTCTCCCTCCCTCCCTCGCTGCAGGCTGCGAGAGACGCGAAGATAGAGCGTCTCCTCGCGTCTGTGTTAAGCCCGCAGGGGCTGATGGGATTTCCCATCAGCCCCTGCGGGCTTAACACAGACGCGAGGAGACGCTCTCCCTTCGCGTCTCTCGCAGCCTGCAGCCTGCAGCGAGGGAGGGAGAGAGACCCGACCGGACCGGACCGGACCGCTTCAGCTTGTAGACGGGGCCCCCGCGGCAGCAGAGGGGGCCCCGCGGCGGCAGCCACCAGGTTTTTTTTTTTAATTGAATTTTACTTTAGGCCGGGGGGGGGGTAGGACTGGTAATGGGCTATGGGGGGAGGGTAGGACTGGTAATGGGCTATGGGGGGGGGTAGGACTGGTAATGGGCTATGGGGGGGTAGGACTGGTAATGGGCTATTGGGGGGGCTGGGGCTGGAAATGGACTGGGGGGTTTAGTGATGGTAATGGGATATTGGGTTGCTGGGGCTGGAAATGGGCTGGGCTGGGCTGGGCTGGGGGGTTAAGGCTAGAGGTGGGCTGATGGGGTTAGGACTGGTAATGGACTGTGGGCTGTTGGGGGGGCTTAGAACTGGCAATGGGCTTTGGGGGGGGTTAAGCCTGGTATTGGGCTGTGGGCTGTTGGGGCTGTCTGGTTATGGGCTATGGGGGGGCTAGGACTGGAAATGGGCTGGGGGGTTAAGACGAGGTGGGCTGATGGGGGTAGGACTGGTAATGGGCTGTTGGGGGGGGTTAGAAGTGGTAATGGGATTGGGGGGTGGTTAAGACTGGTAATGGGCTGTGGGCTGTTGGGGGTTGTCTGGTAATGGGCTATGGGGGGCTAGGACTGGAAATGGGCTGGGGGGTTAAAACTGGAGGTGGGATGATGGGGTTAGGACTGGTAATGGGCTGTGGGCTGATGGGGGGGTAGGACTGGCAATGGGCTATGGGGGGCTGACTGGAAATGGGTTGATGGGGTTAGGACTGGAAGTGGGCTGATGGGGGGTTAGGACTGGTAATGGGTTATAGGGGGGGCTTAAACTGAAAATGGGGTGATGGGGGGTTAAGGACTGAAAATGGGGTGATGGGGGGTTAAGGACTGTAAGTGGGGTGATGGGGGGGCTAGGACTGGTATTGGGTTGGGGGGTTGCTAGGACTGGAAATGGGCTGATGGATGGCTAGGACTGGAAATGGGCTGATGCAGGGACTAGAAGGGAATGGATGCTGGGTGAGGCTGGAACTAGAAGGGAGCTGATGTTGGGGGAGGATTAGAATGGGATGGGGCTGGAAGAGTAAAATGGAGAAGGGAAAAATATTTTGTGTGGGAGGGATAAAAAATCTACAATTGGCCGGGTATTGGGAGAGTAAGTGGGGATTGAGGATGGAGGGGTAAAATTTGAGTGGATGAAATAGGAATGAGGAAAGAGCAAAAGGAGAAAGATTAGTATGTTAAAGCAGATGTAGAGAGAGAATGGAAAAAAATCTAGAAGAGAGAAGAAAGGACAAATGGACAGCAGACGATGGAGAGTTAGCAGAAGACACGAAGAAACCAGAAGAAAGTGGCTGGAGCAATTGCAGCTGAAAAAAATGCACAAAAGGTAGAAAAATATCTCTTTATTTTGAATTTATTAATTGGAATATGTCAGCTCTGGTAAATGTGCATCATTAACATCTGCGCTTTGTTTAGTACAAGAGCAAATTAATGTATAGTTTTATTTCTACAGTGTTGTACATTCCAAGTTTGGCTTTTGGGATTCCCAGTTTAATTATTGTCTTCCTATTTCTAAATTGTGATTACTTGTTTGGTGATGGTCTATGTTCTGCATGTGTAACTGAGCTGAGGTGTTCTGTTTATATAATTCCTATTTGACATTGCCACTTGTTCTCTTTCCCCAGTAGGTCATGTATTGTTGTTCTCTGAAATGTATTGGTTTAATATTTGCAGTGTTGCCTTTTGATTGGTAGAGTATGGTGCTTTGTGAGTCCTGGTAGTGCTGTTAGGATACGGCGGGTTTACTATGGGCAGTGTTTGTAGTAGTTCCTAATGTGTCTGGCAGTTGGCACTGGATTATAGTAATGTAGAAATCTTTTAGTCTTTCTTTATCCATACACTCATTAAGAGGCACGTTTACTAAAAGTTAGTATATGGTAACATTATGCAAATATTTATGCAAATGAGGCCCCTTATGCAAATGAGGTCCGCACCCCCCTTGGGCCGCCCCTGCTGGGGGCCCACAATTTTTGTTGGCGTAGGGCCTCACTCAAGGTAAATCCGGCCCTGCAGACGACACATTGCTCTTGGCCGAATGGCTATGAAAGACCTAGATAAGATTCTCAAGAGCAGAGATGTCTCTCTCCATACAAAGATTCGACTTGTTCAAGGCATGGTATTTTCAATAACATCATATGGATGTGAAAGCTGGACAGTGAAAAAGATAGACAGGAAGAAAATTGATGCCTTTGAATTATGGTGCTTGCGGCGAATACTGTGTATACCATGGACTGCCCGAAGAACAAACCAGTCGGTACTAGAGGAGATCAAACCTAAGCTTTCTTTAGAAGCTCAGATGACAAGACTTCGACTTTCATACTTTGGACACATCATGCGAAGAGAGAGATCATTAGAGAAAGACATCATGCTTGGCAAGATAGAAGGTAAACGCAAAAGAGGAAGGCCAGCAATGAGATGGATCGATACAATAACAGTAGCTACGGGTACCAGTCTGTCAACAATGAGCCGCCTGACTCAAGACCAAACACAATTTAGGATAGCTATCCAGAGGGTCGCCATGAGTCGACTCCAACTCGACGGCACTTAACAACAACAACATGACCACGATTTAACTGAAATTTTTGAAAGAAAATAAATTGGGAAAGATTTAAAAAAAAAATCGAAGGGAGGTGATTTTAGAAGACTTAAGGAGCTTTTTTTATTGTGTGAGGATTTTGCACTTAACACACATTTAGCACTAAAACTAACATGTGTTAAGTGCAAGCCTCCCTTCTCTATTTCTCTGGATAATACTATACTCCTCCCTGTTTCTTTAGTTCACAATGTTTGGGTCATTTTTAACTCTACTCTCTATTTCTCTGCACACATCCAACAGATAGATAAAATCTGTTGTTTCTTTCTCTATGACATCAGCAAAATGTGTCCCTTCTTTTCTGAAAACACTATAAGACCCTTTCCCACTCTCCAGTCACCTCCCATCTTGACTATTGCAATCTGCTCATTGCTGGTCTCCCTCTGAATTATCTCTCTCCCATACAGTCTGTTCAAATCTCAGCTGTACAGCTTATCTTTCCCCAGTGTTGCTATGCTCATGTAATCCTTCTTCTGAAGTCACTTCACTGTCTCCCTGTTTCCACATCCAGTTCTAAGGTGTCCTACTGATACAAGTGCATTCATTCTGCAGTTGCCCACTACCTTTCTTCCCTTATGCCATCCTACACCCCTCCTCAGGAACTCCGCTCCTCCGGCAGCTATCTGTATAAATACCACACTTTGTTCCTTCCACCTTGCTGCTCCATATGCCTGGAACAAACTGAGTCAGTACATTGGGATCCTTTTCTAGCCCTATTCATATCCAGGCTAAAAACTCACCTCATTGAGGTTGCTTTTGGATCATGATGCTCTTCACTCTTTTGTTCACCATTTATGTGTATCTGGAGGAGTGGCCTAGTGGTTGGGGCAAGGTACTTCAGGCTGGAAAGTCAGGGGTTCAAATCCCACTAGAGGGCAGAAACCTTGGGCCAGAAGGACTGGGGTTTCTAGTCCCACAGGTGCTCCTTGTGGTCTTGGGCAAGCCATGTAACCTTCCATAGCCCATGTTCCCTGTAAAATGGTTATCTCCAAGTTATAATGCCCTGTTCAATGCAATTTCAGTTTGTTCAATGTAAACCAAACTGATGCAGAATAGCACTGTATATAAGAGAATGTAAATAAATAAAAATCTTACTATACTCTAGTCCCCAGTTTTGTGGCGTTCTTCATCTTGATTAGTTTGTAAGCCCTGATAGAAACATATCAAATACCATAGAGTCATGTTTTTCTTTAGAGATCCTCTGTTTGTCCCATGCTTCCTTGAATTCAGATACTGTCCTTGTTGTCTCTACTACCTCCACTGGGAGACTATTCCACACAAGAATAGTCTCCCAGTGGAGGTAGTAGAGACAACAAGGACAGTTTGCATGAATCCTTCATGGAGCCTCTAAGAGAACCCACATCACTCCAATACTGAAACAGTTACATTAGCTGCCTATACAATCTAGGATCTCTTTCAAGATCCTAACTATGACTCATAAAGCGATCAATAACTACTCTGCGTCTGCTATCACTGACCTGATATCAATTACACCCCCTAATTGAGCAAGGAGATCGACCGCCTCCAACTCTCTCGTATTACTGAAGGCAATCACGAAGTGCTCTCAAGTCACTAGATCCAGAGCCTTCTCCTACTTTGTACCATCTTGTTGGAACGCCCTACCATCTGGCATCAGAACCATCAGTGACCTCTCCCAGTTCAGGAAGGCACTGAAGCATCACCTATTTCTGCAGCACTACGATGTTTCGGATACCCCCCCCATACCAACCCACCACCACACTCCAGGCCAACACCTAAACCCATGCACTCCACATTCTTAATCTGCAGAACTGTAATCTCACTTCGCACCTCCTCTCACCAAGAGAAATTTACCTAGTTTCACGTAACTCTACATATAGCTGCATGTAGTTGCTTTGTACATAGTTCTCATGTTCACTGTTTCACTGTTCAAGAAACCTGTTTCATGTATATCCAAGTTTATTTTACCTGTTCATTGTAAGCACAGATCAATTACACAGGTACACTACCAAAAAACTGCCTCCAGTTTTGCAACTGATTCCTATAGATGTTGGGGTGCTGAATCCAGGAAAAATAGCCAAAATGTTCCATCACGTCATGTTTTCTTGCAAAATTAGATTTCTTACCCATATAAGGAATGTTCACATAATTTCTTTTTAGCCGACTGCAGTTTATTTTCTTGGCCCAAAATAGAGGTTGTAATGGTTAACTAACTAGAAACACTCCCTCATGATATTTTAGAGTGTTTTGTATTCATTTTATACATTAACAGGACAATTGGGAGGCGGGGGGCTAAATCCAGTACTCGCGCTGGCGCATGTTCTTTCCTGTTCGCCTCGCCTCGTTCGCTCGCTCAAACACGGTGGTTGCGACATGAACGTTCCTGTCAAATTTCAGTTTCTTGCAAGTTCATTATTACCTTTTGTTTGCTCAGTCGTAATCCAGCTTTATTCCGAAGTGGTTCACTACAGTTGTAGTTTGCAGTGCTGTGTATTTGTGATGGCTCACAGAGCCAGAGGTTGCGTCAACTCTCCGGACAGTTTTTGTTTTATTTGTGGGGAATATACCGTGAAAAAGCGGCAGAGGAACATTTCTGCATTTATTAAAAAAGTATATTTCGCCTATTTCGGTTTGAAGTTAGGCGATCAAGACAAACCGTGGGCTCCTCACAAAGTGTGCAAGACATGTGAGGAAGATCTACGCTTATAGATGAAAGGTAAAAAACAAGCATTTCGTTTCGGAATACCTATGATGTGGCGTGAACAAAGAGACCACAGCAGTGACTGCTATTTTTGCTCTTGCATTGTGAAGGGATACAACTTAAAAAATAAGAACGTAATAAGTTACCCCAACCTTCCCTCAGCAATTAGGCCTATGCCTCATAGCAACGAAGTACCTGTGCCTGAACCACCAAAATCTTTGGATCATATTTGTGTGGACGGTTCTGATCATGATGAGACTCATCAGATGGCTTTTCCCGATGAGTCCAGTACTTCCGAGTTTGAAACTGAACCAGATCCGAAACCTGAACTTTTCTCTCAAGCTGAATTGAATGATTTAGTCCGGGATTTAGGACTCCCAAAAGATGCTGCCCAACTGCTAGGTTCTCGGCTTAAACAGAAAAATCTATTGTCACCAGGAACAACTTTTTATTGGTACCGCAACCGTGAGACACAATTTTTGAAGTATTTCAGCAAAGAGGAAGATTTGGTATTTTGCAACGATATATACGGAGTGATGGAAAAGTTTAAACTCAAGTATGATCCTGCTGAATGGCGGCTGTTCATTGATTCATCAAAAGACAGCATAAAAGGTGTTCTTCTTCATAATGGCAACACATTCGCTTCAGTTCCTATTGCTCACTCAGTTATTCTCCAAGAAAAATACGAGAATTTGGCCCTGATTCTTCAGAAGATTCGTTATGATGAGCATAAGTGGATGATTTGTGGAGACTTTAAAATTCTATCCATGCTATTAGGGCAGCAATCCGGTTTCACCAAATATCCCTGCTTCCTTTGCTTGTGGGATAGCCGGGCCCGCGACCTACACTGGGGGAAAAAAGACTGGCCAATTCGGGAGTATTTGAGACCCGGTGAGAAAAATGTTCTTCATGAGAGCTTGGTACCTCGTGATAAAATTCTATTACCACCTCTCCACATTAAGTTGGGTCTCATTAAGCAATTCATCAAGTCCCTTCCAAAAGATGGTGAGTGCTTTCGGTACCTTTGCTCAAAGTTCCCCCGACTTTCTGAAGCAAAGCTAAAGGAAGGAGTGTTTGTTGGCCCTGATATAAGGAAACTCATTTCAGATGGAGCATTCGCTGAAACGATGTCTGAGAAGGAAAAAGAAGCCTGGGATTCCTTCAAGGATGTTGTTCTCAAATTCTTGGGGAACAGGCGGGATGAGAACTATAAGGATATTGTTGCCAGGATGCTCAATGCCTTCAAAGAACAAGGCTGTAACATGAGCCTGAAAGTCCATTTCTTGCACTCCCATGTGAACTACTTTCCCGAAAACTTGGGGGCGTACAGTGAAGAACAAGGTGAAAGGTTTCACCAGGACATCAAGGACGCAGAGAGAAGGTACCAAGGAAGATGGAACACCACTATGATGGCTGATTTCTGCTGGTTGCTGCTGCGGGAAACCCCAGATGAAAAATACGCCAAGCAGCGCACCAAGAGAAGCATTCGGGGGAAGAAGAAACGGGCCCACCAGGAGATTGATTGACCCAAGAATGACTTTAAAATCTAAACTGTGTTGACAAATATCGTGTTTTTACTAAACTTTGAAATAAAAATTTGCTAGTTATTACCACAGTGTCGGATCTCATTTATTAGAATTTTATTTTCACACCATCGGTGTTTGTCTTCATGTATTGCAATGGTGCGGTTTGCGTTTTCTATTCTTACATACATACCTGTACAACATTTTTTGCACATTTCTTTGCTTTGCTTTGTGTCTAACCTCGCTCTTATATGCTCAATGTTTGTGCACATGTATGTGGCTGTTTTAAGTGCAGACAATTTTGCTACCATCACAGTGTGTTTTGTTGACATTACTCTATTCTTATGTGCTGCCTTGTTACAATTTTCTTTATTCTTATTTGAATAACTACTAAACAATTAGTATAAAGAATTCATCCAAGAAACTTTTATCTCGATCGCACTCAATCTGAAACGTTCACCTCAAACTGCTAACCCAATGTAGCAAAACCTCTGTACGTGATGGAGCAAATTGGTTACCAGATTTGGATTCAGCGCACAAAAAAACGTAAAAATCAATCGAAACATTAGAGGCAGTTTAAAAAAAAATTTTTTTAGTGTACCTGTGTTATTTGTGACGTGTGGTTTTTATGTTCATTGTAAACCGCACTGATGTCGAATAGCGTGGTATAAAAGAAACTGTAAATAAATAAACAAATACACACATCTACAACTCTTTTCATAAAGAAACATTGCTGCATATTACTCCTGAGTCTATCCCCTTTAACCCTCATCCTATGTCCCCTCATATCAGAGCTTGCTTTCAATTGAAAGAGTCTCTCCTCTTGTGCATTTATGCCACGGTGGTATTTAAACATCTCTATCATATCTCCTCTAACCTGCCTTTCCTCTAAAGTATCATATTAAGATCTTTAAATCTGTCCCCATATGCTTTATAACGAAGACCATTGACCATTTTAGCAGCCACCCTCTTCACTGACTCCATCCTGTTTATATTGTTTGGAAGGTGTAGTTTCCAGAATTGCGTGAAATACTCCAAATAAGGTTACACCAGAGACCTATACAGAGGAACTGTCCCCTCCTTTTTTCTCCTGGTCATTCTTCTCCCTATGCACCCGTGGCTTGTGCCATCGCCTTTTCTATCTGATGATCAGGTACTGTTTCTTACATCTATATTTACAGGGCTGTGTATGCCTTTTGCACTATACAAAATGATAAGTAGTAGTAGTAGATAACTGTCAAGGCCATGGCAGCATGTTCCTAGCAGATAACGCATGGACGTGTACCCTAATGCACAGTGCAATGACCATGGATGCACCTAACTCCACCTACTGAGGTGGCATTAATTGCACCTGTACTAACTGCAACAATAACAGCGCTCATTATGCCCACTTTCCACCCGAGTGCATGACTGACAGTTAGTGCATAGGACTGAGCATGCGTGAAAATGCATGAAAACTGCTTTGTACACTTTAGCAAGAGTCTCTTAGGTGTGATTTGCATGTGCGAAAAAGCTAATCTAGGTGAGCCAATCACCCCGCTATTAAGTGACAACCCACATGCCCCAATGGAGATGGCTAAATCCAAGCACCCCCAGGGTGAGCATCCCATCTTCCAGGGAGCCTAGTAAGCTAGGTAGGCCCATGGACTACCTCATACCCTGAACATGGGGACCTAGAGACCAGTCATTGAACTCCAAGAGAACAAACTTCCATTCACTATTTGAAATGTTTGCTATATGCTCAGAGCCAATAGGCCTAAAACTTATCCTTCCAGGGTCAGGGTGAGCCCACAGGAACATAGCCCATGGCAGCGGCATTGCCCCCTAGGTACATGTATGCATTACTATGGACCCCCCATTCAGGGGAGATGAGGGTCTAAAAGCACCTTTTGAAGTCAAACTGTCACATTGCCAATATGTTAAACATTTCATTTGCATGCCTCACTCCCCATTGTACTTGGCTAGCTCCCAACTCTGGATATGTGGCTGAATCACCGAGCAGAGGCCCTGTCTCCTGAAATCCCCACAGCTCTCAATACCAGCATCCCTCTGACATCTATCCAGTGCATATGTCCAATAAAAACATAAATATTGGAGGGGTGGCGACACTGACAAAACTATTAAAAGACTGGAGCAGAGATACATTTTTTTATTGGACACCATGGTACCAAATGGACTAAATCTAGATAGGGATTTATCTGTTTTTCTTTGATTCCTATGGTTTATTTAATTCTATTTATTGGTTCTTAATTATTTATTAATTCTATTTATTTAATTATGTTTTTCTGTCTGTATAGTTCGTCTGGGTTATTTTAATGAGGCATGGTATGCACTGCCTATGGTTATTTAACACCCCCTTTTTTAATGTTCTTTTATTAGTAATCTCGTATGAGATACTTTCCAAAGGATCTTATTGGCATTTTTCATTGTTTTTATCCCTTTTATGGTTCCCTTTGGTTTTATTTGATATTTATTTATTTATTTACTTATCCATCTTTGAATTCTTTATAGGTTCTTATTGTATATTTGGGTTTTTATCTATTCATAGTTTGTTGCCCTTTGCGCTTCTTTCTGTCATGCTACAATGTGATACTGTTTCTTACCCTGGGATTTGAGATCCACACGTTTGAATGACTTCTTCATTTTACTTTGTTTTTTGTAATTATCATCATTGCGCCACGGTTTTAATTGCATAGTTGGCCATACACACGCATACACCCCCCCCCCCCTTTTTGTTTGGTCTTTCACAGCTTGTATAGCTGCACTCTCGTGGGGCGCCTCCGTGCATATATTTGGTTTACTATTGTTTTTTTAAATAAGCTTTTACTAAGCACTATTGCTTGTATACGTTTCACTTTTTACCTTTTTAACCTTATAGTACCCATGCGGGTGGTTTATTTTGACATTTTCATTAAGTACAAGTTTTCCCGCTCCTCCGAAGGTTGCCCCACCCCCTCTGGTTCCTTTTTCTTCACGCGCATGAGTGAGCATTTTTTTCACTGAATTCCTCGCAATCTGCATGCGGTAATTCTTGAAGTAAAGAGGTACAGTGTTCTTTTTAATGTTTATCATAATTTGCAGACTTGGTAGTTTATAATGTATTTCCAACGAAAGTTTTTTAACACTAGATGGCCAGCGTTTTAGTGCATTAAGTCTATGCGTGCGATCCTGTCTACATTTTTCTCTGCAGTGTTTTTAACACCTTTTTTAACAGTACCGCTGATTCAACACTATTCTTTGTGTGTGTAATTTCTACATATGGGACGTTCTGTAGTTTACAATCTGAGATATTTACAATGAAGGTTTTACACATCACATATGTTTTAATTTTGAGTCCATTTTGCTTAAAATTCTGTTTCTTAACAGTTTTAGCTCTCCTTCTTTTGTTCCTTACTCCCACCAACTCACTCCTGCCGTTCTTTAAATATAGATAGGTAATATCATACATCCTATTTTTTGATACAATAAAGCACCATTAGTTCCCAATTTGATTAGTGTGTGTCTTGTACGTCTCTTAGTTTGTACTTATCACATTATATTTGGTAGGTTGATTATTGCATTGTATAATTCTTGCTTTTAACCTCATTTGTTTTAACCCTTTCATTTATGTTTTATTAGTGTGACTGTGGTCTTATTTAATGCCTTAGAACAATATGATATAGGACCGTCTATTTTCTATAGTCTTCAACAAAGGTATTATGTTTTTATTCTTGAGCACATGTTTTCAGTTTAGTTCTGCATTATTTGTATATGATAAGTTTTTTATTTTGTTCATTAATGTTCATTGTTTTGAATTGTTTTTATCTATTTATTGTTTTATAGATAGCGTTTGTTGTGGTCTGGTTTTATGATTTTAAACATAGAAACATAGAAACATGATGACAGAAAAAGACCACATGGCCTATCTAGTCTGTCCTTCCATATCAACAACTACAACAGTCCACTTTTTACCTTTAGAGATCCTCTGTGTTGGTCCCATGCTTTTTTGAATTCAGTTACTGTCCTCATCTCTACCACCTCCACTGGGAGACTATTCCACGGATCCACTACTCTTTCCGTAAAGAAATATTTCCGCATATCACTCCTGAATCTATCTCCCTTCACCCTCATCCCATGTCCCCTCGTAGCAGAACTTGCTTTCAATTGAAAGAGGCTCTCTCCCTGAACATTTATGCCACGGATGTATTTAAACATCTCAATCATATTACCTCTATCCTGCCTTTCCTCTAAGGTGTACATATTAAGATCCTTAAGTCTGTCCTCATATGCTTTATAATGAAGCCCACTAATCATTTTAGTAGCCACCCTCTGCACCGACTACATCCTGTTCACATCCTTTTGAAGGTGCGGTCTCCAGAATTGCACACTATACTCCAAATGAGGTCGCACCAAAGACTTATACAGAGGCATTATCACCTCCTTTTTTCTGCTAGCCATTCCTCTCCGTATGCACCCAAGCATCCTTCTAGCTTCTGTCGTCGCCTTTTCTACCTGTTTAGCTACTTTAAGATCATCAGACACAACCACGCCTAGGTCCCGCTCTTCTTTAGTGGAAAAAAGTACTTCATCCCTATACTATATTGCTCCCTTGGATTGCTGCAGCCCAAATGCATGACCTTACATTTTTTAACATTAAATCCCAGCTGCCAAATTCTAGACCATTCTTCAAGCTTAGCTAGATCCCTCCTCATGTTATCTACACCTTCCTGGGTGTCTACTCTATTGCAGATTTTGGTATCATCTGCAAAGAGGCAAACCTTACTCGACAGCCCTTCTGCTATATCACTAACAAAGATGTTAAAAAGAATCGGACCAAAGACAGATCCCTGGGGCACACCACTGGTAACATCCTTCTCCTCAGAGTGAGCTCCATTTACTTGTACTCTTTGTCGCCTCCCACCCAACCAATTTCTAACCCAAGCAGTAACTTTAGGGTCCATCCCTAGGGTGCTCAGTTTGTTTATAAGTCGCCTGTGAGGAACAGTGTCAAAGGCTTTACTGAAATCTAAATACACCACATCTAGAGCTCTCCCTCGGTCCAATTCCCTGGTCACCCAGTCAAAGAAATCAATCAGATTTGTCTGACAAGACCTGCCTCTGGTGAATCCATGCTGCCTCGGATCCTGTAATCCGCTGGACTCCAGGAACCTCACTATTTTCTCTATCAGCAGCGTTTCCAATAATTTATATGTTTATTTTTTAGTCTATGCCTGACAAACCCCTGACGAAGGGTAACAAAACACGGCCTGTGTCGGGTTGTCAAGGAAATAATAAAGGCTTTGTCTTTCCACTCCTATCACGCCTTTGACTGGTTGACTACAGACTTGTGTGCCATGGAAGCATTGGGGCAGGGTGGGCTGGGCTGCAGCACTTGTTCGGTGGGGAAGTGACTCTTGGAAGGGGACACTGCTATGGCCGCCACATCCTCTGTTTTATTTTCCCAGTAGCAGTTGGATGACTGGACTACAGGTAGCATTAAAAGCAGTCATAGGCTAGCTGTCATCAGCAGACATGTTCACTGTCTGCCCCAATCCCACCCCAAACTTGCCCCATCACGCAAAGAGCAGTTAGCGCAGGACTTTTGTTATGCTGACTGTTTTTAATGCATGGTACCAGCTACCACAGGCCTGTGCTAGCAGTTAGCACATGCTAAAACACTTTAGTAAACATGGTTCGCTAGTAACTACAGGTCCCATTTTCTGAATAGGCCCTATTTACTAAAAACCTGCATTAATGACATTAGTTTTGTACTAACACGATAGCTCATTTAAGGAAATCTAACCCTAGAATATTGTATGGTATATTTTGCACTCTATATGCATACTATCCCTGAATGTAACTTGCCTTAATTTCCTGGAAAGGTGTGAGCCAAATACTACTAATAAATACATAAATGTGTGTGTGTATATATATATATATATATATATATATATATATATATAGGCATATTTTATAGTGCAAATGTGCTGCATATCCAATAGAGATTTAAAAATTGTAGTTGCAGAATTCTATGTGCCTTGCAGCAAAATCTACTGTCAGACTATTGCACAGAATTAAGGAAACTGATCTGCAGTTTCTGTCTAATTATCTTGTGTCCAGAATATCAATATGGATTCAGACAGCTGTCTACCAGTATACGAAGCTTTGCTGACCGGGAGCATTATTAGTTTGGTTTTCTATGTGGAGAAAAAAAATGAAACATCCATTAAGACTCGGCTTAGGAAACATTCCAGCAACCTGAAAACAGAGGGGTTAATATTTTGTGAAGCAGGCACATCATTTGCTATATTTTTAATGCTCTATTTCCTTTATGCCTGTGAAATTTGTGTCCTATGATAATGATGTCATCATTCCCATTTCATGCACAATTTGTTTCTCTAAACAACTCTTAACAACATGAGTCTCCCTTTCCTGCTGATTTTATTTGTGCCTTCACCCTCATGCCTCCAAGGTTTAGTGCCATTATTAATTTTTCTCAATTGCATGAGTTCTAAGCAGTGTTGGACAAGATTGCCACTGTGTATCTGCTATTTTCTACCTTAAAGAAATATCATATTCATTAGATGATTTTAATTATTGTAAGAATTTTTGTTCTGTACTTATAATCATATCATTTTCTCTGAAGGTATGCTTTTATCAATAATTATTGCATATTATGACGCTAATTAAAATGATTTGCTGGTAAACCTTTAGTTCATATGATTGAATTAGATGGTAAGTGGATGGGTATGTTGATCTCTGTGAGACTTGATTCACCCCTGAGGGTAGGGAGGGTGCTTAGACATATTAATGGCAAAAATTGTGTTTCTGCCGTAAAGAAATGCATATAGTTATATCCTCTATTTAGAAAAGGAAGTTGGGAGAATGTTCAGCTAGGAGGACTTGAATAAATACCCTGCACTTGTGTTTTTGGACTGCCTTCTCTCAGTGTTGAATACACTATCAACTTCCTTTGAATTCCATGTGTGGTACAAATGTGCTGATGGGGTGTATAAACAGAGTAGGTGCTGAATAAATACCTATTCCACCCTGTTAGTAGGCAGTTGTTGTCCATACAAATGAAAAATGTTGTTTTTAATGTTTTCAGTATGGTTTTTTTTTCTGTGAGAGATTCAGTGTCTACATTTTGGAACATAACATAAGATAAACCATACTAGGCCAGACCAAAGGTCCATCAAGACCAGTATCCTGTTTCCAACAGTAACCAACCCAGGTCACAACTACCTGGCAGGTTCCAAAAAAGTTACATAGGCTGCAAAATGCTTGTCCCGAGGTAAGCAGTGGATTTCCCGGGTCCGCTTTAATAATGTTTTTTGGCTTTCCTCAAAGAACTTGTCCAAACCTTTTTTAAACCCAGCTACACTAACAGCTTTTACTACATCCTCCGGTAATGAATTCCAGAGTTTGGAAAGAGAATATAAAATATTTACTCAGTAATTTTCTGTTTCCATGGATATAAACTGTAACCACTCAGATCATAAAGTATTTAAAAAAAGCAGACCCACAAATGATATCCTTATGAGGGTACAAATAAAACTAAAACACTTAACCATGTAAAAGAAGTTCATATCTAATTATATGGAAAGTAAAGATCAGTATCACATTCTATTTGATGTCATTGTTAATATGGCATATGAATGTCTGCTGTACGATTTACAGGTCAGAATTAGCAGTGTAGTAAATTAGCATTCGTTTTCTATAGTCTTAGTTCCTGCTTAGTGGAAATACACTATTCATTTGAGACAACCTCAAAATAACCCATCATTGCAATAGAGGCACTTGGAAAAACTAACAATATGCTTGGGAGCGTAATTTATTTTTACTCTGTCTGATTATTTGATACCCTGGCTTTCGTTGATTCATTTCATACCAATGCAGTTTACAATGGAAAGAGAAAGTAGCAGGAATGAAGTCAAGATTATGAAGGTATTAGCAGATAAAAAGAGGTTAAAATTGGAGTCCATTTTAAAAGGGCATGGGACTTAAGCATGCAAATCATCCCTTTTGAAAACAGGGTGAGACAGAGTGCCTATATTTAGGAGGTCAGCACAATATTTAGCCAGCACTTACCTAGATTTCAATGGGGCCGCGGCTGCGATCGCGATCGCGAACCACTACCGCGGCTTTGTAAACAAGCCCCTTAGACTGCATAAAAAACTGTCAAAAGTTGCAATCTAGGTAAGTGCTGGCTAAATATTGTGATGACCCCCTAAATATAGGCAGACAGAGTAAAAATAAATTACGCTCCCAAGCACATAGTTAGTTGCCCAGATAAGTGCCAAATGAAACCCTGCAAACCAGATAATTTTGACATCCCCCTGGTTCCTCCCTTTGACTGACCCTATACTAACCAGATAGTGCTGAGGCAATCTGTAGAGATTTTCAGCAGCACAATCTACATAGTGTTACTGAATATCGTGGACAACACCTTCCTTTTGGCTGGGTGGCTAAGGGTTCTAATTATCAGCCTCTATCAGCATAAATGAAAGAATAAAAGCCTAGATTATAAATTCTGTTCTTCAAAAGGGCTAAAATATAAATGAAAGAACACAGGAAATAATGGTGATCCTTGTGGTACTCCTGTGTCCTAGTTCCTAACCACCATTAAAACAGACTCTAAAAGGATTCAAACCATATCAAAGCTTGATCTTTAATTCCAACAGCTCTTAGCCTCCATTGTATCAAACATTGATGACAGATCCACTAAAATCAATATACCATATCCGTCTTTATTTTTCCATCTCATCTATTAATACCACAAGTACCATTTCTGTACTGAAGGCAGAGTGCAAACTGGTCTGCATTGTAAGCAGGGGAATACTGTGGGCTCCTGACTACAAACTCTTTGCCTGAGAACTCTTAATTAGGTTTTTTTGTCATCTTTAATTGATAAATGCTGCTGGTTTTCTGCTGTATTGCAAAAAGGGATTTTGTGTGTATGAGTGTGTGTGTTCTGGAGCAAAGCTTTTTTTCTACAGCTAGAGTCTTTTTTCTCTCCTCTAGCCTTCAAATTCAAAGGGGTAGGGCAGACTCTTTGAAGCCACTGACCTCATCAAGTGTTAGATCCCTCCCTTCCCACTCTAGCTCCCACCCACCCCATGTGAGAATTCTTGCTATATAGGGCAAATCCCCAATTAGCTTGTTGACTAAGGCAACAGATTTTTAGTGGTTGGTAGGGAAAATCTAGGAAGCAAATAGTGCCACAGTTTGGATATCTACTAAAAGTAAACAATTTGCCATTCATCAAGGAACTTTGATTAGGTAATTTTACAAAGGGAACCCATTAATCTATATGCTTAAACATGTGGAGACCAATTCTATAACATGAACGTCTGGCCAGCAGACATATCTAAATAAAAAAATGGGCCCCCTTTGAACCTAATTCCACATCCACAGGTCTGGACATGCCCAGTGGGCTAGAATTGGAGAGATAGATGTGTTCCATGGGCACGTGCAAACACTATCCAGCCGGCCCTATGCTTCAAATGTGGGTAAACAGTTTGGACGTCACCGTACCCATCATATTCTGAAATTTTAGATCCTACCCATCCCCGTGACATACCTGCTGATGCCACACCCCTCAGGAAAAACATGCATCTCCTAAGCTTCCCATCACAGACAGTAATGTGCCGATGCACACTAGACATAAATGCCAATGAGAAATGACAGCTGCTGCAACCTAGAACATATACCAGTCCCTCTTATGCCCTTAAAAGTGCTAGGTAACCCAATGTACCCCAATATGGTATACAAGAATGTAAATATGAACATAGATGTCAGGATATATGGAGGCCTGACATGTATGTTAGGACATGTATGTCAGAAAAGTGGCAGGCAAAAACATAGAAATGCTGGGGATATACCCGATTCTGCTACTGCGGGGCCCAGACATACCTACGATGGCAGAAACAAGGACATAGATGTCCGGGTGCTCCCCATAGGCCGAGGAGATCAACATACAGGGAACTTCCCATTCCCACCACAGAATGCCATTACTGGGGTGAGGGAGTAGTGGTGTTCTAGCAACATTGCAATGAGCCGTCTCAGAATACCATGGCCCCATCAACCTCTGCAGACCATGGACTGGGCAGCACAGGGGGCCCAATGTCCCAGATCGTGGCTGCAGAGGCCCAGTTAGGCTACGGCATGGTATGCGGTGGGCTGCAGCGTGCTATTGCTGATGTCCCCAGGACTTATTTCACCTTCAAGGTGGAATAAACTGGAAATCCTGGGGGCTGTCAGAGAATGTCCAGAGGTCTGACCTGAGAAGGGCCTGTATGTTTCTCCAGCTGGCCACTATCCTGCTCCACCCCAGCACTGCCCCCTCCTGCCAGGTCCAGCATTCCCCGAACAAATGCTGTGTACATGCAGGGAGTACTGGCGGCAAAGAATCGGGGTCAGGATCTGAGTGCAGGTTGGACATCCAGCCCGCATATCCAACCACGCTCTTTGCACCACGGAATGCACCCCACCTTGCATCAAGTGGTACATGGCATTAGGAACCGACCCCGGTAACTCCTGCCCTGGTCCTCTCTACAAACATGCCTTAAACTACTAGGGACAAGCCCTCACCAGGTCCACAATACCCCAAACTATCCTTGCAGGTTCCCAAAGGTTGCGTAATATTGCTGAGCAACAAATGTATGCCCTTTCCATGCCTTGGGCCTAGAAGTGCACTCATTCTGTTGCTCTGCACTACCATTCCCATCTTATTTCTCCTTACAGGCACAGCGGATGTATGGGTGCTCTATCACAATACCAACAATATCTGATCTAATTAGAGTAACCTATGTAAAATAATCCTGAAGGAATCAGCATAGATGCCCTATGACTAAATGTCAAAACATATCCCTGTCAATAATAGGGACCCTTAGAATAAGGGCATTCAAAAGTGCAAACAGCAATAATACATGCTCAACAGCAACACCATTGGTCCCACAAAATGTGCATTATGGGCATGCATTAGTGCTGTTTGTACTGTTGAGTGTCCTTATTCTGAGGGTCCTTCATCATTGACGGGGATATGTTTAGACATTTAGCTATAGTGAACCCTCTCTGATTTTGACTGTCCCATCCATATGGTCTAGATACTGGCTAGGCTTTCATGTCCCCCCCTGAATTGCAGATGAGCACACCAGATCCTCCAGTGCACCCCTCAAACTACACACACACACACGCACACTCTCACTTTCTTTCAGAAAACATGATTCGGCCCAAAAGAAGCCCTGAACCTATACATAGCAGCTATGACATAACATAATCTGTCTCAGGTCCACTCTTTTTCTTTCTCTATACTCATCTCTTCCCATGGCTTTCAGTACCATCTTTATGCTGATGACTCCAAGATCTCCCTCTCTATACCTGAAATCTCTCTGGCAATCCAACCAGGATTTCTTCCTGCTTCTTTGACACTGCTGCTTGGACGTCTCACCGCCACTTGAAATTGAACATGGCCAAAACTGAGCTTCTTATTTTCCCCTAAACACTCCTCTCCCCTTCCTCCTTTCTCAGTCTCTGTGGATAGCTCTCTATTTCCCCCCATCTCCTCACTCACAACCTTGGGGTCGAGAAGTACATTGATGAGATGCTTCTTGAAACATCCAAGTTCTCCAGCAGAGGTGAAGATGGGAGTCTACAGAAGAACGAAGGCTAGACACAATTCACTAGGGCCTGCAGAATCATCAATCCAACTCCTCAAGCTCTTGAACTGAAGAACCATTATGCAGCCCTGGAAGTGGAGGAGGTGGAAGCATCCCAGGAAAGGGAAAAACCAGAACTCGAGCACCCCAAAGTTGCAGAATCAGTGACACCTAAGAAGTGAAGGGTAGTGGTGGTTGGTGATTCTCTTCTGAGGGGTACTGAGGCATCCATCTGCTGACCAAACTTGACGTCCAGAGAGATATTCTGTCTGCCAGATGCTAAAATCCAAAATGTTATGGAGAGTTTGCTGAGACTCATCAGGTCTACTGACTATTATCCGAATGATTTTAGATATGATGGCGGCTGAAAAAGGGGGCATGTGTGTGATGTTGGGAGAAAATGCCGTATGTTCATCCCCAACAAAATGGCCCCTGATAGCACTATCACGAAAGCCCTGCGAGGACTAACTACCTTGGCAGAAGAATTGGCAGAAAATTCAGGGACGGATACCTCTCTCTCTGGATGGTTGGAGTCATGGTATGGGAAGTGGAAAGGGGGGGTAGTATCCATATTTACCTCTGTACTTGTTGTAACCAGAGTATTAATTATGGTGGGATGT
Source organism: Ichthyophis bannanicus (assembly GCA_033557465.1). NCBI lineage: Eukaryota > Metazoa > Chordata > Amphibia > Gymnophiona > Ichthyophiidae > Ichthyophis > Ichthyophis bannanicus. The sequence continues at coordinate 1,337,524,570 of CM066031.1, forward strand.
TGTATAATAACGTGTATAAGAGGGCTAACTCAAAGATTGCTAGAAACGGCAAGCACTAAACAAATGATTGTATCACCTCCAATGTGCAAGGATGCAATGTTATTAATGGTCAATAAAGGGGAAGAGACAGAGTCAGGAAGGATGTTATCTAGATTAGAAGCTTCCTATGGAACTGTAGAATACGTGTAAAAATTAACAAGAAAACTCTATAAAGAAAGAGGGAGGGGTTTGATATAAACAAATGTGATATGTTATTTTTACAATTTAATAAAATGTGTATGTAATAACGTCCTGACTCCCTTTGTTGTATATCTGCATCCTGGAAGGAGAGGCTACATGGCTAGTAACACATAGCCTGCCACAGATATGGAAGTGCAAGAAGTGGAGTGAGACAGTATTAACCAATGAGTTATAGACATGCTGGAAGAGGGAGAGGACATATTATATTATAAAAGAACTGTGGAACAAAGGACAGGTGTGCCTATTTAGTTAGGACACCCTCTCCTGCAAGACTGTAAAGCTTTTCTTTGCTTCACTGAGGAGTCTGTTATTGTGTAAAAAAAGTTATGTTTTCTTACAAACCCAAACGTGAAAGGGCCATACTGGACGTGGTGCTTACCAGTGGGGAAAGTGTTTCTGATGTTATAGTGGGAGTTCATTTCGCATTGAATTATTACCAGATGGTGTGGCTCAGTATTAGGACTAAGGCTGATAAAATCCATTTAAAAGTGTGGGTCTTAGACCTTAGGACAACTAACTTTGCCAAGATGGGCTAGTACATCAAGGAGTTCTTAGCGGGATGAGAACAGTTGGGGTATGTAGAAATACAGTGGGCAAAACTGAAAGGGGATATTTTAAGGGCAACCAACCTTTTTGTTAGAATTATAAATAAAGGTAAAAGGAAAAGGAGGCTGTTATGGTTCGTAAAAGAGGTAGCTGAAAAGGTGTTGAAATGAAGGAGGCCTTCATGAAAGCAAAGATACAAAAAGAGAAGGAAATAGCCAATGCAATAAAATGGGAGGGGGGGGGAGACATTTTTTCAGATATGTTAGTGAGAGGAGGAAAGGCAAAAGTGATACTGTCAGACTTAAGGGTAAAGGGAAGGAATATGTAGAAGCCGATGAGGATATAGCGGACTTGCTTAACAAATATTTCTGTTCTGTATTCACAGATGAAGGATTGGGAGCAGAACCTCAGGCAAAACCTACAAACAGGAACTAAAGTGAGGGGCATCTCAAACGATTTTCAGAGGACAGCGTTCATGAGGAACTAGCTAAACTAAAAGTGGACAAAGCATCCAAGAATACTGAAGGAACTTGGAGACGTTCTAGCAGCTCCACTGACTGACCTTTACAATGCCTCTCTGGAATCTGGGGTGGTGCCAGAGGACTGGAGAGAGCACATGTAGTCCATTTACACAAAAGTGGAAGTAAGGCCGGTTTATTTAACCTCGGTGATGAGTGCATTATTGGAAGCACTGCTGAAAGAGAAAACAGTGAGGTTTCTGGAGTGCAATGGATTACCAGATCTGAGGCACATGAATTCACCAGGGGCAGGTATTGACAAACAAAGCTGATTGATTTCATTGACTGGGTGACCAGGGAATTGGACCGAGGGAAAGCCCTAGATCTGGTGTATCTAGATTTCAATACAGCATTTGACACTGTTCTGCACAGGTGACTTATAAACAAACTGAGCACCCTAGGGATGGACCCTAAAGTTACTCTTTGGTTTAGAAATTGGTTGAGTGGGAGGTGACAAAGGGTACAGGTAAATGGAATTCACTTTGAGAAGAAGGAGGTTACTAGTGGAGTGCCGCAAGGACCTGTCCTTGGTCTGATTCTTTTTAACATCTTTTTCAGTGATATTGCGGAAGGGCTGTCGTGTAAGGTTAGCGTCTTTGTGGATGATGCAAAAATCTACAACAGAGTAGATATCCAGGAAGGTGTAGATAACATGAGGAGGGATCTAGCTAGACTTGAAGAATAGTTTTGAATTTGGCAGCTGAGATTTAGTGCTAAAAAATGTAGGGTCATGCATTTAGGCTGCAACAATCCAAAGAAGCAGTACAGTACAGGAGGTGACATACTTCCGTCCACCAAAGAAGAATGGGACCTAGGCGTGATTATGTCTGATGATCTCAAAGTAGCTAAACAGGTAGAAAAGGCAATGGTGAAAGCTTGAAGGATGCTTAGGTGCATAGGAAGAGAAATGACCAGCAGAAGAAAGGAGGTGATAGTGCCTCTCTATAAGTCTTTGGTGCGACCTCATTTGGAGCATTGTGTGTAATTCTAGAGATAGCACCTTCAAAAGGATATAAGCAGGTTAGAGTCAGTGTAGAAGGTGGCTATTAAAATGGTTAGTGGTCTTCGTTATAAAGCATATGAGGACAGACTTAAGGACCTGTAGTAAAAGTGAATTAAAGTTGACTACTGATTATGCATCAACAGTAAGTTAGGGGTTAATTGAACTTCATTTTTATGGAAGAGAGAGATTTCTGTACAATTTGGTGAAAAACATCTTCTTACATAATTACATCATGTGACGCTTATGAGAGGGAGTCCTGATACAGGGATGTAGATAAGGAAAAGCTTACATAAGAACATAAGAACATAAGATATGCCATACTGGGTCAGACCAAGGTCCATCAAGCCCAGTATTCTGTTTCCAACAGTGGCCAATCTAGGTCATATGTACCTTATATGTAGCTTCTTCCTATAGCAACTATGCTTTTTCTCATAAAGTGAAGGTCATCTATGGGATGGGAGATGCCCCTCCTTTGAGCATTCTCAGGCGTCTGGCCAGCGTCTTGATTATGTTTAATGGACAGCTGATCCTATTCTGTGTGTATGTCACCTGATGGAAAATTACTGGTTGCTCTTGAAACAGGATAAATGGGTGCATTTTTCAGCCAGAGCAAAGAGAAAAAGGAGTCCTGTTTATGGAGCAAACACATACACTGCCTAGAAGTTTCTCGACTGAGAAGTTTCTCTCGCCTGGCTGAATCCGGGATTCATTTAGTCAAAGTGTGGCATGAGATGAAGTTCATGGCTCTGTTGGTGATGCATCATTTTCCTGTATCTTGTTGTCTTTAGATAAGTGAATCACCTGCTTTCAAGTTATCTTTTCTAACTAATTATAGGTGAATAAGTGAATTACTTGCTTTTAAGTTACCTTTTCTTTATTTTATAAATAAACTGCTTATCTTTATTCCAAAGTGTGTTAGTCTTTATTTTTGCACCCCATTCAATTAGCAAAACATTTGGCGCTGTGAGCAGGGTTTGAAAAAAGGCTTGTATAATGTTTATAAAAAAGAGAGAATAGTGTAAATACTGTAAAGGGGGTAGGTGTGAATACTGTAGATATTCGCGGCTGGGATCAGGCACATTATGGCATGTAAGCTAGAGAGTGGTCTTGCTGGTCAAGACTAAGTGAGAATTTGGATTCTGTTTTAAAAGATGCTGTGCCAGGGATATTCATTTCTCTTTATTCAAGGCAGAGAAGGCAGAGGTTTGTGAGTATGGAATGCAGACAGTATTTAAGGGGGGCAGTCTTTTGTAGACATGATAATATTGCAAAGTCCTTTAGGGAAGACTGTTTCAGAGGAGCTGTGATATTTGGAGATAAAGGTACATTAGAAAAATTGAAGAGAAAATGTAAATTGTGTGTATTAGAAAAGAAAGTGCATAATGATTCATTTGCTTGCTTTTCTGACATTGTGTTTTTAAAAGGATAATGATTTTCTAGTTGTAAACGATTTAAAAAGCCTGGCTGAAACTTGTTAATTAGTTGTTGTGTTCTCAGATGATGATTTTCTTCCTTAGTAAGTCAAAACTGTATTTCATCAGACTTGCAGGTTGATATTTGAAACACCTGTGTTCTTATCTTTGTTAGCGTGTAATGTGTAAAGACATATTTTCTTGTTTTGTTTCACTCTTGGGTGTTAGTTAGGTCATTTCAATAGTTTTTCTTTTTGAGCTGTGTATTTTGGTTTCTAGAGAGGTGCATTTTGTTTTTATAGCTTTCTGATCTCAGTATGAAAAAGGACCCAAATGAAGACTGTAGCGCTGTGATTTCTGTCTGTGCTGATTTTTTGTTCTGGTTTGGTAACCCTTAGTTTAGAAAGTCTTATGCCTTAGTCTGTAAGGATTAGTGTGTTTTGATGGTTCATGCATGTATGTAGCTGGTACGAGCAAGTGATTAGATGGTATTGCATAAAGTGGGATATGAGATAATAGTGATAGAAGGATTTTTTGATAGTAAGCGGAATATGGAAGGAGACGAGATTCTATGTTGTGTATTCAGTGCAATAACTGCGGTAGTTTCATTCCAAGACAAATCATTTGGAGCCTAAGAGCTTGTCCTATGTGCCTCAAGTCAGCTGCCATGCATGAAGAACTGACTCTACTAAGGAAAGACCTAGCTGCCATGCATAAAGAAGTGACTCTACTGAGGGAGGAACTGGCTGCAATGAAGCGCACCACTTCTAGGATACAAACTGAACAAAGTCCACCACCGCTCCCACAAAGAATCAAACACCCCAGAAACAAATGGATCACAGTGGGTTCTGGTAGAATGCGACCTGTAATGCAGAGACATCCTGTACATCAAGAGATATCCCTGCACAATGCCTTCTCTGCCTTGGCTAATGAGGATGCCCAATCCAAAGAAACTGAAGGGCCCTTAAATGAGTCAGGCAATGCACAATCTCCTGCTAAAGCACCAAATATGAAGAAAACCTCACCAAACAGAAAACTACTACTACTTGGAGATTCCATCATCAGAGGCACCAACTAGGGAGCACAATTCAGAGGAGAGAAGATAGTCATGTGCCTACCAGGCTCTTCAGCCAGCAGGAATATTTATTTATGTATTTATTTAGACAGTTTTGTATACTGCCTTATCTTTCAATCAAAGCAGTCACAACACAATTGGGGGATTCATTTAACACGCGGGGATATGAGACACATACACTAATACTTACAGGGAACATGGGCAATGGAGGGTTAAATGGCTTGCCCAAGACCACAAGGAGCATCTGTGGGACTAGAAACCCCAGTCCTTCTGGCCCAAGGTTGCTGTCCTCTAGTGGGATTTGACCTTATGGCCTGAAGTACCTTGCCCCAACCACTAGGCTACTCCTCCCAAGTTGTTGAAGTACTTAGCGAAAAAAGTGAACACTCCAAACGTGATGTCGTTATCCACTTGGACACAAATGACCTGGCTAGAAACAATGCCTCTACAGTCCAAAAGGACTTCCAATCTCTGGGAGAGAAACTCAAGCCCATTGTTAACACTGTTGCATTCTCAGAAGTTCTACCTGTTCTTGGTAAGGGGACAAAAAAGCTGCATTGCGTTAACAGCTTTAATACATGGCTCCAAACCTGGTGCAAACAAGAAGGATTCAGATTTATTGGTGACTGGGGAAACATATGGACCAACAAGAGACTATACTGTGCTGATGGACTACATCTCTCTGTCACAGGGAAAAGAATCCTAAGTGAAAAATTCAGGCAGTATGTGGATATGCATTTAAACTAGGAAAAGGGGGTGACGGATGTGGAAGGTCAAGAACTGCAAGCCACCCCCTGCAAAAGCAGAATAACATCAGAAACAGCCACACTTTTAAACCACACATCAAAAACAAGTGGGAGGAAGTGGGCAGAAAAAAAAAATCAATGCAAAATATACACAAGCCAGTTAAATGCTGGAAAGCAATGAGCACAAATGCTCGAAGTTTAGCCAATAAAATTCTGGACCTGGAAGCCCTAATGGTGGAAACAGATTTGGACATCATGGCCATTACAGAAACATGGTTTAATGAATCACATGATTGAGATATAGCCATAGCTGGCTATAATCTATTCAGAAGAGACAGAGAAAATGGAAAAGGAGGAGGAGTAGCCTTGTATGTCAAAAGCAATATTAAAGATACTGAAATGCAGGGGACATGGGGAAAAGAAGAAACACTCCGGATTGCATTGGAAAGAGGAGATGGCACTGTCATCCATACTGCTGTAGTATTCAGGCCTCCAATTCAAATTGAAGAGAGAGATAACAAATTGATTATAGATATTGCCAAGATAGCCACAAAGGGTGAAGTGATCATATTGGGTGATTTTAATCTACCTGATGTGGATTGGATTACTCCTTCTGCAAATCTGGAAAGAAGCAAAAAAATTGTGGATGCTCTTCAAGATGCATTACTTAGACAAATGGTAATGGAACCAACCAGGGAAAGCTCAACACTGGATTTAGTGCACATCAACGGTGATAGCGGGTCGAATGTCTGTGTGAGTGCCCCTGTGAGCAACAGTGATCATCACATGGTGTGGTTTGAGGTAAAAGCCATGGTACAGGCCAAATCATAGCAAGTCCTAAATTTCAAAAACACTGACTTCAATAAAATGGCCGAGTACCTAATGGAGGAGATGATGTGGTGGAAGGAGATAAGGGAAGTGGAATTGCAATGGGCTAAACTAAAGGTGGCAATAAAAGGGGCAACAGATAAATATGTAACAAAAGTAAACATAAACAAGAGGAGAAGGAAACCTATTTGCTTTTCCAAAGAAGTGGCTGCTCAAATAAAGGCAAAAAACACAGCTTTCGCAAAATTCAAAAGCTTGCAGATAGAAGAACACAGAAGTGAATACTGGATCAAACTCAAAGAGTCAAAAAGAGAAATAAGGAAAGCAAAATCAAAGGCAGAGGAAAAGATGGCCAAAGATATTAAGGGCAGTGACAAAACTTTCTTCAGGTATATTCGGGAAAGGAAGAAGATCAGAGTTGGAATTGCAGGACTCAGAAGTGCTGGGAAAAGACTCATGGAAAGTGACATTGAAAAAGTGAAATTGCTAAACAAATACTTCTGCTCTGTTTTTACTAAAGAAAATCTTGGTGATGGACCAGCTGTGACTCCCAAATATAAAAATGGGAATGAAGAAGATACTACACCATTCACAGAAGATGAGGTGTTACAACAACTTGCTAAACTGAAAGTGGACAAAGCCATAGGACCAGATGGGATACATCCCAGGATACTGAAAGGGCTCAGAGAGGTTCTTGCAGGACCGTTAAAGGATGTATTCAACAGATCCTTGGAAACAGGAGAGGTTCCTCAGGACTGGAGAATGGCTGATGTCATACCTCTACAAAAAAGTGGTGACAGGGAAGAAGTGCCAAACTACAGGACCGTGAGCCTTACCTCAGTGGCGGGAAAAGTAATGGAGGTGCTCCTGAAAGAGCAAATGGTGAACTTTCTCAAAACCAACAGGTTGCAAGATCCGAGGCAACATGGTTTTACTGAAGGACGGTCTTGCCAAACAAATCTGTTTGAGTTCTTTGACTGGGTGATCAAGGAACTAGATCAGGGGCATGCAATGGATGTCATCTATCTGGATTTCAGCAAAGCCTTTGATACTGTTGTCAATAAAATCAGTAGCCTGGGGATGGGTTCCAAGATGGTAATCTGGATTAGAAATTGGTTGACTGACAGACAACAGAAGGTGATGGTACATGGAGCTCACTCGGATGAAAGGAAGGTGATTAGCGGGGTGCCCCAGGGTTCGGTCTTGGGCCCGGCACTGTTCAATGTATTTGTGAGTGATATTGCTGACGGACTGAATGGAAAAGTCTGTCTTTTTGTAGATGACACAAAAATTTGCAACAGAGTGGACTCCCCTGAGGGAGTGGTTAACAAGAGGAAAGATCTACAAAAGCTGGAAGAATGGTCTAAGGCTTGGAAACTACGATTTAATGCGGAAAAGTGCAGTGTCATGCACTTGGGTAGCAGAAATCTAAGGGAAATGTATGTGATAGGGGCAAGAGGTTGGTGTGCATGGTTCAGGAGAAAGACCTTGGTGTGATTATCTCTGATGATCTCAAGGTGGCAAAAAAGTGCGACAAGGCAGTGGCAAAAGCTAGGAGGATGTTGGACTGCATACAAAGAGGGATTACCAGCAGAAAGGAGAGGTACTTATGCTACTGTACAAGTCACTGGTGAGGCCTCACTTGGAATACTGTGTTCAGTTTTGGAGATCATATCTTGCAAAAGATGTACAAAGACTGGAAACTGTTCAGAGGAAGGTGACCAAAATGATGTGGAGCCTACGTCAGAAGCCTTATGAGAAGAGACTTGAAGACCTAAATATGTACATTTTGGAGGAGAGGAGGGACAGCGGAGATATGATTCAGACCTTTAAATACTTAAAGAAAAATAATGAACAAACAAACCTCTTCCAAAGATGGGGAAGCTGTAAAACTAGAGGGCATAACATGAAGCTGAAAGGTGGTAAATTGAAAGGCAATGTCAGGAAATATTTTTTCACTGAAAGGGTGGTAGATGCTTGGAGTGCCCTCCCGATGGAAGTGGTGGGGGCAAACACAATGATGGAATTCAAAACGACATGGGACAAACACAGTGGATCCCTTTACAGCAACAGGATAAAAACAAAATAAACTGAAACATATAACTTCTGAACCATATAACGTCTCAACAAATAGGGGTGTCCTACATGGATTGGTGGGTTCACCCCTAAACAAAGATATGGAGAGGCGTGGCCTGCACCTACTCTTGCCAACTTGCTGGGCAGACTAGATGGACCATGTTGTTCTTTATCTGCTGTCATCTACTATGTTACTATGTTAGTATGATGGATTTTGCAGTGTTAATGTATTTGAACAGCTAGTGGGTTTTTTTTTCTATTTGTATGAGTTTGTTCTGTAGAATAGAATGGATTTTCTGAGTCAATGGATTGGAATTGGAATGTATTGTACACTGAAGTAAGAACCTTAGAAGCGGACAGTATAGATAACAAGCCTGGCAGAGTTTTGTGTATTTATAATAATTCTGTACTGTGAGATACTGTGTGCAGTTATCTGGCTGGAAGACCTTGACTGCAAGTTTTGTTAGAGAAGTTCTCTTAAACAAGAAAAATAGTTTATAGTTAAAGTACAGGCTGAATGTTGCAAATTCTTTTCTTTTTCCCTGGGAATATATAACAAGAACAACTTCTGATTCCAATTGGCAGTAGAATTATTGAGAAATAAATCTGCATGATTGTAATTTTATTATGTTTAAGATTATCTGGATTTGACAAGTGTGATAGAGGAGGAAGAAAGAACATTAACCATTTCTTTATGTGTGCAGTAAATAAGTTTAATACACGATATGTACGTTTTGTTTTCTAGGTTAGGGATCTGAGCGTATCCTGGTTAAGAAAATTTGTCTACTGATTTCATTCTATGTGTTAAGAGATTAGAGTAGCAATGTTGTGGTCTGTTATGCTGTCTGTGTGCTGAATAAAGTGTTAACAAAGAGACGTTGTAAACAATGACAACTGAATTTTTAATTTTAAATCCTATCTTTTTTTAAAGTTTTGTGGTTATGAATGTATTACCTTTTCTTGAGCATAATTCTTGGAATTCTATGTAATGACCCATATATATTTTGATTCTTTTTGTTTTGTATCCTGTTGTCTGTCCTTTGTGAGTTGATATATCTATGTCAATCAGAAAATGTTCAGGGTAAAGAGTCAAACCATTATCTGAGATAAAAGAGCCTTCATAAGAATTTTTTCTGAACAACTGAAATGAGTTTAATTTATTTGCCATAAACTGCCAGTTTGTGTTTTGATGTTTGTTACCCCTTAAGTATAAGATTAAGCAATACTTACGAGGCCACGGGGCAGGGTCCCCAATGGCCGAACGTAACCGGGCGCATGGCCCGGTGCGGGACCCTGCACGCGGCCGGCGGCGTGCTCACAGCATCATCAGGCATCGTTCAAACCATTGCCAGCTGGGAGAGCTAATGGGTGGAGATGGAGCCTGGGGCAGTGTGGGGAGACGCGAGGATGCGTTAGTCTTCAGTGGCAGGGGAGACAAGGTAGAGGTGCTGGCTGGAGTTTGTTGTGGGCCTTGGCGTCGGTAGTCCAATTTGGGGCAGTGCTGTGTACAGCCGGAGAGCGCTCTTCGGGGGCTGAACTTTTTGGCGCGGAGAAAGGGCTGGAGCTGTACTTGGATCTGCCATGTCGGCGTAACAGACAGCTTTACGTCGGAGGATTGCAGGTTGTGGGCTGGCAGGGGAATCACGGTTGAGCGGGCTACAGTTGGGATCTAAAAAAAAAAAGCAAAGCAAGACAGTAAAACTTGCAGGGGTGGGGTTCATTACTGCAGGGCAATGCCTTCCCATAGGGGCTGGCAGGGGAGGGTTAGTGTGCCTAGAAGGGGGGGGGGGAGGGCTGCAGTAGATAGGGCGTCCCTTCCACCTGCGGATGTGGAGGGGGTCTCTGGTGAGGCAGACGTGGCTGGGGGGAAAAGGGGTCAGGCTGGCCATGAGCGTGCAGACAGCGCCAGGAGGGCCAGGACAAGAGGGGGAGGGAAGTAGCCATGCCAGGTAGGGGTAGGGTGAGACCTTCTATCCGGGGGGTCAGGGGGACAGGGGTTGGCAATGCAGGGCTGCATGCTGGTGGGTCTGGGCTTCAAGAGCAAGAGATGGGGCCCAGTGCGGCATCAGTTACCGGTAATGCCATCCCTAGCCAGGGGACAGGTGTTAGTGGGGTCAAAGGCTGTGTAGGGAATGCTGGGGGACACGCTATGGGGGGGAATGGGTCTTCTGGCTGGGGTGAGTGGTTGGGGGTTGGGGGCTGGGTCATGCCGTGGCATGGGGCCCCTAGTGTCGGAGGCAGGGATTTCCTTTCCCTAGGGGCTGGTCGGGAGTGCAAGGGGGTGTTAGGATGCCGGGTTCCCCTGCAGCATGGGAGCACTGGGTGGGGGGAGGGCAAGGTTCGTCCAGGGCAGAGTGGTTGGTGGTGTGGCAACCCTCTTGGCCTTCTGTTGTCCCCCCCCCCCTTCCTTCTCTTTTTTGCCTTCACAGAATTCGGCATCAACCCAGGCGGCAGGGCAAGGACGAGAACTGTGGAGGGTAGTGGTGAATATGGATGCAGGATCACCATCAGGGCGCCTGTGGAGGCCAGAAGCCTGCTTGGCAGACAATGGAGGGATGCAGCTGAGGGATGCAGAGATCCGCAAGCCGACGACCCTTCCAATGAAAGTGCAGGCTAGGGACATGACAGTGGCAGGTGAGTTACAGGCCCAGCATAGCGATGGGGTTGAACAGACTAGCGCACGGGAAGAAGTAGGGGCTAAGGTAAAAAAGAAAAGGAGACATTCACGCAGGCGGCGGCATGGTTCTGAGTCTTCCTTTTCCTCTGCTTCCAGCTCCTCGTTCTCCTCGTCGGGAACGGAGTCGGTGGGGCAGGGGGTTGGCAGGCCTACGACGGGGCCCGCGGGGGGAAAAGGGCACTCCTACGTTGGTGTCATTCTCCGAGTTATGGGAAGGAGTGCCAAGAAATCTGTGTCGGAAAATCAGGAAGCGGCGGTACATAGATATTTTCCGTTTATTGGAGGGCAGGAAGTGGTCGGGCTATAGTAAGAAGAAGCGAAATGAGGATGAGAAGGCGGGTTGGATAAGAAAGGTGTCACATAACGTGGTGAATTGGGCAAGGGCCTTTTTGCAGTTGGCAAGTGTTTGGGGTCAGCAGTCTCTGGAGGATTACGGAATGTTGTTGGCATGCGCAGACTCGATTTGGGAGGTGGCACACACACACAAAGGGTGGGCGTGGTTAAATTATGATGAAAAGTTTAGGGATAAGATGGAGGAGAGAAAAGTATTGACATGGGGAACTCAGGATATTAATTTATGGCTAACGCAGATGTCGGTTAGGGCAGGTTCTGGGGGGGGGGATGTGGGGTGAGAGGTGGGGGGAACACGGTAGGGTTAGGTCACTCCTTTCGTTCAGTGGGGGAATTCCCAGCAGAAAGTGGGGGGAGGGGGTGCAGGGGACATATGTTGGCGATTCAACAAGTCTTCGTGCCCGTTTCCTGATTGTAAGTTCCGACATGCATGTTCAGTCTGCAATGGTGGACACCCCGCGATTAAATGCATTAAGAAAGGGTCCGCTGGTGGGCCCTGTCAGGCACCCAAGCAATGAGGACATGTTCGCGTTGGCTCCCACTTCGATTCATTGGAAGGTGATAAGGGCCTGGCTGCAACGCTATCCAAAGAGGAAGGACAGGGAGGTATTGGAAGGGGGGTTCCAGTTTGGTTTTACTATACTGGTGCAGAGGACCGTGGTTGGGAAGACAGCACGCAATTCCCCTTCAGTGCGACGCTTTGCAGCTGTGGTCCGTGATAAGTTGGCAGTGGAGTTGAGCTTGGGTAGAATTGCAGGCCGTTTCGCGGAGCAGCCCCTCGCAAATCTATGTGGTTTCTCCACTGTGGGTCGTGCCTAAAAAAGAGCCGGGGAAGTTTTGTTTGGTCCACAACTTGTCATTTCTGTGGGGGGCCTTGGTGAATGATCACATACCAAGGGAACTGTGCGCTGTGTGTTACACTTCATTCGATGAAGCAGTGAAGTTGGTTCAACAATGTGGCCTTGGTGCCTGGATGGCGAAGGTGGATATTGAGTCTGCATTTCGTTTGCTGCCAGTGCATCCGGCTGCTTTTCACTTGTTAGGTTTTTGCTTTGAAGATGAGTTTTATGTGGACAAATGCATGCCTATGGGGTGCTCAGTTTCTTGTGCCTATTTTGAGAAGTTCAGTTCATTTTTGCATTGGACGGTGGTGCAGGAGGTCAGTTGTCGGAATGTGGTTCACTATCTGGATGATTTCTTTTTCGTCGATTCGGTGCAGTCAGATGAGTGCCAGTGGTTGCTGCGGGGCTTCGTAGACATGTCGAGTGCATGGGGCCTGCCGTTGCTGCTGGTAAGATGGAAGGTCTGGCCATGAGACTCACTTTTCTGGGTGTAGAGCTTGATTCGTTGGAAATGGTTGCTCATCTCCCAATGGACAAGGTAGTGAAGTTGCGAGTGTTGGTGGCTAACGGGTTGGCTTCCACCAAGTTGACTTTGCGAGAGATGCAAGTATTGATTGGTTCCCTGAATTTTGCTTGCAGAGTCATCCCGATGGTCCGGGTGTTTTTGCAGCAGTTGGCAGCATCTACAGCAGGGGTAAGGAAACCGCATCACCGCATCAAAATGTCAAGAAGTATGACAATGTCAGTTCAAACTCCTTACCCTCGTCCACAAGGTTCTTCACACCACCACCCCTCAATATCTTGCTGACCTCATACACTTTCATACTCCCCGTCACACCCCTCGATCTTTTCATTTGAACCGCCTTACATTACCTCCCCCCTCACAGGCTCACCTTCACTCCACCCGCTCATCAGCTTTCTTTTTTGTAGGTCCCGCACTATGGAACTCTCTCCCCACTGCCCTCCGCCTCGAACCACCCCACCCCACGTTCAAACATGCCTTAAAAACCTACCTATTTACCCTTGCCTTTGACCTTCCTTCCTCTTACCCCTAACTTCTCCCCCAAGTCTATTGTTCTCTCTCTACACACCTCTTTCTGTCCTATCACCAAATTGTAACTTCTTTTCCTTTTCTGGCCCGTGGGCCCTGCTGTAATAATGCTTTCTATTGTACACCGCTCTGTTTATCCTGAAGGGCGGTTAATCAAATAATAAACTTCAAACTTCAAGGCGGATTTGAGAGTTTGGGATGATTTCCTCGAAGGCTTTAACAGGGTGTCGGTCTTGAGGGAGCCAGAGGCATATAGCATTGATTTGCAGCTATACACGGACGCGGCTTGCAGTGTGGGCCTAGGTATTTACTTTGAGGGAACTTGGTGTGCTGCTAGATGGCCGCAGTCGTGGCAGGTATCCAGTTTGACAAGCAATATTACGTTCTTGGAACTGTTTCCTATGTTGATAGTGCTGCAGTTGTGTCCAGACTCCGGAACCGCAAAGTGGTTTGGCGGTGTGATAATGAGGCAGTGATGTCTGTGGTGAACCGTTATGCTCCACATTGTGCTCAACTAGCGGTGTTGATGAGGAAAATGGTTTTGGCGTGTTTGCAGTTGAATGTGTTTGTAAAGGCCAAGCATATACCAGGATATACTAATAGGATTGCTGATGCACTTTCTCATTTCAAGTAGGAGCTGTTCCGGACCTTGGCACCAGAGGCGGACGCCGAGGGATTGGTGGTTCCAGAGCGATTATGGAAGGTTGGCCAGAGGAGATGGTGAAGCTGCTGCGGAATTTTGTGTCTGCGGCAACTTGGATGGCATATCAGAGAGGGTGTGATAAGGTGGTCAAGTTTTTGGAGTCCCGAGGTTGGCAGCCTGGTATCCCCTCCGACAGACTAATGGGTCAATACATAGTTTATGCAAAAGAAAAAGGGGTTTCCAGGGCGTCGGTGCGTAGTCAGATTGCTGGCTTCACCTTTTTTGCGAGAGCAGCAGGATGGAGCTACTTGACTCCAGGGTTCTCAGCCCATAGATTGCTACAGGGATGGGAGCGAGCCTTTCCAACTCCCGTCGACGCCAGGCTGCCAATTACGCATGAGTTGCTCATCCGGCTTTGGACGGCGTTACCCAGTGTAGCGATGTCACCTTACGAAGCCACACTTTTTAGGGCAGTTTTTTGTCTGGCTTTTTTCGGCGCTTTTCGAATGGGGGAGTTGGTGGCAAATTCAGGCCATTCCATAGATAGTGGCGGCCTATGGAGTGGGCAGGTGCAGTTCGGAGAGGGGCAGCTGAGGGTAAGGCTGGCCAGGTCAAAAACTGACCAGCTGGGTAAAGGATTGTGGGTCGTTCTGCAGGAGGTGGTTTCCCTTCCTACATGCTCCATGGCTGCATTGAGAAGGTATTTATCAGTGCGCCCAGTTTCGGGTGGGTTAATTTTCCTTCATGAGGATTCTCGCTGGTTGACGCGTTTCCAAGTTGCTGCGGTACTACAGATGGTCCTGCAGCATGTGGGCGAGGATCCTCACCGAATTCATGCCACATTCATTCCGCATTGGAGCAGCAACCAGTGCAGCAGCGGCAGAGTTGGCGGATGTGGAGATACAGCGCATTGGCAGATGGCGTTCTCAGGCATTTTTGGGTTACGTGCGTTTATGAGTGGGGCTGTAGCTGTTCATGTGGCTAACTTCTTTTTCTCTTTCAGATGTTGGGTGGTGTCCTCATGGCTGTTGGATGATCGGACATTCATTTGTTCATTGGGCGGGCCTGCAGGCAGCCAAACTGCCATTGGGGATTAATTTGGGTCTCGGCCCTGAAGTGGTGTCCGTCCTATGGCTGGGTGAGCATGGTCTGCGGTAGCCACAGCTATTACCTTTGCTTCGGTACCATCGGCGGGTGAGGAAGGAGCCTTCAGTGATTCTGCTGCACTTGGGTGGTAATGACCTGGTCTCATGGACTTGTAAACACCTGATTATTTATTTATTTATTTAACTGTATTTATATACCGCTTTTCACCGGGTCAAAGCAGGTTAACAAAGAAGGGGGGGGGGGGTGGACAATGATCAGTGTATATGGGGGGGGGGGAGCCATCACCGGGGGCAACATTGATGATTCGAACAGGTAGTAAAGACTTAGGTAATAGACATAAGTCTCTTCTAGGGAATTCTGGGGATGTCAGTGGAGATTGTTTACTTCTGGTCCAAAGTATTCCTGAAAGAGGATGGTTTTTAGTTGTTTCCTGAAATCGGATAGGTTGGTAGTGTTTCTGATTTGACTCGGTAGTGAGTTCCAGATGGAAGGCCACTCCTCCGGAGTGGAGGAGTGGCCTAGTGGTTGGGGCAAGGTACCTCGGGCCAGAAAGTCGGGGGTTCAAATCCCACTAGAGGACAGCAACCTTGGGCCAGAAGGACTGGGGTTTCTAGTCCCACAGGTGCTCCTTGTGGTCTTGGGCAAGCCACTTAACCCTCCATAGCCCATGTTCCCTGTAAAATAGTTCTCTGTGTGCTGTGCTTTCCTGTCTAATCAATGTGTTTATACCTCAAAAATGTCCTGTCATGATTTGACAATTTCCAATCTGTAATCAAACCGCTGCTGATCGCTGGAAGTAGCGGTATACAAATGTATACTAAATAAATAAATAAAATAAATATAGCTCAAAGGCTTTGTTGCAGGTTCGTTGATTATATTTTGTTCGTTCATAGGGGATGGTGAGGACGTTGCTGGTGGCTTGTCGGGTTAGTCTGTTGTGAGTGGGATGTGGTAGTAGAGAGCGGAGGTGGGAGGTCTGTGATTGGTGGAGGGCCTTGTGTGTAAGCAGGGCAGCTTTATATTTGATCCTAGCTTCGAGTGGGAGTATGTGTAGCTCCCTCAGGACTGGGGTGATGTGGTCATGTTTTTTTGCTCTTTGGATGATCCTTGCGGTGGTATTCAGGGAAGTCCATAGTGGGCTGGTGTGGGTTGCAGGAAGTCCATGATAGATTATGTTGCAGTAGTCTAGGTGGGGGAGCATTATGGCCTGCATGACAGTTCTGAAGTCCTGTGGAGTAATGAGTGGTCTGATCCATTGTATTGTTTTCGCTTTGTGGAATATTGTTTTTGCAGTCTTTTTTATCTGTGGAGTAAACGTGAGTGCTTGGTCTATAGTGATTCCTAGGTATTTTATTTGGGATTGAATCTTTATTTGGGTGGTTCCCAGTATGAGGTGTGGTGGGGGGTGAAATTTGGATCCTTTGTTACTATGAGGGCTTCAGTTTTTTGATGTTAATGGTTAGATTGTTTCTTTGCAGCCAGTCGGAGATCTCAATAAAGCAGTCTGATAGTTGGTTATTTGTTGGGTTGGTGATTAGAGTGGTAAAGAAGGACTTAGTGGAGGTGCTTATTAAGTTTCAAGATGTTATTTTGTTATGGTCAGACATCATTCCAAGGCCTGCCTGCCGACACCAGCGGCGCTGGTCTCGGGGCCTGGCAAAAATTAATCGGCAGATTGGTCATTGGGTCTGTGACCACGCGGGGTATCAGATATTTCACTCTTGGGTGGAAGTTGATTGTCGGGGATTGTATCAGCAGGACGGGGTGCACCCATCCCCCATGGGGATGGACTTGCTGCTTAATGATTGGCAGGAGGCCTTAGAGTGTATTGTGCAGTGGGAGGCTCGCTGGTCGCAGCTGGGTCTTGGGGGGGGGGGCGGTGCAGGGACGTTAAAGACTACTGCGCTGGGTGGCGGGATCCCGGAGGTTTCCGAGTCCGGAGCCTTAAACTGTAATTGGAGTGGGGGTCAGTTGCCCCAACCCGGATAACCCCTGGCCGGCTGTTGCTAATATTATGGCGAGGCCAGGTAAAAGGGGAGGATGAAGTTTGCCGCTGGCCCAGCCACAACAGAAGTGGAATGAGGTCACCTTGCTAATAGTAATGACAGGTGGAGGCTCATTTCGCTGGATGGTTTATTGAGAAGATTATTTTGTAACGGAAATGTTATGGAACATTATGATTGTTACTGAAGCTGCGACCAGTTGATTCCCAAATTGAGTCAGTTGTATTTGTGGGTAGGTTGGCGGGGGTGGAAAGGGGGAGGGGTGGGGGAGCATGGGGAGCACCGGGTCCACCTCCCCCGGTTATTTGTATATTGTCATGGTTGGAGAATAAATTATAAACATAATTAGTGATATACCTTGTAAGTTGTGCACCTGATAAAAGAGATGTATCTATTAGCTCACATGCTATCTTTAATTTGATAGATAAAGAGAAAAATTGATAGAAACAGGAACAGGAGTGAAAATTATTCTGATGAAGTGGTAATTCAGAAATATTTTTATATATACCAGCAAGCAAATGTTACTTGCAAGAATAAAGTGATGTATTTTCTTTTTAGGTTATGTCTAAACTTTATGACCCTCCTTCTAAGCCCATGGACCAGTACACTTCAATCAAGGACTGGAGCCAGTTCCAGCAAACATTTGTAAGCCATTTAGTGACATGGGTACTCATTACTAACCTGGTCTTTGGTGTATGGAAAATCTGTTAATGAAGAGTTTATTTGATAGCACAACCCGAATTGTATTTGCCAAGTGTTTAATTAATGTTTTAGAACAATTCCAGAACGTCTAGACTTATTTGGCCCGGAATGTTTTAAACATTTCTAACTTTTGTCTTTTGGACATGCACAATCCAGTTGATCTACTGACTACATGCTTAATTGCAATTCCTGCACTGCACTATTTTAAAGCTACACAAAATGACAGTCTTGCAAACGAAGATGTAAGGACACACCTTATATTATAAAATGACAAGTAATCCTGATGAAATATCAAAATGTCAGCACCTAAAGATGCAAAAGAGAACTGCTAATGACACTGATACAATACTTCCATATAATACAACTAGAAAATGTAAAAATGTAACGAACACTATGTGGGGCTTGTTTACAAAGCCGCGGTAGCGATTCGCGATCGTTATCGGAGCCGCGGCCCCATTGAAATCAATGGGGCCGCGGCTCCGATAACGATTGTGAACCGCTACCACGGCTTTGTAAACAAGCCCCTATGAGTTGCAATAATACAATATTACAAGCTAGTTATAGTAGAAATGTTAAGTTGCCAACAGGATGGTTATTTTGTTGTGATAATAGCATACCTGCTTTAGCTTGCATCATTGTAAAAAGTCTTATTCATACTTCAGCTGCTTTGCAAGAATTATTTATAGATTTAAGAAGCACTAGGAAGGCAGTCTTGCAAAATTGAGTAGCAATAGATTATTTACTTTTAAAACACAATTATGGATGTAAATATTTTGAAGGCATGTATTGCTTCAATTTAACTGATCTTGCTACTTCCATTCAGTCTCATATTCAAGCTTTGCAACGTCTAGCCAAAGGTATCAAACAAGATATTACTGCTAATTGGTGGGATTGGTTATTTGGATGGCTATCCAATATGGGTAGCTTCAGACAGATCATTGGAGGAATTATCTGTATCTGTTTATTGATTATGGTATGTTGCTTTATTCAATGTATACCCAGCTTTATTGTTATGTTTCATCTGCCTAAATTCCCAACTATGTTGCCAGTATTTTATACGCATAACCAATAGTCAAAGGACCGAATGTAGAAAAAGTGAATTAAAGTTGACTACTAATTATGCATCAGCAGTGAGTTAGGGGTTAATTGAACTTCATTTTTATGGAAGAGAGAGATTCCTGTACAATTTGGTGAAAAATATCTTGCATAACTATATCATGTGAAGCTTACGAGAGGGAGTCCTGATACAACGATGTAGATAAGGAAAAGCTTCTTCCCATAGCAACTGTGCTTTTTCTCATAAAGTGAAAGTCATCTACCAGAGTTCTGAGCTTTTGAACCATGAGATGGGAGATGTGCCCCCCCCCTCCCTTGAGCATTCTGTGGCATCTGGCCAGCATCTTGATTATGTTTAATGGACAGCTGATCCTGTTCTGTATGTATGTTACCTGATGGAAAATTACTGGTTGCTCTTGCAACAGGCTAAAATTGGTGTCTTTTTCAGCCAGAGCAAAGAGAAAAAGGGGTCCCATCTATGGAGCGAACATGTGCACTGCCTAGAAGTCTCCCGACTAAGAAGTCTCTCTCGCCTGGCTGAATCCGGGATCCATTTAATCAAAGTGTGGCATGAGATGAAGTTCATGGCTCTGTTGGTGATGCATCATTTTCCTGTATCTTGTTGTTTGTAGATAAGTGAATCACCTGCTTTCAAGTTAACTTTTCTAGCTAATTATAGGTGAATAAGTGAATTACTTGCTTTTGAGTTACCTTTTCTTTATTTTATAAATAAACTGCTTATCTTTATTCCAAAGTGTGTTAGCCTTTATTTTTGCACCCCATTCAATTAGCAAAACAGGACCTTAATATGTATACTTTAGAGCAGGCATGTCCAACAGGTAGATCGCGATCTACCTGCAGATCGCGGAGGGGTCAGAGGTAGTCTGCCAGCTCCACTTGGCTCCTTGCCTTCGAATTGGTTCAAACCACTATGACTTTTGCTTGCCTCTGCAATTTTATTTTGCCTAGCCTTTGCATTGATTCTACACTGCAATTTTATTTCGCCTTGCCTTTGCGTTGATTCTACACTGTGTGCAGAATTTATTAAATCGCGTGTGGTGTTATTTGAACTTGTTTGGCGGTATTTGATTTTATCTGGTTTGCTGGACAAGTGTTTGAGTTTTTTAATGATTGTTTGGTGGTATTTGATTATTGGTGCCAGTATGATGAATTCTTATTTTTACTTTTAGAACTGCATGTGTGGTTTTGGCATCTCCAGTCCTTGTATTGCACATCATCCAGAGGTCTTCAGTTCCTGTTGATCTTTAATACTTTGGGACAGTGACAGTTTTGGACCAGATTCAGCCAGTGTTTATACTAACTGTCATGCAGCGAGGGCTGTTGAGAGCCCAGTTGAGAGAAAAGAAGGTGTTTTTCACAGAGAAAAAGACTTGCAATATTCCCAGGAACCAGCTAGAGGGAGCAAGAGTGTCTTCAGGGAGACTGAAGAGTCACGCCCAGCTGGTCACGAGGAAATGCCAACCAGCTTCCAATCCTCAAAGGCAGGAGGGCTTCATAAGGGGAGTGTGGAAGACTGGAAGGGAGGAAGGAGAAGAGGCAGAAGGAGTACCGGCAGCCTCGGAGATAGAAGCACCAGCAGAAGCAACAGCCCAAGCATAAGCAAGGGGAGAATCACTGGCAGCACCGAGAGAGAGAGGTGAAAGTGGAAACCTGACTACTCTAGTGCTAGAGAATTCCCAGGAGGGAGAGGTGATTTCTCAGGAGCTGAGGAAGGACCTAAGGAGGTGTCAGCTCAAGCCAAACCGAGAGCTGTTTGCCCTCAGAGGCAAAAGCCCTGCTGTAACTGCAACCTTAAGCCAAACAAGAATCAGCGGGAGAAGCCAAGTCACACTGAGGCAGAAAGCCAGAAGCTGGGCTTGTACAGAGGCAGGCCTTCACCAGGAGAAGGAAGTCAAAGGCTACAGGGTAAGCCTAACCGTCATAGAAAAGGATTTCACCAAGCTGCTGCCTGGGAAAGGCAGGCAGTGGAAGAAAGCCAGTTACTTGAGGATTGCTGCCATACAAGGTATGAGAAATGTATGCCTAATAAGAAAATTGTGAATGGTAAAAGCTATGATAAAGCTGCTATAAAGCCTCTAAGGAGAGAGGGTACTTTAAAGCCTAACACAGCATGTAGCCGATGCCCTAGGCTAGGCCAAGGACATTTGGAACTGCTACAGAAAATATACAAAACCCCTGAATGTGTTTTACAAGAAACCAGGGATATAGAATCAGAGCTTTCTGATAACGAGCCAATGCAAGTGGATCTGGCAGGAGATTTGTCTGACCAAGAGATGGACTGTACACTTTGCATTTCTGAAAGTTTAGAGTCACTGCCAGACTTGTGATTGGGTGAATTGCCAGCAGAGCATTCTTTATTTGTTTGAGCACCTCCATTCCTGTGACGTATAACAGTTTTTGCTTTGAACCCTGAGTTTGTTTTCTACCTGCATTAAGGACATTTGCTTTAAAGTTGTAACCCACTATTTAGAACCACTGTGAAAAGGGAAATAAAAGCCTTATTAATTCCCACCACTCAGCTTGATTATTTCATTGAAGATTGGAGCAAAGGAAACTACAAGGACCAAGAGCCATTTGGACCTTTAGAAGACTCTCCAATCTTAACATTATATTTTTGTGTCCCACCTGCCCTAGCGTCCACTGGCCACCAAGGAAGTGTTGCTGACATAACTTAGCAGATTTGGCCTTCTTACATCCAGCCATCCCAGTATAATGAAGATGAGTGTTCCAAAGAAGAGAAAAACCTACAACTTTCATGATGAATGGGAAATGGGTTACTTCTTCAACATGGTGAAAGACAAGTGTTGTTATCTAATTTGTAACGCCCCAGTATCCTTGCCCAAAAAGGGTAATCTGGAACGTCATTATAAGGCTCTGCATAGCAATAAGTCCGGTGCTGATTTTCCACCCAAAAGTGAAATTCCTAAACTGAAGCTCAAAGAACTTAAATCGAAATTGGCTACTAAGCAACAGTTGATGGCGAAGCCAAGGTCACATTTGGTCAATGCAACCACAGCATCCTTCAAGGTCAGCAACCTGATCACAAAGAAATACAAACCTTTCACTGAAGGGGAATTTGTAAAAGATTGTTTTCTTGAAGCAACTGACAATCTTTTGGAAGGATTTAAAAATAAGAAAGAGATCATAGCTGCTATTCAAGATGTACAATTGTCAAGAAACACCATCGTGCAGTGAATAGAAAAGATGTGTAGAGACACAACTGAACAATTGTTGGAGGATGTTTCAAATTGTGTTGCTTTCTCACTCCAACTGGATGAATCTACAGACATAAGAGACATAGCCCAGTTACTAGTCTTTATCCGAATGGTTTTTGAAGACTTCAGTGTTAAAGAAGAACTACTTGGAATGATTTCCTTAAAAGGGAGAACTACCGGTCAGGAAATATTCAGTTCTTTCCATTCTTTCGTGACAAAGTGTAATCTTCCACTGCATACACTTCTTTCCATCACTACTAATGAAGCAAGAGCAATGACAGGTGAAGTTAACGGTTTCATAGCCCTCTGTAGACAGCATGACGACTTCCCAGATTTCCTTTCTTACCACTGCATCATTCACCAGCAAGTTTTGGCAAGCAAGAGGCTCAGTACAAAGACTGTCATGGACATCACTTTCAAAATTGTAAATTTAATTTGTGGAAGATCACTTCAAAGATGGCTTTTCAATCTTACTCTTGGTGAAAAGGCAACGTAAATCATTTTGCACACAGATGTAAGGTGGCTAAGTAGGCACAAATTTCTGCTAAGATTTTGTGATTTACTGAATGAAATAAGACGTTTTTTGAAAAAGAGGGGAGATGACCAAGCAGAGTTGGAAGATGAGGAGTGGTTATGTGAGCTGGCATTTCTCGCTGACTTTACAGGGGAACTAAGTGATATGAACCTTGAACTACAAGGTAAGAACAAATGCATTGGCGAGATGATGAGTACAGTTTCATCCTACAAGAGCAAATTTGAGCTAATGATGACTTACCTTGCAAACAACACTTTTGATCATTTTCCTAATATGCAGGACCATCTGGGACAATATCCAAATTTTGTTTTTCAGAACGAGAAGTATGTGACAGAAATCTGTCCTGTTATCCAGGAATTTGAAAATAGATTCTGTGACTTCCAAAAAATTGGAACAGTTGTGGAGTACTTGTTATACACATTCAAGTAGACGTGGACATTAAAGAAACTGCAGCTGCTATCGGTAAAAAATACTCATTGAACAAGCCATCTCTTGAAAACAAAGTATTAACCCTTAAAAATGACATTTTTCTCAAGACCCATGCTGAGCAAGAATCGTTTTGGAAGCTAGTGCCTAGAGGCACATTTCCCAACTTGAGAAGATGCAGTGAAGCTGTACACTCCTGTTTTGGTTCAACTTATTAGTGTGAATCTGTGTTTTCCCATCTGAAAATGACAAAGAGTACACAACATTCCACCATGACAGATGAACATCTCCAGGATTCCCTGAGACTGGCCCTCACGCAATATTCACCCAACTTCAAAAAGCTGGTGGATGAAATGCAGGCTCAGACATCTCACTAATGAGCAAAAGCGAAATATTAAAGATTGTGCAAGATCAGCCTGGATCAATACACAACCTAAATTTAACACAAATTACTCAATAAAAGTTAAAGAAAGTTATTAAGACAGTTAAAGAAAGTTATCACTCAATAAAACTTCAAGAAAAAATGTACTTTCCATTTCCCCTCGCAGTTCTTACTGGATCTTTGTCTCTCTGTTTTGTTTTTGCTTACTTTGCTTAACAGCTGATCACATCCAAGTAAATGACAGAAGGCTCATTAAAAATGGGGGGTGGGAATCCTCCAACTTTATTGGGTTAAAATTTAATTTGAAACTAACTTGAAACTTAATTTTCATGGTGGTAGATCACCAGCACTTTTGGCTGGAAAAAGTAGATCATGACCTGTTCGAAGTTGGACATGCCTACTTTAGAGGAAAGGTGGACAGAGGTGATATGATTGAGATGCTTAAATACCTTCAAGGCATAAATGCACAGGAAAGCCTCTTTCAATTGAAAGCAAGCTCTGCTATGAGGGGATATAGGATGAGAGTGAAAGGGGATAGACTCAGGAGTAATATGTCAAAATATTTCTTTATGGAAAGAGTGGTAGATGCATGGAATAGTCTCCCAGTGGAGGTGGAAGAGATGAGGAGAGTATCTAAATTCAAAAAAGCATGGGACAAACACAGAGACTCTCTAAAGGAAAAAAAGGGCCTCTTGTACTGGGTGATATGGAAGGGCAGACTAGATAGGCCATGTGGTCTTTTTCTGTCGTTATGTTTCTCTGTTTCTATGTCTTTGACTCCTCTCTCTCCTTCTCCACACACATCCAACTAACTGATAGCTAAAATCTGTTGTTTCTTTCTCTACAACATCAACAAAATTCACCCATTCCTTTCTGAACACACTTCTAAGACACTTATCAACTCTTTAGTCACCTCCCATCTGGACTATTGTAACCTATGCCTTGCTGGTCTCCCTCTGAATCATCTCTCCCCTTCAATCTGTTCAACACTCTGCTACGCAGCTAGTCTTCCTCCAGCCTTGTCATGCTCATATTACCTCTCTTTTCAAGTCACTTCATTGGCTCCCTATATGTTTCTGCATCCAGTTCAAACTTCTCCTGCATTCACTCTGCAGCTCCTCATTACCTTTTCTATCTTATCTCTCCATATACCCCTCCTTGGGAATTCCGCTGTTCTGGCAAATTGCTTCTATCTGTACCCTTCTCTTCTATTGCTAACTCCAGACTTTGCCCCTTTCACCTTGCTGATCCTTATGCCTGGAACAAACTACCTGAGTCTGTACATCAGGCTTCTTCTCTGACCCTTTTCAAATCCAGGCTAAAAACTCACCTCTTTCCTTCCACTTTTGGATCTGGACTCAGCTGATATCCTTTATGTTTCTTTACTATTCCCCCTTGATGTATCCCATGTCTACCGCTTCTGTTGTTTGTCTTGACTTAATTGTAAGCTCTGATTAGCAGGAATAATTATCTTTTACATGTGTCTGTGCAGTGCTGCATACATTTTGTAGCACTATACAAATGTTCAGTAGTAATAATCACATGGGGTACCAGGACAACAAATATAATCTCTGTTTCTCCTCCAAAAAGGAATCCTTTACCTGCTCACTCCCACACTATCCCTGCATCAGCAGTGACATTTTTCTGAACATTGGAATGATTAAGGTCCCATAGATTGGGTCCTTTAGCACAAACAGCACATAGGTGTGTAGCCTGAGTAAACACTATTGCTCTTCTTAATATTTCTGTAAGGGTGTTTAGAAATTTTTCTTTACCTTACAACATTCTCTCACCTTGGCTCCCTGTACCTTAAGACCGCATCTTGTATTTTTTCAGACTGCAATTACACCAGTTCAAAACATACTTGTCCCACCCATTCTTCTATATGGGACACACTGCAGAGCCCAGCAGAGTATTTTCTAAATCCTAGTCATAAACCATGTTTCAGCAGGAATAACGTGGATGTTTCCAGGAAACACTAAGTACATGGACCTTTCCTGAATGTACTTTCTACATTTCCATGCCCCCATTCCACCCTCTCCTGCCCATGTTCTGAAATCCCCCTGTTGGCGCTGTGGATGTGCATGTCAGCAGTGTTTCAGAATATGGTCGAGATGTTTCGACACATAAACGTCCCCACCACACGTATAAACCCCTCATTCGTGTTTTGGAATGACCCCCATAATATCAAGATTTACTAGTGTAAAGTAATAACTGTTTAGCATGGAAGCAGGACTATACACAGGGACATAGAACAGGGCTGTTATAACATAGATAAAAGAGGTTAGCTGCTTTTTTGCTTAAAGGACAGCTGAGGAAAAGTTAGGAACTTTGATTGGTGTCTCTTTTTTTCTTCAACAGTCACCAAAGCTCCTCCAACTGAATGATGGCTTCTGCCTCTGTTCAGACAGACAGCCCAATGCCAGTCGAGGGAACAATTTCATGTGAAAGATGCCTCAATTCTGAAGCCCTCATGAAAGAAGTGGAGGAGCTCAGAGAAGAGATGGCAAGGCTGAGAAGCATTCAGGACAGCAAGAAGTACATTGATGAGATGCTTCTTGAAGCATCCAAGATCTCTGAGAGAGGTGAAGATGGGAGGTTACAGAAGAAAGAGAGTTGAACACAAATCAACCTGCCGAATCAACAATCCAAATCCTCCAACCCTTGAATTGAAGAATCAGTATGCAGCCCTGGAAGTGTATGAGGTGAAAGCATCTCAGGAAAGGGAAGAACCTATTGCTCAAGAACCCCAAAGTTGTGACCACAAGGAAGTGAAGGGTAGTGGTGGTTGTTGACTCTTTTCTGAGAGGTACTGATGCGTCCATCTGCTGACCAAATTTGATGTCCAGAGAGGTGTGCTGTCTACCAGATGCCAAAATCTGAGATGTTAAGGTGAGTTTGCCAAGGCTCATAAAGCCTACTAACTATTATCAGAAGGACCCTAATGTGACTGACTAGGTTAGAGATTGATTGAGAAGGAGGCAACAAAGTGTATAGGTAAATGGAGCTCATTCTGAGGAGAAGGATGTTATTAGTGGTGTGCTGCAGAGATTTATCCTTGGTCTGATTCTTTTTAACATCTTTGATAGTAATATTGCAGAAGGGGTGTAAGGTAAGGTTTGCCTCTTTGTGGATGATACCAAAATCTGCAACAGAGTAGACACCCAGGATGGAATAGGTTACTTGAGAAGGGATCTAGCTGAGCTTGAAGAATGGTCAAGAATTTGGCAGGGTCATGCATTTGGGTTGCAAAAATCCAAGTGAGCGGTACAGTGGGTGAAATACCTCTGTCCACGAATGAAGAGCGAGACCTGAACTTGATTGTTTCTGATGATCTATTAGTTTAGGTATGGTTTTGTTCCTTTAAATTCTTTAAAGAATATAGTAGTAGGAAATTTCCTGGGGAGGTGAAGAAGAGGACCAGACCGTTGTGTGATATTAAGAAACCTGAATTGTGCTATGAGCCCGGACTAAACGGACTTCAGGAAGAAATTTAAGTATGTGCACACACAGTTTCACACACCCTGGCCAGTAGCTGGTTTTTTTTAGGTTTGTTTTTTTTAAAAAGGACACAATACTGCGTCATTACCTAATGTGGGACACTTGAAATTATTGTCATATAAAAGGGAGACACAAGTGATAGATACTTGAAATTCAAGACTGTTGAGAGCCTTCAAAGAAAAAAAATACAATTTGAAATAAAGGATCAGATCTAGCTCTAACAAACATTGTAGCAGAGGTTAATATTATGTAATGAAATGCTATTTATCTGACTGACGAGAGGAATGATTATATAGAAGCTGTGAGTCACTCATTTGACCTAGAAAATAATATGCATGATTATTAGAACTAACTTGGCATAGCTGTTTGTTAAACTTAATCTGTGTCACTATAAAAACAAAATTGGATGTTTGACTAAGGGGCACTAAGGACTGGCAGTGTTAAGGGCCCAGTGGGCATTAAAGTCCAGAGTGGGGAGGAGGCATTTCCGCATAAAGGGTGCTAGCCGATGGTTAAAAGGTGTTACGTGGACAGCGGGTCTTAAAAGCACCAAGTGTACAGGTTAATGTGCGTTAAGGACGGTTGCCTTAACATGAGTTAAAGGAGCCTATGGAGAGGTCAGAAGTGAAGTGCTGGATGGGAACAAAGAGAATTGGTGATGGACAAATCACATCTATATATCACATACATGTAAGACAGTGAGTGTGAGGATAATGTGGTAGGTAGTTGGACTGTATCTGATGGGTGCTCATGTAATCCATTGTGATGTCAGTGGGTGGTACATGATTGATTAGAAGTGTGCAGTGGAGTAGCTACCATGGCCAAGATGTAGGCATGGAAAGAATGTCTGGGCAGCAGTTGTGATCTCAGCTGCAAGTGAGGTGTGAGTGATGCACTAATGAGTAAAATGCCACAGTATGGGCCAGGGTGTAGCAACTGGCAAGAGAATACATGAATGAAGAGGATGGATATAGACTGATGGATGGGCTGAAGTACAGTTTGTGCCGTGGTGGTATTGAGAGACGTGATAGCATCATCGACATGTTTCCTGGATGGCGTGGAGAACATAGACAAGGACATTGGGCAGGTTGACTCTTGTGACGTGACCTCTGAGACCTTATCTGTCTGGAGAAGTTTAGACTGAAGGTAGTCGGCGAAGTCTTGTGGGTGAATTTCATCTTTGTGTTCTGGGGATGGTTCCTTAGATAAGGTCTTGACTAAATTGAATAGATCACGTGGCTTGTTCAGTGATCTTTTGAGTGTGTCAGTGTGAAACTGCTTCATTTTCATCGTGATTGTATATCGGTGGATCGCTAGGTGGAGTTTGTAGGCTGTTTGATCCTCTATGGAGTGCGATCGGTGCCATCATTTTTCAAGCCTCCGTAATTGTGTGAGAGATGACTGCAGCTCAGGGGAGTACCATGGTGCAGACTTTCTTTTCCTTAGGATGTTGTTAGGATTAGGATGTTGCGCGATAGCGCTGAGCTTGCTATTCCAGGCGGAGATCAGATTTTCGAGGTTGAGTGTTGTATCGTTGAGGAGTGGGCAGGTCTCTGACAATATGAGTTCTCTATTGAAAGGTCGGAAACTACGTGCTGAAGTTCTTGTGAAGCTGCTCAGCCTTGTGTTGTCTTTCGATTGTTTGCTTTGAATGGGTATCTGGAAGTTGATTAACTTGTGGTCCGACCAAGGTACCGAGGTAACCAACTTCACTAGGTCATGAATTGGATCTCGGACTGACATTGGGGCGAACACCAGGTCTAGAATGTTTCCCTTTAGATGTGTGGGTTCTTCGATTATTTGTCTGTATCCTAGATCTTTGATAGCTTCCAGGAGGGCGGATGCCTGATTGTGTTGCAGAGAAGGGAGATTGAAATCTCCTAGTATCCAATTTGGTGTGGTAGGGTTGTGGGTATTGGCAGCTAGGTCTAATATAGTTGGGAGATCGTCAGTGGAGGATGAAGGGGCTCTGTGTAACAGAATGATGGAGCACAGCTTGTTTGCAATGGTTACTGTGTCTAAGTTATTAGTGCTAGTGGAGTCAATCGTATGGAAATGGAGGTCCGCCTTGGTGAGTATGAGCGCTCCACCTCCTCTATTATTTTCCCTGTGCTGTGTATGTATGGAGAAGTTGGGGGGAAGGAGTTGGTTGAGGAGGACGTTGTCCTCACGTGATAGCCAAGTTTCTGTAATCATGAGTATATCCAGATCATGGGAGGATATGATGTCCGAGATGACTGGCCATTTCTTATGGATTGAGCGTGCATTTATGAGGGCACATTTTAGGCTTGTTGGGGGGGGGGTTCTTCTTGCTTGGATTTTTTTGAGTGTTGGAGTGCAATGTGTAGCAAGTGAGAGTGGCGGGTGTGGGCTTCCACTTTTGGGTAGTGATAGGGTGCCCCTGATCCTCTTCTCCCTTGGCTCTGTAGGATAGGACTCTGATTGGGTATGGGGGATAGGGCAAAAGAGTTACCGAGCCATCCTGTGAGAAGGAGGTAACAGCTGACTAAGGCAAAGTGGAGGAGGGCCATTTTGAGATCTTCAATCGTGCGTGATAGAGTGAAACGTATGTGCAGATCAACTGTTACAAGAGGCTATTACAGCTATTACAGTAGGCTGACAAAAGCGTTGTCAAGAGGCTATTAGAAGCGTTGTTACAAAGGGTTGTTACAAGAGGCTATTACAAAAGCGTTGTTACAAGAGGCTATTACAGCTATTACAGTATGCTGACAAAAGCGTTGTTTCGATTGCCAGGATAGTGCAGAAGATAACTCACTATTTGCTAAACAGTCATGAAAAAGTCATGAGTGGGTTATATAACCGGTAAGACACAAAACACAGATGTTTGTTTTGATAAGCATACAAGTATATGACATGGGTATGAAATCAGTAGGAATGCATGAAAACAGGCAATTATCTATATCATGTAGATGAAGGAAAGCAGGCATCGAGCAGTTAAACTACATGGGCAACTGTTAGGCTAACAGGTATCACAGATAAATTTGATCTATTGGGTGGATTAACATGTAATGCAGTTATTATTTATTTTATTTTATTTATTTAGTATACATTTGTATACCGCTACTTCCAGCGATCAGCAGCGGTTTTGATTACAGATCGGAAATTGTCAAATCATGACAGGAAATTTTTGAGGTATAAACACATTGATTAGACAGGAAAGCACAGCGCACAGAGAACTATTTTACAGGGAACATGGGCTATGGAGGGTTAAGTGGCTTGCCCAAGACCACAAGGAGCACCTGTGGGACTAGAAACCCCAGTCCTTCCGGCCCAAGGTTGCTGTCCTCTAGTGGGATTTGAACCCCCGACCTTCCGGCCCGAAGTACCTTGCCCCAACCACTAGGCCACTCCTCCACTCAAACATTTCGCTAGGTGACTAGTTTGAGTAATGGTTAGTATAGTCATGCTGGGCTGGGTCTTAATTATGGGCATCAAATGCATTACAGCTCTAGAGGTACCTGCTCTGTTTGTTGGGGGATTGTAGCAATTCCTGAGACTGACGTTCATTAATTCCAGTTCAGCATGATCGGGTTCAGACTCCGTTTATAGGTCCACGCCTAAGGGCCATGCCAAAGGTCCCTCTGGCAAGGCCCTCAGGCGCGGGCGCGCCCGATGGCGCTTTCCCTTTCAAAGGGCAGGCTTGAGCCCCGATTGGGCCGCTGGCAAAATGGCTCTTCCCGCCTCCGCTGGTGTTGAGAGCTCGATCCCCGGAGGGGAGAGCAGCTGGAGCTGGCTGGAGTGCGTCTCTCTCCTAGCGCCCGATGGCGCTTTCCCTTTCAAAGGGCAGGCTTGAGCCCTGATTGGGCCGCTGGCAAAATGTCTGTTCCCGCCTCCGCTGGTGTTGAGAGCTCGATCCCAGGAGGGGAGAGAAGCTGGAGCTGGCTGGAGTGCGTCTCTCTCCTAGCACCCGATGGCACCTTCCCATAATGCCTGCTAATGACACCTTTTCACCATTACCAGTGCTTAGTAGACATACCCCTAAGTGTTATTTAATGCCTAATTAAATGGTGTTCACTATCATTTTTTGAACATGGACAAAACTGAGCTTCTTTTTTTCCTCCTAAAACCTCCTCTCTTCTTCCACCCTTCTTAGTCTCTTTGGATAACTCTCTACTTCTCCCTCCTCCCTCCTTGGGGTTGTCTTTGAATCCTCTCTCTCCTTTTCCACACACATCCATCTAATACCTAAGATCTGCCATTTCTTTCTCTATAACATCAACCAAATCTGCCCATTCCTTTCTGAACACACTACTAAGATACTTAGCCACTCCTTAATCCCCTCCCGTCTTCACTATTGTAACCTACTCCTTGTTGGTCTTCCACTGAATCAGCTCTCTCCCCTTCAACAATCTGCTGTTCGGCTAATCTTCCACCAGTCTTGTCATGCTCATATTACCCCTCTTCTCAAGTCACTTCATTGGCTCTCTATCCTTGTTTGCATCCAGTTCAAACTTCTCCTGCTGACCTACAAGTGCATTCACTATGCAGCTCCTCACTACCTTTCCTCTCTTAAACCTTCCTACACCCCTCCCTGGAAACTCTGCTCGTCTGGCAAATTGCTTCTATCTGTGCCCTTCTCTTCTATTGTTAATTCCAGACTTTGCGCCTTTCACCTTGCTGCTCCTTATGTCTGGAACAAACTACCTGAGTTTATACTTCAGGCACCTTCTCTGGACCTTTTCAAATCCAGGCTGAAAACTCACCTCTTCCCTGCCACTTTCAGATCTTGACTCACCTGATCTCCTTTGTTTTTCCTTACCATTCCCCCTAGATGTATCCCTGAGTCAGTATTTGATGGCAGCAGCAGAGAGGTGAGTTTTTAGCTGGATTTGAAAAGGGCCAGAGAAGGTGCCTGATGTACAGACTCAGGTAGTTTGTTCCAGGCAGAAGGAGCAGCAAGGTGAAAGGAGCGAAGTCTGGAGTTAGCAATAGAATAGAAGAGCATAGATAGAAGCAATTTGCAGAAGAGCGGAGTTCCCAAGAAGGGGTATAGGGAGAGATCAGAGAGGAAAGGTAGTGAGGAGCTGCAGAATAGATAGTCATAGGTTAGCAGGAGAAGTTTGAACTGGATGCGAAAACAGGGAGCCAATGAAGTGACTTGAGGGGTAATATGAGCATGATGAGATTGGAGGAAGATTAGCCATGCAACTGAATAGACTGAAGGGGAGATAGATGATTCAGAGGGAGACCAACAAGGAGTAGGCTACAATAATAAAGACAGGAGGTGGCTAAAGAGTGGATAAGTGTCCTAATAGTGTGTTCAGAAAGGAATGAGCGGATTTTGTTGATGTTATCGAGAAAGAAACGGCAGGTTTTATCTATCAGATGGATGTGTATGGAGAAGGAGAGCGAGGATTCAAAGACGACCCCAAGGTTGCGAGCTGAGGAAACAGGGAGGAGTAAAGAACTATCCACAGAGACTAAGAAAGGAGGAAGGGGAGAGGGGGATTTAGGGGGAAAAATAAGTTCAATTCTGGCTATGTTCAATTTCAAGAGGTGGTGAGACTTCTAAGCAGCAATGTCAGAAAGGCAGGCAGAGATCCAGGCCTGGATTGCTGGAGAGATTTCAGGTATAGAGAGGTAGATCTAGGAATCATAAGCCTAAAGATGGTACTGAAAGCCATGGGAAGAGATGAGTGCACCAAGGGAGTGGGTATATATAGAGAGAAAAGGAGTTGACCCAAGACAGATCCTTGGGGTACACAAACTGAGAGCGGGATAGCAGCAGAGGAGGATACCCAGAACAAACACTGAAAGAGCTATGGGAGAGATAAAAATAGAACCAGGATAGTATAGAGTCCTGGACAAGATATTGAGGAGACATTTGTGGTCAACAGTGTCAAAAGCAGAAGAAAGGTCAAGAAGAATGAGGAGCGAGTAAAGGCTCTTGGATTTTGCCAGGAACAAGTCACTGGAGACTTTGGGAAGAGCCATTTCAGCAGAATGTAATGGACGAAAGCCTTTATCACAATATTGGGTTTCCTCTCATCCAGTTTCTTATCTGTCAGAATGGAAATGTCCCAGGTGGTCATAACTTCTTCATTCTCTGTAATTACTGTATCTTAGGGTCGTGATCCCAGTGCTTTTTAGAAACAGTAATGTTGTAGTGTTACCAATGTATGAGGCATGCTACTTTTTTGTGGCTTTCTGTATAGAAATTTTCTGCATTCAGAACTTCACAGCAAGCTATGAGGTGAGTCACTGTTTCCAGGTCTTTCTTACGGAACCAACATATGTCTGTTTTGCCAGTTTTTTCAATGCTCCCTGTAAACGATCTCATCTGTAATCCGCTGTCCTGGGCTGCAAATATCAATTACTCATCCTTCAGTTTCAATCCACCTCCCCTTAATCATTCATATGTCTGTTCTTGATCAACCTGTGGCATTTCCCATTGTATTTATGCATTTGCCACTTGTTTTTCCTTGTTTGCTGACCTAATTTTTCTTTTCTTGTTTTGCATATTCTGGTGCTTCCTTTCCGGTGTGTGCTTGTGGGTTCTCACTCATTCCTTCTGAATGCCAAACTTGAACACCTATCCAAGTTTGATGATGTAGACATATTCTGGACATATACTTTCGTATTTCAGCACTTTTTGAGTATTAGGATCAGATAATTTCGTTAGGTAGACTTGGAAGCCTATTATAGTTGCTCTGTATGTATAATCAATCGCTTTAAGGTCTAGCCTCCTTTAGCTCTTATTTATTTATTTATTTATTTGCTTACATTTTTATACCACCCCTTCCAGAGATCAGGGGCAGTTTACATTGTAACAATGAACTTTAACAATAACAGTTACATAAAACAGGTTTAAAACTTTATACATAGAACAGTTTGGGTGAGGGGATTCCTCAAAACAATTTACATGCAGCAGTATATGGAAGACCGCTAAGACTAGTTACATAGCATTTACTGTCGACAGCTTATTGGTACGAATATCAACTAGAAAATTAGCTGAGAGTGGGTGGGTAGAAGGAAAGGAGATAGCATAAGGTAGGGGAGAGATTAAA
Organism: Ichthyophis bannanicus; assembly: GCA_033557465.1. Taxonomy (NCBI): domain Eukaryota; kingdom Metazoa; phylum Chordata; class Amphibia; order Gymnophiona; family Ichthyophiidae; genus Ichthyophis; species Ichthyophis bannanicus. The sequence goes on from CM066031.1 coordinate 1,337,558,554, forward strand.
TGGTGGGGGAAAGAAAGAGTGAACTAGGTATTATAGTAGTATTCTTGAAAGAGGTACGTTTTTAGACCCTTTCAAAATGATTGAAGGTCCTTGTTTCCTCTTAGTGTATCTGGAAGGTTATTCCATTGGAGGGGTGCCATGTATGTGAATGCTCTGTTACTCGTAGTTTTTTTTGGTGTTGCATATTGTGTGTGATACCTTTAGTATGTTTTGGTTGTGAGTTCTGTTTCTATTAGAGGGTTGAATTTTGATGAGTGTGGAAAGGTGAGATGGGGCTACGTTGTGTATTAATTTGAACATTGTAATTATTATCTTGTAACGTACTCTAACTTGAATGGGGAGCCAGTGGAGCGCCATTAAGATTGGTGTGATATGATCCGAGAACCTTGATTTCATTATGATTCTTGCTGTTACATTCTGTGCCAATTGAAGAATGTTTAGTGTTTTTTTAGGGATTTCTTGTAGTAGGCCATTGCAGTAGTCCAAGTGCAGGGTTATAAGTGCTTGAACTACTGTTCTGAAGTCTGACAACTCAATGAGGTTTCATAGTGGTTGTAAGATTCTTAGCTTATAGAATATTGTTCTAAGGCATACTCTGATTCTTGTAAATTACCTCATGAGCATGGAGGAATTTTCTTGTTTACACATCCAGTATTTTTAGATCTTTAAGAGGCCAGTCTACAATCCCAAAGCTGTATGAGAGTACAGGAATTGACAGCGGATTGATGGCTTGTATCTTATTCTGTGATATTAGATCATTTTTCAGTAATGATTTTGATCTTCCACAGAATTCTTTACTAATCTTTTCTCTCAGTAATTTCTATTTAGAAACATAGAAACATGACAGCAGAAAAAGACCACAAGGCCCATCTAGCCTGCCCTTCTATATCAACTACAATAGTTCTTTTTTAACCTTTAGAGATCCTCTGTGTTTGTCCCATGCTTTTTTGAATTCAGATACTGTCCTCGTGTTCACCACTTCCACTGGGAGACTATTCCAAGCATCTACCATGAAGGCATTTAAATATCCCTATCATATCATCCCTAAACTGCATTTCCTCTAAAGTATACATATTAAGATCTTTAAGTCTGTCCTCATATGCTTCATAACGAAGACCATTAACTATTTTAGTAGCCACCCTCTGCACTGACTCCAACCTGCTTATATCCTTTTGAAGGTGCAGTCTCCAGAATTGCACACAGTACTCCAAATGAGGTCATACCAGAGACTTACAATATACAGAGGTATTATCACCTTCTTTTTTCTTCTGGCCATTCCTCTCTCTATACACCCAAGATTCCTTCTGGCTTTCGTAGTCACATTTTCTACCTGTTTAGCTACTTTAAGATCGTCAGACACAATTCAACTAGGTCCCACTCATCTTTTGAGGACAGAAGTACTTCACCCCCTACACTGTACCACTCCTTTGGATTTTTGCAGCCCAAATGCATGACCCTACATTTTTTAGCATTAAATTTCAGCTGCCAAATGCAAGACCATTCTTCAAGATTAGCTAGATCTCTCCTCATATTATCTACTGCTTGCTGGGTGTCTACTCTATTATAGATTTTGGTATCATCTGCAAACAAGCAAGTCTTACCTGACAGCTCTTCCACAATATTACTAACAAAGATGTTAAAAAGAATCAGACCAAGGACAGATCCCTGCGGCACACCACTGGTAACTTCCTGCTCCTCAGGGTGAGCTCCATTTACTTTTGTCTTCTACTCAACCAATTTCTAACACAATCTGTAACTTTAGGATCCATCCCTAGGGTACTCAGTTTGTTTATAAGTTGCTTGCGTGGAACAGTGTCAAAGGCTTTACTGAAATCTAAATACACCACATCTAGGGCTCTCCCTTGGTCCAATTCCCGGGTCACCCAGTCAAAGAAATCAATCAGATTTGTCTGACAAGACCTCCTCTGGTGAATCCATGCTGCCTTGGACCCTGCAATCCTTTGGACTCCAGAAACCTCACTATTTTCTCTTTTAGAAGCTTTTCCAGTAATTTACCAACCACAGAGGTTAGACTAACTGGCCTGTAGTTCTCAGGCCGGCAAGTCCACTTTTGTGTAAAGGGACAACATGTGCCTTTCTCCAGTCCTCTGACACCACTCCTGACTCCAAAGAGGCATTGAAAATGTCAGACAGTGGACCCACTAGAATGTTCCCAAGTTCCCTCAGTATTCTTGGATGTATCCCATCCAGACCCATCACTTTGTCTGCTTTTAGTTTAACTAGTTCCTCACAGACACAGTCTTCTGAAAATTGTTTGAGATGCCTGTCGCTTCTTTTCCTATTTGTGCATGTTTTCTGAGCTCCTGCTCCTGGCCCTTCATCTATGAACACAGAACAAAAATATTTGTTAAGCAATTCTGCTTTTATCTCATCGGTTTCTGCATGTTCCCCTCCCCTCACCCTTGAGTCTGACAAAAACACATTTGCCCTTCCTCCTCTCACTAACATATCTGAAAAATGTCTTATCTCTGCATTTAATTGCATTGGCTATTGCTTCTTCTTTTTTGTACCTTTGCTTTCTAGACTACTTTGCTAGCTTCTCTAAGTTTTTCCAACTAAAGATGCCCGTCTTCCTCTCTCTGTGATCTCTTGTATTTCATGAAGGCCTCCTTCTTTTTCTTCACCTTTTCAAACTACTTCTTTTGAGAACCATAGCAGCCTCCTTTTCCTTTTACATTTATTTACCTTTCTAACAAAAACGTTTAAATAGCATGGGGCATGCTGCTCTCTGTCTGTTATGCATTTGCTGTACTGAGTGTCCAGTGTAGTCTGTACTGCTTGTGTACCACTGCAGGCAGGCCCTAGGTGTGGTTTACAACTGTCTCAGAATGTGCCTGCCATATTGTTTGAAGTCCAGGGTTTAGGCCATTGCAGGCAGGACCAGTAATCTGGTTTATTCTAGAGAGTGCTATAGAGCAGAATGTGTAGCTATAGCTGAATGATTAGACCAGGGTTCAAATCCCACTTGTGGCCATGGTCAAGTCACTTCACCCTCCATTGCCTCTGAAGAAAAGCCTTCCAATATATTTCTGGTCACACTGCCAAGGAAACTAAGGAGCAGCTGGGTTGCCAGCACTCAGTATTGACTTGAGGGCACACATTTATTTATTTATTATTTTATTTAGCTAGGCTTATATACTGTTTTTCTACAAGTCAAAGTGTGTACATTCAGTAACTATATGCATATATATTTCCCTTGTCCCCAAAGGGCTCACAATCTACATTTTTGTACCTGAGGCAACAGAGGGTTAAGTGGCTTGCCCAAGGCCACAAAGAGCACCTCTAGGACTAGAAACCCCAGTCCTTTCAGGCCAAGGTTGCTGTCCTCTAGCAGGATTCAAACCCTTTGCCCTTCAGTTTGAGGTAACTTGCCACACCTCTCTCCTTACACATGATTACTAGTATTATCCTTTTTTATGTGCAATGCAATTGGTTCTTCAGGCATGCACATTGCAATTATAGCCATCTGACAGCATGACTTGATTGCCTCTGCTGCAGCACATTGCAAAGAGTCATCCAAGTTGTCTCTGTAGATGCATAACACATGAGTTATACATGACTGGAAACTGTCATGATAATTCTGCCATTAAATTTATGCAATACATGCAGGCAAGTGACACTTGTGGGATGCCCACCTGCACAGATCATCCCACATCCTTACTTGCTCTATATGGTCAATATTATTTATTTATTTTATTTGGACAGTTTTCTATACTGCCCCTTCCAGAGATCAGGGGCGGTTTACATGGAACACAAATTACATAGAACTAAGTGTAACTATATACATAGAACACAACAAGTTACATAGAACCAAGTATAACTATATACATTGTAACAACTGAACTATGTAAATCATATTAGAGACATGATTTCAGAGACATGAGTGGATGCCAGGTGTGTAACATCTTGTTCCACTAGACATTATGGGGATCATTCTGTCCCACAAATAGCAGGGATGGATGCCCCCGTTGGGATGCCCATTTCCACTATTTGTCCCCCTGACGACCCCTTCACTAACCTCCCAGTACGACTAGCATGTTTCTACTTGGAGACCTAGATGAGGGTGGGAGGGAACATTCTGGAAGCAGAATGAGGGCGTGATGTGGGCGGCCCTTGACCCTGGATGAACAGGGCCAATTCTGAGGTTGGCCCTGTATATCCAGGGCCTTCAGGCTAGACAGAGAACTTATTCCACCTCAAAGGTGAAATAAGTCCCCCTGGATGGCGGGGGGACTGCAGCATGGGACACAGGCAGGCATGTGAAGGGGAGCCGTGGTGCCATGGTGACGGGACACTAGGGCAATGCAACTCCATTCATGAGCCTAGCTGAGTTAGCCGGGTAGTCGCTGGGATGTATAGAATCGTGTCCCGGCCTGCATGCCCAGATACTAGACCCTATTCTGACCCCACAGGACCACGGGATCAGAATCAGGTCTAACTTTTCATGGCCCGATTCTGCCCAGCCATACAGGGGGCTGGACATCCTACTGTGAATAGGCCTCCACGTGTGTAGACCTTATCTTTCCAAGAGCACTTTGCGTTTGCATGACGTTTGTACAGATGTGTGGCTTTTATATCTTTGGACCATAGCCTCCTTACTTGTGCAGTAGTTATATTCATATGTATCATGAAGATTATATGGTGGTTAGAACAGCTGAGACAGCCGTGAAACCTAAATAGAAGGTATTAGACCTTCCCTGTGGCCGAGCAACTATATTTCACACAAATTTCAACTGAGGTTAGCTGCATTTGTGGGGTCACATTGGGGCAGTGAGGCCATACAGCACTCTCTTCTACCCCATCCATCCTTTGGCCCATCCATCAGCATATATCCATCATGTTCAGTCATGCATTCTCCTACCAACTGCTACACCCTGGCCCATCCTGTGTCATTTTACTCATTGGGGTGTATCACTCTCACATCACCTGCAACTGATGTGCAGTTCACCACTGCCACCTAGACATTCTTTCTATGCCTACATTGTGGCCATAGTGGCCACACTATTGTGGTCTATGCTACCCACAGTCATCACCATGGATTACATGTGCACCCTCACTGCTACAGTCCAACTTCCTCCCAAATTCTCCCCCCACTCATTGTCTCACACGTAAGGGACATATGGATGTGACATGTTCATCAGCTGTTGCCTTTATTCCCATCCAGCAGCTCAAATGTGATTGCAGAAAGGCTCCCTTATCCCATATTAAGGCAACTGGCCTTAAAGGCCATTAATGTACACACTGGGAACTCTTACTGCCCGATGTCCACTTAACGCCCGCTAACTGGCTGATAGCACTCAACGCAAGAACGCATACTCCCCGCCTCATCCTTTAACACACGTGATCCTTAATGGTGACATTTTGCACTCGCTAATGGTGCACTCTTAGTGCCGTTTAGTAATGGTATCCCTTAGTGTGTGTTAAGTTTCAATGTGCAGTATTAAAATAAATATGTGAGACAAATCTAAAAGCATCCAAACATCTGAAAAATAGCCAACGGACTGAACATGTTTACCATTTGCACATGCCTACTAATTTTCTCCTTTATAATAACATGTTTGCAGCCATTTGCTTTCTCATTCCACAATGAGCCACACCATACACTAGTAGGATCAATGTAAGAACAAGCAACAACAGTAAGATGATTGACAGGTGGAATAGGCAGAAATGTGAGAGGAAAATAGAATCCCATCAATCAAGAATGAGGTAGTGGGAACTCAGAAATAGTACAGAGGTAGGTAGGGAAAGCGACTGCTGCATATTAGAACTAATTGAGGCAGGACAGAGTAAACTTTGAAGCCAGAGAGACATCGATGAGTGGCAAAAACATGGGTAGATAGTTTCCTGCAAGTCTTCAGCAAAAAGGCAAATTTTGCTGGAGATGAGAAATCAAAGGAAAATGGGAGCCTTGGAAATAATCTCTTTCACCTTTAAACTTGCTCACTAGTTCTTCATACTACAACACCAAAACAATATATATGGAACAATGTCATATCAAAGTGTAACATTTAATTCTCCGTCTTCAGATTATCTGTGAAAGCAGGAGTGTCACTGTCAGTTTCAGAACTCATTACGCATAGAGGAGGGTGAAAAGTGCATTGTCTGTGGCTGTGAAGTTACAACTGATAGATCACTTTTATGCACCGAGGACATTTTTTTTAATCAAAAAATAAGAATATGATAAACAAAAGTTATAGCTTTCTTTATATGAAAAAATACAGTTAAAAAAGAAAGATAATTGGAAGGCAGTCAAAATGAAATATCTAGTGAATGGCTAGACTTTAATATTTCTGAAGTTCAAAGATAAAAGGCTTTCTTTTCTCTGACAGCAATCATTGTTCAGGCTGTCATTACTCAAAGTCAGCAATTTCTTCACTTCCCAACATATACCTCATGAAAAAAGGTTTAAAAAACACAAGTTAAATCAGTAAAAGATGAAAAAGAAAAACCCTTTTTTAAGCAGGTGTAAAGGTCAATATTTTCAATCCTTTTAACTAAGCTAAATGGCTTGTTAAACATGAAGGACATGGGTATCTTTGTGAGTTTTTTTTCTCTTGGACGTTTCCCAGTATTACTATGGCTACCTTCTCATTAAAAATAATTGTGGAAGGTGACAGAAATTTCATGTTACAGCTTCACATTCTAATAAAAGTAATTCAGATCATTGGACAGTGATGAGCATCTACCAAAGAATTATAAACGACTACATGGGAATAATAAAAAAAGAGCACGGAGGTACTTATGTTACCCAGAGTTGATGGCAGCTGTAGCAAACTATTACAAAGAAAAAAAAAAGATCGTAGAAGTATTCATATAAGGAAAGAAAACAGAATAGACTTTTTTGAAGTCTGAAAGGTTTTAGTCTATAAATATAAGGCATGGAATACTTACTTCTTAAAACCATAAAATGATATACCTTAATTAATAGAGATGTGCCACATCCTAATACATTTTCATTAAAGCTGTTGTAACTGTATGTGCAAATTGATATGTTTCGTCTTTGAGCAGGAAAGGCCAGCAAGAGATTTGACCAGGTCACAGATATGCCAGGAACCCAGAACTGGAAAACTGCCTGCTAAAATCAAATCATGATTATGCTAAGCACTATCAAAAATAATAATAATTAGGATTTTTACTGTGTCCAAATCACGCTCAAGGTTTCTAATAACATTATAGGTAACCAGTGGAAGGGCCTATTAATTCTGATGGCATAAAATGACATAGATGCATGGAATTTTACAACATGCATCTTGCAGGTTCATATGCTAAACAACATGCATGCATGCATATTTCTTAAGCATGTAAAAATTGTAACTCTAGGGAGGGGGCATGTCAAGATGGCTGCCTGATTGGAACGCTGTGCCCCTGCTTTTCCATGGGCAAGAGAAAGGTGAAGTCTAAATCAGGGAAGCAACCCTCAAACACCCTGATGTAGCTATCGAAGGGTCTGCTGGACCAGTTTTTGCAGGTCCAGTCTCCAACGGTGAGCTCCAGTGTGGTTCTGACTATGTCGATGCCATAGTCAGTGGACCCGGCATCTTCTGCAGATCTTGATGTCACTCTTTCCCTGGAGGAGTGATTCCCCCCTCGACTGCCTGCTTCGATGGCACTGCTGCTGACTAGCCCTGGGGGTCCTCGTCCACAAGTTGGTATTTTGGACTTCTCCCTTCAAGGAAGTGCAGCAGCAGCGGTTTCCAAGGATCCAGCATTGCCGGTTACTCTGGAGGCTGTGTCAGGTATAATTGTGAGTGGAGGTGACTCTAACGTTCTGGAGGGTGCTGTGACTGGAATCTTTCTGCGGTCTACTCAGTTTCCTCACTCCCAGTGCCGACTCTGATAAGACCCATGACTTTCACCTTGGAATCTCTTTGGGATGCTATTGTTAATTTAATGACTGTGCTCACTAGCCAGACTCAGATGTTATCTGTTAAAGTTCAAGACCAAGCTACAATAATTACAATGCAGCAAATAGCTTTTGAGAGGATTAATTCCTCCATTGCTGATCATGCTGTGCAAATTTCCTCTGTGTGTGACTCTCAAATTGCTATAATGAAAGACTTTGTGGCGTCAGAGCTATGTTGGAAGCACTGGAGAATATGTCCAGAGCTTCTAACCTTAGATTTGTGAATTTTCTTAAATCTTCTGTCATCTTGGTTAAAGAGATGTTCAGAAGATATTTGACTGAAGTCTTGGGAGTACCTAAGGATGCGGTACCATGTTTAGCTCACATTTATTATCTCCCGGTGAGCAAGATCGCATCTGCATCCATAGATAACCTGAATGTCTCAGCATTATTGGAGCATTCACAGGCAGAGGTAGTTTCTCCTGCGACTCTTTTGGTTACCTGTGCATTGAAACCTGACAGAGACCAGCTTCTTAGACTTTTCTTCAAAAAACGGACTGTCTCTTTTTAGATTGTAACACAAGGGTTTTCCTAGACTCTGCTCGGGACATTCAGAAAAATTGAAGATAATTAATTTTGTTAAAGTTGTGTGTTCTTCAATGGGGGGGGGGGCTCTTGTTTCTAAAATGCTTTTGCAAATGTTTGGTTAGGTATGATTCTGCTAACCATATTTTCTATCAACCATCAGCTTTGTTTGCTTTCATACTTGCTAAACAAGTGTCCATGTCACCCTCTGTGTAGTATGCCACTTTAGGTTTAGGTCCTTATGCAACACTTAGGCAGCTTATTTTCCTTTGTTTGCCCAGTTTTTGGGGTTCTTTTTTTCTTTGGATCATGTATAATGACTACTCCCCCCTATAGTGGTGGACTTGTGGGAACTCATACTTTTGTATTTTCCTTTGTACTTGCTTTAGATGCTGTATACTATATATCTGTGTTATGTTCTCTTTTCTTAAACAAGTGAATATGTGATGTAATAGTTTAAATCTCAATAAATATGAAATAAATAAAAAAATGTGATTCCACCATTGCTCCACTCAAATTCTAACCCTGGATGTGCCTACAGCTAAGTAACATAAAAGTACTCGTGTCCTTGTCACTGAGCATACTTTTATATGGAGGTAATTTTAGGAGGCATTTTACAAATGTATACTGGCATATACGTACATGTGAAAAAGTCTTTTTAATCTGCACCCTTCTCTAGGGACTCCGCCATATGCCATGTTCACATTCTTAAATCAATTGGGTTCCAGCTAGGGTTGCCAAATGGTTGGTTTTCAGTTGGCCTGGCTGGCTTTTATATGGCCTGGCCAGTTTTTATGTGGCCAGCCGGTAGCTGGTAGAACTGTAAAACTGGCAATGAAAAAGCCGGTTTTTTTGTGACTTGAGGGGCAGCTGATTAGGAGCAGTTGTGCATCGGGCCATGTATTCCTTCTCTGTAACCCGGCACTGACTGCTGAGTTTGAACCAGCAGGGCTCTATGGTGTCCCATGTGATTCAAACTCAGGAGTCAGGGCCGTGCAGCTGCTGTGTTCCTTAGTCAGTGCCAGGCTACAGAGGAGGAATAGTGGCCTGATGCACAACCGCTGTGCTCCTTCTCTGCTTGTACTGATCAGTACCAGGGAGGTGGAAGAGGAGAAAGGGGCAGAACATGAGAGCTGCCAGGGACTGGGACTCGCTGAAAGGAGGGGGTTGTGTGCAACAGGAGTAGAGAGTGTTAAATACATGTCTGCTAGGGTGGAGAGAGGTTGAGAAGGACAAGAGAGCTGGAAAGGTATATAGGAGGAGTCAGAAGGAGAGCTAAGGGGATTGTTGAGAGAGAGTTATATTAGTGTTGAGATGCTACTAAGGGTTTTGAGTCTGAGCTGGGGGAGGAGGCTGTATATGTATGTGGAGGAAGGGAGTTTGAAAGAAAGCTATGGATGTTTCTTGGGGTGGTTGAGAGAGAGCTATGGGTATGTGTGTGCCAGGGTGAAGGGTTTGAGAGAGTGAATAGTGGACTTCCTCGAAACCAACAGATTGCATGATCCGAGGCAACATGGCAATATGGTTTTACCAAAGGATGATCTTGCCAAACAAACCTGATTGAGTTCTTTGACTGGGTGACCAAAGAACTAGATCAAGGGCATGCGATGGATGTGATCTACCTAGATTTCAGCAAAGCCTTTGATATTGTTTTTCATAGGAGGCTTATCAATAAACTCAACAGTTTGGGGATGGGTCCCAAGGTGGTGAATTGGATCAGAAGTTGGTTGACTGACAGGTGACAGAAGGTGACAGTAAATGGAACTCACTCAGATGATAGGAAGGTGATTAGCGGTGTGCCCCAGGGTTTGGTCCTGGGACTGGTACTGTTCAATATTTTTGTGAGTGATATTGCTGAAGGATTGAATGGAAAAGTCTGTCTTTTTGCAGATGACACGGAAATTTGCAACAGAGTAGACCCTCCTGAGGGAGTGGAGAACAAGAGGAAAGATTTACAAAAGCTGGAAGAATGATCTAATGTTTGGCAGTTAAGATTTAATGTGAAGAAGTGCAGTGTCATGCACTTGGGAAGCAGAAATTCAAGGAAATTGTATGCGATAGGGGGCGAGATTTTGGTGTGCACGGACCAGAAGGACCTCGGAGTGATTGCTTCTGAGGATCTCAAGGTGGCGAAACAGTGTGACAAGGCAGTGGCAAAAGCCAGAAGGATGCTGGGCTGCATACAGAGATGAATTACCAGCAGAAAGGAAGAGGTACTAATGCCACTGTATAAGCCACTGGTGAGGCCTCACTTGGAATATTGTGTTCAGTTTTGGAGACCATATCTCGCAAAGAATAGAAAAAGACTGGAAACTGTTTAGAGGAAGGCAACCAAAATGATTTGGAGCCTGCTTCAAAAGACTTATGAGAAGAGACTTGAAGACCTAAATATGTACACACACACACACTCACTGCTCAATGCATGCGCACACTAGACACTGTATCTTGTTGATTGTTTGCTGTGTAGACTGCCTTGATTGTAGGAAAAGGTGGTATAGAAATCTGTTTAAATAAATAAATAAAATAAATAATGCTGGCATGGTACATTTGCTCTATATCCTGGGTGACTCATTAGTAGAGTTTTGCATTACTTCACAATGAATGTTCCTGCTAAGCTGTGCTGAGTACTCTGCCAGCATTCCTGCTAGTGGAGGGAGGTACAAAATGATCGCAAAAGCAATCACGTTTAGGATCGCTTGACGTAGGCAGGTCCCGAGTGCCTGCAAATGCTGTACAATCCTAAGTGCAATTGCTTTCGTGATCACTTTGCATTTCCTCCACCAGCCGGAATTTTGGCAGAGGACTCAGAGCAGCTTAGCGGGAACATTGTTCACAACATGCCTGGTACTGAGAGGATTTATGTTGCTCTTACTCAGATGATACTATCGGGGAAATATTCTAGCTCTGCTCTGCACTCATTTTTGAAGGAGGTGCTGGAGGAGGGCTTTTATGGATTCAGAATATATGTTTGGATTTAATATAGTATGGGGGAGAATGTGTTTGTTGGAGGACTGAGGAGAAGACCGAAATTCAGTGGAGGCTGAATAGTGCAACCGCATATACACCCACCTCCCCCCCCACCCCAATGTGTCCAGCAGGTGCTGAAGCTTGCACTTCTGCAATCACTGCATTTATTTCAGGGGGAGAGGTAAGGGGTGGGGCTGCAGTGGGACAGAAGTGTAGCACAGGCACGGCATGTAGCTGTTTTTCCTCTTTCAAAAAGTTGGCAAACTTAGTTCCAGCCCAATCTTACATCAATTACTACAGCCGCCTGGACATAACTGAACAAGGTAAGTAGTCGCTAAGCTGTGGCAAAATCTAGGGGGCCGATATTCAGAACTCTTACCCAGCTGGCCAACAGGAGGCTGTCTAGTTAAGGGTGCTGACCACCATATTCAACAGCACTGAATATCTTTACAGATCGCAGCAGCACTAACTGATTAGTGCAGGGCCTTTCCGGGGCAGAGCGAGGGCGGTGCCAGCAGTATCAGGATTTGCAGTCAGCACTTAACCAGACAACTTAGGACTTATCAGGATAAGGTAGGCCACATGAAATACAGGCCTAAGTTGCTATCCATTTAAGTATTGACTGGAAATTGCTACTATATGGATAAATCAGTGTTCATCTAGATAGCGGCACTAAGTCCAGATGTTTCGTGGAAGCTGCAGTTTGGATACTGCTTGCTGATATTTAAGTGACATGGCTGATGGAATCTGAATATTGGCCTTTTCGAATATTGGGCCTCAATATTTAACCACAGCTTAGTTTACCATGAAGTCACTAATCTGTGGTAACTCAGTACTGCAGGTTAATAACTTCTATGATATAGGAATAACATAGCTTGCAGTGAGCAAGCTGCATTATTCCAAGAGAAAAATAATTCCCCCTCAATGCTGGTCTTATTTTCCCCATCCAAGGGCATCTGGCTTTTAACATGTGGCTCGATGCTTCCAGACACTTTATTCAAGTACTATAGCTGCTTGTCTAAATTGTAATTGTGGTCTGGGGATCTTCACACCCTGAACCACGAAGACTGGAAAGGGTTCAGAGGAAGGCGACCAAAATGATTTGGAGTCTATGTCAGAAGACTTATGAGAAGAGACTTGAAGACCTAAATATGGAGGAGAGGAGGGACAGGGGGATATGATTCAGACCTTTAAATACTTAAAGAGTATTAATGAACAAACAAACTTCTTCCAAAGATGGGGAAGCTGTAAAACTAGAGGGTATAACATGAAGTTGCAAGGGGGTAAACTGAAAGGCAATGTCAGGAAATACTTTTTCACTGAAAGGGCGGTAGATGCTTGGAATGCCCTCCCGATGGAAGTGGTGGGGTCAAAGACAGTGACAGAATTCAAAATGGCATGGAACAGATTCCTTTATAACAATGGGATAAAATAAAAATAAACGTAACTAACTATTTCAACAAATAGGGGTGACCTACACAGAGCGGTTGGTACACCCCTAAACATAGGCATACGGAGGGGTGACCTGCAAGAATCAGCAGGTGCACCTGCTCTTGCCACCTTGCTGGGCAGACTAGATGGATCATAATGGTCTTTATCTGCCGTCATATACTATGTTACTGTATTACTATGTATTCCCCCAATAACCCCTTCTCTATACCTGACTCTGATCCCCCCCAAAGACAAAATCAAATTCGTACCCCTCTCCTTCAAGACCCCCTGTAAACACCATCCAATCTCTCCCACCCCTCTAAGGCCCCCTTGGACCTACCCCAAAGCAATTCTGGTGGTCTAGTTGAGCATGGATGGAAGTGACCCCCACTCACTCCTGTCCAGGTCAGTGTAGCGCACTCTTCCATGCAACTCTTCGAGCTATTCTCTATAGCCCCGATTCTGAAAAGTGAATAACAGGGCTGTAAGTCCCGGGAAGATATGTAGCTCAGCTATCTGTCCTGACCATATGCCGGAAAATGATCTCCCTGCATGCACACAGCCACAGTGCGGGGATGTCTGGATGGAGGCAGCATTGGGTGGAGAGTGAGCGGAGTGGGCCAGGAACCTGAATGTACAGGGACGATTCTGGTCATGGTCCTGTACATCCTGTGGTCACCAGGAGGATGCCCAGCTTATTCCACCTCGGAGGAACCCAGTGTTTGAACCCAGTGTTTGCCCACATGGGAGTCTATGGGGTTCATTCCAAGCCAGGCCCAACTAGACTACCTCAGAGGTGGAATAAGCGCTTGGTACCCATGTGAGTGGCCCTCGCAGCCAGCTGATTGACAAGGAGCCATGGGAGATGAGGCCCTGCCGTCCAATCCCGGCCCTGGTGGGGAGTCGGGCCTTCAGTGCACCAGCAGGAGCAGGGGAGGCCCGGCCATGTTACTTCCAGGATATTTCCTATGGCTGCTGCAGGTGCACGTGGACTGTCCTGTTGCCCGATCCTGCACCCTCGGGACCGGCTAGCTCCTATGGTGCAGAATCGGATACAGCAGAGCCCATCCTGTTCTGGGACATCTGGACGGCCTGGACGTGCCCCTTCTTGGATTGGACTCCACATATAGAAACACGCCAAGCCAGGTTCAGGTATATCAGCAGGATTTTATTAGCTGTTTCTCATCAGAAGTTAGGGAAAACCTCTTAATTCTCTTTATAGAAAAATCACCTCAAGTGATTGTATAGTGTGGGTTTTTTTCTTAACACATTTAACAATAGCACAAACAAGAAAGTCATACAATAATACATTTTTCTTACAAACATGGCCAGTGTACTCCTGGGCCCTTCAACCAAAAGCCTAACACCTACAGGCTTAGGCAGGATGAAGGAAAATAATTATATTCCTAGTGTTCTTTTTTGCTCAAGGAACAGGAACCAGGATTAGCACATCTTACCTGGTCAGAAGTCAGGGAAAACTTAAAAACCTCTGACACAGGCAGAATGGAGAAGGGAGGGAGAAGGGAAGAGAAAGAAGAAGGAAGCATGGGGGAGGTCAGGGGACTAGAAATTCCCATTAATATATTCAAATTCAAGTCGTACTTACAAACAACAAAATGATATTGTGCTTTATCAGTAAAATCTTCATATTATAGAACAGAACATTACAAAGGAAGCAAAGTTTACAGGTTATTCACAGAGATAAGAAGCTACAACATACTAAGCTCCCCCCTTCTCAGGTACATTGGAAAGGTCCAACAGTCCTCACTCTGGGTTGGAATGAAAACCAGCTGAAACTACCTCCAGAGAGGACTCAAACAAACCAAAGCAAGAAAATATAAATTTAAGCAGAATACACAGTAAAAAAAGAATATTATCTGATATACAGGGTGGCCCAAAATAAGTGAGAACATCTCATAATTTAAAAGCTTAAATAGTTTACTTATTTACCTTTTTTTAGCTATGTTGTTGTTGTTAAGTGCCATCAAGTCGGAGTCGACTCATGGCGACCCTCTGGATAGCTATCCTAAATTGTGTTCGGTCTTCAGTCAGGCGGCTCATTGTTGACAGACTGGTACCCGTAGCTGCTGTTATTGTATCGATCCATCTCATTGCTGGCCTTCCTCTTTTGGGTTGACCTTCTATCTTGCCAAGCATAATGTCTTTCTCTAATGATCTCTCTCTTCGCATTATGTGTCCAAAGTATGAAAGTCGAAGTCTTGTCATCTGAGCTTCTAAAGAAAGCTTAGGCTTGATCTCCTCTAGTACCGACTGGTTTGTTCTTCAGGCAGTCCATGGTATACACAGTATTCGCCGCCAGCACCATAATTCAAAGGCATCAATTTTCTTCCTGTCTATCTTTTTCACTGTCCAGCTTTCACATCCATGTGATGTTATTGAAAATACCATGGCTTGAACAAATCAAATCTTTGTATGGAGAGAGACATCTCTGCTCTTGAGAATCTTATCTAGGTCTTTCATAGCCATTCTGCCAAGAGCAATGCGTCGTCTGATTTCTTGACTGCTTGTTGCTTCTTTATTGATAGTTGATCCAAGTAGGTTAAAGTTGTTCACAATTTCAATTTCTTCTCCTTCAACGATGAACCTGTTGATTATGCCAGTTGTCATGATCTTTGTCTTCTTTACATTAAGGTGCAGGCCCATTTTGAGACTATGTTCTTTGATTGTGAGAAGCAAATGTTTCAGATCATCTTCACTTTCAGCCAGTAATGTGGTATCATCAGCATAGCGAAGGTTGTTGATGAGTCTTCCACCAATCTTCACACCTCTGTTGTCGTCATACAATCCTGCTTCTCTGATGATTTGTTCTGCATATAAATTAAACAGGTAGGGGGAAAGTATGCAGCCTTGTCTTACATCTTTGCTTATTTTAAACCATTCTGTTTCTCCTTGTTCCATTCGAACTGTTGCTTCTTTATCAATGTACAGACTGCGCAAGAGAACGATCAGGTGTTCTGGTATACCCATGCTTCTTAATGTGGCCCAGAGTTTCTCATGGTTTACACAGTCAAAAGCCTTGCTATAGTCGATAAAGCACAAATAGATATCCTTTTGGTATTCTTTAGTCTTTTCAAGGATCCATCTCACATCCGCAATGATGTCTCTCATTCCTCGCCCTTTCCTGAACCCTGCTTGCACTTCAGGTAGTTCTTGTTCCAGGTATGGTTGTAGTCTCTTTTGAATAATCTTCAGTAGAATCTTGCTGGCATGTGGGATCAGAGCGATTGTGCGATAATTTTCACAGTCAGTTGGATCACCTTTCTTTAGTATTGGTATAAACACAGATCTTTTCCAGTCAGTTGGCCATGATGTTGTCTTTCATATTTCTTGGCAGAGCCTTGTGAGTACGGTAAAAGCTGCATCAGATTGCTGCAATACTTCTATGGGAATGCTATCAATGCCTGGTGCTTTGTTCTTTGATAAGGCTTTCAATGCTGCTTCAACTTCTTCTTTCATCACCAATGGTTCCCGATCATAAGGTACAGGTTGAAACGACTGTTGGTCCACTTTATCTTTATCATATAAAAACTCTGTATATTCCTTCCACCTTTTCTTGATCTTATCAGCATCATTCAACATAGAACCTTGAGCATCTTGTAACATTCCAATTCGAGGCTGAAACTTTTTCTTTAACTCTCGTAGCTTTAGGAAAGCCGATCTTGTTCTTCCTCTAATAGTTTCTGCTTCTATTTCCTTGCAAGTGTCATTGTAGTACTTTTCCTTTTCCTGTCTTGCTGCACGTTGGAAATCTCTGTTGAGTTCTGCGATTGTCTTTCTTTCTCCTCTGGCTTTAGCTTCTCTGCATTTCTGGGCAATTTTCAGAGTTTCTTCCGTCATCCATTTTAGCCGTTTTTGCTTTTTCACCTTTTGTAGAGACTTCTCGCTTTCTTCCAACACAACCTTCTTGATGTCATTCCATAACTCTTCCGGAGCTCTGTCATTTGTATCTAAAGCAGCAAATCGATTTTGCAGGTAGTCTTTAAATTCCAGTGGTATATTCTCAAGGTCATATTTTGCTGCATTCATGAGTGGTTTGCTCTTTTTCAACTTTAGCTTGAGTTTGCATACTAGTAGTTGATGATCTCTACCACAGTCATCTCCAGGTTTTGTCTTTGTTGATGTTACAGAGCTTTTCCATCGTTGACTTCCACATATGTAGTCAATTTGATTTTTATATAATCCATTTGGTGAAGTCCATGTGTACAGTCGCCGCTTGTGTTGCTGGAAGAAGGTGTTTGAGATGAATAGATCATTGGTCTTGCAGAATTCTATCAGTCTTTCTCCAGCTTCATTTCTGTTGCCAAGTCCATATTTTCCAACTACTTTGCCTTCTTCTTTGTTGCCAACTTTTGCGTTCCAGTCACCCATGACTATCAGGATATCCTGTTTGCATGTTCTGTCAATTTCAGCTTGTACTTGTTCATATAACTCTTCAATTTCATTCTCTTCTGCAGCTGTTGTTGGGGCATATACTTGAATTATATTTGTGTTGATAGGCAATCCTCGTAAACGAATAGAGATTAAGCGTTCGATGACTGTATTGTATTTCATTACAGTTCTTGCAAGTTTCTTCTTTATTATAAATGCAACACCATTTCTTCTTTGTCTTTCATTTCCAGCATAGTAGACCATGTGATCATCTGATGCAAAGTGCCCCATGCCAGTCCATTTCAGTTCGCTGACACCTAACAGATCAAGTTGTACACGTTCCATTTCATTCTTGACCACCTCCAACTTCCCTTGGTTCATGCTTCGTACGTTCCATGTTCCAATGTGTAAGACATCATTACAGCTTCTGACTCTCATTTCATGCACAGCTACATCAGCAGTCAGACTTCCCGAGGGCTTTGATCCAACCACATCATAAATGCTGGCTTTACTCTGAAAAGTCTTCAGCTCTTCCCCAGTAGCTAGTTGAGTGCCTTCTGACCTGGGGGTCTCATCTTCCAGCACCATAGCACAATTTGTTTTGTTGTAACTATCCATTGGGTTTTCATGGCAAGATACAGAAGTAGATTGCCAGGCCTTTCTTCCGCGCAGTTTAAGTTTGGTGTTGTTGCCGTTGTCACAAAAATGTGATCCTCCGCCGTCAACACTGTCCCATTCTGCTGCTGCCCAGATGGGTGGTTTGTCTTGGTCTGGCACCTCAGCTGAGACCTGTCCATCTTGGGAGACCCTGCCAGTAGTTAAACTACCAATAGTTTAGCTCTCAGCATCACTGATGCACGCAAGCCCTCACAGCACGACAAGCTGCAAACCAAGTGAGAGTTTTTTAGCTATATAATGTCTTTATTTCGAGAACATTTCGAGAAAAAGTGAGAACATTTCGAGAAAAAGTGAGAACATCTCGTAGCATATAAGTTATTCAAAAATTCAAAAAGACAGATGTAAACGATTGACAAATAAAAAAAAAAAAAGATGGCGACCGGAAATTGTCGAAATAAAGACGTTTTTTAGCTATATAACGTCTTTATTTCGACAATTTCCGGTCTCCATCTTTTTTTTTTTAATTTGTCAATCGTTTACATCTTTCTTTTTGAATTTTTGAATAACTTATATGCTACGAGATGTTCTCACTTTTTTTGTATATATATATATATATATATATTTTTTTTTTTTTTACATTTGATACACCAGTACTGTTTCAGAATAGTGCCTGCATCCCCTAGTGATAGTCTCATGGTATTACCATTGAGACTGACCTCTAGCACTAGTACTGTGCAATTATCACTAAGGGATCATGGGTGCCATTTTGAACCCAGTGTTTGCCCACATGGGAGTCTATGGGGTTCACTCCAAGCCAGGCCCAACTAGACTTTGGGTAATAATAGGGTGGGAGGGGGGTTGAAGGGAAGAAGTGTGACTTTGATAATATCTTTGGCAGAGTAGGGAGTGGGAATTATGTACGGGTAAGGAGGTTATTGGGGGTATGCTTTCCCTTCTCAATGGTGCTGGGGTGGGGACTTCTGAACTACCAAATCCAATTTAATGTGTATTATGGGCTAAATAACACCCTTTAGTAACTATGCCCCCAAGTGATGTTAATATGTGTAAAAACCTGGAGGAAAAAGACCTCCGAAATATTTGCCACTATTGCAACATTTATTTTGATGTGGTATTTTTTTATCATTCATAGGCCATAAATAAACCTAGGGGTATGTTTACTAAGCAGTCTTAACGTGCACCAGGCGATAGTGTGCAGGCTGCCATAAAAGGAGTGGACGTTTCGGTCTTAACGTAGCAAAACGGGATTATCGTGCGATAACATGTGCTGCGCACATTATCGGGCGAGACGTCGCTAAGCACGTTAACGCGCGGTAATCTTTAATAGGCGCGCTGACATCTAAAAACAGAAACAGAGGTGTAGCACAATGGTTAATACACTGACTGGTACTGGGGACATGAGTTTGATCCCCCAGTGTGCCTAAAGAGCAAAGCTGGCTGAGGCACCTCCCTTTATGTTTAAGTAGTGCTTTTTGAGGTATTGTAGTTTTATTTTAATTAGTGCTGCCAGCAAACACACCATCACAGTGGCGTAACCTAAGGTGCCGCATAAGGCACCCTATAAGGCACTCCAGAGGGCACATTATAAAGTACACTGTCCGCCAAGGCACCCTACAATGTCCCCTATAGGACACCATATAAGGCACCTTATAAGGCGCTTTATAGGGCACCATATAAGGTGCCTTATGGGGCACCTTATAGGGCGCCCTATAAGGTGCCTTATGGGGCACCTTAAGGTTACAGTACTCTGAGGGTGTTTTTGCTGGCAGCACTAATGTACATTAAAAATAGGCAATGCCTTGGACAGCCCTATCAAATAACCCCACTGTGGGCTAGAACCCATGACCTCTGGTTCCACAGGCAGTGAAGTAACCAGTGGGCTACAGCTGCTAGCAAGCCCTTGGTTGGCTACAGAAGGACTGCATGTCACCACACACACAGTCTGCTGTTGCTACCAGGATAGGGGCAACCCACCCGTACCCATGATGCACAGCACATGCATATCAGCAGTCTTATGATGATCACAAGATGGGGTATGCACCCCACAGCACCTCAGCCTGGTAGGGGGTGCCGACGGTGTGTGTTAGTGGCACAGAGTAGCTACAGACCGTCACATTGTGTAGGTATTATGTTCACCCTGAGGGTGGAGTCAGGGCCGGCCCGTCCATTGAGCGAGAATGTTTTTTGCACAGGGCCCCGCGTTTCAGGGGGCCCCGTGCAAAAAACATTCTGATCCTAAAGTAAAATTTAAAAAAAAAAAAAAGCTGTCTTCTCCCGCTGCCGGGGCCGCCGCGGCAGAATCGAGTGTGCCGCGGGGCCCCCCCTGCCCAGCAGAGCCTGCCCTCCCCTGTATCTGCTCTCTCGTTGTAGCTGCAGTCACACGCGCCGGCTTTCAGAGCGCGAGGGGAGAGTTTCTCCCTCACTGCTCTGTTAAGCCTGCGGGGGCTGATGGGAAGTTCCCATCAGCCCCCGCGGGCTTAACAGAGCCGCGAAAGGGAAACTAGTCCCTTCGCGCTCTGAAAGCCGGCGCGTGAGACTGCAGCTACAATGAGAGAGCGGATACAGGGGAGGGCAGGCTCTGCTGGGCAGGGGGGCCCCGGGGCACACTCGATTCTGCCGCGGCGGCCCCGGCAGCGGGAGAAGACAGCTTTTTTTAAAAAAAAATTTCCTTAGGCTAGGCTGGGCTGGGCTGGGCTGGGGGGGGGATTAGGAGTGGTGATGGGCTGGGGGGGGGGTTAGGAGTGGTGATGGGCTGGGGGGGTTAGGAGTGGTGATGGGCTGGGGGGGGGTTAGGAGTGGTGATGGGCTATGGGAGGGCTGGGGGGGGGGGGTTAGGAGTGGTGATGGGCTATGGGAGAGCTAAGTCTGTATATGGGCTGATGGGATTAGGACTGGAAGTGGGTTGATGGGGGTTAGGACTGGTAATGGGCTATGGGGGGGCTTAAACTAAAAATTGGGTGATGGGGGATTAGGACTGGAAATGGGCTGGTGGGATTAGGATTGGGAGTGGGCTGATGGGGAGGTTAGGACTGGTAATGGGCTATGGGGGGGCTTAAACTGAAAATAGGCTGATGGGGATTAGGACTGGAAATGGGGTGATGGGGTGTTAACACGAGGTGGGCTGATGGGGTTAGGACTGGTAATGGGCCGTGGGCTGATGGGGGGTTAAGACTGGTAATGGGCTGTTGGCTGATGGGGGCTGTCTGGTAATGGGCTATGGGGGGGTTAGGACTGATAATGGGCTATGGGGGGGCTAGGACAGGAAATGGGCTGATGGGGAGGGGTTAGGACATGAGGTGGGCTGATGGGGTTAGGACTGGTAATGGGCTGTGGGATGATGGGGGGTTTAGGACTGGCAATGGGCTATGGGGGGCTGACTGGAAATGGGTTGATGGGGTTAGGACTGGAAGTGGGCTGATGGGGGGTTAGGACTGGAAGTGGGTTGATGGGGGGGCTAGGACTGGTATTGGGTTGGGGGGTTGCTAGGACTGGAAATGGGCTGATGGGGGGCTAGGACTGGAAATGGGCTGATGCAGGGACTAGAAGGGAATGGATGCTGGGTGAGGCTGGAACTAGAAGGGAGCTGATGTTGGGGGAGGATTAGAATGGGATGGGGCTGGGAGAGTAAAATGGAGAGGGGAAAAATATATTGTGTGGGAGGGATAAAAAATCTACAATTGGCCGGGTATTGGGAGAGTAAGTGGGGATTGAGGATGGAGGGGTAAAATTTGAGTGGATAAAATAGGAATGAGGAAAGAGCAAAAGGAGAAAGATTAGTATGTTAAAGCAGATGTAGAGAGAGAGAATGGAAAAAAACTAGAAGAGAGAAGAAAGGACAAATGGACAGCAGATGATGGAGAGTTAGCAGAAAACATGAAGAAACCAGAAGAAAGTGGCTGGAGCAATTGCAACTGAAAAAAAATGCACAAAAAGTAGAAAGATATCTCTTTATTTTGAATTTATTAACTGGAATACGAAAGCTCTGGGAAATGTGCATCATTAACGTCTGCGCTTTGTTTGGTACAAGAGGAAATTAATTTATAGTTTTATTTCTACAGTGTTGTTGTACATTCCAAGTTTGGCTTTTGGGGTTCCCAGTTTAATTATTGCCTTCCTGTTTCTAAATTGTGATTCCTTGTTTGGTGATGGTCTTTGTTCTGCATGTGTAACTGAGCTAAGGTATTCTATTTATGTAATTCCTATTTGACATTGCCACTTGTTCTCTTTCCCCAGTAGGTCATGCATTGTTGTTCTCTGAAATGTATTGGTTTAATATTTGCAGTGTTGCCTTTTGATAGGTAGGGTATGGTGCTTTGTGAGTCCTGGTAGTGCTGTTAGGATACTGCGGGTTTGCTATGGGTTCTAAATGGGCAGTGTTTGTAGTAGTTCCTAATGTGCCTGGCAGTTGGCACTGGATTATAGTAATGTAGAAATCTTTTAGTCTGTCTTTATCCATACACTCATTAAGAGACATGTTTACTAAAAGTTAGTTTATGTTAGCATTATGCAAATATTTATGCAAATAAGGCCACTTATGCAAATGAGGCCCCACACCGGGTCTCCGCACATGGCCCCGCACCCCCCTTGGGCCGCCCCTGGGTGGGGTGGGGCGTCCAGCACCAGGTCCACAGCACCTTCAACAGCTGAAATAGGCCATATCGCAGGTACCCATCAGTGCCAGTGTGTGTGATAGGTAGTGCCTGCAAACACACCTAGGATACATTAGTGTCTATTTGAAGTTGTCAATCAGGTCTGGCCCTTATGGGCTATGATGCACCCAGAATAGTGCATATTCTGTCTTGGTGCTATGATAACATGATGTAAGTGACGGGGGGTGTTTGGACCCATAGGCAGATTATGTACCACCACCCTCTGTGGCTCAGGGTGGGAGACAGGATTCCCCCACCAGCAGATCCACATTCTACCTCCCTGCAATAGTGGCAGCAGAGGGGGGCCATCAACCCCAGTCGCTCTGGGGAACAGACATCCTACAGGGCAGCCAATGCAGAGCTGTACATATCCCTAAGGCAATGGCAGGAAGACAGTAGGCCTGGAAATGCTCAATTGCCCCCCAACACCATCTGACATTCTCCAGCAACAAGCACAGTGAATCACCAGCCGCTGCACCCTGCAAAGTGTTCCAGCCATATACACATATAACTGCAGACAGTCTGCTAGCTAGTCCACAGTGCACGATCCTGGAAGAGATGTGTGCACCCAAAAGCTGGGATGTGAGCACACCAACCAAGCAGATAAGTCAGTGATTAGGCCCCAGAGAAGAGAACCTATATATTTCACTGAAGAAAAATACAATATAGCACTATGGGGGAGCCTAGCCATGCCGTGGTCACTGATCAGTCAGGGTGAGAGTGACCTCCCAGCAGGACATGCTGTGGCCACCCTGTTGGTGCAGGTTATGTCTGGGCAATACAATGTCCGAGCCATTGTCCTATGCCCTGTGCTGGTGCATCCAGGCCAGGCCACCCTGTCCAGGCTATAGCCACGGTACCTTGCTCCTCATTATGCACACTGGCAGGCCAATACTGGCAACAGTTCTAGCAGTGTGGGCTGAGGAAGGTGTTAGCAGGCACCACACACTGGACAGACAGACACATACTCCACACACCTATGCCAGCATTGTGCAACTATAGAGGTGTTTGGCGGCCCTGGCCACCGCACCAGTCCTGGGCACAGTGCAGGCATGGCTATGGTACGCAATACTGTTGGGGTCACTCCCCAGGGTGGTAAACACTGTCAGACACCAGACCTGAAGCACACTCCACAAACATCAGAAAGGTTGCTATGATGCAGCTCAATCAGAAAATTGTGCTTAATTTAGGAATTGCTATCTGCCAGTAATCATAGCAACCTTTTGATAGCTGTGTACCGTATTCCCAGGTTTAGGGTGGCATTGCTAAGGTATGCAAGTGCTAGTATTGGTAGGTGCATGCAGGGCCCAACATCCTGCCTCTCCAGGAGGCAGGGGATAATGGAGCCTGTGGGTGCAGGTGTGTCTGCCCCTGTTGGCCACTGCTTTAGAGCAGAGGTGCCCAACTCCAGTCCTGGTGGGCCAAACACTGTTCGGGTTTTCTTGCTATCCCTAATGAATATGCAGGGACTTAATGAATATGCAGGGACTTCAGAGAATGAACAACAGCGCATGATCCCGCCTAACCAATGTATGCATGGAATTTGTTTTTGCACCTCTGTATATAGCCCACTCTGTAAATAGCTCATACCAATCTAACACACAACACGACACACACTCAATTTCCCCCCACTGCATGTATAACACACTCACCTGACCTGATTGTTTGCCGTGATACCACCTTGATTATTAAGATAAGGCGGTTTAGAAATACTGTTAAATAAAAAAAAAAAAAAAAAATCTGCATACCATGGGGGCAACGCATAGAAATGCAGCAGAGCCATATTTATTAGAGGCAGCATGGAACCTGAATGGTGTTTGACCCTCCAGGACTGCATTTGGGAGACTCTGCTCTAGGTAATGTGCATGTTTATGGTTTCTGTGCTCTGTAGGGTAAAATGTAGGTGTTTTGGGCATGTTTACATCATCTGCAATAAAGGTTCTGTCTGTATTAGTACGTTTTAGTAGTGGGTAAAATGTGGGGACTGGGTTGGCAGGAACCACAGCTGGGACTTGGACCTGTGACCTTCTGCTCCTGAACACACTGGCTGTGTGCACTGCACCACCATGTTGCCACAGAGACAGTGTATTCCCTGAGGATACCATGACTGTTCGTCAGACAGGGCCTGTCTGTTGCAGTGCATGGCACCCACCTACACAGGGCTAGGCCATGGTCTGCTGTGGGCAGCTGCCACTGCCCCCTCCACCACCAGTATCCCTCTGCCACCATGCTGACATGCCCTTCTGCTGGTGGTGCTAGTGTGTCAGGTAGCCTCAGGCCATCCAGTGTGTGGGTAGGTGGATGCCTATGGTGTGGGTTCTGGGGTAGGGGTGCCTGCATAGCTGTCCACGCTTCCCCCCAGCACCACCTGCCAATGTTCTGTGCCCTTGAGGGTACTTGCTGGGTACTATCCCCTGTGAGGCTGTGGGAAGCACACTCATGCCCATGTTGGGCCCTCATCAGTTGCTGTCTGGCTGCTCTACTCTTTCAGCATTCCTATGGGCCACCTAGGCATCACCCTAGTCCGCACTGTGGCCCAGCTGCACCACAGCATATGCCGCCTGCAGCCCTCTGTGTCCCCTTTTCCAGCATCTGTCCAATTGCCCATTCCCACATGCCCGCCCTGCTGTTGCAGAACATGTGCATGCCATAGGAAACCTGTCAAATGGAGAGGGAAACCCTGATCAGCGCAATTTCACTGTGGGCTCATTCACTTTTTATGGGGACGGAGCATAGACTCTTTCAAAATTCATATCTTTTTTTTTTTTGGAGCTTTCTCAGGAGTGTTTTTTGATGTTTCCCATCAATATCACTATTTCCCAGCTTGGTTATGTTTTTTTTTTATATTTTCTTCTGGTCATTTTCACTGTTTATTTGCCCTTTTGTTCCGTGCACATGTATCACACTTATCACTTTTTTGTCGGTTTCTCAGGTTTTGCTGTACATTGCTGACGGAAATGGTTTCTTTTCCCTTTAAATCTGCTCTAACGCCAGGGTTTCACTGGCGCTAGTTTCAGTCCCGGATTCCACGGCGTTAGTGTGCAGGGAGCCTCTCTCCTCCCACTCTCTGCCCATTGACCCTCTCTCTCCGCCCCTGGGGAGCCTTCTTCCGCCCTCCTGGAGCCTATCTCCACCCGCAGTGCTCATTTGCGCCGCTGCGCGCATTATCGCGCACTAAGGTTCCATTGTGCCCGATAAAGCGCCATTATCACGCGATAAGGTTCCTTATCGCCCAATAATGTCAGCGGGTGCACATTAAGACGGTTTAGTAAACATACCCCCTAGAATAAATTACTTCCTAAATGCTCACATTAAATCTTTATGTTGTACCACAGTCTCCAACTTTTATTAATATTATGCATAGGGGCCCTGTTATTAAGCTCACCAAGTGGTCATTGAGCGTTTTAATGGTACCTGTTACTATGTGGGCATGACAGCTACCATCCGCTAAAACATGAGCTAATTGCCTTCATGTGAAGGGCAGGGAATGGACAGGGTAGAGGTGCAGTGTGGACATGAAGAATACACTTCAAGTGAGTGCAGAGATACATGCCACACGCTAACTGTCTATATGGCAGTTAGCGCAAGTGCACCTAGAGATACCTCTATGAGTGCATTAGGTACACCTGCATTAATTGCACCATGCGTTAGAGTATGCGTCTGTGTAATAAATGCCAGGACCATGCTGCCCATACTCCCAACAGTTACCATGGAGTCTTTGCATTTAACATACATTTGTTTTTGTGGTCAATGTGTGTTAACTGCAAAACCTAATGGTCCTTAGTAAAAGCATCCAAATTCTTAAACGTATCTTTTTTTAAATCCACCCAATGGAGGCTTTAATTTCACTATTGAGCCTTCTCAGGGGGATCCTTTTCAAAAACAGTCCTGTGAAATTAAAACATATAGCATCCCTTTAAAACGTTTTAGACTCTGATGTTCTTGTTATTAGCAAAAACAGCTTTCAATTATTTTTATATTCCTGATTATCCAGTTCTTTTCCTTCATAAATCTCATTTATGAAAAACATCTTCAAACCAATTGTCTTCTAAAAACAGTTTCTCAAATATTATAAAACCATGAACGTTTCTCAGAAATATACTGAGTACTTATTTCATTATTCTTGTCGAAAACTTATTGTTACAATGGTTGACATACTGTATGTGCTTCCATATTCAAAACTCCAGCGTTCTCTTTTGTTAACATATTTTATGTAGGGAGGGTAGTTACTAAAGTACATTTTTGGGGTCATTTTACAAGCCTTAGTTATGATTTGGAAGTCTGAAAATGTGCATGTGGACATCTAAATCACAGAGACATCCATTTGGGAGTATCAGGCTGTTAAATATAGTCCAATGTTCTTGGGCAAGATCTTAAAGGGGCCAGTGTCGTGATAA
The DNA here is from genome assembly GCA_033557465.1 of Ichthyophis bannanicus. Taxonomy (NCBI): domain Eukaryota; kingdom Metazoa; phylum Chordata; class Amphibia; order Gymnophiona; family Ichthyophiidae; genus Ichthyophis; species Ichthyophis bannanicus. The sequence goes on from CM066031.1 coordinate 1,337,585,472, forward strand.
CCATAACAAAGACTCCCCAGCCTCCCTCAAAAATACCCAATTAGAAGAGGCCCACTAAAGACGATCCCCCCAAGAATCCTCCCCAAAAAGGGCTCATTCAAGCAGGCCCGTACCTTGCCCTGTGCGAGCGGTGCGGCCGTACAGGGCAAAAAGGCTTAAGCTTTCTTCCATTGCCTGCCGCAGCCACTTTTTCTTCTCTCAGCGGCGGTAGGCAATGGAAGAAAGCTAAAATGCGCCCCTTAAGCCTTCCGCTGGCATGCTAAGCACGGCGATTTGCACATCAGATACGCCTCTTCTCTCCCACTGCGGGGGGGGGGGGGCGTGCCCGATGTGCAAGTCGCACAGGGTGCAATCTTCCCTCGGTACGGCCCTGCATTCAAAGACCCCCCACCATCTCGTAGGACCCCTAGAGTATACCTATACAATCCCTGGTGGTATAGAGTTTAGGGGCAGGAATAATCCACATTAGCTCCTACCTCCTTCAGCTCTCGGTTCAAATTGTGCCATTTGAAGCCTAGTGTTTTAGACTCCAGTGGTAAATTAAGCTTCAGTAAAATAGGCTATTTTACTGCAGCTTAGTAACAACTCCCTTACAGTTTTATTTCAGTCCACATTGCATCAACTACTTCAACTGCCACTGATGTAAAACTTGCCTCCTCTCTATTATGGTGGCCAGCGTATATGTAGTTGATATTAGATTTAAATCCTCCATCAGTATGAGTTTTGTCATCACATCAAAAGGTCAATAGCTAATTATACAAAGACTTTCCAATCTACAGTATATTTAAATTCAGTTCATGCAGTTCTGTGGTATTAAACCTAAAAATCCATGTTTGCTCTACTTGACTTAGGGGCATATTTACTAATGTGCACTAATGGTTACCATCAAGTTCAGCATTCAGTAACAGTTGGCACAGGATGATAAAAACACCAGCATGGCAAAACTGCTCAGCATGTGATTGGACGGGGACTGGGTGGGCTGAAGTGGAGAGTAAGCATTGCCTGTACATTGCAATTATCATACACTAATCATCTGTGCTGCAGTTTGCGTCGGTGCTCTCACTGCCACCTCGATGGGTGACGGTAAGTGCACCTATGTTAATTGTGGTTGCAGGTTTAAGGGCATGTTTACTAAACCATGCAAATGGCTAGCACTGGCTAGCACTGGGTTTAGCATACATTAAGACCAGTTTGGTAATCACTACCACATGCTAAAAATGTGGGAGCAATAAAAATACTAAGCTTGGGTTAGAGCTTAGCTTGGGTTAGGGCAGAAAGTAGACAAGTAAGGGGCAAAGTGTGGATTACACATTGTGGTTAGCATAAGAGTCTTTAGTGTGAACTCTCTGTCAATGTTGCAGTTAGAGCTGGTGCACTGACCACCATCTCAATGAGTGGCAGTAACTACACCCACAGTAATCATGGCAATGGCTTAGAGCAGGAATGGCACTGGACCCATGATAAGTACATGGGGACATAACATGCATGTGCTATTTGTTAGCATGGGTCCAGCACCACCCCATGCTAGGTCTGCGGGCTGACTATTGTCTTTTAGTAAACATACAAGTTAACATGGTGAGGTGTTTGTAACTGCATGGGGACTTACTAGGAATGCTCCCAACAGTTGTCATGGATTGTTCAAACCTCCCACACTAATGTTTAGGATCTTAATATGTACACCTTAGAGGAAAGGCGGGATAGAGGTGATATGATTGAGATGTTTAAATACCTCTGTGGCATAAATGCACAGGGGGAGAGCCTCTTTCGACTGAAAGCAAGTTCTGCTATGAGGGGGCATGGGTTTAGGGTGAAAGGGGATAGATTCAGGAGTGATATGCGGAAATATTTCTTTACGGAAAGAGTGGTGGATCCATGGAATAGTCTCCCAGTGGAGGTGGTAGAGATGAGGACAGTATCTGAATTCAAAAAAAGCATGGGACAAACACAGAGGATCTCTAAAGGAAAAAAGGGGACTGTTGAAGTTGTCGATATGGAAGGACAGACTAGATAGGCCATGTGGTCTTTTTCTGTCGTCATTTTTCTATGTTTCTAAGATGCTGATTTATAGCATAGTTTGGCATGCCCTTAATCTTTTTCCTCTATCCTCATCTCTTCCCATTCTCAGCACCATATCTAAAACAAAACCCTAACAACTCAAACGTGTTCATATTGCAAGCAGTGTGATACAAATAAAGCTTCTGTTCTCTTACCATGCAAAAACCATACAAAGTCCATGTATGGTTTATTACGTGGACACAAAATAAAATAAATATCAAACTCAAAATTACAGGTGGTTATACATATCATATTATATACTCGCTGGTATGCTGGTTTTTTTTAAATTATTTTATTGCAAGGTAACTTTACAGGTCCCAGAATGATACCCAGTTCCTAACAAATCTAAAACCCTCTTCCTTGCACCATCGTCTCATCCACACATTGAGACTCTGGAGCTTTGCCTGCCTTTTGGGTCCTGCACGTGGAACGAGAAGCATTTCGGAGAATGCTACCCCTGGAAGTTCTGGATTTCAACTTCCTACCTAAAAGCCTAAATTTGGCCTCTAGAACCTCCCTACCATACTTTCCTATGTCATTGATATCAACATGTACTAAGACAGCAGACTCCTCCCCATCACTTTGTCTAGCTGGCACATGTGGTCTGCTACCTTCACACCAGGCAGACAAGTTACCAGGCAATGCTCACATCCACCAGACACCACTGTTCCCTCTAAGCTGTACATGTGTGCGTGCGCACACACCTCGCCGAGTGAGCGCACATACTTTACAACAGAGCGCACAAAAATTACGGTTCTGATTCTGATAGAAAACAACACAGATGTCTTAAAATTTAAAAGTTGTGATTGTAATTACTAGAAATTTTCCGCTTCATTTAGTAATTGTCTATTTTCATTTAATTTGATTAAAATCAGTGTGGTGTACATACTGTATTCTGACGTGTAATCAAATTTTAAAGTATATAACTCCAAGTGTCATTATGTGGTGCACAAAAATTTAACCTTCCTTCAAAAGCTGCACAGCTGATATTTTATGCGTGCACAGCCTACAGAAAATTAGAGGGATCATTGCCAGACACCCAGCTATATACATACCTAATGATTAACTCACCACCTATAATGGCTGTCCTAACCCTTCCCTCATAGGCACATGGCTCTGGAGAAACCTCCTTGGTGTAAGAGAGTTTTACATCACCTGGAGGACAGGTCCTAGCTACAGGATCACTTCCTGCCACACCAGGGTGATGCTGTCCTGTCACGTGACTTCTCTCCTCCATGGCAACAGGGATGCTGCCAGAGTGGAGGTGGGACTTCAGTACTATATCCCTGTAGGTCTCGTCTATGTACCTCTCTGTCTTCCTTATGTCCTTCAAGCCTGCTACTCTAGCCTCCAGAGATTGGACTCGATCCTTGAGAGTAAAGAGCTCCTTGCAACTAGTGCATACATAAGACCCCTCACCAACTGGGAGAAAATCATATATGTGACACTCTATGCAAAAAGCTGGAAAGCCCCCATATTGCTGCTGGACTGATGTCTGCATCTTAGTTCTAAGGTTGTGTTTAGGTATTTAAGTTGTTTACTTATTTAGGTTTTGCTGGGGATACTTATGCTAATAAAACTATACCTAATAAGTTTAATGGACTTTGTCCACCTCAACATTAATTATTCTCAGCTCCTTAATGTATGCCTAATGAGGATAAACAGCTGCACCTGAAAGTGAATATGGTCTCCTCCTTCACATTAAGAGGTTTAAGTACCTATAAAACTGTGATTATCCCAGGGGTGGGTGGGAGTCAAGGATGGAGGGAGGGAAAGAAGACTTATTAAAAGTTGGCTGCTACACAGTGCCCTGTCCGGTGATTCTAAAGTAAAGGCTTACCAATTTCCTGGGTGATTTACACAGCCCTTGGTTTGATAGAAGGGGCCTTTTAAATTGTTCCTTTGATCTTCACTTGCCTTTAACACCTATTTAAGGCAACTTCACAGATCTTTTGCTTCCTAATTGGAAGGGCTCTTTGTAAAGGTCACTAGAAACAAGTTTTTTTTTTCTTTCTACTCAGAGACTATTCTACTTGTATACTAAATTTTATTCTGATTTGATTTAAGTAAAATAGCTCTCTAGAAACAAAATTATTTCAGTAACAATTTACTCTATTTTATTTTCTAGGTTAAACTAAACTCTGATTTGATTTAAATGAAAAGCTCTCTAGAAATGAATTTACTTCATCGTCTATTTACTCTCATTTTATATTCTATGCTAAGCTATACTCTGCTTTGACTTAAATACAAAGCTCACTGGTGGTACTAAGACCTGACTGACTTAGCAAAAACACTGAATTCGAAAATACACAGATTTATCAGCTTTAACCCCAAGAAGTCCCTTTTACTCCAAGATTTAGAGTTTATTCCAGAAGATTATACTCAGAAGTGTAGATCTGCTTCCAGTTGTAGCAGTCTCTTTTGGTAATCCTTCAAGACTGCAGATCACATTAATGACCTATGTGGGCCATTGCAAACCATTTTGGGCTCCCTGTGGGGCCATGTACATGTCTCCCACCATCATAGAAGACAAGCATGTACAGAGCAATGCCCAGTGAGCACAAGACACCACTTTGTCTGCAAGTTCAGTTCTGTGTGCTGGTATAAGTTAGCCACTTCATTAACCATGATGCATTGCATATTCTGGACAGCTTTCTGCAAGTGATCAGCAAAGGGAGAATGCTATGATCCAGCACATCTGGCCAGTATGATTCAGAAACAATGTGTGCTCCCGGCACATAACAGCTGCAAACTGTGCTACTGACCAGTTGCAGGAGTCATGTTTTCCACCGAAATTGGCTGCTCACATATTGCATAATATTCAGTGGCTTCTTTCTCCACCACAGCCACATATCTACTTAATATGCACTGGTGTGAGCATCCTGGTCCCAGGCCCAGCCCAACCAGTAAGCACATTAGCCATGTCCCAGGGTCGACAGCTGGGGGTAAGCAGCATGCTGGCCAATCAACCACTCCCTGTAGGTGTTCCCCCTGCTGCCACTTCAGTGCTGTCAGTGGTCATATGTAGCCCACCTGCAGATAGTTACACCATGCCACTCCTGCCCCCCCTCCATTGGGGACTGTGGGCACAGATGCAACTGCCTTTGCCCTTGGGAGGGGGCTGTGCTCTGCTGTGCCTGCTGCTGACATGCTTGGCATCCCACTGACAATTGCAACAGCCGTGTTGCACCTCACACACCCTACCGGAACACAGATCTCTCCAGCTGCAGGCTGCACCCGCTGTGCCGCCATCCCCACACTCGCACAACGCTGACATGGTGGCATGGTGGCAGTGGGGGTTGCAGACCTCCCTTCTGATTGTGGCAGCATGTATGTGTGCTGCCGCTGTCACTACAGAGTCATACCAGTCATCAAACATGTTCTCCCTAGACAGATGCCTGGTCCATAGCAGCACCCACATGACACCTCCTTTGCCTCATTGGCATCAGCAACATATTGCCCTCTCATAATAGGGCACTATGCTGTTGCTGCTAATGGATCAGTACTATCACTCTCTTGGGATCCCCTGTGTGTGCATCATATTGCAGACATTTAAATAGGCTCTTTCACCTCTGAAGTACCCCTTTCTGTGAAGTTTTACTGGCGTTAGGGTTTCCAGAGCTAAGGGCTCTAATGCACGATTTTGCAAGCCAGCGGTAAGGGAGCATACGCTGTCAATGCCCACTCTCCATCCCATTAACACCCACTCTCCATATCCTTTCCCCTTAATGCTGTGGGCCCCTCTTATGCTCGTTATTGCGGCATTATTGCCCCTTTCAGCAACATTAAGGGTGCAAGTGTGCCAATAACAGATGTTAATATCAAACTTGCTCCCTTAATGCTCTTTAGTAAACATACCCCCAAGTATATCTGAGGGACGAAGAAGTTCTTTTAAACTGCAGTGATTAGTATGAGCAATACATACTTCTGTATTTTTAATACATGTGTACTTTCAAAATATTCCAATATTTTCTTAGCACTTTTTAAACCCATAAACTTTCAGAGTATCTTAATACGGAAGTTACATATTATACTTTATGGACATCCATGTTGCAAACATTTTTCAAATATATTTTTTGTTTTAATTTTAAATTCATCTTTGTAGCAACAAACCCTTTGATATACCAAAAACTGAGAAAAGTGAAAATTGCTCTTCAGTGCAACGGGATATGAGCTGTCATAACTCAATATGGTACTTCTGTCTCTTGTCTTATGAATAACCCATGGTGAGAAATATCTTTTCTAACAGTATAATTTGGATATCTAAAAAATAATTTAGCCCCTACTGTATTGCACTTATTACATGTATTTAACCAACTGAAAAATTCTAGTTCTTTCTATGTATGTATGTGTTCTATGAATGGCGACTTGTTAATCCAAATATTTGGAAATTTGGCCATAGAAGTCCTATAGAAGTTCCAAATGTTTGTAAATATAATTGATTCTGAAACAAAAACATATTTATATTTCAAAGCTAATGTTATCAAACATATGAAGTACTGTATCTGCAGTATTATGCTGGGGCACCATAACATGGATGAGCATTGCCAAATGGATGAGAAGGTAAGGATAGAGCTAGGGCTCAGGTGGAAAGGGGAGGAGGTGGGGGTCAGTCTCAGGGCTGGAGTGACCATCAGGCAAGCTAAGTGGTTGCCTAGAGAACCAATGGTCCAAGGACAGCTCATTGCCACCGCTGCCAACCCTTTCTAGGACCTGCAGTGGTGACAATGCACCATCTCCCATTAGGTTGGATGCATTGCAGCACTGGTTACATGGGTACCTGGATTGTAGGGGCATACAGTTTTTGTGGGATGGGTATTTTTGGTGAGAGGAGCTGTAATTCCATTTGAGGGTCCACCTCACATGCATGATAGTTGTAATGCTGCCTCAGTGGTGCAGACCTGGCTGTGGCTTAAGAGAAGCTTGCCAAGGATTGGGGAATATTGCTGGTCCTTTTTGGGACCCTCTTATTTGAGGATCTGGATTTCCCCCTTTGGCTTCATACAGCATCTCAAGGGATACAATCTTTTGTATCCCTTGAGATGTCATATGAACTCCTTTATTGACCCTAGTTTCTGCTCTTTTTGGATGCTTCTGGGAAAATGGGTTTCAGAATCTATTTCTGTGGTGTTTGGTGCACACAGATGTGGCCTCAAGCATGGCAGGAATGGGGTTAGTGCCTCTTCTGAGCAAGCAGTAGATATGTGCCTGTTGGGGCTAGGGGCTGTAATGGTGAAGGCTATACTGAGTCAGCTTTTCACTTGCTTTTAGTGCATCCTATGTTATGACACCTGCTGGGTTTTAAGTCTGATGAGGGTTTGTACCTTGACAAGTCCATGCTTATGAACTGCGCCACGGCATGTGCTTATGGACTGCTCCATGGCATGTGCTTGCTTCGAAGCATTTACTACATCCATGCATTGGGTGGTGAGGAGAGCTTCTGGACAGGCCTCATTAGTGCATTATTTAAATGATTTTCTTTTTGGGCGTCGGGTGGGGTCAGATGACTATGGGCAGTTTGTTGCAGCTTTCTGGTGTATCCCTTTAGTTGAGGAGAAATCAGTGGGTTCTTGCACTCAGCTCACTTTTCTGGGAATCAAACTGGGAACTAATCGTATGGTATCCAGGTTGCCTAGAGACAAGGTGGATGCATTGTTGGCGGCACTGGGGGAGGTCAAGAGCTATAAGAAAATCATGCTATAGCAATACAATCACTGCTAGGGTGATTTAATTTCACTTTCCTTGTGATTCTGTTGTTCATGCGTCACTTAGCATGCTTTACGCTGATGCTGATGTGGGAGAATCATCTTGTGTGATTGCCTCATGAGGTGTGCAATGACTTAGATCTGTGGGACACATTCCTCTGGAACTTCAATGGGGTATGGGTGTGGCAAGCAATGCCGGTAATAAACTGGGACCTGGAGCTCTTTTTGAATGCTTCTGGGAAAATGGGCTTCAGAATCTATTTCCGTGGTGCTTGGTGCACACAGATGTGGCCTCAAGCATGGCAGGAATGGGGTTAGTGCTAGTATATTTCCTTTTTGGAATTTGTCCGCACAGTTTTCTTTTTAGTAAGGCAACTCCATAAGGGGTATGCCTGCTTTGTTTTGGTGGTGGGGCGGCCCCCACTTTGGCCAATTGTGCACGATATCCTGAAAAAATTGTTTGGTGCAGTTCGGAAAGCAAGCCCTTAGGTTTTGAGGCACACTTGTTCTAGGCAGCATTTCCCTTTGCATTTTATGGGGCTTTGCATGTCAGTGAGCTGGTGGCACTGATGAAGCATGTCTTCAGTGAGACTGGGCTACTGCAAGAGAACATGTATGTACAAACCCAGAGAGTTCTCCTATGGATTCACTGGTGTAAAATGGATTAAGCCGGGAAGGTTGTATGTTTGACTCTGAGGCATTCATTTGGGTTGGTGGCTTGCACTGTGGATTGTGCTCATGAATTCCTGCTCAGGTGCCTAAATAGTGAGTCTATTGGTCGTGGCATGAGGGCGGCTGTCCTTTGACTAGATTTCAGTTTGTAGCTGTTGTGCAACTGTGAAATGTTTCAACATGAGCTTGGAGACCCATTCCTTCTGTATTGGCACTGCTACTTGGGAAACTGGAGTGGGGCAGCTCAGCAGTGCATATCTGGAGGATTGGGTACTGGCTTTCATGCTGTAACTGCACTGTGTGTGCTAGTTATGATGTCCTTTCATGTTTGTTTCTTTTCTTTCTTTTCCAGGGTTGTTATCACCAGAGATCTGTGTGAGCATTCATCTCCTGGGCACAGATAAGAGCTGCAGAATCCTCAGTGGAAGTTCACCTGGGACTAGCAGCCTTGATAATTTGCTGGCTGGGGATTTGAGGCAATGACCTGTGATCAACTCATCCCTTCCCTCCTGTAAGCAAAACATTTCTCCTCTCTGCAGAGGTGCTGATTCGTCTGGGGGGAAATGATCTATGTGCTATAAAAAGGAAAGGGATTTGCTGTCTGTAAAAATTTCTTTTCCCGATGCATGCTTGAGTGCGCTCAGATTATTCCCCAGTTAGTCTGGAGGGGATATAAAATGGCCAAAATGGGTGGATAGATTTCACTGGTGAGTAAATGGTGACATTTTCAGGTTTGTGTTCTTACTGGGGGGCTTGGTATTGCACATACTCCTGTCCATGGATTGTCTGGATTTGTACCAGGTTGACGGGAACTGCCTGAAGATTTTGGGCTAAATATCATCTTGTTGGGATAAATATCATCTTGTTGGAAGCTTGTTATGATGTCAGTGAGGCTGTAGCTTTGAGTGTGAAAGAGTTGTTACTAGCTACAGGCTTTCACTGCTTGTGGCAGAGGTAGGGGTTCTGGTAAGACCCAAGATAGAGTCTATGCTGTGGGGGGAATTAGAAATAGGAAATGAGGAAAAGAGCTGTGGCACGGCTGTGAGCTAATGGGCATAGCTCAGTGTCACCATGGGATTTATGTGAAAATGAGGGCTCTGGCTAGATCATCACAGAAACAGAAAAATGACGGCAGAAAAAAAAACACGTAGACAATCTAGTCTGTCCTTCCATATTGACTCCCTTTTTTGCTTTAGAGATCCTCTGTGTTTGTCCCATGCTTTTTTGAATTCAAATACTGTCATCATCTCTACCACTTCCACTGGGAAACTATTCCACGCATCTACCACTCTTTCCATAAAGAAATATTTCCGCATATTACTCCTGAGTCTATCCCCTTTCATCCTCATCCTATGTCCCCCTTGTAGCAGAGCTTGCTTTCAATCAAATGAGGCTCTCCTCCTGTGGATTTATGCCACAGAAGTATTTAAATGTCTCAATCATATCACCTCTATCCCGCCTTTCCTCTAAAGTATACATATTAAGATTTTTAAGTCTGTCCTCATATGCTTTATAATGAAGACCACTAACCATTTTAGTAGCCACCCTCTGTGCTGACTCCAACGTGTTTATATCCTTTTGAAGGTGCGGTCTCCAGAATTGCAGACAATACTCCAAATGAGTTCACACCAAAGACTTATACAGAAGCATTATCACCTCCTTTCTTCTGCTGGCCATTCCTCTCCCTATGCACCGAAGCATCCTTCTAGATTTTGCCATTGCCTTTTCTACCTATTTGGCTACTCTAAGATCATCGGACACAATCATGTCTAGGTCCTGCTCTTCTTTTGTGGACAGGAGTACTTCACCCCCTTATACTATATCGCTCCCTTGGATTGCTGCAGCCCAAATGCATGACCTTGCATTTTTTAACAATAAATCTCAGCTTCCAAATCCTAGACCATTCTTCAAGTTTAGCTAGATCCCTCCTCATGCTATCAACACCTTCCTGGGTGTCTACACTATTCCAAATTTTGGTATCATCTGCAAAGAGGCAAACCTTAACCGACAGCCCTTCTGCCATATCACTAACAAAGATGTTAAAAAGAATTAGACCAAAGACTGATCCCTGGGGCACACCACTGATAACGTCCTTCTCCTCAGAGTGAGCTCCATTTACCTGTAACCTTTGTTGCCTTCCACTCAATCAATTTCTAACCCAAGCAGTAACTTTATGGTTCATCCCTAGGGAGCTCAGTTTTTTTATGAGTTGCCTGTGCAGAATGGTGTCAAAGGCTTTACTGAAATAAATACCCCACATCTAGGGCTCTCCCTCGATCCATCTCCCTGGTCAGCTGGTCAAAAATATCAATCAGATTTGTCTGACAAGACCTGCCTCTGGTGAATACATGCTACCTCAGATCTGGTAATCCGTTGGACTTCAGAAACCTCACTATTTTCTCTTTCAACAGCGCTTCCAATAATTTACTCACCACCAAGATTAAATTAACCTGCCTGTAGTTTTCAACCACATCCTTACTTCTGCTTTTGTGTAAAGGGACCATATGTGCCTCTCTCTAGTCCTCTGGCACCAAACCCGACTCCAAGAAGGCATTGAAAAGGTCAGTCAATGGAGCTGCTAGAACGTCCCCAAGTTCCCTCAGTATTCTTGGGTGTATCCCATACTTTAAGTTTAGCTAGTTCTTCATGAACACAGTCTTCTAAAAATTGTTCAAGGTGCCCCTCACTTTTATTCCTGTTTCTTGGTGTTTTCTGAGGTCCTGCTCCTGGTTCTTCATCTGCGAACACAGAACAGAAATATTTGTTAAGCAATTTTGCTTTATTCTCATCAGCTTCTACATATTCCTCCCCTTCACCCCTTGAGTCTGACAATACCATTTTTGCCCTTCCTCTTCTCATATGTGAAAAATGTCTTATCCACCCATTTTATTGCATTGGCTATTTATTTCTCTTTTTGAGGAGTAGCCGAGAGAGGGGTCAAATTGGGCAGTGAAAAGAGGAGTATTGTTTGTGTAATGGGGAGGGCTGAATCGAGTAAGCTCTTGTGTTTTAAGTGATTGATGTTAAAGTTAAATAAAGCTGTGTCAGGTTTACAGCCATTAGGACAGTGTCGGGTCAGTTATTTCACAGGGGTGTATATGAGGCAAGTAGTGCAAGTGCCAATGTTAGCAGTGCCCCTAATATTATGTTGGGGCACCTTAACATGGCCAAGCCTTTCTGAGGGCATCATTAGTGAGATGGGAAAAGGGATTGCATTGCAAGGAATAATCAGGTGACAAGCTAGGAATGCAAGCTTAACTTGCAGAGACAGGGAAGCTTGGCAACAGAGAAAAACAAATTTCTTATAGCTTGCTAACAGGCTGCTCTTTGCAAGAGGAAACTGTTCACAACCACAAGCAGAAGAAGGAAGACAGGTGACCACAGACACCCTTGAGCAACCAATCAGAAGCCCGTGTTCATCCAGACATATAGCTATTTTTGCTAAGCTTCTTTCCCCTAGAATTTCCACGAAGATAGGTACCATTTGACCTTATTTCTCAGAAAAGTAAACCTTTGGCCCAGGAAATAGGTCAAATGACTTTTGAAGCCCAGACATGCTTAAGCGCTATCTTGCTAAACTATCTTTGCACTCATCAAACAACCAATCAAACGGCTTTGCTTGGGTCTTGAATGCTCATGTGAGGGGAGGGGGGAGTTAGGAAATGTGTAGGTAATGCTTGCTAGATTGACAAGAGCTATGAAGAAATGGTATAAAAGTATCACCCGAAGCCTGTATCGGGGCTTCTCACTTTTACTTTGTAGTGAGCAAGCCTCTGCTATAGTAGAATAAACAGGTAATCTGCCTGGAACTTGGGACTTTCTTGTCTTGTCTTTTCTTACTCTCTCCTCTGCAGGTTTCACTCTGAGTAGACCGGGACCCCGCTAAGCAATGGATATTCAACAGATGGCGACCGCAGCAGGACCTGCTTAGCCACACAAATCTCTCCATCTCCTGGATTGATGGAATGTTTAGTGCGCACCCTCTAAGGTCAGTGTTAGCAGGTAAAACCTTCCTTATCCCGAGGGGGGAGAAATGGGAGGTCCACAGGGATTGATGGACTGCTGAGAAGACAGTGAGTTACTTGACAAGATTCCAGGTAGGGGAAATTAATTACCGGTGGAAAAATTTGGTCACCTCCCTCATCTGCAGGCTTGGTGTTGTATTTAAACACCTCCCTTTGAGGATTGGTGAGAAATGGGAAATTCTAAGTCCAAGGGTCTTGGGACTGAAACTCCATTAGAATGCGTCATAAGGAATTGCAACTGTTTGGAAGCCACGGCCGGACTGTCCCAAACGGCTTTAGTCAAACTATGCCAGGTTGCCTGGCCATCATGTACAGCTGGGACTAAATTCCCATGGCCAAGAGAAGGTTCCTTTAAACCCTTGGTCCTTTCAAACCTCAGACGCATTCTAATGGATCAAAGGATGCACCAATTTGATTATTATTATCTATTTGAGAGTTCTATGAATTTTTGCTTAGACAATTCTGGTCAAAAACAAGTCTGTCCCATAGTAAAGGGAAACAATAAAGAAATGAAACTTAAGAAAGATTGTAACACCAACCAACCCCCTCCTCTGTACCAAGACATGGAGAATCCCCTGGACCCTTTATTGTTTAATTTAATTCCTTGTCTGTATCCTTCTGCCCCTAGGCTCCCAGAGTCCTTCATTCCAGACCAGACTGTTCCCAGCTCAAACCAATTACGTATACCACCAGTTAGTTTATCAATTACTTTACCCTCATAGGGCAGCCCGTAAGACTGTTAATTGGCAGAAGTTAAATACAGTAAAACAGGAACCCACCAAACATCCTGCAGATTTCTTTCAATGCCTCCGAGAGGCTGTAAGTGTCTGGGGAGAAATAGGAGATCCTGATGATGTCGTCCATGTCACACTATTGCGGGGTCTGTTTTAAGGACAATGTGCCCCGATATCCAATGTCAGCTGGCTTTGAAGGATGACTTTGATGGCATGGATTTGGACACAGTCTTGTCCTTGGCCACTTCAGTTTTTAATAATAGAGAAGTTAAAGAAAAACAAAATGAGAAAAATGTAACCAAGTTGTTGGCAGCTGTTATGATTGCCAATGTCCAATTATTCAGTGCCCTGTTAGAGGCTAGTCAACTCCCTGAAGCTATTTCCATCATGCACTGTAAAGGTCATTCCCGAGATACTGACCCTATTTCCATTGGTAATATTATGGCTGATCATGCTGCTCAGGAAGCAGCTCTTCTGCCTCACCCTAGTTCTTTACACATGCTAGTTTCAGTCTACCCAAATTCTGCCCAGCCCTTTGATCCTTCATATTCTATTCTGCCCCCTGAGACAGTAGAATAGTGGGCATCCTGGGGTCTCACCCATCACCCGGATGGGTCATGGGCTACATTGGATGGCAGAACAGCTATTCACACTCCTTACTTGTTGAACCTTTTAAGATTGTTACATAAACGGACCCACTGGGCAGCTGGAAAATGGCAGACTCTGTTAGCTGTCAGTGGTTTGCCACCGGAGTCCATTCCTTGGCTAAACGGATTGTGAAGGGTTGCTTGCTGTGTGCAGCCAGCAATCCAAGGGGGGAGCTTAAAGCACCCCGGGTGCAAAACCATGGGCTTTTGTTCCTTTTAAATGACTGCAAATTGATTTCACTGATTTGAATCCTGCAAGAAGGTTTAAATATGTGTTAGTCATTGTTGATCAGTTAACTGGCTGGGTTGAGGCATTTCCTACTGTCAATAAAAGGGCTCTGCAAGTTGCCAAGATATTGGTGAAGGAAATTGTTCCAAAGTATGGTCCACCCAGGGTCATTGACTCGGACCAGGGACCTGAATTTGCTTCAAATATTATTCAAAGTCTGTCTGAATTTCTGGGTTTTACCTGGAAACTCAACACTCCTTGGCATCCTCAGAGTTAAGGACAAGTTGAAAGAATGATTCAGACTTTAAAACAACAGCTTCTAAAACTTTGCAAGGAAACCAAATTAACATGGTTAGAGGTTTTACCTCTAGCCCTGTTTAACATCCGTACTACCCCGAGGAGCAGACTCAAAGTCTCTCCGTACATAATACTTCATGGCCTCCCGAAGACTACCCTCAACCCTCTACAGTTAGCCATGAACGCAGCAGCTCGTGTCCTTTGCGGAGCCTCAAGGAGTGACCACATCTCCCCCATTCTAAAAGAACTCCATTGGCTTCCAATAAGCTGTAGAATCTTATATAAGGCCCTCCTCATAACCTTCAAGGCCTTTAACAAAATGTCACCTTCATCAATTTCGGACCTAATCGCACACAACGCAAACAACAGATCAAGGAGATCCCTAACTGAAGACATGCTAATTATATCGAGTGACTCTACAAAGCTTAACCAGACAACCATCAATAGAGCATTTGTGAACTTCACCCCCAGGTGTTGGAACAAACTCCCTCCCAGCATTAGAGCAATCAGGGACCTTAGACAATTCAGAAAATCCATCAAACACCACCTTTTTCTCATGCACTTTACTCATCTAGATATCCCCCCTCGCCCTCCCCCACCCTAACAATTCCTAACCTCTGTTAACTGATTGTATGGAACTACTACGAGCGAGTACCGACATGTAAATTACTAGAGATGTAAATAGTTTTTACCCAGTTTACCTCCATGTTTATAACCCTGTTATATGTAAACAAAGGTCACATTCAAATGACCAAATGTTATATTGTTTCAATGTGAACCGCACTGATGACAAAGAGCGCGGTATATAAGAAATGTTAAATAAATAAATAAATAAATAAGTTGCTATACAGGAGACCACCTGTGGGACATGGCCCCGAACCCCCTGAGCTCCCTACCTATGTCCTGCAAGATTCACACCTTACATCTTATGTTTTGCAGCAGCAGCACCTTTCTTCCCTTCACAGATATGCTTAGCAGTTCCAGCCTCTCCCATTAGACGTCTCTGCCCATTCCTTTCAACCAGGACATTGGATCCTGATTAAAGCCTACCGACAACAAACACTACAGACACCGTGGGGAAGGGCCCTTCCAAGTGCTGTTAACCACCCCAACTGCAGTCAAAGTTGCCAGCAAAGGATCCTGGGCTCACTACACGTGCTGTAAACACACTCTGTCACCGCAAGCATCTGGACCAGGATGAGAAGCAGCTGACGTCGGGGCAGCCAAAGCTCTAGCAGCTGGTGAGGGAGAGAAGACTCCTGAAGAAAAATGGCTTTTGGAGGTCTTACCAGGCCTGTATCAGGGCTTCTCACTTTTACTTTGTAGTGAGCAAGCCTCTGCTATAGTAGAATAAACAGGTAATCTGCCTGGAACTTGGGACTTTCTTGTCTTGTCTTTTCTTATTTTCTCCTCCGCAGGTGTCACTCCAAGTGGACCGGGACCCCGCTAAGCAACGGGTATTCAACAATTAGCATGCACTCACCATAAATGTAACAGTTTGTGTGGATATATTTATTACCACCTCAGTGGGTGGTGGTAATTTCACTTGAAGTACTCATAGGATCGGATTAGCAGGGGGTGGAAATGGATCTGTGTAACTGCATGAGGACATGTCGTGCATGCCTCTATTCATTAGTGTGGATCTGGCACCACCCCTGCACTAATTTTTGAGAATGAACATACAGTAAACTACCACATTTTAGTAACCATATCTTCTTAACTGCAGAAATTAAGGTACGTGGAAAGCCAGTGTGGTAATTATAGTGGTGGTGCCCATCATCTGCTCTGTATTTATCATATGGGGCAGACAGTTAGTGCACCGAGCACTATCTTTTGAAGCATGTAAGGTAGACACCAGAACCAAATATACAAATAATCCTGCAGCCACCATAGAACCCTACCAGTGCCTAGTCCGTGCAGCCCTTCCACCAAGCCAGTACCAGTGCCAGTGCCAGTGCCAGAGCAAGAAGAAGAAAGTGGCAAGAGTGGCAACACAAGCTCCGACTGCAGTGCCAAGTCCTCAGGAGCTGGAACGGGGATGAGGGAGACATATTCTAGGGCTGAGAAAAAGGGGTGCAGGGTTGCTGGGGGAAGGGTAGCTGGGGCTGTTAGAAGAGGGTGCTGAGGCTGGCGTTGTGGAAGGGAACTGATTCTGCTGGTGAAGTTGCAGCTGGCAGAAGAGGGAATTGATGTTGATGATTGGGCTGAGGCTCATGCTGAGACTTGGAGAAGGAGGGACAGATGTTCTTGCAGAGGCTGGGAGAAGGGGGGCTGATGCTGCTGTGGGGGCTAGGAGAAGGGACTGGCTGATGATCTTGCTATAACCTGGAGAAGGGGCTGGCACTGGAGAATTGTTCTTGGGCCATTGAATCAAATCCATATAAAAAAAAACATTTTTTTTAAAATAATACAAATACACTAATAAACACCTATTTTTCCAACTCCGGGAAATTCCATACAATAAGGACCTAGGACCAGAAGTCCCAAGCACAATGAAGGTAATTCCATAAGCTGCCAGGAAGGTTACATGCACTAATCATGCCTATTTTATAAAGTCAGATCCGTGCAGACTGGTTTTATAGAATACTAGCTTAAGTGGCTGCTACTGCATATAAATCTATGCTATGGTCTCTTGCACCAGCTCTAGAGCTGGTGTAAAATGATGGCATGTATCTTAGGTGTGTTCACCAGTAATTTATAAATTACTCACATAATTGCATAGTGTGTCTATGCTTCCCCAAGCTCCGCCCAGGTGCATGCCCACAGTAATAGTACTTATGATGGGCTCCATGCATGTACTTACAGAATGGTAGCCATGATTTTACACTTAAGTGCTCACATGCACGCTTGAATGACTGAAATACCTCGCTTTGCAATTCACACGTGCAAATAGTGCCTAATTGTATGCAGCTCTTTATGGAATTTCCCCTTTTTTGTTTTATTTTGAGTCACTTGGACCTCCCTTAACTTCTTTCATCATTTTTATGAATGCATTTGCTTTTAAAGACTGTGCAGCCCTCTTATATATTGTTAAATTCTATTGATTTTTTAAGGTTTATATTCAAATGAATCACTTTCTATACCAAATTCTTAAATGTTGAAATTGCTGAATACATAGGTCCTGGAGGTGTCCATAATGATCTGACATCTACTGTCATATCCTCTCTTAAATAAGCTTTGCCATTAGAAAAATATAATTTCAGTTGAAGATTTTCAAAATCAGTATGAAGTTGATATATATCAAAAGAATAAGTAGACACAAATGACAATCCCTTTGACAATCCTTTTAATTCTGCAGATGTCAAATACCTGTCTGAAAGCCTGAATTTTGCCATTGCTGATTCTTTTATGTTCAAGTCATTGGGAAGTATTGTTGTATGTTGTATATGCCAATTCTTTTTCTTTTCGAGATAGTCTTGGCTCATGTCTAAAATACTAGAAGATGTTGACTCCGCACTACTAGTAGAGCCTTCCCAAGAAGAATCAAATGAAACTCTCTTTATCAAGTCCCCCCTAAGTACTAAGGGCCTGATTTTTCAAAAGGCATTTACATGGTTTACAGTAAATTGTGTGAATGCCTTAAATGGGGATATTCAAAGGCACTCACACGATTAGTGAAGATGAATATCCCCGTCTAAGTACTCTATGTGCCCCGATGCTATCCAGTTAGTATCGGGGAGGGTTGGGGACATTCTGGGGCGCAGCAGAGGTGGAGACTGTCGTTAACCAGGCAGCATCCAATATCACTGCTGCCAGGATAGCCTCAGCGGTTTCCTCTGTCTGCGGAGATCACTGAATATTCAATGCCATTGCCGTAGTGCTGAATATCCAGTTTAGAAGTCGGCGAGGAGGGCTATGTGCTGATGAGGCATATAGCTTTCCAAAATGCGGGTGACTCAATACTGGGCCCTAAGAAAAATTGGACCCTTTGGCGCCACATAAAATCATGGATAAATAACAGTAACAAATTTATTATGTTGGAGTTTTTATGATTGATGAATGATTAAAAATACACATTAACATAAATACTAAGTAGTGGCAAATATTTCTGAGGTCTTTTTTCTCCAATCTTTTACACATTTCTTATACCACTTAGTTACAATCAGTTGGTTTTTATATTCACATTCAATACATGCAAAAAAATGCATTCATTTTTACTATGCTTTTATGCACTACTATATTAATGTTTGTACTGAAAGTAAACATGTAAAACCAAAACTTACTTAAATTTTATATCCACTTTAATTATGAGTTCTAAAGAACAATTTTGGATAAGGCACTGAGAGAAGAAGCTATGGAAATGAAACCAAGTAGCAACTGACTCAAAATGGCAGTGCAAATATGAGAGCATGAAGAGAAAAATTCACTTTAATTGCATTTCCTCTCCAATTATAATTCCTGTGGGACAATTTTGGTAAGGAAACCAAAAAGGGTACTGAAGGAACTGAACTCAAGCATGAAAATGATGAGAAAGGCAGTACAAATATATGCTTTTGAACATGACAGGCAGAATTCATTTTAACTTTATATTGCCTTTATTTTATACCTAAGGAACAAAAAGAGAGCCCAAGGAATGGGAGTCAATCATCACATAGCCTGAATAGGTAAAATCAGTATGAATTTTAAGTCTGAAAGGAACATGTATTTTAATTGTATTTCCCATTAATTACAGTTCCTTAGGATCCTACTCTCAGTCTGTCTCCTCTTCTCTCTTATCTTGCCCTCTGATTTCAACCAGTCTGCCTCACTTACTCCCACCCCCCACCATCCTCACCCAGCTGGTCTCCAAAAGTCTCAACTCCATCACTTGCTAGTTGTCATAAGAACATAAGAAATGCCATACTGGGTCAGACCAAGGTACATCAAGCTCAATATCCTATTTCCAGCAGTGACCAATCCAGGCCAGAAGTACCTGGCAGTTTCCCAAAAAGGTACACAGGTTCCACAATGCTCGTCCTGGGGTAAGCAGTAGATTTTCTGGGTCCTCTTTAATAATGGTTTATGAACCTTTCCTCCAGGAACTTGTCCAAACCTTTTTTCAAACCCAGCAACACTAACAGCTTTAACTATGACCTCCAGTAACAAATTTTGATTATGCATTGAGTGCAAAAATATTTTCTCTTACTAGTCTTAAATGGGTGCATTGTAGCTTTAGTGAGTGTCCTCTAGTCTTTCTACATTTTTATGGCATAAACAACTGATCTACATTTACCTGTTCCAATCCATTCATTAATTTATAGACCTCTATCATATCCCCCCTTAGCCGTCTCTTTTCCAAGTTGAAGAACCCTAACTTTTTAAGCCTCTCCTCATAGAGGTATCCTTCCATCCTCTTTACCATTTTCATTGCTTTTCTCTGTAACTTTTCTAATTCTGCTATATCCTTGTTAAGATATGGCAACCAGAATTGCACACAGCATTCAAGGTGAGGTCGCATCATGGAACAATACAGAGACATTATACTATCCGTGGTTTTCTCCATTCCTTTCCTTATGTTTCCTAGCATTCTATTTGCTTTCTTGGCCGCCACTGTATATTGGGCAGAGGGTTTCAATATATTATCCACATTGACGCCTAAATCTTTTGTCCCATCCTACTGAACTAGCTCCTCCCTTCCCCTTTACTAAAGTATTTTCTTCTGCTAATCCTGGCTGGCGCCACACATCTTCCCAACTGCAGTGTGCCATCTGGGTCATGCAGTGAAGGAAGAGCTTCTTCATCTCACCGCCTGAAGTTTCCTAGATTTGAAATCACAAGATCAGGAAGCTCCTTGTGCACAACGAGGCTCACATTCCCTGAGAACTCAGCGGGGCAGAAGTGCAGTTGAAAGAAAAGCACATTTTTGAAGCGGAGACAGCCAGAACTGTTGGAGGATACCAGGGCCAGTGTTAGACATGCAAGAGCCCAATGTAAAAACTAGTAAGGGGGTCCCAAAGCCTGCCTGCTGGTTATGCTTCCTTCAGCTTGTGGCAGAATTGGGGCTCCCTGTAGCATTTATCACACTCCACCATTCCTGGAGGCCACAAAATCCAAGGCACCAGTGTTGCATTTCTCAAGCCCTATGCAAATTTATAAATCTCTTAATAGCAAGTCTTGCACAAACATCTAAGCCTCTTTCCATGAATTTTCAGCAGCACAGTCTGGATAGTGCCATGGAAAATCTGACTGTACTTCATGGCACTGTATGAATAGTGCTGGGGTAGATTTAGGGCAAACCATCAGCTTTACATACAGTAAAGTGGCAATATTCAGCTGATATCCATACAGCTTTGTGGTTTAATTTAAGCAGAATCAAGGTTGTCCTAAATCTCACTTAGATATATCTATAGGGGGTCATTCTGAGCATTTAGGGGGATATGCATCCGGTTCGGAGGTACATCCCCGCTAAATGCCTGACCCGATGCCAGATCCAGAGGAAATGCGTGGGGTGCTCTGGATGGGGGTGGGAGAGGGAAGGCTGGAGGAGGAGCGTGGGTGGCGGGGAGGTGGAACCCTGACCCTGGAGGTACAAGGACAATTCTGGTCGCGACCCTGTACATCTGGGGTTGCTAACTTAGAAGGGGAACTTATTCCATCTCGGAGGTGGAATAAGTCATCCCGATGCCAAAGGACAGCGCAATGGGACCACCACTGGTGAGGTAGGCAGGGCAGCAGGATCCCCGCTGCATGATCCCAGCCCTGGCAGGCCTAATTAGGGGTCGGGAGTGGGGAAAAGCAAAAGTGAAAAGTTAGCGGGTAATCGGGACTCCTTCAAGGCGTCCCGGTGCCATGGTGATGGGACGTCATGGCACCAGACTCCATGCAGGGGCCCTGGAAGGCTTACATAAGAGGGCAGCAAATGTGCAGCGACCCTGAATCGGGGCACATCCTGCCTATCCAGGCCCATTGCACTTGTTTCTGCTCCTAACAGCTAGCTTCCGCGGGTGCAGAATCGGATTTTTGACGACCAGACGGGCCAAACATGACCCAAACAGAATTGGCCTCATAGTGGAGAAATATCACAATGACTGCATTAAACAAATATTCAGTGATGCCGCCTATCCATGTACTGCAAACAAATATACATATTTTTTTAGATGTGGCTGGCATTTAAAAAATACAATTGTCATCACTGCCAGCTATTGACCACAACAGACTATAACGGATGTCTTCTTCAGATGGGGTATAATTTTCCTTTTGATTAGCTTAAAAAAGGCAACTCTCACAAAATATTTATAGTGTGGGGGAGGCATGGGAGGGCAGTAGTCCTCCCAAATGTTGCAGGCATTGATGGTGATCTGGTACCCCTGCCCGTAGTGTCAGTATGATTTCCTTACCCTTTACTCCACCCCCTCCCAAAGTAAGAAGGAAAACTACACCAATGTTATTACAGAAGCAATGGACTCCTGTGAGGTCCATGTTGATGGTCCATGCACCACAGAGATATCCCGTTATGTGGCTTGATTGAAAATAAAATTTTTTGAGGTGAGGCAAGATGGTGGCAGGGAGAGGTCTCAGAGCGGTAGCCTGCTGCTGAGTTCCTGTGGCATTCTGTTGAGGCTTCCGAGGTGTGCTATGGAGAGAAGGAAGTGGAAGCAGACTGTCCAGAGGATCCTGACAGCGTGTGGCTTCTCAGTCACAGAGGCTGGAGCGGCATCTTTGGAGGGATAGTGGAGCATTGTATCTGCTGCCTTGGGCGAATCAGGAGTACTGTTGTTCCCGGAGCAGCATATCCTCCCCGGTGAGACCTAGAACTGGAGCTGACCCATCTGAAGTGCTTCCCCCCAGGTAGCCAACAAGCACCCTGGTAGAGGGAGGTGAAGAGGGCTTTAGTGGTGTAAGGAGCTTCACGTCTATTACCGCAGCTTTTGTGAGAGCAGATAGTCTATCAACGGGGAATGTTTCTCCTGTTTCTGGGAGCCTCTCAGCTGCGGGGGAGAGCAGAGTGCATATACCGGTCTCTGGAGGGCTGTTTAAACCTGGTAAAATAACATTGTAATAACTATGGGATGTGCTGGTGACAATGAACTCCTCTCTACAAACTATTGTAGGGTCTGTGAGCATTGAACTTTCATCATTGAAAAATTTTGTTATGGAGGTCTCGCAAGTCCAGGGGCAACAGTTTGGGAAGATTGGTGCCTTAGAAAAAAATCTGTCCCAACTTTGTTGATTGTGTGCTACCCAAGTTAAATACAATACTTTGCTTGCTAGGAAGATAGAACCTTTGGACAATCAGGTTAGGAAGAATATTGTTAGATTGTTAAATTTTTCTAAGTCTCCTGTTCTGTCTCCTTTAGAGATGGTGCACAAATATTTTCAGGAGGTGCTTCAACTACCCCCTGAGAACTTGCCGCCACTCATTAGGGCACAATATTTGTCCTTGGATGCTAGCTCAGGTGATGCTCCCTCAATCTCTGGGGACCCTATGGGGTTCTTAGAAGGTTCTTTGGAGGTGATCACTGAACGTACCACACTTCTTGTGACCCTTGCCTTGGAGCCTGATAAATCTGTTATTCTGCGAGCTTACTTTTGGAATTTTAATCAGCTGTTTTTAGGTTCTAATGTTCACATGTTTCTTGATTTGGCTCATGCAGCACCAACAGAGAAGAAAGGAGTTCCTGGGTCTTTGACCCAGGGTACTCTCTCTGGTGGGAAATTTGTGTTAAGATTTCCTTCATGTTGTATAATTACTTATAAAGATAAAGTTTTTCTATTTTTTGAACCTAAACAGCTTTTGGAATTCCTGCTGGCTAGGGAGGTTATGGTTATTACTGCTGCATTCCATATTGCTGATGCTTAAATCTTCGCCCTGTTTGGCAAGACTCCTTTTTTCTATAAGGTACCCTTGGTATATTTCCTTTGTTTCTGATTTGTATTTCCTGAGCTTCTTTCCTCTATTTGTTTATTGTGGTCTGAAGTGCAATAAGAATGACCTTTGGATTGTAATGTGTAATTTCCTTTGGATTTTGGATATCATTGTTATTTCATTAAGATGTATGTCTTTGGATATACAGGGTGGCCCTAAAAAAGTGAGAACATCTCATAGCATATAAGTTGTTTAAAAATTCAAAAAGACAGATGTAAATGATTGACAAATTAAAAAAAAATAGATGGCGAACAGAAATCATTGAAATAAAGACGTTATATAGCTAAAAAAGGTAAATAAGTAAGCTATTTAAGCTTTTAATTTACGAGATGTTCTCACTTTTTTTGGGCCACCCTATATATTTATAAAATTTAATAAATATATAAAAAAGGATTTTTTTTAAAGATCTGATAAATCTCTGTAGAAAAATATCTAAATCAAAATTATTCTAATAAAAAGCAATTATAAAAGACAGTCCTTTTCAGTAGCACTATCTGGATCAGAGTCAAAGACTTAGGGGTATGTTTACTAAACGGTGGTAGCGGACTCCATGCAAAATCAATGGGGCCACGGCTCCGATATCGCACGGAGTCCGCTACCGCCGTTTAGTAAACATACCCCTTAGTCAAGAAATTTACAGCTGCAGATTGGGCTCCATCTAGATCCTGGTTATCTGAATTGAAGGTGTGCTAATAAATTGTGGCCCCTATTAGATTGCTGTGCGGGTCTGTCACATTTATTCTATTATGGAACAGCAGGTCCTAAAATAGAATTAGAGAGGCTGGACCAAATATCCGTAGTGCCCTCAGCCACCAAGGAATGCCATGAATCAAGCATATTTTACAGAGACTTGCACGTCACAGCAAATGATAGTGTCCAGTGCTGATGCATACACTTTACTAAACCGTAAGTGAAAGGTAAAACATGGGACAAGCAGCCAAGATAGAAATATCTGAGAATTCAAAATTATGTCCCCTATTTCCCCAGACATAAAAATCCAGAGGTCTTATAGCCCATTCTGAGGTTCAGTAAAAAATATAAGTAACCTGTATAAATGCATAAACTATTGGCTATTCTTATTCCCAGTTCTATTCCATTTAGTTTTAAGGACATTTGTTTTCATCTGCTGCATTTTTCTTATGTTGTGATGATACATAATAAAAACCCTGCACCTGTACGCTATCAGAAATAGATTTTGCATTAGGTAAAAGCAGACTTTATATATTTGCAATGTACTTTTTCACCCCCACATTTCTGAGCATTAGATTATGGAACGCTTCATGCATGAATACACATCGCTGCTGCCCAGATCATATGTGTTCAACCATTCATATGTATTACTGTGTTCTATGAGCCTAATCAACAAAAATGATTGCAGCAGTTTCCTTCTGCAGAAGTATATTAAGTAGCACTGTATTGCTTGAAATTAAGTTGTAAAAATAGAAGAAAAGTGCAATTTGGAAGATTTAGTTTTTTAGTGATTGCAGATAAAGATTAAAGTACTGGCAAATTGCAGTAATCAGGAATTGACAGTGATAAGGACAGATTAGTTACCTATAAGTAAGGAATTAGTTCTAATATTAGATTTCTTTACCTGATTCTTGAGATGAATATCAAAATCTCCCACTTCAGTAGATATCTAGACTCTCTGCATAATGAAGATTTGCAGTCATCTATCCAAATAAATTAAGCCACAAAATACAAATAATCCCCATCTGTCTTGACAGTTAAATTAATCCTGCCCAGGGTGCTAGGAATTTATGTGCTAAGTGTCTCTTCTGAATAGTGCCTATTGTTTTCATGTAAAATAAATATAGCTCCCTTGAGATGGAAAATGTGTGGCATCATGCTCTACCCACTGCAGAGAGAACATGGGTAATATGGCACCTAGGCATTGGGCAATACCCTGCACCTAGTATCCTAGTGGGTGAGAAGGAGAGGGAAGATTTTCACTATGGTCTTATGGCTGGAATACAGCATGGCTTACTGGAATCTGATCATGGCTGCATCGTTTGCCATGAAGCTTCCAGGTTTATCCGCATGTGGCTCCTGACTTCCAGCATGTATACTCCAATGGTAGGATGTCTTTCTTTTGGCTGGCCACAGAGAAGAATAAGTTTATTAAGGAGGATGATGCCAGGTAGAAAAAAAAAAAGATAGTGTCCAGTGCTTCAGTCCTCTTGTTTTCTGCCTCTGTACTGTTGATGACATCTCCAATTTTGCTGCTGTGGTTAATGGACACTGGCTTATGTGAGAAGCTGAATATGACATCATTCTGCTCATCTGTGGGCAGGGGAGGGAAAACTGAGATATGTATCTATGGTTTCCAATTTCAGTTCCTTTCCATCATTAGCTTCTTCTGCTGATCTTTAAGATACATGGCAGAGAAACTCCACACCCCTTCATGTCAAGCAGGATCCTCATTAGATTCTAGTTCCTTCATGGGCCTGCGGTGCAATTGCAGCATTGAAGGCACAGAGGTGACAGATTCATAATTTTTAAGGCAAAGGAGAGCAAAAAGATTTACTACTAGTCAAACATTTGCTTATTTTATGGTCACAAGCTGAGTATAGAACCCTACATCTCTTGACTCTTGTTCCCCTTTCGGGTAAGTGAGTGCAATTCTGATCTCTGGACCTGCAGATGGGATTTCCTACCCTATGTTCTAGTCAAGGCAAGATGGGGGATTAGGGCCATTGTCTGAGACCTATGAGCTGTAGCTTGCAGTACAGTGGGATTATAGTTATTCTAAAAAGAGAGCAGTGCCTGGAACTATGTATATTACTGATTTTGATCTCAAAGTTGCAAGACCCATCCACTGTAGGCCCTTTATGTAGATATATTTATTTTCCCATATTACTCAGTGACAGTGGCCAAAATTTAGGAGGGGAATTTATTGTGCCTTCTGAGATCTTATTGGGGTCCATATACACCAAAATCATGTATGGCAACTAAACATAGGGTATTGTATAGGAATAATGAAATACATGGAAAACAAAGCATAGTTTTATCCTGCCCCTTCGCACTGGACAGTTTGTTGACTAGGAGGCGGAAGAAACATAAGCCAATTGCAGACAAGAGCAGGTAAGCTTCCTAGGAAAGAAGACAGAGCCCTACAAAGAGTAACTCATTATACCACATGTTTTTTTTCTGTTACAGGCTTATTCTGTCCCGGACGTAGGCTTATTCTTATTTTTTCTGTTACAGGCTTATTCTGATCCCAGTCTGAATCGGACTTACAGAGGGGATCGCGATTCTGATCACGCGGGGCACGTCTAGCCCCATGGGATCAGAATTGTAAACAGTCCTGTACGTGCAGGCTGGGACTGCGATTCAGTCCAGCTTGCACATACAGGACTATCCACGGCTAACTCAGTCAAGGCTATTCTATGGAGTTGCGATGACTTGGCATCATGTTGCCAGAAAAAAAAAAGCATATTCTCCGCAGCCAACCCCTGATCTGGCCTCCTAAGGCCAGGGTTGGACTGCAGGGAATATCCACCAGCCCCCCCTGCCCCATCCACGCCCCGGCATTTACACAATAATATGTCCAGGGAAGTTATTCCACCTTGGAGGTGGAATAGCTTCCCCGCACATGTCGCCAGCCCTGGATGTACAGGGCCAACATCAGAATCAGTCCTGTATGTCCAGGCCCGGTGACTGCCCAGACTTCGCCCCCGAGCCTCCCCTTCCCCACCCCCATCTAACTTCCCCGCACAACCGGCGAGGAAGTTAGATGCGGGCAAGGAAGGCACGAATAGCAGGGATGGATGTTGGAATGTCCATCCTTGCTATTTGTGGCACAGAATTGGGCCCTTAGTGTGTACAGTTTATGTTATATTATGCTATTTCATATTAACATGCATTCAAACAACACAGTGTTTGCTAAAACAAAACAACAAACAACTATGACAAAAAAGCTTTAGCAAAAACCTTTCCCTTGAACAATTCTGGCCTGTTCAGGAAGGATCATGTCAGGAATCAAGTTTGGAATTAAGCAGTGGTTTACTCTTCCTCAAATACTTCTCAGACAACAATGAATCAATTCACGCAAACGAATGTAGCTACGCCAGCAGACCTAGTCAACTAAACTAACACTCCTATCAAGATCTCCTTGATTATTGAGACCATGTCACACATTATTAATGACACCTGTATGTAAATAGTTACCCACTAGGGTTCTTATTATTCTATTACACCGGTGTAAATAGTTATCCCACTGTTATCCAAGTTTTGCTGTCCTGTTAATTGTAAACTCAGACCTGTTATCCTGTTCTGATAATTTTGTTCAATGTAAACTGCACTGATGCCGAATAGCGCAGTATAGAAGAGATTGTAAATAAAATAAAATAAATAAATAAATAAATACTAATTCTTTTCTCTCTCCACCAGGATTCTTGAGCTAGTCCTTTAATAAGGTCTTGCTAAAAATATAAAGCAATAGTCAATCTCAGTATATTTTAGGGAATTCGTCATGTCTAAATTGGACCCTTTCATGTATTCCAGGGACTTACATGGAAGCACAGCAAAGCAGGCTACTGAGGACACTGAAGCAAATTCTGGCTATGTACAGGATCTGTTCACAGAAACTTGGGAGTATGTTTATTAAACCATTTTAACGTAGCAGCGCCGACATTATTGCGCGATACGTAACGTTATCGCACGATAATGTAACATTATCGCACGATAACATCACGTATCACGCGATAACGTCGGCAGCAGCGTTAAGGCACACTAATGCTGTGAAAGCCGGGTCTGAAGGGTAGAGTAAGGCTCCCCAGAGGGTGGAGATAGGGGTCAATGGGCGGAGAGTGGGCGGGGAGAGGCTCCATGCACACTAACGCCGTGAAATGAAGGTCTGAAAATTAGCACCAGTGAAAACCTCGCGCTAGAAGCACATTTGCAAGAGAGAGAAACCATTTCAGTCAGCAATGTACAGCAAAGGCAGGGAAACCCAGAAAAGTGATAGTAGTGATACATGTGAGGGAACCAAAAAGGCAAATAAACATATAAAATGACCAAAACCACATTTGAAATCCCAATAACCAAGCTGGCCAATAGTGATATTAATGATAAACATAAAGCAACACTACTGACAAGCGTAAAAAGGAAGATATCATGTTTGGAAGGGTCTGTGCTCTGTCCCCCTACAAAGTGAATGATCCCACATTGAAATAGCGGTGATCAGGGTTTTTGTCGTTTATATTGGGCAGGTTTGTTATGGTGTGCACATGTGCAGCAACAGCAGAGTGGGCACATAGGAAAGGGCAACTGTACTGATGCTGTAAATGGGATAGAGGGGGCTGCAGGCGGCACATGCTATGGTCCAGCTGGGGCACAGTGCAGACTAGGCAGATGCCTAGGTGGCACATAGGAATGCCGAAACTGTAAAGCAGCAAGACAGCAACTGACGAGGGTCCAACATGGGCATTAGTGTGTGTCCCACAGTGTCACAGGGGATATTACACAGCAGGTACCCCCAAGGGCACATAACATTGGCAGGCAGTGCAGGGGGGGGGGAGGGGAAGCGCGCATGTCCATGTAGGCACCCCTACCTGAGAACCCACACCATAGGCAGCTGCCTACTGGCACACTGGATGGCCTGGGACTGCACAACAACAGCACCACCAGCATAATGGCATGGCAGCATGGTGGCAGAGGGGTGCTGGTGGCGGAGGGGTGCTGGTGGCAGGGGGGGCCAGCAGACCATGGCCAAGCCCCGTTTAGGTGGGTGCCGTGCACTGCAACAGACAAGGTCTGTCTGACGAATAGTCATGGTATCCCCAGGGAATGATCTGCCCCTGTGGCAACAGTTTGGTGCAGTACACACAGCCAGTGTGTTCAGGATCAGCAGGTCACAAGTTCAAGTCACAGCTGTGGCTCCTGTCTCCATATTTTACCCATTACTAAACTGTGGTAATAAAGATGGAACCTTTATTGCAGATAAAATAAAAATGCCTGAAACGCCTATATTTTACCTTACAGAGCACAGACACCATAAACATGTGCAATCCCTAGAGCAGAGTTTCCCAACTGCTTTCCTGGAGGGCCAAACACCTTTCAGGTTTCATGCTGTCCCTAATAAATATGCCAGTGCTGTATTTGTATGTGCTACCCCATTGTATGCAAATGTAACTCATGCATATTCATTAGGGACAGCATGAAAACCTGAACAGTGTCTGGCCCACCAGGACCGGAGTTGGGAAACTGAGCCCTAGAGCAGAAGCCAACAGGGGTACAAACACCCACACCCACAGGCTCCACTATCCAAAGCCTCATGGAGAGTCCAGCTGTTGGGCCCTGCACAGAGCAGCATCTCCCAATACTGGCACCTGCATACCTTAGCAATGCCGTCCTAAACTTGGGAACACGTTCCACATATATCAAAAGGTTGCTATGATTAATATCAGATAACAAATCCTAAGTTAAACACGATTTGTTGATAGAGATTCATCATAGCAACCTTTCTGGTATCTGTGGAGTGTGTTTCAGTTATTGATTCTGACAGTGTTTACCACCCCGGGGAGTGACCCCAACAGTTT
This sequence comes from Ichthyophis bannanicus, assembly GCA_033557465.1. NCBI lineage: Eukaryota > Metazoa > Chordata > Amphibia > Gymnophiona > Ichthyophiidae > Ichthyophis > Ichthyophis bannanicus. The sequence goes on from CM066031.1 coordinate 1,337,615,223, forward strand.
TGCGTACCATAGCAATGCCTGCACTGTGCCCAGGACTGGTGTGGCGGCCAGGGCTGCCACAAACCTCTATATTTGCACAATGCTGGCATAGGTGTGGGAGTGTGTGTCTGTCTATCCAGTGTGTTGTGGCTGCCTACACCTTATTGAGCCCACATTTTCTTGCACTGTTTCCAGTGTTAGCCTGCCAATGTGCATAATGAGGAGCAAGGTACTGTGGGTATGGCCCGGACCGGATGCATCTGCACAGGGCATAGGGCAATGGATGGGACATTGTATTGCCCAACTACCACCTGCACGGACAGGGTGGCCACAGCATGTCATGCTGGGAGGTCACTCTCACCCTGACTGAGCAGTGACCACGGCATGGCTAGGTTCCCCCATAGTACTATGCCATATTTCTCTCAAGTGATGTTTATGGGTTCTCTTTTCTTTGGCCCAATTACTGACATACCTGCTTGGTGTGTGTGCACTCCCATCCTATTTTTGAGTGCACATAGTTCCCCCAGGAACATGCACTATGTACTAGCTAGCAGACTGTCTAGAGTTAGCATGTGTATGGCTGGAACACCTTGCAGGGTGCAGTGGGTGGAGACTCACTGTGCCCTCTGCTGGTGAATGTCAGTTAGTGGGAGGAGGGCAGCTGAGCATCTCCAGAATTCTGCCTGTCTGCCATTGCCTTATGTGATGCATACAGATCTGCATTGACTGCCCTGTAGGGTGCCTATTCCCCAGCAGGACTGGGGTTGATGGTCCTCTCTACTGCCACCATTGCAGAGACGTACAATGTTGATCTGTTGGTGGGAGATCCTGTCCCTCCCCCACCCTGAACCACAGAGGGCGGGTTGGGTGGTGCTACATAATCTGCTTTTGAGTCCAAACACCCCCCTTCACATGTGACCATGGCACCCACACAGGATATGCACTATTCTGGGTGCATCATAGTCCACAAGGGCTAGACATGACTAGGAAATGCAGACAGACACAGGCATATCCTAGGTGTGTCTGCAAGGACTACCTATCACACACTGGCACTGATGGGGACCTGCAGAATAGCCTATCTCAGCCAAGCCAGGTGCTGCGGACCTGTTGCTGGGTGCCCCACCTCACCCTCAGGGTGAGCACAGGACCCGCACAATGTCACGGTCTGTAGTTACTCTGTGCCAGTAACACACACAGTCTGTTCCCCCTTCCAGGACTAGGTGCTATGGGGGTGCATACCCCATTATGTGATCAGCTGCAGACTGCTGATATGCATGTGCAGTGCATCATGGGTATGGGTGGGTTTACCCTATCCTATTAACCTCAGCAGACCATTTGTGTGGTGACCTGCAGTCTTTCTGTAGCCAGCCAGCAGTGTGGCAGTAGCTTTAGAGATGTAGCCTACTGGTTACTGCAATGACTGTGGAAGCAGAGGTCATGGGTTTGATCCTGTAGTGGTGTAATCTAAAAAGGCTGTCTGAGGCATTTTCTTTTAATTTAATTCAGTGCTGCCAGCAGAAACACCCTCACAGTGCTGTAGCCTAAGGTGCCTCATAGGCGCACTATAAGGTGCCCTATAGGGCATTATAGGGTACCTTGGCAGACAGGGCACTTTATAATGTGACCTATGGGGTGCCTTATGAGGCACTTTAGGTTAGGGCACTGTGAGGGTGTTTTTGCTGGCAGCACTGATTGAAATTAAAAGAAAATGCCTCAGACAGCTGTTTTAGGTTACACCACTGCAGGATTGAACCCATGACTTCTGTCTCCACAGTCATTGCAATAACCAGTGGGCTACATCACTATCACTTCTAGCACTGCTCTGGCATGTACTTAGGGTTAACGTGCCATGGCCACCACTAACGCATGATACATATCCTTGTTACCTTAGGACTGGAACGCCAACTCCTTATATGGCATTCTTCACATTATCGCTGCAACTAGCGCCGGTAACATTAGGACGGTTTAGTAAACATACCCCTTGATGTGTTGGTTTTGGTGTATATTACCAGGGCACATGGAATACAGAGATCTACTCTGATGTTTGGTTTCAGTCAAGAGTCACTATCAGTATCACCTTGTCAAAACTGTTTTCTCCTCACATTTAGAGTTATCTCTTGTACACCAGATGACCTTTTGTAGTTAAAGTAATCATAAGTTCACCAAAATTCCTGCTTGTGTCTAAGCATCTGAGGAATTTGTTTTAAGGTACCTGAAGCCGAATATTATGCATGGGATAGGAATGGCCCAGGATTTCATAGAAGATGTGTTTCTCTTGCTCATTGCAAGTGCTCTATATTTAGGAAACATGGGTCATGGTGGGGTCCGCAGTCGGTCTTTCTGCTCTGGATCTGTGGCTTTCTGCACCTTGGCCTTCTCCTGCTGCATCCCTGTCTGTTCCCTCTGCTATTGTTAGCCTCTCCTGGGATCCTCCGCTGCATCATTGACTGTCTACTCCCTTTGCCTCCTGATTGTTTGGTATTTCACTGCCTGTTGTACTTATTGTTTCCTTTGATTCCTCTGATGTTTTATTAACCTACTCTCGTCTCCTACCCCCATTACTTTCATTCTCTCCTCCTTTCTTATCCTTACTTTGGCTCTACTTTAGGTCTCTCTTCCTCCTTCCCTTTTGCTGCTCCCTTGATGTCTGCCTTCCTTTGTGATGTGCAATCTGGATAATCTCATCCATATCCCTCTAGCTTCTCCTTCTCCCTCTCCTCCACCTCCCTCTTCTGGTGATTTCACCCCTATTCCTTCCCCTCCTAGATGTTTGTCTCATTCTGTACTGCGTTCCTCTCACAACTTGTCCAATCTTATTCATATTCCCCTTCTTTCCCCTTCCTCTCTCCCTTTCTCTTGTGCTCTTTGGAACGCACATTCTGTTCCTAATAAACTCTCTTTTACACATGATCTTTTCCTCTCCCACGCTTTTCATCTTCTTGCTTTAAATGAGACCTGGCTCCTCCCTGACGATACTGCCTCTGCTGCTGCCCTCTGCTTTGGTGGTCTCCAGTTCTCCCATACTCCTCGTCCTACAGGATGTGGTGGTGGGGTTGGCCTTCTTCTCTCTCCCAAAAAAGCACAATCCACGTGCTACAAACCATCCCAGAACAAACTGTGGATAGCAAAGGAAGAATTTATGGCTGGAATCGATCATTATAATAAATTCTTCCTTTGCTATCCACGGTTTGTACTGGCTTCTTCTCTCCCCCTCCTGTCATTTCCAAGCTCTTCCTCTGCCTCAGTCTCATTCCTTCCTCTCTTTTGAGGTCCACTCTATTCGCCTCTTTGCCCCACTTCCTCTCCGGATTGCTGTTGTCTATCATCCTCCTGACAAGGCTTTTTCTTCTTTTCTCTCTGACTTTGACTCTTGGCTTTTCCTCTTTCTTATCCCTACCTCCCCTACTCTTATTCTTGGTGATTTTAACATCCATGTTGATAACCCCTCTGATCCTCTTACTCTGAAGCTCCTCAATCTTACCTCCTCATTTGGCCTTCAACTTTGTTCCTCTGCCCCCACTCACCTTCATGGCCATTGGATTTGGTTTTCTTTTCTTGTTCCTCTGCCTCTTACTTCTCTCCTTTAATCTTCACCTCCCTCCCCCCCTGCCTCATCCTGTCTCATCCACTCTTTTTAGGAACCTTCTTGCCATTGATCCCCTGGTTCTCTTCTCTACCATTTCTCCTTCTCTCTCCTCTGTTTTGTTCTCCAAGTCTGTTGATATGGCAGTGATGTCCTATAATGCTGCGCTCTTCTCAGCTCTGGATGTTCTCACTCCTCTCATACCTCGTCCTGTAAGGTATTCCTTACCTCAGTCCTGGCTCTCTCCCACTATTTGCTATCTTTACTCCTGTGCCCGCTCTGCTGAGCATACCTGGCTCAAATCCCGCTCCCCTGAAGATTTCCTTCATTTCAAATTCATGCTCTGCTCTTTCAAATCTGCTTTAGCTCTTGCCAAACAAGATTACTTTGTTCGCCTGACTAATTCTCATGCCTCTGATCCTCGCCATCTCTTCATTGCTCTCAATTGTCTCCTCAAAGTGCCTCTGCCTCTGATCCCTCCTTCCCTTTCTGCCCAGGCTCTGGCTGATTACTTACATGATAAAATCCATAAGATCACTTTCCAGTTTCCCTCTAAATCCCCGATTTCCCTTTCCTGCTTTCATTCTCGCCCCCTTCTCATCCTACCCTCTCTTCCTTCCCCACAATTTATATTGATGAAACTGCTCTTCTTCTCTCCTCCTCCAAGCTCACCACTTGCTCCTCTGATCCTATCTCCTCCCATCTCCTCTCCTCTATTTCCTCTACCGTTGTCCCCCTCCATTTTTCATATTCTCAACCTTTCGCTCTCCACTGCTACTGTCCCGGCTGACTTTAAACATGATGTGGTCACGCCTCTCCTTAAGAAACCCTCACTTGTTCCCTCTTGTCCTTCTAATTATCGCCCCATCTCTCTCCTTCCTTTCATTTCTAAACTGCTCGAACGTGTGGTTTATCGCCGTTGTCTTGACTTCCTCTCTTCCCATGCTCTTCTCGATCCCTTACAATCCGGTTTTCGTCCTTTGCACTCTACTGAAACTGCTCTAGTCAAAGTCTCCAGTGATTTATTCCTGGCTAAATCTAAAGGCCTTTACTCTGTCCTTATCCTCCTTGACCTTTCTGCTGCCTTTGACACTGTTGACCATGATCTTCTCCTTGACACTTTGTCCTCGCTTGGCTTTAGGGACTCTGCTCTCTCCTGGTTCTCCTCATATCTCTCCCATCGCTCCTTTAGTGTATGTTCTGGTGGCTCCTCCTCCTCTGTTACCCCACTCTCTGTTGGTGTCCCTCAGGGTTCTGTCTTGGGTCCTCTTATTTTTTCTCTCTATACCCAATCCCTTGGTGCGCTTATTTCCTCTCATGGTTTTCAGTACTGTGCTGATGACTCCCAAATCTATCTCTCTACTCCTGATCTTTCTTCTGCTTTCCAGTCCCGGATCTCTTGCTGACTCTCTGCCATTGCTGCCTGAATGTTCCATCATCGCCTGAAATTGAACATGGCCAAGACTGAACTTCTCGTTTTTTTCTCCTAAAATTTCCCTTTCTCCTTCTTTTTCAGTCTTTGTTGATGGCTCTGTTCTCCATCCTGTTTCATCTGCTCGCAATTTGCGTGTTATTTTTGACACTTGCTCTCTTTCTCCTCTCATATCCAACTCATCACTAAGACCTGTCACTTCTTTCTCTTCAACATTGGCAAAATTTGCCCCTTTCTCTCTGAGCTCACTACTAAAACCCTCATCTATTCCCTAATCACCTCCCGCCTTGATTATTGTAACCTCCTTCTTGCTGGTCTCCCTGAGTCTCATCTCTTCCCTCTTCAGTCTATTCAGTACTCAGCTGTCTGTTTGATTTTCCATCAGCCTCATTTTGCCCACATCACTCCTCTCCTCAGATCTCTTCACTGGCTCCCTATCTGTTTCCCTATTCACTTTAAGCTTCTCCTTCTGACCTATAAGTGCATTCACTCTGTGGCTCCTCAGTACCTTTCTTCTCTCATTTCTCCCTATTTCCCCCCCTCGTGTACTCCATTCTTCTTCCTAGTTGCTTCTTGCTATGCCCTTCTCCTCTATTGCCAACTCCAGATTCTGCTCTTTTCACCTTGCTGCTCCCTACGCTTGGAATAAATTACCTTTGTCTATACATCAGGCATCTTCTTTGCCCCTCTTCAAATTCAAGTTAAAGCTCATCTTTTTGCCTCTTCCTTTGGCTCTTGATTTTGCCGTTCTCCTTCCTTCACCTCTTTTATTTCACCTTTCTTTCTTCCTCTTATACTTGTTCTTTCCTCTTTCCTTTGTCCTGTCTCTCCTGCTCTTGTCTCTTTGTCCTTGTTCTTATCTTTTTTCTACTCCTTTTCTTGCTTTGTCTTTTTAGATTGTAAGCTCTTTTGAGCAGGGACTGTCTTTTTGTGTTTTCATTGTACAGTGCTGCGTGCACCTGGTAGTGCTTTATAAATGCTTAGTAGTAGTAGTAGAGTAGATAAAATGGTGTCCCTGGTTTCAAAATTTCTGTTGTGTTTTGGATAGTAGATTACAAAACATGTTGTATGCTACAGTTGCTTGGAGAGTCCGCATCTAGTTACGTGATCAAGTGATGGATTTCCTTATCTAAAAGTCACTTCATTTGTCACTGCCTCATATACATAGAATGAAAGCGCTCTCGAGCAGAAACTTAGCAATGATAGCTCAAACCATGATTCACTTTGAACGTAGAATTAGAAAGGCAAATAAAATATAACATCCACATCAAAGGAAAGGGTGGCAGCAGGGTTCAATTCACAATTAATTGGTTGCTGATTATATTTTAACTGCCAGGTAATCACTTTGTACAAGAAGAATGGTGTATGTCCACTTGACAGGGCTACATGGTGAATGTGAGTGAAGGCTAACCAAATGAAATCTATTACTACCAACAGTGGCACTATTGAGGATATAGAGGAGAATGCAGGAATTATCTAGGTTACATAAAAACATGACGGCAGAAAAATACCACATGGCCTATCTAATCTTCCCTTCCAAATCAAATACTAAAGTCCTTTCTTTTCCTTTTGAGATCGTCTATGTTTGTCCCATGCTTTTTTGAATTCAGATACTATCCTTATCTCTACTACCTCCACTGGGAGACTATTCCATGCATCTACCATTCTTTCTGTAAATAAATATTTCTGCATATTACTCCTGAGTCTATCTCCTTTCACACTCATCCTATGTCCCCTCGTAGCAGAGCTTGCTTTCAATTGAAAGAGGCTCTCCTCTTGTGCATTTATGCCAAGGAGGTATTAAAACTTCTTTGTTATATCTCCTCTATCCCGCCTTTCCTCTTACATATACATATTGTGACGCAGTGGAACCTATGGAGGTTAGTGAGAGGGAAGAGCTTACCTTAAACTTGGCTGGACGTGAAGACTCAGCATGTGTGAAGACAGCTGAGCAGCCAGTGCCGTCAGCACAAGTAAAGCAGAAAGGGTTTAAAATGAAGTTTCCCTTCTCTAGTAATGACGCAGGTAGAATTAGAGAATCTCATCAGGAGCACCTGTCCTCAGAATCTGACGTAACGTGCAGAGAGGAGAGATATATAAGTTCCTGGTCTGAACCAGGAAGTGGTCAGGAGGGACAGAAGAGTCAGAGGAGTCAGAGAAGGCAGAGAGCTCAGAGCAGTAGAGCAGCTGGTCTCTGGAACGACAGTCCCAGGAAGGATTTCCACACAAACAGGAAGTGGGGCAGAGTCTCTGAGGGATTGCATGAGCCACGGAGGAACCTAGCTCAAGCTGAAGGAACTGTGCCAGGGGAGAGGAAGCTCAAAGCTGATTTCAAAGCCTGCAGTAAGGTAACAAGTTTGAAACCTTATCTGTATAGAGAAGAGGCTAGAGGTTTTAATGAGCACAACCCTGAGCAGTCTTATAACTCAGACAGATACTCAGACTTCCAACTAAGAAAGCCAAGAGAGGCAAACCAGAAAGAGACATTACCTGTACCAGATTTCTGTAACCCGGGCTGGGATAAACACCTTGGAAGGAAAGGGGTTTACCAGCCACAAGAGAACAAGCCATGCTCCAGCACATGTAAGGAATGTGACACGGAGAGTATTGGGAGTGGTCCAGGCTTAATGCAGTGGGAGAGTGATAACATTTGCACAGACCCTGAGCCAATGGACTGTACGATTTGTCTATCAGATGACATAACCTCTTTGTGTTGATCTTCAGCCAATGTGACCTTGTGAGAGAAACAAGGAAAGAAGAAGAAAAGATGTTCTAGCTGTTTTCGTTTAGTTGCTGTTTTGTTCTGTGTGTTTTTGCAAGGAATATTATCTGTCCGGGAAAGGGAATAAAACCCTAATTTTGCTTTAACCACTTGACGACTGACTCTGTTCAAAGGAGAGCACCAGTTAGTATAAACCACAATACCCTAGGCAGTGGCCTATTGGGTCTACGGAGGCTCTACCCAGGGTCGCCGTGACAAATGGCGTAGTTGGCAGGATTTTTGTTCCAGAAGCAAGCCCACCAGGACGTTGCACAGCTCAACGGAAGGAGCGGACGTTGCCACGCCCAGAAGGATCCAGAAGGAACCGGAGTGGACTACAGAAAAGCCAAGCACCTTCTCAAAGCGGGATCCTCCACCTGGCTCAGGTAAAGGGGTATATGGGCACAGGCTGGGGAGGATTCAAAGTGAGAAGGAACTGCTTTTAAAAAAAAAAAAAAAAAAAAAAAGGAGGAAAAGGTTTTTTTTTTCCCCAGTGGTACCGCACTTGGTGGTTGTTTGTCGTTTGTTTTACAGAGTCTGAAAGCCGCAAGATGGACGTCCAGGAGGTTCTACGCTGGATGAGCCTCCAATTTGATAAGCAAAGGGAGCTGGCCCAGCAGAGTCAGGAGCAGGCCATGGCTGCCCTGCAAGCGCAGCAAAAACCCTTGATGGACTTGGTGCAGACACTGTTGGAAGAACCACGAAAGAAGACAACACCAGAAGACTTCAGTGGGGTAGGCCCACAACAATGTGGGATATGGACATTTGGTCAAATGACCAATAAAGACAATTTTGATGACTTTGTAGAGTCGTTCGAGAGGGTAGCTCTCCACGCACACTGGCCTAAGGAGCAGTGGGCGGTTAGACTCGCCGCCTCTTTAACAGGAGAAGCTCTATCGGCGTACCGAGCAATGCCTGCCGCTTTGGCAGCTGAATATGAGGAAATCAAAAGAGCAGTGCGGGACAGGCTAGGCCTGACACCGGCTGTATACAGAAGAATGCTCAGGTCCACTAAATTACAGACAGGTGAAACACCGAAAGCACTGTGCCATAGGGTGCGCAGTTTAGTTTTAAAGTGGTTGGAACCTGAGGGTAAAACTGTGGATAGCCTGATTGACATGATTGTACTGGAACAGTATTGTGAGGCAGTTCCATTGGAGGTAAAAACCTTTTTAACCTTACAAGACTGCACAACCTCCATAAAGGCAGCGCAATTGACGGAACGGTTTCTTGAAGCCGAGAGGGCCAAAAAGACACCAGGAAGCGCTGAGTGGAGGCTGGGGTTAACCAGTCCTGTAAAGTTAAATAAAGGGCCTCAAATGGACATGCGATGCATACAGGAATGTTTACCTAAGAGAAATGATAAAAGTGTTTTTGGGAAATGCTTTAAGTGTGGAAAGATAGGGCATATGAAGAAGGGTTGCCTAGACCGCACAGCCCTAATAACGAAGGATAGTGAGTGGGTTCAGGAGGGATTCCGCATTGATGTGGAGGTGGAAGGAGTTCCAGCCAGAGCCTTGCTGGACTCGGGGGCCGATCAAAGTATGATCTCCCGCAAGTTTTGGGAAATCATACAGGCCCAGAATGATCTGCCCCCGAGTCAAGCTGAAGGGATAGCAAAAATAAGGTGCATTCACGGATCCTCCACATGTTATCCTCTTTTTAGCCTGATGATAAAAGGATTAGGAGCCCGAAAGAGAACCCTGGTAGCCCTAGTGCCAAAACTACCTTTTGACATGGTCTTAGGTAGGGACTGGCCCCCATTTGACAAAGGGCTGAGGGAAGGTCTGCACCCAGAGGGGGACAAGACATCAGGAGGGTCCCAGCTCCAAGTCTTCATCGACATCTCCTCAGCGTTCGACACAGTTGATCACAATATACTCCTGGAGAGACTGAAGAACACTGGTATACACGGTACCACTCTAAAATGGTTCCACTCGTACCTAACAGAAAGACAGCTACAGGTCAAGGTGGGACAGGACACCTCCCGGCCCATAAACGTCCAACAAGGAGTACCACAAGGATCCGCACTCTCAGCACTCCTTTTTAACATCTACATCCAACCAATATGCAACATTATGAAAGAGAACAACATCCAATACACAATATACGCAGACGATATAATGGTATACTCCCCGATATCAATCGAAAACCCGGACTTCTCTAAGATAGCAGACTGCCTTACCCAAATGGCGAAGTGGTGCCAAAACAACAATCTAGCTATAAACTACAACAAGACTGAAGCTTTAATCATCACTCGAAACCAAAGCTTCACACACCCACCAAACATAAAGATACAAAGCACCACGATACCGATAAGATCGGAGGTGAGATACCTTGGGGTTACTCTGGACAGTAAACTCAACCTCAAACCACACATAGACAAAACAATCCAAAAAGCATATTACAGGATGCGAATCATCAGGAGACTGAAACCACTCCTCGCTCCAGAACACTTCCGTACAGTCTGTCAAGCACTGATAACCCCAATACTGGACTTCTGCAATCCGATATACCTCGGACTACCAAAACAAGCTCTCAAACCACTACAGCTGGCACAAAACACTGCAGCTCGAATCATATCCGGAGCCGCAAGGCAGGAGCACATCACACCTACACTAAAGGACTTACACTGGCTCCCAATCATTGCTCGCATCAGATACAAGACTATCATAAACCTATTTAAGATAAAAGAACACACATCAGCCAACAGCCTCCACCTGCTCATACAACCGGAAACCAGCGCACGTCCCAGAAGAAGTCAAACACGCAACCGAGTCAGCACCCCAAATGAGTACAAGCACACACGCAAGGACACAACAGACAGAGCTCTCTCCATGGATGCTCCAACAATATGGAACAATCTACCGGACGATCTAAGGGCAACTCCAGACCTCAAAAACTTCAGAAAACAACTGAAAACCATGCTGTTCATAGAGCACTATGGTCACATCACATAACCTAAGAGAATGGATAACAGCACTCCAATCCTCCCAAACAACTGAATATATATAAAATATGATTCTAGCACCACTGTAAATAGCCCACCCTGTAAATAGCTCAAACAAATCAAGCACCCAACACATCCCTTACACAACTAAGTTTTATCCTCACTGCATGTACAACACACACACTTTACCTGATTGCTTGCTGTGATACCACCTTGATTATTAAGATAAGGCGGTTTAGAAATACTGTTAAATAAATAAATAAAATAAAGTCCCAGAAAACCAGAAAAGCTTCCAGAGGAAGGGAATGGTCGGTAAGGGGAGAGGTCCTTTGAGTGTTCCCGCAGGGAAAAGGAAAAAGAGAAGCCTCGGCTAGCAAGCAGGGAGGGAGGGCAAGCCATGGTGACTTTCATACCCGGGCCCCTGTTTGAAAAGACCCCAAAGAAAAATCACTCTTCAAAACCGCAGGCAGAAGCAAGAATACCCAGTAAGGAAGGCTTCACACTAAAGTTCTGCAAGATGTCCTCTAGTGCTCAGAGCCTGAAAAAAGCGACTGCAGCCTCAGCAGGCTTTGACCTTTGTAGCGCAGTGTCAGCAATAGTGCTAAAGGGGGGGAAAACCCTGATCGATACGGGGTTACAAATTCAACTGCCAGCAGGGTGTTATGGGCGAATTGCTCCCCGATCCGGGCTGGCATCGAAGTATTTTATCGATGTTGGGGCCGGGGTTATTGACCCTGACTACAGGGGAGGGGTCAAGGTGTTGCTATTTAATTTTGGGGAGCGGGATTTTGAGGTGCAAATCGGGGATAGGATCGCTCAGATCATATGTGAGCGGTTTGGGTCACCTGAGGTGAAGGAGGTGCCCCAACTGACCCCTACTAGTCGGGATAGTGGTGGATTTGGCTCCACGGGCCAGAGGGAGGTTCAGGGACTTACTGCCACCTCAGAAGAAAGGCTAGAGGATGATCTAGGCCCCCAGGTTGAGGACTGTAAGACGGAGTCAGCTCCAAAAATTGGAACGGAATTGTCGCTGCAGCAACAACGCCAGTTAGCCCAATTGCTTGCGCAGTTCAAGGACGTTCTTACGCCTATACCAGGGGAAACCACACTGGTAGCCCACGAAATCCTCACCCCTCCCGGGAAAATCGTGCAGCAGCGGCCTTACCGCTTGTCAGAGGCGCGCAAGAGGGAGGTCATTTCACAGGTTCAGGACATGCTACACATGGGTATCATTGAAGAGTCGAAAAGTCCCTGGTGCAGCCCAGTGGTCCTAGTTCCAAAACCTGACGGCAGCCTTCGGTTCTGCATCGACTTCCGGCAGGTTAATGCTATATCACTCTTTGATGCTTATCCAATGCCGAGGATCGAAGAGCTGCTGGACAGACTGGGGCAGGCCCGGTACCTGACCACCTTTGACCTCACCAAGGGATATTGGCAGGTACCGCTTACCCGTGCCTCCAGACCCAAGACAGCATTCAGTACACCGCTTGGTTTGTTCCAGTTCAGGCGCATGCCATTTGGCTTGCATGGGGCTGCGGCGACATGTCAGCGGCTAGTTGACCAGGTCCTCCGCCCTCACCAAAGTTATGCGGTGGCTTACATGGATGACATAGTCATCCATAGCACTACCTGGGCACAACATCTTCCACGAGTTGAAGCCGTGTTGAAGGCCTTACGGCAAGCCGGGTTGACCCTGAACCCGGGAAAGTGTCTGTTCGTGGGAACAGAAGTCAAGTATTTGGGGCACATGGTGGGGAAGGGAATAGTCCGACCCCTACAAAATAAAATAGAGAGCGTACAGAATTTCCAGCGACCCTTGAACAAAAAACAACTCAGAAGTTTCTTGGGTTTGATAGGGTATTACAGGCGCTTCCTGCCCAGGTTTGCAGAAGAGAGTGCCGTATTAACAGAGATGTTAAGGAAAAATGCTCCCAATAATCTAAGATGGACACCAGAAGCGGAGGCCGCCTTCACATTGCTGAAAGGGAAATTATGTAAAGCTCCGGTCCTATATGGGGTGGATTTTGAACGCACTTTTATCCTACAGACAGATGCATCAGAGTCAGGGCTAGGCGCTGTACTCTCTCAAGAGTTCGAGGGCACTGAACACCCAGTTTTGTACTTGAGTAGAAAATTGTCCAAAGCGGAGGGCAATTACTCGACCATTGAGAAGGAATGCCTCGCTATCAAGTGGGTGATTGAGGCGCTCAGGTTTTATCTCACTGGCCGACACTTTGTACTAGTCACTGACCATGCCCCTTTGAAATGGTTAGGCACTATGCGTAATCACAACCCCCGCCTCACACGCTGGCACCAAGCATTGCAGGCATTTAGCTTCATCATACACCACAGGGCGGGCAAGTTACATTTAAATGCCGATGCTTTATCCAGGATTCCGGGCTGTGAGAACGTTGGTTCCCCATCCCGGAATATCTTAGGGGGGGGGGGATATGTGATGCAGTGGAACCTATGGAGGTTAGTGAGAGGGAAGAGCTTACCTTAAACTTGGCTGGACGTGAAGACTCAGCATGTGTGAAGACAGCTGAGCAGCCAGTGCTGTCAGCACAAGTAAAGCAGAAAGGGTTTAAAATGAAGTTTCCCTTCTCTAGTAATGACGCAGGTAGAATTAGAGAATCTCATCAGGAGCACCTGTCCTCAGAATCTGACGTAACGTGCAGAGAGGAGAGATATATAAGTTCCTGGTCTGAACCAGGAAGTGGTCAGGAGGGACAGAAGGGTCAGAGGAGTCAGAGAAGGCAGAGAGCTCAGAGCAGTAGAGCAGCTGGTCTCTGGAACGACAGTCCTAGGAAGGATTTCCACACAAACAGGAAGTGGGGCAGAGTCTCTGAGGGATTGCATGAGCCACGGAGGAACCTAGCTCAAGCTGAAGGAACTGTGCCAGGGGAGAGGAAGCTCAAAGCTGATTTCAAAGCCTGCAGTAAGGTAACAAGTTTGAAACCTTATCTGTATAGAGAAGAGGCTAGACGTTTTAATGAGCACAACCCTGAGCAGTCTTATAACTCAGACAGATACTCAGACTTCCAACTAAGAAAGCCAAGAGAGGCAAACCAGAAAGAGACATTACCTGTACCAGATTTCTGTAACCCGGGCTGGGATAAACACCTTGGAAGGAAAGGGGTTTACCAGCCACAAGAGGACAAGCCATGCTCCAGCACATGTAAGGAATGTGACACGGAGAGTATTGGGAGTGGTCCAGGCTTAATGCAGTGGGAGAGTGATAACATTTGCACAGACCCTGAGCCAATGGACTGTACGATTTGTCTATCAGATGACATAACCTCTTTGTGTTGAACTTCAGCCAATGTGACCTTGTGAGAGAAACAAGGAAAGAAGAAAAGATGTTCTAGCTGTTTTCGTTTAGTTGCTGTTTTGTTCTGTGTGTTTTTGCAAGGAATATTATCTGTCCGGGAAAGGGAATAAAACCCTAATTTTGCTTTAACCACTTGACTGACTGACTCTGTTCAAAGGAGAGCACCAGTTAGTATAAACCACAATACCCTAGGCAGTGGCCTATTGGGTCTACGGAGGCTCTACCCAGGGTCGCCGTGACAATATTAAGATCTTTAAGTCTGTCCTCATATGCTTTATAACGAAGACCACTAACCATTTTAGTACCCACCCTCTGCACCAACTCCATCCTATGTATGTCCTTTGGAAGGTGTGGTCTCCAGAATTGCACACAATACTCCAAATGAGGTAACACCATAAACATATACAGAGGCACTATCACATCTTTTTTTCTGCTGGCCATTCCTCTCCCTATGCACTCAAGTATCCTTCTGGCTTTCACCGTCGCTTTTTCTACCTGTCTAGCCACCTCAAGATCATCAGAAACAATCACGCTTAGGTCCTACTCTTCTTTCGTGGACATGTACTGCTCCCTTGGATTTTTGCAGCCCAAATGCATGACCCTGCATTTTTTAGATTAAATCTCAGCTGCCAAATTCTCAATCATTCTTCAAACTTAACTAGATCTCTCCTCATGTTATCTTCTCCTTCCTTCGTGTCTACTCTATTGCAGATTTTGGTATTGTCCGCAAAGAGGCAAAACTTACCTGACAATATCACTATCAAAGTTGTTAAAAAGAATCAGACAAAGGGCAGATCCTTGTGGCACACCACTAATAACCTCCTTCTCCTCAGAGAGCTCCATTTACCTGTACCCTTTTTCGCCTCTCACTCGACCAATTTCTAACCCAGTCAGTCACTTTAGGATCCATCCCTAGGGTGCTCAGTTTGATAATAAGTTGAATGTGCGGAACGGTGTCAAAAGCCTTACTGAAATCTAAGTACACCACATTTATGGCTCTCCCTCGGTCCAACTCCCTGCTCATCTAGTCATAGAAATCAATCAGATTTGTCTGACAAGACCTGCCGCTGATCACATCCTCCAGTTCCTTATCAATTCAGACATTGATGCCATCATCACTTTCATGTATCTGTGTTATGAAGGCAAAATCCCTCAATGATAGATACCATTCATGTTGGGATACAGCCCTTAGTCACTAAAGGCAATACTAAAAGACAGGGAAATGCAGGGCACAGGGATTAGAGGAGATGGAAATAGATGAGGGGGTTAGTGAACAACTTGGGTAGGAATGAGGGAGAGATGGGAAATGGGAGGGATGGAGTGAGGGAAATGAAAATCTGTAGGTAGATGCAGTGGGCCCTATTCCCAGTGGGGCATATCTGGCCTATCTGGACGTCTAAAATCTGGACAGGCCAGATTTGCACCCAGTTCTGCACCCATGGGAGCTATTTCCTGTGGGACCAGAATCGGTTGCGAAGGGCCTGGGCAGGCAGGACATGCCCAGATTTTGTCATGCTGGATGGACATCTCCCACCCTGTCCGTCCCAGCCAAAGCACTTGCATAGAGCTCCGGTGCCATGGCATCCTGTCACCATGGCATTGGGATGCCATGCAGGAGCCCCGCTGCCTCATGCCAGATTAAATGTGTTGTTCCCCGCTGCCCAACCTCCAGATGGGTCTGCCAAGGCAGGAGTCGAGCTGTGGGGATACTTCTGCTGCCGTTCACCATCTTTGGGGGTCCTGAGAGTGATGATCCTCTTCCTCAGGGGGACCTATTCCACCTCAGAGGTGGAATAAGTTCCTCATGCAACCGTGCCGCCCCGGACATACAGGACCATGACCGGAATCGGCTCTGTATGTCTGGGGTCAGGATCCTGCCTCCATCCCACCCATGCTCCTCCTCCGGCCCTCCCTACCTGACCCCATCCAGAGCTTCCCACACATCTCCTCTGTATGTGTGGGGAGCTTTGGGATCGGCATCAGGCCAAAGCATTTGGCGGGGATGTACATCCAAACCGGACTTACATCCCTTCTAAACGCTGATTGGAATGACCCCCAGTGTGAATAAAGAGACTGTGGTTTAAAGAGAGAGGAAGGCTGAAATCTAAGGGGCAAGAGAAGCAGAGAAATAAATGGAAGAAAGCTGAAAGTAAAAGATCTATGCTAGAGATGGATTTGGGGAGAACTCATGGGCATAGTTTGACAGCTTCATTTAGGGGAGCAAAGGGTGGGGTGACGTATTTGCATATTCATTTATACATTCACATATTCATTTTGGTTATCTTAAAAAACCCTAGATGGCTAGGAAGCCAGTCTATCAAAAAGACAATGAATGAGCTGGCACCCCCAAGATACTCAAATAGGGAGCAGAGGTTCTCATGCAGTGGCTTTGCCAAAAAATAAGGAAAGCAATATATTCCCTGGCTGTATAATTAAAATGCAGCAACAATTGTAGCTGTTTACTTATTTAGTCTGGCACGCTAAGATTAAAAAAATACTGACACCTCTGAATATATATTTTGCCAATAACAAAGGAGATATAAGGTGTTCACATGTCAAGGGACAAAAAAGTAAAAAAGAGAAACACAGTGCAATTTCTCACACCAAAATAAAATTATAATTTATTTTATTTTGGTGTTAGAAGCTGACCTATGGTTCTTCCTTTTTCTTATTGAACATCTGTTTTGCTTCCAATGAAACCCCTCCTTCAAAAGTAGATGTAGAGCAGAACTAGGACATTTCTCTATAGAACCCAACATAAGAGAAATAAAAATATGATCACGTTGTTAATTCATTAACAGCCTCTCCGGTATCAGGCAGACTGTGAACTAACACAGAACTGCAAAGGTTACTGAAAACCTATAATGGAAATCTACCATATCATAATGACAACAGCTTCTAAAATGAACACAATAAGGAGCCTACCCAGAAAAGAGCAGTACCATAAATATTACAGTGGACCTAAGAACATCCCTACAAGCCAGATTATTATAGATTCTACATAGAAACCCCATGCTAACAGAACCCTTGGAGGTATCATTATTAAACAGTGCTAAAGATGTCTGCAGGTGGTATGGGTGCCTGGTAGCAGTTTGCTTGGTGGAAAGCACCAGTTACACAACCACAACAGGAGCTAATCTGGCAGCACCCAGAAAGGGCAAAAGAGGTGGCGAATGGGTGGTGACTGGGCTGTGAGTAGGTGGGCTCAGAAGGAGGTACGCTAACGCCAGTCACGCCAATCCCAATTAGTGGGCATTTGATGCACAACTGCATGGAACCGGAATGCCAGCTCAGAGTTGGCATTACATGGGCCTGGTCCCCGCTAATGACTGTTCAAAAAAGCAAAACAATAGCCAGGTGTGTGCAGCAAGGCCAACCAACAGTCTAGCCTATAAATTATCATGGCAAGGGGCCTGTGCCTTGCTACATCATGGCCTACTACACAGCAGCACAAGTAGCTTCATGGATAGATGGTGAAGGATGTGAGGCAGTTGAGAGGTCCCACAACACTTGGGCCAGTCCCTGCCCCCTGTCCCTGCACAGGTGGTGGAGACCAATGTGCATGAGCACCCACCTGGAGAGTGATGGACCCTGTGTCCTCAAAGGAGGGAAGTCCAGCCCAGAAGGTCATGTATCTACAGAGATATGGCCACCCTCCTCAGCCTCCCTGAGGACCAGGTGATCACCCTGTACAGGCTGAGCACAGGGGCCATAAGAGAGTGTTCCGCAACTGAAAGCACTACCATTCCCTAAAAGGGCAGATGGTGTGCGATGCAAACATGCACATACTGAATGTGATGCCCAGGTTTGCTGGGTCAACCCTTGATTCCTACATCCTGCATTATTCAGCACTCTTCCAACAATTTGAGGAGGGGCATTATGGACACAGCTGGCTACTGGGTGAGTGACCTCTCATTATTTTACATTTTCCAGCAGTGGGACACACATACCAGGCTGGGCACCTGAAAAGAGAATGGGGTCTAGGGTGGCCAACTGGCTCCAGCTTTTAGGGACACCTTGATCCAGTCCTGATTTAGTCATTTAGCCACCCTAATGGGGCCTGTTATGGGAAATAGAGCCACATAGCAAATGTACTAGGCCAGTCTGGGCCCCTCAAGAGTTAATATCAGAATGGAGCTGTTATGGGAAATAGAGTCCCAGTAAAAGTACTAGGCCAGGCTGGGTACCTGAAATGCTAATATGAGAATGGGGCCTGTTAAGGGAAGTACAGCCACAAGGAAAATGTACATGGGAAAGACAGGCCTGGGCCTAAACCACTGACCATTGGAGCACCAAGCATGTAGCTTCCCAACCCTAGCCAGTTGAGCCATCTGACACCTCTGGGAGCTGCGACAGTAAATGAACCACACCTAATTGAGACAGCAGCACAATCAATGCTGGTCACCCTGGCCTAGTCATAAAAATGCCAGGGTAACCATGTCCAGGACTGAGGTGCTGTAATACCATGTTACACACTTGCAGGGTGAGAGTGTTAGGCAGTCTGTCCTATGCTACAATGGAACCATATTGCATTAAAGGGCCTGCTATGCGCATCTCATTGTGAACAAACCAACTCAGACTGAAGGCACAAATCACTTGCCCCAATCACTAAAACACACACCTAGGGTAAAATCTGAGACGCATAACAAAAAGGGTTAACTTTCTCAGTTCCCAGACTCTAGGGGCCAGTCCTGCCTCACAAAAAGTCCCCTGTGAATGGCCTGTGAAATCAGTAGCATTGCATGCAAGGAGACAGGTAAGGGAAGACAGATGGCAGCAAACTAATGATCCTCCTAGGGGGAAATAGGTGGCACAATTGTCTGACCTTGCCATGGCCTATCTGTAAACTCTGCTGCATGTGGGAGGGCTATCTGTGATCGGTAATATAAAGTTACCCTCTTGTATAGAAGTCTGTGAGTCAGAGGTGGCATGAAAGGTACTAGTTGATTACCAAAAATGTGTGTTAGGCTGTGGAGGTTACCATAGCCCTGTCAGTTGAACACTCAAAGCACCAGCAGAGCCCAACCACACTCCCTAGCACTACATGGAAAACATGACCTGGAGGCAGCTGAGGAGTATTCACCTTACTGAGTTTCAGCTGTGACAATGTCACGTAGTGCAACCTCTGAGGCCATATAATCCTGATGCATTCTGGGAACTGTGGCCTGGCTGCCAACATGTCTGAAAAACTAATGGAAACAGCACACATCAGTGGGATGCTAGCAGATAGAGACCCACCTGGGCCACAGCGCAAGTGAAACCGCAATGGGCAGTCAATCACTAAGTTCAAACAACATGATATGCAGGTATTATTCCCCTCACACATTCATCGTCAGATGAACAGTGGAACATGCCTGTACTGACTGCAGGGGGAGGAGGAGCAAATGTGAGAGGGAAAATAGGGCATGAATTGGGAAACATAGTATCATGTAGATGTGGATCTACCAAATGGCCCTTGGTAGAAACTGTATAAGGTAGGCCATTGCTCTCAAATGGCAGTGGGCTCCTGTATGCAGCTATGGTGATGGGATATAGAAGTCGGTGTTAATAAAATGAGAGTAGCAGTGGGCACAGCCATCAGCCATGTTCCCGTAGCACAGTGTTGTACTATACCTCAGTCGCCATCCCCTTACACAGCACATTGGGGAACAGACATACAATACTGTCCCATAGTTGTCCAAGAGATGGCTGTGCATACTGGCAGGCCACAGGGCTCCTTGCATATGGCAGGGGCTGGCTCCAATCCTGCTCTGGGGCACTGCACACATCACCCTGCTGTCATGACCTTCTACCTGCTGTCATGACCTTCTACCTGCTGACATATATCTGATTCACCTATCCGTGCCTGACATGTCTCCATAAAGCCAGGCCTGGGTCCCTGGCAGCTTATCCAACATTACTGGATGGATCTCTCAATGCCCCCTGGATATGGACATGGTGACAACAGTGCTCCTGTGCTAACACTTTCCAGTCATCTCCCCCCTTCATTCCTATCAACCTTATATCTGTGGGTGACACCTAACCTATCCCTGTTTCCCCATTGTGAAACCCTGTGGTAAACCTTGGCTCCACTCTTTCAATCTCAGCCATCAGCCTATTGGCAGTTTGGACCTTTTGCTTCTCTCTCTCTCTCACATTGCCACAATGCAGCCTATTCCTTTCTCTGCATACTGTGATGACACCTATCCACTCTTTTGGCCTCTCCCATCAACATAATGGTAACCTCCTATTAGCCGGTGTTGCTCTGATTCATTTCTTTGTTTTTCAATCAGGTTCGACATTAGCTGAGAGCTGCATTATGAGGATGCTGAAATGCCCCCTCAATGGAGTGGGGCATATCAGCATCATGCACTGTCAAACAATCCATATCATGTGACTGTCCTATTGACCTCTCAGCGTGATTATTCTGCTGCTCCTCAGTATATCTTCTCTATCATCTCACCCTAACCCCCCTCCTCAGGAGCTCCAGGCATGTATCTTCTATCGGTATCCATGACTTCTTCTGCCATGTCTGGCCTTGGGCCCTGCCATCTTCTTGCTCCATAACATACTCCCTGGTTCATTACAACAGGCATCATCTCTGACCCTTTTCACATGCAGCAGGTGAATACTTCTCAGTGAGACCACTTGCGCATACTGTGCCGCTTGTTCCCCTATTTGTCACCTCACCATTCCCCTAGGCATTTCCTTGTCTTCAGCTGTTGTGTAGCCTGGCTTGACTAACTGTCTGAGCTCAGATGAGCATGTGCTATCTTTCAGATGTGTTAGCACAGTGCTCAATGCACCTTGGGGCACAGTACTGGAGCTTTGTAGTGTTATTTGTGGTAGTTGTTGTGGTAGTGGTGTTTCAAAGGCTGTGGTGACCACCTGCCAATCTGTAGGAACTGTTCTAAGCTATGCTTACATGTGTTACATCATGAGGTCCCCTCTCTTCCAAGGGCTAGGGACCTGGTGCTTTCCTGCATTGGCAGGTGTGGGTCCAAAAGCTGTTGGTCTAGCAACTTGAGCATGCATGTCTTATGGCATCACTGGGCTGTAGGATATCTGTGCACAGATGGGTACCACATGTGCAGTTTCCTAAGGGCCCAGGGGACAAGGGGAGGCTACTGTGTTGGAAGCCCATCTTACTGTACTCTCCATGGGGACCCATATGTATGACATTTCAGCTTTGCTGCAGCCCCCATGCACATTATATGACCTGCTGGCTGTGTGTTGTCATGTTAGTGTGTGTTTTATGGGATATGACCTCCCTGAAGACAACATCATGTATTTCATCTCATATTGAAAGCTCAAAGACGTCCAGAAGAAGGCCCAGGAGCTGAGGCACTGGAAGCCGGGGCTACTTCTCAGGTCTTAGATGGGATGGCAAGATGGCAGGCTGATGAGTGTCCATATATGTCATCTCCATGTGCACATATGGAACTGAGGGGGTTGGAATCTGCAGTGGGCTCCTGGCATGTGGACACATGTGTGCATGGTATGATGTAGTTGCAATGTCTGCAAATGCTACACACTGCTGATGTTGCAGGCCTCATTGCAGGTGACATGGTGTGCTACACATGTCACCTGTCAGACTGTGCATTGTGTGTGTATATCCACTGTGGCCAGATATTGTATAGCCTTTGGTTAGACAGTGACTATATTGCATAGGCCCATAGCATACAACTGCTGTCAGCACCCATGTCCACCATCCTGTGGGATGGAGTTGGCCTCCACACAATGTTGCTTGGGACCCCATTATCCCAGATAATCCACGTTCATGCCTATGATATCTCGGAACAGGGTAAAGATGCATTCCCTTGCACTGTAGGCCCCTGAACAGTCTAGACAACACATATGGTCTTAATGCTCCAGCAACTGTTGACATTTGTGCCTATACTTGACATGGTCCACATGACTTTCATGCCACACATTTTGTCAGTGTTTTTGCTCTAGTCATGCTACTGATCTGAGTGCCATACTAGCTGTGAAACCCATGCCAGGATGGTCCTGCAATGGCAGTTATAGTGTTGCATGTTCAGGCAGATAGAGTTACCATGGCTGATGCCCTGCAACTGGTATGCTGGCTGCATGGACCCTGAACATGCAGCATTTTGATAGCTTCCTGCATGGTTGCATTCAGGTCCTCCCCTCATGGTGACACTCATCATGTTAGTAAACATCCATACTGATATACAGCCTCATTCACAGTCAGCTGCTAGGTGGGCATATGAACAGACACCCTGGGACTGGGAGGCAGGGTGCAATGCATGGCAGTGGGTCCACTAGGCAAGTGGTGTTGGCCACACCCCTGACCCCGGGGCCCATTGTGGTGACAACCTGGCCATGGGGGGGGGGTGACTGGGCACATAAGAGGGGGGTGGCCTGCTACCCACCAGCAAAGTGGGGGTAACCATGGGGCACCCCCCTGGGAACCCCCTCTCGTACATGGGCATGGTATGCCCTATCCCTGTCCATTTGGGGGTTGGCCCCAGATGCCCCCCATACACCTTCCACACTGTCATGCCCCAGTTCCCCAAAGCAGGCACAGTGGCCCTGTGCATGCAGCAGGGAACTGGGGCAGGTGACCAGAGTGGTGGGAGCAGGCCTGTATATGGTGGTGTGTCATTCAGACCCATCTACCACTACCCAGGGGTGTGCCTGAATAGGAGCCCCAGACATACACACAGTGTGCAGGTGCACCCCCCCCCCCCAGCAAGGACCCCACTGTCTTTGGGTACAGTCATGCATATGTGGTGGACTGCAGACACACAGTGGCCTGCTGTCACCTGTGGGACCCTCCAGATGGTGTCCACAGATATGGGTCTGCTGTCCACAGCTCACTATGTGTCCTGCATGCATCGCCCCCTCAGTGACATACCAGCGTATTCAATGGTTTGCTTTTCCTTCTCCCCCAGCAGGTGACCAGGGCTACCCCTTTGCGACTGGCTGATGACCCCATACTCCACCCCAGCAGCAAGGCACAACATCGGTACAACCATATGCACCTGACCATGAGGGGTATCATAGAGAGGTCCTTCGGCCAGCTCAAGTACCGGTTCCACTGCCTGAACTGGTCCAAGGTGGGTGGGGTGCTGCTCTATAGGCCTCCCAAGTTGTACGAGATCACCATGGCATGCTGCATGCTACATAATCTTGCTCTGCAGTGCAGGCAGCCATGGATGATGGGGATGAGACTGATGCCGATGCAGATGCACAGGTTGGCGCACCGTCCAGACAAGATGTGTTGGTGTGTGCTAGCTTTGTCCAGGCACACTTTGCCTGACAGCCTGGTACATCTGTACCCAGCCCATAACAACCAAGGCACAAGCCAGTGAATGGGGAGGGGATGGGGTACATGCCATAGCCTGCATGACCCTGTGCATGCCCGTACCATCTGTGTGTCCAGGCCATGCTCATCTGCATTGTGCACATTGCCTACCTGTGACTTACTCACAGCTGTGCTGCACTGTGGCCTGCTGGTATGTGGTCTGCCTCTGGGTCCAGAGGTGGTGGTTTTTGGACCTATCCCACCACTATTTTTACTAATGTGTGGTGACTGTCCAGACACATCATGTGCCCCCTCCCCCTGATCCCACATATGGCATGACATGTGTTCGGGGGCAGTCACTAGTCTTGGCCTGCATGGGTGCCCCTATGTCTAGAGATGGGCATCCATGGCATTGTGCCCATGGCTGATGCACGCAGGGCACACACATCACACTGTCCACCTGTCCCTTATCTGTCTGACACTTGCACCTTGCTCGTTGCAGGTGGTGGACACCTGTGAGCTACTATGGGGGTATGGGACAGGCATATGGTACACAAAATACACATGGTACCCCTGGCACAGCCTCATCCATCCATCCTGGACTGTGCCATCCTCATGGGCCACTGGTTGTGCTGCTGCCTCATGTTCATGGCACCCCCAACCTTGTTGCCCCTCCCTGGTCCCCATGGGTATTTACTCCATTACCTGCAACTGTGGTGACCAGTCTACCTGCCTATATGCCTCAGACATGCAGTGGCAACCATTTGCTTGTGGCATGCAACACAGCATATCCCCTGTGGTGCCTGTGGTGCCACACATATGTCCAGGTCCAATGGTGGCCAGGGTCAATTTGGCCAGTGGACACATAGGCACACAGGGCACACACATTTAAATGCATAACACTTTATTTTTCCAGTCAACATGCATGGGGCAGACAGAGAATATGGGCAAACAGTGCCCACACACACTGGCCAACAGGTGTGTCACACAGCACCCAACTCCACCCTTTACATACCTACATGGCCATTAATATTGGCAGCCAGTCTGCTGTGGTGGCTGTTACTGAACCAGCTGCCACTGGTGCCGATCATGCCGCTTAGTGCTGCTGCTGCCCCGGGCACCTCCCAGATGGTGTGGCCACCTCAGTGACCCACAGGGTTGCCTGCTGTGTGACTGAAGGGTAGTATGTTGGGCTGCAGATGAGCCTCCAGTAGCAGGTGCAGGCCTCTGAACTCACCCCTTAGACCCCACAACTCTCCCCTGAGACACTCCACATGGTGCGCAGCCATGCAAGGCTTTGTGACAGCACATGTTCCAGACAGGCCAGGGCTGGTGTGCCTTCTGGGCCCCCTCATCTAGTCCCACTTCAGATAGAAGTAGGTTATGTGGCCCACTAATATGCCCATGCTGCTCCCACCAGAACATGGACAACGACACCCCTGCAGCATCACCACCCTCATCACTGACATCATCCGGCACCACCACTGCCTCATGGCAACCCCAGCTTCCATAACCTGGGCGCCCTACTGCCTCCTCACCATCTGCATTTCCCTCCAGCTGCAATGGCACATCCATCCCCACACCCCCGCTCTTTACTGCCCCCTTCCTGCCACTCACACACCCCCACATGCTCCCCCTGCATGCACTCCAAGTCCTCCCCTTCACTGCCCCCTCCTACCACTTGCACACCCCTACATGCTCCCCCTGCATGCATACAGACCCCTCACCTTCATCACCACCATCCAACCATTCACCCTCCTGCATGCACTCAGCTGCAACACCCTCCCTATCCATGCCTGATCCCTCAGTCTGGGTCACTACAGCCTCACCAAGCACACTGTATGGGGCCTTCCCAGCCACCTGCCCTGACATACCACATGCACCTTCCACCAGGTGCTGGAGGATGAGGATCCAGGGGTCACCCCTGTCTCCAAGCCTTCTGCACATGGCATCTGTGAGAGCAGACCGCCACCCTGCTGTGCAATATCACCCTGGTATGCTTTTGGACATAGAGCCCCCTGCCCCATGCCATCTGTTCTGTCCCCTAAAGGGGAGGTTGAAGGGGAGAATGTTGTTTCCCCTACTGGCCCCTCATTGTCCTCATCATCATCTGCAGATGGTGTTGGGCTGGGCAGGAGGATGGGGTTTTGCTGCACACTGATGCTGCCCCTGCTGCTGTTTGTGCTGCTGCTGCTCCCACTGGGGTTGGGGGAGGGGGTATCTGAACTGTCATCCTCCACGGTGTCAGGGGTGGAGCCATCTGGGGACAGGGGTGGGGAGTCCTCCTGCTGTGCTGCTGCTGTATGGGAAAGAGGTCATGGTTAGCTTCACTACTGTGGTTGCTGGGGGGCCAGTCACACACACACGGGTATTCCAGCACATCTCATCTCTGCAGGGAGTGGGGCAGTGTGGGCTGGGACTATGTGTTGTGGGACCCTGGGGTGGGGGCAAGCCATTTCTGTGGTGTACATGTCATAGCGGTGTCCACTCTTACATGTGTTGGACTGCCTCAATGTTGGGTGGCCCTGTCAGCCTGCTGCTCAGACAGGGTATCTGCATGGCTACTCATCCTGGTCCTCCTGCAGCTATTGCTGGATACGCCGTATCAGCTGCATGTGTGTGCAGTGGATTGTGTGGTACCGCACACAGTAGGCCTCCGTGTCATGCAAGATCCGGAAACATCTGTGGGGTAGAGACACACATCATCATTCACTCATATCAGGGCACAGATCTGCCTACTCTATGGGGTGGTTCTGCTTGCATCCTGCACATGGCCATCATGCGCCATGTCACCATCTGCTCTCAGTGGTACATTACCCTGCCATGCCATGCCGGAAAAGGGGAGAGCAGTAGCTGGTCATTGCATTTGGTGTACATGCACATGGACATGTTCCCTCACCTCCAGGGGTTTGTAAGCACTGACAGCTATAGCCTGATGGTTCTGTCCCTGAACCACAGTACTTGGGGTCCTGGGTTTGCCACTCACCTGCACTGCTTCATTTTGCACCTCTATCAAAAAGCTGCTTTGGATTTTAGAGGTGTTCCAGCTCTGCTTTGCTTTCTTTGGTTTGTTTGTGGGAAGGTGTTCCCCCTTTGTGACTCCTCCCTCTGAATTGCCATGCTTTCTCTTTTCCTAACACCTGAGAGCACTGATAGCTGTTGCCTGATGGTTCTGTCCCTAAACCACAGTATTTGGGGTCCTGGGTTCACCTCTCACTTGGACTGCTTCATTTTACACTTCTACTATTCACACTGACCTTCCCCTGTGACTTGCAATGCTTTCTCTATTCCTAACCCCTGAGAGTACTGACAGCTGTAGCCTGATTTATTTATTTATTTATTTATTTATTTAACAATTATTTCTATACCGCTCTTTCCCAAGTATCAAGTGCGGTTTACAATGAACAGTATGTTATATGGTATGGGTAATATCATACCAAGTCTTTTTACATGGAACAGGTGGAACTATTTACAGGTAACAATATAAAGTTTGAACATTAAACTATTAGAACATATATACATTGTAGATATTTACAAATTATATCATATATCACTTGTGGTTGTATACATTATTTTAAACGTCAAAGATCACATAGTTATAAATTTTTGTAGTATGGTTGTTAACCTGTGTCTCTTTGTGTAGTTTGATTAGATTCTGCTCCTTTGTTGTAGTGTAAAGAGAATAAATGGGTTTTCAGTTTTTTTCTAAATTCCTTTATGTCCGACAGTAGGCGAATGTTGTCAGGAAGATTATTCCAGAGGATAGGTGCTGAATGTGAGAAGGCCCTCTTGTTGGTTTGTTTTCTAGCTTTTGTGTAATCTTTTGGTACTGCTATAGTGTTTGTGTTTCTACTCCTTTGTGATCGTTTATCTATTTCTATATTGATGAGTGTATTGAGTACAGATGGTGCTAAGTTATTTATTAGTTTAAATGTGGTTAGAAGAATCTTTTATTTTATTCTGCTGTAAATAGGTAGCCAATGGAGTTCAGCCAGGATCGGTGTGATATGTTCTATTGAGCTTATATTCATTATTATCCTTGCTGCTATGTTCTGGGTTAGTTGCATCTTTTTAATATTTTGCTTTGTGATGCCATTAAGGATTAAATTTGCAAAATCAAAGTGTGGGGTTATGATAGCTTGAATTATGGTTATGAAGTCTTGTAAGTGAATCAAAGGTCTTAGTTGTCTCAATGTCTTAAGTTTGTAGTGTATGTTTTTTGTTAGATATTTTATGTGTGAATCCATGTTAAGTTTATTGTCAAGTATCACACTTAGGTATTTTATTTCTTTTTTTATGTTGATCTCATGGTTATCCAGGGTGATGGTGTTTGGGGGTGTGTATGTTTGATTTTTAGTAATATATAGTACGTCAGTTTTTGAGAAATTAATGTGTAAGTTCTGATCCTTGAGCCATAGTGTTAGTTCTCTAAAACATTCTGTTATTTGTTGTAGTGGAGGGTGTGGGATTTTAAATGGGAGGTAGAACATTATATCATCAGCGTAAATATGGTAATAGACGCCATGACGTTTAAAGATGTTGCTGACTGGTTGTAGGTAAATGTTAAATAATAGTGCAGATAGTGCGGATGTCTTTGGTCCTGGACCACAGTGCTCGGCGTTCTGGGTTTGCCTCCCTCCTAGAAGCATGTACAGGGCCCTTTTATTTTCCTCCCCAGGGGGCAGCTCTTTGACCTGGTGATGTGTCTGACATTCTGGGGCTGCTCTCTACTATGCATGCACCTTCCATCTGTCTCTGTGTCCTTCCTGTGCCTTCACTGTAGGCCTGCATACATCCTGTTCTCCCTTGTTTCCTGGGCCACTGTTGTGGAGCTACTATGTCTGTGTTGTGCTGGCCTGTCACTGTGCAGCCTGCCAGCTTTCTGCCTGTGCCAGATCCTTACATCCCTTGCACTTCCTCTCTATCTTGGTGCATGCCTGTCTCTGTGCCAACTTGGGTGCTGCTCCAGCCTGCCCACTTCTCTCTGCTTCCAGGTTTGTCTGCTTCTGTTGTGCTGTACTTACTGGACAAGGATGATCCTGATATGTTCCGGGTCCCTGCGTGCTGCTGTATGGACTGACCGCCTCTGCCCCGAGGTCACCAGCAGCCTCATCTCTGCCTCACTGAAGTTGGGCTGCCTGGTAATCATATTTATGTATGCATTATGTTGAGGGGTGGAAGCCTTCTTCCTGGATACGGGCACACATGGGCTGAAGGTCATGGGGTTAGGGACATTTTTGGGGCTACAGGTGCACAGAGCAGCTGGACAGTGTGTGCACGGCCTACACATGCCATGGGGCAGGGCAGCCCAATAGGCTGCCAGTTGGACATGCTTTGCAGGCCACAGCTACACGCCAATTCTAAAACACCGTGTCTGTGCAGAATGGTAGAATAGCATCTTTGCATGCATGTGCTATGTGGGGACGTAAACAGGGCCCAGAGGTGCCCCCTTCAGAATTGAGTTCTTGATGCTTTTTCTAAGGCGTTTATGTAAATGTAAGTAGCCTACTGATTAGAGCACTGGCTTGGTATCCAAGATTTGTTTCCTGCTAGCAGTACCTGTGGCCTTGTGCAAGTTACTTAACCTTCCATTGCCTTGGAAGAAAGGCTTGGCATTCTACTTCCAATCACACTGCCAAGAAAACAGACGAGCTGCTGGGTTGCCAGAATTTAGCTTTAACTCAAAGGTATACTTTGCATTGGTAAATGGCGTTTAATCAAATATGTTTTCTTTGAGCATGTCCAACTCACCTCTTTTATTAACATTACAAGGCTAATGGACACTATTCTGATTGTCGACCCCTTAATAAAATCTGATACTTGAACATTGCTGAAATCCTGGGGAATTAGGCCCAGTTGCTTTTTCTTGATATTGTTTTTGACTTATTTCCTTAATTCTATATACTGAATATAGTGGACTTGATTGCACATGATGCTTTTAATGTTTCTTATACCCTTCTTTTTGTATTGTTTACTTTTCCTATGTGTATTTCTATACTAGTGGGTTGGCTCGATTATTATAATTGAAAATTCATAAAATAAACACATTAATAAAAATGAAAAAAAAATCCTTAGCTGTGTATATAAAATAAAAACCATATCTAGTTTTCCTTCAAGAGACTCACTTGTGTTATCAGGAATCAGAATCTGCAAAGCTCAAATGTTCATGGACTGTAGGGGGTGTGCATTAGTTAGTGTGCATGCGGTTTAATGGTATGCCTTCAAATATCAAGTGTATACTAAATTGATTTAAAACATATCAACTTAGCATAGCTTCATTCATTGGTTGGTACACATTGAGGGGCATGTTTATTAAAGTACAGTAAGATTTTACACTTATGTTAGGAGCAAGACTAATGTGTGGTAAGTGCTAAGCCTGTGTGGCAAATATTGTGGTTGTGACAAGCAACTGCCATGCATTTACTGCATAGGGCAGACACTTACTGCACAGGCTCACATTACATGCATCAGCTGATAGCACGCACGGGTGTAATGCAGGCCTCAGTGCTGCCCATATTTGGCAGATTGTTCCCTAGCTGCAATATTAGAAGATTACCACTGGGGTGAAATCTGCCATTTTAAATGCAGATGGCAGCTGGGTAGGATCAGAGGGAGACTGTTCTTTTCCAGTCGATTAAACTACCAGGGATATCTTGGGTAAGTACAGGGGGGTCAGGAGGGCAGGGCAAAAGTACAGTCTTCAGCTATGGGAGGATTATCTTGAGGGGAGGGGGATAAGATTGAGGAGGGGATTTGGACATGGATTGGGTGTTGGTTTTCAGAGCAGGGAGGGCAGAGGTTGGTTATTGGAGGTTCATTGGCCACAATGTTTTTTTACAATGTTTAGCATGGGCAGTAGTCGTATCACCTGACTTACACGCTTGGGCAAATTAATTGAAACAAACCGGATTTTTTGATCTTTTCAGCCTATGAATTGTATGTGCATTTAATTTTGATCTTTTTTTAATCAACTGGGTTAAATCATCACTATTTGTGTGTTTATGGACTGAAGGATGTGATATGACGTAGGAATGACTTATTGTGTGTGCAACTATAATATCAGCCAACATTGCATCAGATTTTCTTTCTTAGTTGTTAATCCAACCATTGTGCATGATGGACACAACACCCAGAAAATGCACAAAGATTGTCACCCTGCACAAACACACAGGGAAGACCTACAGTCTCGAAACCATCAGTCGTCTGATCAAATCTAAAAAGGAGATAGGATCCAATTTGCCTAAACGAAAGGGAAATCGTGATTGTAAGAGGAAAAACACACCCAGAGATGACAACTATGTTCACAGGGAAAGTAGAAAAGACCCTTGGAAGACAAGCAACGCATTAAAAGGAGATTTAGAAGAGAAAGGTATAATGGTCAGTTCTTCTACAAGTTGCAGGTGACTTTTGGAAGTTGGTCAAAAAGCAGGACGACCTCTGAAAAAAACAACTTTTGACAAAGGTTATGAAAGAGAAGCGCTATAAATGGGGACTGAAACATAAAGAATGGTATAAGGAAGATTGGAGAAAAGTAATATTCAGTGATGAAAGTCATTTCTTCGTCCAGGGCCAAAGAAGCCAAGATGTTCAATGTTCACCTGGAGAAAAGATTTGTGATTCTCACATCAACCAGAACGTGAAACACCCCCCAAAAGAAGATCTTCTGGGGGTGTTTCAGTTATTATGGAGTCAGCAGCTTGCATCCAGTCGAGGAATGATGCGTTCACAACAATACGTCAATGTTCTTCAAAGAAGAGTTGTTCCAGATCTAGAGAAGACATTTCCTGATGGATCTGGCATCTTTCAACAGGATCTTGCCCCATGCCACACATCAAAATTGATGAAACATTTTTCAAAAGAAGCAAATAAAGGTACTGGACTGGCCAGGAAATTCTCTGGATTTAAACTCAATAGAGAATCGGTGGTCCATTTGCAAACTTTGCCTTCGTGGAATGGACTATACGAGAAAGGAGAAGCTTATTCAAGCTCTGATTCAAGTCCAGTACAAGGACCCAAAAATCATTGCATACTGCCCGAAATTAGTGGACTCCATGCCAAATCGTGTCCAGATGCTGGTAAAAACAGAAGAGGTCATATTACACTGGTCAACAAATTTTTACAAAAGTCATGTTACTGAAATAAAAATAGTAATTTCTTATAAATTTTTATATGCTGAACACGAATATGACAGTGAAATTACAAAGTTGGCTCTAGTTTTTTTGTAATCTATAAGAATTAATGTTTACATCATGAAATGCATGTCAATAGTAAATATATAATAGGCCTTCGGTTAATACCTGTAAAAAAACAAGTCATAGACTATTTCTTCAATTTTTTCGCCTGTCTCTTGTACAGCTGTTCGGGAGCCTCTCTGGGGAGTGTCCAGCAGTAGTCAGCCAGCATTGTGGTGGACCATTTTCCCTGGTATCTTTGCTCCATCGTTGCAATATCCTGGTGAAAACGTTTGCCCTGTTCATCACTAACCATACCACAGTTGTCAGGAAAGAAATCGAGATGGGAATCAAGGAAATGGATCTTTAGAGACATATTGCAGCCACGTTTCTGATACTGCATCAGCATGTCTTCTACTAGTTCCTTGTAGTTTTCTGCCCTAACAGTCCCGAGAAAGTTTGACACTAGGCGAAAAGCATTCCATGCTTGTTTCGCATCACTCTGCAGCAAGTTGTTGAACCGGTCATCTTTGAAGAGCTCTCAAATCTGAGGACCCACAAAAACTTCCTCTTTAATCTTTGCTTCGCTGAGTCGAGGGAATTTTTCATGCAGGTATCGGAAAGCTGGCGAAGTGCGGTCCATGGCTTTCACAAAGTTTTTCATCAAACCTAGTTTGATGTGAAGGGGTGGTAGCAGGATTTTGTGAGCCTCAACCAGAGCTGGGTGCTGGATATTCTTCTCTCCAACTGTTACATTTTTTCTGTGATTCCATTCCTTCCATAAGTAGTGCCAAACCCTTGCTCGGCTATCCCACTCACATAAGAAACACATGTATTTTATATACCCCTGCTGCAGTCCCATTAAAAGGGCAACTACCTTCAAGCCACTACAGAGGTGCCAGCTGTACTTGTTATAGTTAATGGAAGTCAGTAGATGCTTTAAGTTATCGTATGTCTCTTTCATGTGGACGGCATGTGCTATTGGAATAGATGGAAGACGGTTTCCATTATTCAAAAGCACAGCCTTTATACTCAGCTTTGAAGAGCCTATAAATAATCTCCAGTCTTGTGGGTCATGAGTGATTTTTAAGGCATTCATGAGGCTTTCAATATCGGAACAGAATACCAGATTACTTTCCTTTCCGACTGCGTATAGTACACTGCTGACGTCAGATGGCTTCAGCAGCCGTCTGGCAGTAGTATTGCATTGCATCAGAAAATGATGCAATCAACTCTGGATGATGTGTGCATGCTGCTATTATGCAATGTGATGCAATATTACATCATTCAAGGCTTATTTGGATGTTGTTGATGTCCTACTGGATAAATTTACACAGTGAAACGTCAAAAATGAACTACATGCAATATCTTCAAAACAAGAGCCAATAAATTTTTTTAATGTTATATTCATGTTCAGATCACCAAGATACTACAGATTAGAGCCTTTTAAAGTCAGTAACAATTTCAATGTTGACCAGTGTTATGTACTAATATGTGTCTATTAAAAAGATTTTCCATGGAAATTCCAGTTTTCATTTATTTTTCAGTTTGTTTCAATTAATATGCACAAGAGTGTAAGTTTGCCACCTTTTAAATTAAATGCATCTATTTTATCAAAAGCCCTGACTGACTAATAGCACACAATAATAGCTAGCTGCCAGTACTGGCCATGCTCGGTCTTTACCTATAACTCAGTTCCTTACTCAACCCACGCTAAGCAGTTAGCATGGGATATTCACCACACACTTCTTTTTAGCATGTGTTAGCCATTAGCATGACTTGTGCTAAGGGCACACCTTAGTAAATATCCCCTAAATTCATTTGGCACACACTAAAATGTCCATATTAAAATGAATGTGTGAAACTAACAACTCCACCCCCGTCCCCAAACTGAGAAAAATTCCAAATTTTTCTTGTCTGTGTACATCCCTAATGGGGTGACCATATTATGGAGGAAAGCATCTAATTTTTGGATTTTCTTGCAAAAGTCTGATAACAAAGGCTTGTGGGTTAAGACTGTAGTGGAGAAAGTTAGAAGAAAAATTATATTAATGAATGCATCTGCCCCTACGATAAATAATGGTCATGAGGAAGCAGCAATGGTTAACCAATTTTGAAAAATTCTTTGTGAGAAACAATTTTTCTTTAGAAAATTTTTGATTATGTAAAGGGGATAGAAACTTTGGGATGGTTCAAGGACTTGTCTTATTGACTATTTGGTGTTGTCTATTTATTCTGATTCAGACATAAATAATGATCTCAGGCTTTTCTTATTCATTAGTCACACAGTTGCACTGGGGGAAGAGAGTTATAGGACCTATGATCATGGGGGAGGGGAATCTTAAACCAACCATTAGAAATGAATTTGGACAGCCAATCGACAAGTAGGATACTCCTCACCAACTCACCAAAAGTATTACACTCTATAACAGAAGAAGTACCAGTAGACCCATGAAGGATTTTAGACCCCACCTGGAAAGATTTCACTTATTATTCATCCCAAACCACTCATATTCTTACATAAACCTTTTTTGAAAAACTAGTATCTCAAGTGATGAATGCTGAGATCCAAAATATTTTTGTTTCAGATCATTGGACATTTCTTTTATGGTGAACTGGAGCCTTGAAGAGATAGGCTATGGAGGTTTAATACTGACTTATTATAAGGTAAGCATTTCTCATAAGTTGGAAAAAATAAAGCTAGTAATATGTTCTCCCACATGACGATAATGGTATAGTCCCTTTGGAAACTGCATGCGGTGCTTATATAGCCATGATGCAAGGAGTTATTATTGGTACTCAGCCTATAAACATAAGCTAAACAGGAGAGAACTAGAGGATTTGGAATTGGAAATTAAGAAACTCAAAGCATGTACATCCCAAAAACAAGAATATTTGTTACAGATAAAATTATATTCTCTGAAATATAGCACTGTCCTTTCATAAGTCGTTTAGGCATGGGAAAAAGCAATCAATTTTAAATAACAGAAAGTGCTACTTTTCCTGTAGTGAATCACAAGACTTGTCTCTCAAAAAACAGAATATCTATAGAAATCTTCACTTCTGAAAAACATCACTTCCCCTACTATTTTCTCACCCCTCCCCTGCCTTGCCTTGAGGCCATTACCAGCTGGTCATGGTTTATTTGATTCATTTCCAAAGGATCTTTTTACCATATCTTTGGTAGCTATAGCATGGAATATAGCATTTAGTTACTAACTACTACTACTATTGATCATTTGTATAGTGCTGCAAGGCATACGCTGCACTGCTCATCACAGCTTACAATCTAGTCAAGACAGACAACATAGCAAATGTGGACAAGGATACATCTACGGGTATGGTAAGGAAACACAAAGAAAATTAAGTAGATCAGGATCCAAAAGCAGCCTCAAAGAGGTGAGTTTTCACGTGGATTTGAAAAGGGTCAGAGAAGAAACCTAACATACAGACTCAGGTAGCTTGTTCCAGGCATAAGGGGCAGCAAGGTGAAAGGAGTGAAGTCTGGAGTTGGCAGTAGAAGAGAAGTGCGCAGATGGAAGCCATCTGCTAGAAGAGCGGAGTTTCTGAGGAAAGGTATAGGGAGAGATAAGCGAAAAAGTTGTGAGGAGCAGCAGAATGAGTGCACTTATAGGTCAGTAGGAGAAGTTTGAACTGGATGTTGAAAGGTAGTTTAGCAAATCCTATGAATAACTAACTAACTAACTAAATTCAATCAATCTGAAAGGGAGAGGCCTAAAGCTAAGGGTTCACTTATGGCACCCAATAACCTTGCGGCGGCCTAGATTTCCACTTCAGTCGCTTTCACCAACTAGTAGGGTTGCCAACTGCCTCCAGATTCGCCCGACAGGCTTGATCCAGTCCTGAGTTTACCACATTGCATGCAGTGATTTGTAGTTTCCTTTTCTTATGGAGTGCAATGAAAGAAATCAGAACTACATTATCCCTGCATGCAATGAGGTAAACCCAGGACTGGATCGAACCTGTCGAGCGCATCTGGAGTCAGTTGGCAACCCTACCAATTAGAAAAAAAGCATATGGTCTTTTTCAGATATCTCTGCTCTCAGTGCAGGCAAAAGTATCTGTATTAGGGAACAACTGATTTTATAAAATCTACTGCTTGACACGTGAATATAGTGATTGTTGTGAGACTACATAGAGTGGAACAAATATCCAAGTACACAGCTAAGAGTGAGAGGTGATAATATATATAGCTAGCTGGCAAATGTTAACAAAGTTTTTCAAAAATATATGAGATCCATATTCTTAATGCTTTTATCAATATCAACAGTATAAACATAAAATTAAAAAGTTGAAAGCAGTAACCTTGAGATGACAGATGACTATGTTTCATAGAAAAAAATAAAAAATGGATGTCATACAGAGAGAAAATATGTTCATAACTATTCAGAGTGATCCAGATCATTAAGGTGGAATGTAAATGCTTTAGGTCACTGAGGATGATTCAGAAAATCAGATGGCAGCCTCCCAGGGTGTTCACTTGTGGTATATATCTTCACAGTGTTGAATTCTAGCAGAAACATCTTTGTTCTCTTCTCCCATGTAAACCAGAAGGCAAGTGAAGACTCATGAGAGACTGGTACCTGACTGTTTTTATCATCATGACCCAAAGCACTTGAATTCTGTCTTCATGATATAGAATTGCTCTGAGTAATTATGCATAACACAGCAGAAACAAATATGCTAATTCACAGTTAGGGAATGATCAGGGACAGGGGTTTTGATTTACTAATCGTTTTACTCATAGACAGACAATAAGTTTAAAATGTTTGAGTAAAACAGGCTTGCCTCATGGACTGCGAATGATTTGATCAATATTCAAAGCCAGTGATAAGCATGTTTATTATTTATTTAAAGTCTTTTTTATACCGCGCTTTTCAAATTCAGCTCGGTTTACAATAAACATTAACTTTGTCCAGTCGAGAGGTCCGTACTGGACTTACAGAGAACAGGGTTGGTAAACTTGGGTTGAAATGGGTAAACTATATACAGGTTTAAGCTAGATATTTACATTCTAGGTTATTACAAACATTCTTAGATAATATGTACATGGTCCTAGTCAGGTTCTGGTAGGGCTAACATGTTGTGCTGGTGTCATGTATAATGGGTGGTGTGGGATGGCTGTTTAGTTGATTGGAGATGACTGGTTGTTGTGTGGTGCCGTAGTGTTGCATGAAGAGGTGATGTTTCAGGGCCTTTCTGAAGATGGTGAGGTCTGTAATGGATCGGATGTTAGGTGGGAGGGTGTTTCAGCACAAGGGTGCGTAGTACTCAAAAGCTCTCTTTTTTGTGGACTGCGAGCATTTTGTGATCTTGGTGGGGATACTCAGGGTGTTTACTGTAAATGATCTTCTGACTCTGTTTGTGGGAGTGGGGATGATGAGGTCTGTGACAGAGGCGGAAGTGATTCTATTGATGGCTTTGAATGTCATCAGTAGGGTCTTGAAGGTGATTCTAAAATGAACTGGTAGCCAGTGAAGTTGCTTCAGGATTGGTGTTATGTGGTCCCTTCTGGATGCACCATGTAGAATTCTGGCTGCGGAATTCATGGCTAGTTGTACTGGGATCAATGCATTTTTTGGTAGCCCCTGTAGGATGATATTGGCATAATCAAAGTGGGGCATGATTAGTGCCTGGTAGACTGTCCTAAAGTCATCCGGGTCTAGCAGAGGTCGTAGGTTGCGAATTGTGCGAATCTTAAGATATACTGCCTTGACAGTGTTTTTTATATGGGCTTTCATGTTCAGTTGCTGATCAAGTGTTATCCCTAGGTATCGGATGGTTGGCTTGCTTTGAAGTTCAGCATCTCTTACTTTTAGTACTGCCGGTGGTGTGAAGGCTTGGTCCCTGGTAATGAATAGTGCTTCGGTTTTCTTTAAATTTATCCTTAGGTTTTGGGTGCAGAGCCAGTCTGCTATGGCGCTGAAACAGGAGGTTAGTGTTGAAAAATCTGGCTGGTCTGTGGTGAACAGCGTATATAGTAATATGTCGTCGGCATATGCAAGGCATGAGATGCCGAAGGCTTGAGCGAGAGTGCAGATGGGCTGCATGTATATGTTAAAAAACAACTCTGAGAGGGATGATCCCTGTGGAACACCTTGTGTTTGCTGGAAAGCTTTGGATGTTTTGGATCCTGTCCTCACGTGCTGCGATCTGTCTGCAAGGTAGGATTCGCACCACCTCAATGCTGTGTCCTGGATCCCTTTCTCTGCCAGCCGCTCCATGAGTAGTGTGTGGTCCACGGAATTGAACGCTGCGGCGATGTCGAGGAAGATAAGAGCATAACCTCCTCTAGTTCTGTTCAGGCCAGTGATTAGGGAGTTGAATAGGATGGTTAGTAGTGTCTCAACCCCGTGTGCTTCTCTGAATCTATGTTGACATGGTCTAGGGGTGCATTGGTCTCGATGTGGTCCTGGATTTGTTGTAGAGCAATTTTTTCAATTATCTTGGCCATTAAAGGGATACTTGAGATCGGCCTGTATGAATCAACTTTCTGGGTGTCCAGCTTGCAGTTTTTTATTAGTGGTCTGATGGATGTTTGTTTCAGGGTCTGTGGGAATGATCCTGTGCTGAAGGAGAGATTAATGATTTTGGTTAGGAAAGGGCTGAATTCTTTACACAGTGTTTTTATCCAGAACGCTGAGCAGGGATCGTTTGGCGCTGTGGTGGTGTTGATCACTTTGATTATGTCTTCAACGTGCTTCGCTGAGGACGGTGAGAAGGCAGTAAGTGGTGTAGGGTGCTGTGGCCTGTTCACAGGAGTGGGAGGTGGTGTCTTAATGGTCTGAATTGTTTTTGACTGTAGGTAGTCCACATATTCCTGTGGGTCTGGCGTGTTTTGTTGAGCAACAGTGGCTTTTAAAAATATATATATATGAAGAGCCATTATACGATTAGCTGGAATTGCAATATGCACATGGAGATCACTTGATGCTGTCAGTATTACTGGCCTAAATTAATCCATTTAGCTATATGGATAGCAGCTGAATAGCACTCCTATATATATAAATAGCAGAATGCCCTCGTTCTGCTCCTACTCAAACCCAAGGGAAGCTGAAACAAAAATAAATCTTTAGATCCTGAAAAAGCTAAAAATGTATTAACAAGTAGAAAATACTGCAAGAAGCACTTAAGAGGGAAAAAAAACTATGATCTCCCTTATTAGAGATGGTGGGAAGAGAAGCCTCAGAGCAAAGGACTGCTGGCTGATACACAGCAGCATTTTTATCTGTTAGAAATGGCTCATATAATTGCCATTCATAGGCTTCAAGGATAGCATGTCTGTTTTTACAAGTTTTAAATGCATTTAAAACAATAGAAAAACACTTATCCAATCTCTCTCCAAGCTTCAGAAACCAAACCAAGCCCTAAGGACACAGTCGACTAGAGTTTTGCCAACATTTAAATGGACTGTATCAGGACATGTCAGACGGCAATAATAAAGAAGCCTTCAGGGATAAGAACAGCTTATACTCAAAGCAGTTTATATGGAAGTAGAAACAACAAGAAAATACACAACCACCAATCAGGCTACAATGCTGTGAACCAATCAAGTGTTTCATTGAAGCTCATTGGTTGGACTGTGTTCAAGGTGAAAATCTACTTTTGCTTGAGACGAGCTAGACACTGTTCAGTTTGACTGAAAATAGAGTTCTTTATACCATCAATCACAAGCCATTGCAGATGCTGCCACTGGTGTTGGAAGTCCAAGCAATGTTGCACAATCAGTGCTGTATTAATTTGGTTGGCCAAATGAGATTTATGTTCGTTAAGACAGACTTTAATTTTACAAACTATATGGCCCATATATACTTTGGGACAAGGACCTTTGATTAAATACATGAACCAAGTGGTCTCGCAAGTAGTCATCAACCTGTGCAGGTAAGTGATAACCGATTGAGGGTCAGAACATTCTTTGATAGTCACAGTCGTGGAACACATCAAACAATGCCCACATGCTGTATGCTGTCCCTGAACTTGTCCTGCTATATTTTGATATAGGAAATCAGAGTGTACTAACATATACTGTACTTTAAATTTCTAGCTCGAGTGAAAGCTATGCAAGGTCCATTTGGGAATGTTGTATATAACAAGAATATGCTCATGATTGAATATGCTTTTGGCCAAATATCGTGCTTGATCTGTGTACTGAAGTACACATACAGTCAAACCTCGGTTTTCATTTGCCCTGGTTTTCATACGCTTCGGTTTTCAACGTCTTTTTTGACTGAGATTTTGTCCCGGTTCTCATACATCGCTTCGGTTTTCAACGTCTTTTTTGACTGAGATTTTGTCCCGGTTCTCATACATCGCTTCGGTTTTCAACGTCTTTTTTGACTGAGATTTTGTCCCGGTTCTCGTACATCGCCTCGGTTTTCGTAAAGTACAGTACTGTAAATACATACACCCTCATGCTGCACACCAGTCTGTATACACTGCCAGAACGCCCGCCCGGTCCTGGCAGCACTGCCCCCCCGACTCACCGATTGCCAGCGTGATGAGAAGCGAAAGCCAGCTGAGCACGTAAATGAAACACATCCTCGAGCCTGGTCAGAGTTAGAGAGGCAAGGATTGCGCGGAGAGGAAGGCCCCGATCTCGTCCACCACCTGCCCATTCTCTGGAGTGCCCCCTCAGGCTCGGAGGTAGCAGGGAAGAAAAGCTGTCAACGTAAGCAGGAGATGTTGCATGAATGTGGGAGGCAGTTCTTTCTCTTGCAGGGTACGTCTGAAGCTATATCATTAAGATTTTCTGCCATTCTGAAGCATTGAGCAGATAATGTAAAGGTATTTTAATGGGCTGAATCCAATATGATTCCGAAGAGAGCTGGGCACAGCAGCTTGTCAGGGGTGGCTAAGGCTAGATGCTAACATACTGTACTGTACAGTACTGTACTTTAGCTTGCTTTCAGTGATGTTAAATGTTCATTTATCCATTTCATTAGTCATTTATATTTATTTCTCATTGTTTTCTGTATGTAAAATATAGTTATTCTCTATAAAATGTATTTTTTGTGAATATTTTTGGGTGTCTGGAACGGATTAATTGGATTTACATTATTTCTTATGGTAAATATTGCTTCAGTTTTCAAACGTTTCGGTTTTAGTCAGACTTTTTTGAACGGATTAATCATGAAAACCGAGGTTTGACTGTACTTCTTTCTTCATTTTGTCAGGATGTTGTTTCTGAAGTAAAAGGGACTGATTAGCATACTTGGACCTTAAATAGGCTTAGCATATCACTCTTTTAGGAAACTCACACTGTAGAAGTCTCTCTGCAAGTTCTTTCGCTTGAAGTTGAAAATCTTCTTCTTCTTTATTTATTTATTTATTTATTTATTTCCAGTCTCTTTTATACCTCGCTATTCAACATCAGTGCGGTTTACAATAAACAAAGAACTACACATTTCCTAGGGTACTCTGTGTTTACAATGAACAGGTGTTAAAACTTGGATAACATAGGGTAACTATATACAATCATGCAACAGAGTTGGGTTCGCCACATTGATCTAGCCCTGGGTGCCTTGTGTGGTATACGTGGTTGGGGCTATATCATCATTATCTTCCGGGTAGTAAAGGAGAAAAAGGTGGTGTTTCAAGGCCTT
Organism: Ichthyophis bannanicus; assembly: GCA_033557465.1. NCBI lineage: Eukaryota > Metazoa > Chordata > Amphibia > Gymnophiona > Ichthyophiidae > Ichthyophis > Ichthyophis bannanicus. The sequence goes on from CM066031.1 coordinate 1,337,656,303, forward strand.
CCTAAACTGGAATAGGTCGGGGATTGCACGGATGTTGGGAGGTAGGGCATTCCAGCATCTGGGCGCACAGAATTTGAAGGCCCTGCTTGCAGTTGACTGGGAGCATTGGGTTATTGATTTTGGGACTATCAGTGTGTTGAGTGCTATCGCTCTTCTGGACCTGTTGGTGGGGGTGGTCTGGATCAACTCAGTTAGAGATGAAGATGAAAGCCCATAGATGGCCTTGAATGTAAGCAGTAGGGTTTGGTACCTGAGTCTCATATGTATCGGGAGCCAGTGTAGGTGCTTCAGTATGGGCGTCACATGGTCTTTCTTGGAAGCACCGTATAGGACCCTCGCTGCAGTGTTCATCGCAAGCTGCAGTGGATTTAGGGTGGCCTGGGGGAGCCCATGTAGGATCACGTTTGCATAATCGAAATGTGGTATGATCAGCGCCTGGTAAATTGTCCTAAAGTCTTCTGACTCTAGCAGCGATCGTAAGGGTCTGAGGGATCTGATCTTATGGTACACCACCCTAACTACATTGCCTATGTGTACCTTCATGTCTAGTCTCTGATCAAAGGTGACATCGAGGTATCTGATCGTAGGCTTGGTCTGGAGATCCGCTTCCTTGACTCTTAGCAAGGGTGGTGTGGAGAAGTTTGGATTCCTTGTCATGAAGAGCACTTCTGTTTTCCTGTGTTGGATCCTGAGGTTTTGGGTTTGGAGCCAGTCGGATACTGCATTAAAGCAGTTTGTCAGTGGCGAGAGGTCTGGATTTTCAGTTGAGAAAGGCATGTATAGCAGTACGTTGTCTGCCTATATCAAGCAGTTGACATTGAATGACCGGATCAGGTTGCAGATAGGCTGCATGTATACGTTGAACATCAAGGCTGAAAGGGAGGAACCTTGCGGGACACCCTGCTTCTGGTGGAAAGGATCTGATGAGGTTGCCCCGGAACGTACATGCTGCCATCTGTCTGAAAGGTAGGATTTGCACCAATCTAGTGCTTTGTGAGTGATTCCCTTCTCCTTGAGACGTTCCAGCAGAAGCTCATGTCTCACCGAGTCGAACGCAGCTGTAATGTCCATGAATATGAGCACAAAACCTTGGCGAATGTTGTCCATTCCTGCTATTATGTTGTTGAATAGTGTGGTAAGCAGCGTTTCAACTCCATGGGCCTCTCTGAAGCCGTGTTGGCAAAGGTCCAGTGGTGCAGTGGTTTCAATGTGTTCTTGAATTTGCATCTGGACTTCCTTCTCAATTATTTTTGCCAGAAGAGGTATGCTCGATATTGGTCTGTAGGAGTCTACCTTCTGGGGGTCAAGTTTGCTGCTTTTTAGTAGCGGTCTTATGGATGTGTGTTTGAGAGGTTGCGGGAATGTACCTGTTGCAAAGCATTGATCCATGATTCTGGCTATAATGGGACTAAAGTCAGGCCGTAGATCTTTAATCCAAAATGCAGGGCAGGGGTCAGTTTGAGCAGTAGTCGTGTTGATTGCAGCTATGGTGTCTTCAATGTGCTGCTTGGGAGGTGTGGAGAAGATGGTGAGGAGTGTTTGATAACTAGGCTCAAGGGAGGTGTCGGGTGTTGAGGCATTGCTGGTCTGGCATAGCTTGGACTGTAGGTAGTCCGCAAATTCTTGAGGGTGGATCACGATTGATTGCTCCGCGGTTGGCTCCTTTGTTAGGTCCTTGATGAGGGCAAACAGGTCGTGTGGTTTGTTTAAGGATCTTTTAGTGTGTCTGTGTGGAATCGTCTCATGTTCATTGTTACCGCTTCGTGGTGCGCTGCTAGGTGGGAGTTATATGCTCTTTGATCGTCTGCTGTGTGTGAGCGGCGCCAGCGTCTCTCCAGCTTCCTTAGGAGGGTGCGAAAGGATTTCAGCTCAGCAGAGTACCAGGTTGCCGATGATCGTTTCCCTGGAGGTATGTTAGCTGGTGGACGTAGAGCAATTGAACTAAGTGTTTCATTCCATTTGGAGACCAGAGCTTCAGGATCGTGTGTTGTCGAGGTGATTAGTGGGTATGCTGTGCTCAGTATCAGTTCTTTGTTGAACGCCTGAAATCTTTGTGTTGGAGCCTTGGCATAGCTGCTGATTGTTCTGGCTTCCTTCCGATTGTGGCTGGGCAAGGGAATTTGGAATTGGATCAACTTGTGGTCAGACCAGGGAACTGCAGTAATTGACAGCTCAGGGGTCTTGGGTGTGTTGAGGGTTGCCTGATGAGTGAATATCAGGTCCAGGATGCCTCCTTTTACGTGGGTAGGTTCTTTGATCAGTTGTCTGTACCCTAGATCCTTAAGGGCATCGAGAAAAGCTGAGGTGTGGGAGTCTTGCAAGGAAGGTAAGTTGAAGTCTCCTAGGATCCAGCTTGGAGTGTGTGGGTTTTGAGTATTGGATGCAAGGTCGATTATTGCGGAGAGGGCATTTGGGTCTGCTGATGGGGCCCTGTATAGAAGGTTGATAGCACAGCTCTTGTTTGCTATTGTGATTGTGTCAAGGAGTGATGTGCTGGTTGCGTTCCTTGGTATCTTCAGAGCAGATTCTACGTATACGCAAGAACTGCCCAATTGGGAAGGTTTGTTTAAGTTTGTAAGGATGATGAGAATCAAAATGTAAAAGTTTATTACAATCTACTGACTTCCTATATAGGGATGTGTGCAAGTTGTCTTCTTTCAATATAACAGTCACGTCCAGAAAAGATACGCGTGTGGTGGAATAGGCTATAGTGAATTGTAGATTCAAATTCTGTTTATTCAACCAATCTGAAAAAACTTTCAAAGCAGACTCTCTACCACTCCATATACAAAAAGTACCATCTATAAAATGCACCCAACACTTTATGTGAGAAAACCATTCTGATGAATAAAATATTGTTTCATCAAAGTTGGAAACATGTAAATTAGCTATACTTGGCACCACTGTAGCACCCATAGATACTCCCTGTATTTGCAGATAATAATCATTTCCAAAACAAAAATAGTTTTTAGTGATTATTAATTCCGCCAGTTGCATCAAAAAGCGAGACGTGATCCATTCTGTACTTAAACCCGGAGTCAGCAACTTCTGAACCAGTGCTAGGGACTGGTCCTGAGGAATGTTTGTGTAGACTGCTGCTATGTCAAATGTGACCATTATACTTGTTTCTGACTCTATTGCCAAACATGATAATTTCCTTAAAAAATCTGGGCTTTTTTCACCCAAGTTTGCAGAAAACAAATCAAGAAAAATTGACAATTTTATTTATTTACATTCTGTTATATACTGTGCTATTCTGTATCAGTGTGGTTTACATTGAGCAAACTGAAATTACATTGAACAGGGCATTATAACTTGGAGATAACTATTTTACAGGGAACATGGGCAATGGAGGGTTAAGTGGCTTGCCCAAGACCACAAGAAGCACCTGTGAGACTAGAAACCCCAGTCCTTCTGGCCCAAGGTTGCTGTTCTCTAGTGGAATTTGACCCCCTGATCTTCTGGACTGAAGTACCTTCCCCCAACCACTCCTCCACTCTGGCTCCAGTAAGGATGCTTTGCTAGAAACTATGGGGTATGTTTACTAAACCTTCTTAATGTGCGCCCGGCGTTAGTGTGCAGGATGCCATATAAGGAGTGGGCATTTCAGTCTAAAGTAGCAAAACGGGATTAGCGTGCGATAACGCGTGCTGCTGCGCACATTATCGGGCAAAGCGCCGCTAAGCGCGTTACCGCGCGGTAAGCTTATGTAGGCACACAGACATTCAAACATAGAAACAGAAGTGTAGCACAATGGTTAATACACTAACTGATAATACAGGGGTCATGAGTTTGATCCCCAGTGTATCTAATGCATAAGGCTGGCTGAGGCATCAGCTTTGACATGTAAGTATTGTTTCCTGAGGCATTTTATTTGTATTTTAATTATTGCTGCCAGCAAACACACCCTCACGAGCCGTAACCTAAGGTGCCGCATAAGGCACCCTATAAGGCACTCCATAGGGCACATTATAAAGTGCACTGTCTGCCATGGCACCCTATAATGTCCCCTATAGGGCACCCTATAAGGCGCTCCATAGGACACCTTATAAGGCACCATAAACGGACTGTAACCATAAGGTACCTCAGAAGGCGTTTTATAGGGTGCCCTATAAGGTGCCTTATAGGATGCCTTCTGAGGCACCTTACGGTTACAGTACCCTGAGGGTGTTTTGCTGGCAGCACTAATGTACATTAAAAAGAGACAATGCTTCGGACAGCCCTATCAAATAGCCTCACTGTGGGTTTGAACCCATGACCTCTGGCTCCTCAAGCAGTGAAGTAACCAGTGGGCTATAGCTCCATAGCTGCTAACAGCCTTCTGGCTGGCTGCAGAAGGACTGCATGTCACCACACAAACAGTCTGCTGTGGTCACCAGGATAGGGGTAACCCACCCATATACATGATGCACTGCACATGCAAATCAGCAGTCTACAAATGATCACAAGATGGGGTATGCACCCCCACAGCACCTCGGCCTGGTAGGGGGAACTGCCCGTGTGTGGTACTGGCACAGAGTAGCTACACACCGTCACATTGTGCAGGTACCGTACTCACCCTGAGGGTGAGGTGGGGCGCCCAGCACCAGGTCCACAGCAGAAATAGGCCATGCTGCAGGTCCAATGTGTGAGATAGGTAGTCTCTGCAGACACACCTTGGATACATCTGTATTTCTCAGTCAGGTTTAGCCCTTATGGACCCATAGGAGGATTATGTACCACCTTCCTCCCCCCCCCCCCCTTTCTGGGGCTGAGGGTGGTAAACAGGGTTTTCCACCAACAGATCCACATTCTACCTCCCTGCAATGGTGGCAAGGGAGGGGAACCATCAACCCCAGTCCTGCTGGGGAACAGACGACACCCTACAGGGCAGTCAATGCAGCTCTGTACACATCCATAAAGCAATAGCAGACAAACATTAGGCCTGGATATGCTAAGCTGCACCCCACCACTATCTGATATTCTCCTGCAGCAAGCCTTCAGCCGCTGCACCCTGCAAAGTGTTCCAGCAAGACACATACCAGCTGTAGACAGTCTGCTAGCTAGTCCATAGTGCATGCTCCTGGTGGAAAAGCATGCACACCAAGCAGATAAGTCAGTGACTGGGCCTCAAAAGGGAACCCATAAATATCACATGAGAGAAATACCATATAGGCCTATGGGGGAACCTAGCCATGCCGTGGTCACTGCTCAGTCAGAGTGAGAGTGCCACCCTGTCCGGGCTATACCCATGGTACCTTGCTCCTCATTATGCACATTGGCAGGCCAATACTGGCAACAGTGCTGGCAGTGTGGGCTGTGGAGGGTGTTTGCAGCCACCATACACTGGATAGACAGACACACACTCCCACACCTACGCCAGCATTGTGCTACTATAGAGGTGTTTGGCAGCCCTGGCCACCACGCCAGTCCTGGGCACAGTGCAGGCATGGCTATGGTACGCAATACTGTTGGGGGTCACTCCCCAGGGTGGTAAACACTGTCAGACACCAGACCTGAAGCACACTCCACAGACATCAGAAAGGTTGCTATGATGAAGCTCAATCAGCAAACTGTGCTTAACGTAGGAATTGCTATCTGCCAGTAATCATAGCTACCTTTTGATAACTGTGTACTGTATTCCCAGGTTTAGGATGGCATTGCTAAGGTATGCAAGTGCTAGTATTGGGAGATGCACGCAGGGCCCAATGTCCTGCCTCTTCAGGAGGCATTGGCTAATGGAGCCTGTGGGTGTGGGTGTGTCTGCCCCTGTTGGCTGATGCTTTACGGCAGAGGTTCCCAACTCCAGTCCTGGTGTGCCAAACACTGTTCGGGTTTTCATGCTGTCCCTCATGAACATGCATGAGATGCATCTGCATACCATGGGGGCGGTGCATAGATATGCAGCACAGGCATCTTTATTAGAGGCAGCATGGAACCTGAATGGTGTTTGGCCCTCCAGGACTGCATTTGGGTGACTCTGCTCTAGGTAATGCGCCTGTTTATGGTGTCTGTGCTCTGTAGGGTAAAATGTAGGTGTTTTGGGCATGTTTACTTCATCTGCAATAAAAGTTCTGTCTGTATTAGCACGTTTTAGTAGTGGGTAAAAAACGGGGTCTGGGTTGGTAGGAACCACAGCTGGGACTTGAACCTGTGACCTTCTGCTCCTGAACACACTGGCTGTGTGCACTGCACCACCATGTTGCCACATAGACAGTACATTCCCTGGGGCTACCATGACTGTTCATCAGACGGGGCCTGTCTGTTGCAGTGCATGGCACCCACCTACACAGGGCTAGGCCACGGTCTGCTCTGGGCAGCTGCCACTGCCCCCTCCACCACCAGTGCCCCTTTGCCACCCTGCTGACATGCCCTTCTGCTGGTGGTGCTGGTGTAGCGCAGTCTCAGACCATCCAGTGTGCGGGTAGGCGGCTGCCTATGGTGCGTGTTCTGAGGTAGGGGTGCTTGCATAGCTGTCCACGCTTCCCCCCAGCACCGCCTGCCACTGTTCTGTGCCCTTGGGGGTCCCTACTGGGTACTATGGGATGCAAATTTGTGCCCATGCTGGGCCCTCATCAGTTGCTGTCTGGCTGCTCTACTGTTTCAGCATTCCTATGAACCACCTAGGCATCACCCTAGTCCGCACTGTGGCCCAGCTGCAGTACCGCATGTGCCGTCTGCAGCCCTCTGTGTCCCCTTTCCCAGCATCTGTCCAGTTGCCCATTCCGACATGCCCGCCCTGCTGTTGTGGAACATGTGCACCCCAATTGAGAGGGAAACCCTGCTGAGGGCAATTGCACTGTGGGATCATTCACCTTGTATGGGGACGGAGCGTAGACCCTTCCAAAATTCATCTTTTTTTTGGAGCTTTCTCGGGAGTGCTTTTTGATGTTTCCCATTAATATCACTATTGCCCAGCTTGGTTATGGTTTTTTTATATTTTGTTGTGGGTCATTTTCAATGTTTCTTTTCACTTTTGTACCGTGCACATGTATCACACTTATCACTTTTTTGTAGATTTCCCTGGTTTTGCTGTACATTGCTGACAGAAATAGTTTCTCTGCTCTTTAAATCAGCTCTAACACCAGGGTTTCACTGGCATTAGTTTTGAGCCTCGGATTTCACATCGTTAGTGTGCGGGGAGCCTCTCCCCTCCCACTCCCCACCCATTGACCCCTTCTCTCCACCCCTGGGGAGCCTTCCTCCGCCCTCTGCCCTCCGCCTTTCCCCGCCTTCAGCGCTCATTTGCGCCGCTGCGTGCGTTAACGCGTGCTAAGGTACCTGAGCGCCTGATAAAGTGCCATTAACACGCGTTAAGGTACCTTAACACGCGGTAACGTCACAGAGCGCACATTAAGAAGGTTTAGTAAACATACCCCTGCCTTGCTATTTGTTCATTTACATTTGACTGCAGTGACTTGTATTTATTTTTATATCTCTCTGCATCTATTCAACATTTTCATCATATCAATGTTTTCCCTTTTCCATCTCATCTTTCAAGTTTCTTTTATTTTGTTTTAAATTTTTATATTCTCTCTTGAAGATAAAAACTTATACAATCAAACCTTATTGGTCTGTTTACTAAAGTGTGCATTGCTGTTGCTGCTAATACCAAGTGATAGCTACAAAAGTCCCGTTGTATGTGTAGGGTTCATTCCAAGCATGCCCTCTGCAGATATCATGGAGAAAATGAGATTGTTGGGGAGGGAGGGGTGCAGCTTCATGGATGCAGCTAACACCATCCTTTGAAGCAGTAATAGCTGAATTTGCAAAACCTGCAGAAAGTGCGGCTATCGCATGATGTGAACTTCTGCAGTAGCTGCTCAAAACTGGAATGCCCACTCTTCGCCCATATCCTGGCCACTGGAGCAGCTGCCACACAAACTACAGTTACTGTGGAAAAGGTCCTCAGTAACTCTTTGTGGTATGATGTTCCTGCGTTAGCACGATCAAGACAGCTAATGCACTTTAGTAAACATCCCGCTTAGTCATAGATACAAATAACCATCCATAATGACAGAAGGCTATACTAATGAATGAAGACACAGTAGCCTGTTTGCTAAACCAGTGCAAAAGTTCAGTTCTGACATAAACTAAGCATGGCTGTTAACAGAGAGAGAGAGAGAGCTTATAATACATACCCCGCCCAACCCCCCCCCCCCACAAAAAATCACCCATCATTTCCTTTCCTTCAACAAAATCCTGACCCTACGCCTTGTGGTTTTATCATAAACTTTGTGTTGTTGTTGTTGTTGGTAAGGCCATCGAGTCAGTGTCAGCTCATGGAGACCCTCTGGATAGCTGTTCTAAACTGTGTTCGTTCTTCAGTCAGGTGGCTCATTGTTGATAGAATAGCATTCATAGCTACTTTTACTGTATAGATCCAACTCATTGCCAGTCTTCCTCTTTTGTGTTGGCCTTCAACCTTGCCAAGCATGGTGTCTTTCTCTAATGACCTCTATTTTCACATGATGTGTCCAAAGCATGAAAGTCTACAACTTGTCATCTGAGCTTCTAAAGAAAGCTTAGGGTTCCTCTAGTACTGACTGGTTTGTTCCTTGGGAAGTCCATTGTATACACAGTATTCTTTGACAGCACTATAATTCAAAGGCATTAATTTTCTTCCTATCTTTTTAACTTTCCAACTTTCATATCCATATATCATCATTGAAAATACCATAACTTGGACAAGTCAAATCTTTGTATGGAGATGGACATATCTGCTCTTGAGAATATTGTCTAGGTCCTTCATAGCCATTCTGCCACGAGCAATGTGTCATCAGATCACATCAATGTGTCATCAGATCAGATTTCTTGACTGCTTGTTGTTTCTTTATTGATTATCAATCCAAACAAGTTAGAGTTGTCTACTATTTCTATTTATTCTCCATCAACGATGAATTTATTGATTTTATCAGTTGTCAGGATCTTTGCCTTCTTCATGTTAAGGCACAGGCCCATTTTAAGACTATGTTCCTTGATCTTAAGAAGCAAAAGTCTCAGATTGTCTTCACTTTCAGCCAATAATGTGGTATCATCAGTACAGAGAAGGTTGTTGATGAGTCATACCATAACTTTGCATCTAGTCTGCCCATACTGGGATTATTGCAATATCATCCTACAATGATTATTGAATCACATGATTCACCCTTTACAGCTGGCAGAAAACACTGCTGCCCGAATCCTCTATGGTGCAGCCAGAACAGATCATGTAACATTAATCCTCAGACACTTACACTGGCTCTCCATAGTGAGCGGCACAAAATATAAGGCATTACTTACCATTTTCAGAATCTCACATAGCCTTTCCTCAAAATGAGGATTATTCTAAAAGGTCTAGTTGTAGTTTGGATGTCTGCAGACATGTATGTGATTGTTGAAATCACAGACATGTCTCCGTAACCATTTCACAAGAACTGTTCACAGATGTCTCCAGTACAGGGATGTTGAAGTAGGCATAGGGGTATGGCAGTGGTGTGTTTGGAGAGGGGCAAAGGACTTACACATCCCTGTTCGATCCCAGAAGCAGCAGATCTGTCTGCAGGCACATACAAGTTTATTCCTGCTCCAGGCACAAATAGGCATCAGGAAAGTGCTTGTTTTCACCTTAAAACATCCAGAGAATGTAGAATTAAGTGACTTTAGATAACAAAGTCCCACACTGGGATATGAACCCTGGGCACCTATCTCTTATGCCACTTTTCTAACCATTGCACTATTAGATATCTTGACTTTGAAAGGCTGTTCTGGGAATATCTATATAGACATTTGATACATGTGCGTATCAGGCATGTCCACATTTCTGAACTTGCATGTGCCTGCCTTTCTTTTCAGACATTCTGGCTTTGACGTCCCAGATTGCATTTGGATGTCCCATTTGAAATGTCCTCTATACCTACAGACTATACACCAGACAGCAGAGAAGCAACACATAAAATGGCTTCACCATTCTCACAATAAAAGTGAAGAGCAACTACAGCACCTTGAATCGAGCCTTCTTGCTATATGCCCCAAGCATATGGAACGTTCTCCCTCAGAGCTTATGAGCCATCCATGACCTTTTAGGCTTTTGCAAGAGACTGAAAACTCACTTGTTTGTCGAGCACTGTTGAAGAAGACTAGATCTCCTCCTACCATTAAGTGCACAGAACTCTACCTTCCAGTTAGCTATTCTGAGCACACTGTATAATTTACTCAGTCGCATTCCCTGACTCTGCTACCCCTCCCTTCCCGCTCATCCAAATTGATTCTCCAGCAATATGCATATTGTTCCTTATTTTCATTTGTTACTATTTGTTCATATGTAACTTCAATGTTCTTGTTAATCTGTTAATATGTAAACCGCCTTGACACTCTGATGAGGTGATACATAGAATAGTTAAATTAAAAAAGATTAATTAATTAATTAATTAATGACACTTCTGGTGCTTTCACTTCTATCCCAAGCAGCAAATTGATTTTGCAGGTAGTTTTTAAATTCCAGTGATATATTCTCAAAGTCATATTTTGCTACATTCATGAGTGGTTTGCTCTTTTTCAGCTTTAGCTTGAGTTTGCATACTAGTCGTCGGTGATCTGTACCTTAGTCAGCTCCAGAATTTGTTTTGTTTTTTGTTATTGAGCTTTTCCTTCATTGACTTCCACAGATATAGTCCATTGGATTTTTGTACAATCTACTGGGTGAACGCCATGTGTACAGTTGTTGCTTGTGCTGCTGGAAGAAGATATTTGAGATGAATAGATTGTTGGTCTTGCGCAATTCTACCATTCTTTCTCCAGCTTCATTTCTGTTGCTAAGTCTATATTTTCCAGCCTCCTTCTTTGTTGCCAACATTTGTGTTTCAGTTATCCATGACTGTCAGGATATCCTGCTTGCATGTTCTCTCATTTTCAGCTTATATTTGTCCATAGAACTGATCAACTTCTTCCACTTCTGCAGCTGTTCTTGGGACATATACCTGAATGATAGTTGTGTCGATGGACATTCCTCATAGACAAATAGAAATTAAGGGGCATGTTTACTAAAACCCCGCTAATGTGCGGGCTGCGCTAGTGTGCGGGTGCCATATAAGGAGTGGGCGTTTCTTGCTGAAAAAGAAAATCCGGAATTTACATATGCGCTAAGGTACGCGGCGCCCATGTGCGCCCCGCACATTAGCGCATGAGATAGCTGTGCCGGAGGCATAAGCAGCGCGCTGATGTGCAAGCAGAAGAGCAGAGCCACAGCACAATGGTTAAGGCACTGACCAATGGTGCAGGGATAAGGGGTTCAATCCCCCACAGTGCTCAATAAAAACAACAGGCTGAGGCATTATTTTAGGAGGCATATAAATACTGGGCGGCATAAGGCGGCGCGCAGATGGGCATTAGGCTGCGCGCTATTGATTTAGGAGGCTATTTAATATTGAAAGGCATAAGGCGGCGCGCTGATGTGCAAGCACTGGAACAGAGCCACAGCACAATGGTTAAGACACTGACCAATGATGCAGAGGGCAAGGGTTCAATCCCCCACAGTGCCCAATGAACAAGGCTGGCTGAAGCATTACACATTATTGGGAAGATTGCTTTAGGAGGCATTTTATTTGTATTTTAATTATCACTACTAGAAAATGCACTCTCAAAGCGTGTTAACATAAGGCGCCCTATAAGGCACATTTTAAAGTGCACTGTCCGCCAAGGCACCCTAGAATGTTGCTTATAGGGTGCTTTAGAGGGTGCCATATGAGGTACCGCAAGGTCAGAGTACTTTTTGTGATGGCAGCAATGTGCAGCTTAAGGAATGAAAAGCATAAGTAGGTGCGCTGACATGCAAGGAGGAGCAGCAGTGGAGCACAATGGTTAAGGCACTGACTGCTGATACAGGGGTCATGAGTTTGCACCCCAGGGTGCCTAATACATAAGGCTGGCTGTGGCATCAGCTTTGCAATGTACATATTGTTTCCTGTAGCACCTTATTTGTATTTTATTAATTGCTGCCAGCAAACACGCCCTCACATGCCGTAATTGACGGTGCCGTATAAGGCACCCTATAAGGCACTCCATAGGGCACATTATAAAGTGCACTGTCCGCCATGGCACCCTAACATTTCCCATATAGAGCACCCTATAAGTTGCGTCACAGGATAATGTATAGTGCACCTTATATGGACGGAAACCATAAGGTGCCCTATAGGGCGCCCTATAAAGTGCACTCAGAGGCACCTTATGGGTACAGTACGCTGAGGGTGTTTTTGCTGGCATCAAAATATGTACAATAAAAAAAGACAATGCTTTGGAAAACCCTATCAAATAACCCCACTGTAGGCAGTGAAGTAACCATTGGGCTATAGTTCTATAGATGCTAGCAAGCCCCTGGCTGGCTGCAGAAAGCCTGCACGTCACCACACAGACAGTCTGCTGTGGTCACCAGGGTAGGGTTAGCCCACCCGTACCCATGATGCACTGCACATGCAAATCAACTGTCCACAAATGAACACAAGATGGCGAATGCACCCCCACAGCACCTCGGCCTGGTAGGGGGAAGTGACCGTGTGCACCCCCACAGCACCTCGGCCCGGTAGGGGGTACTGACCGTGTGTTTTACTGGCACAGAGTAGCTACACACCATCACATTGTTCGGGTACTGTGCTCACCCTGAGGGTGCGGTGAGGCACCCAGGACCAGGTCCACAACACCTTCCATCTCTGTAAGAGGCCATGCTGGAGTTCCAAAGCACTGTTAATGTGTGAGCATAGGTAGTTTCTGCAGAAACACCTGGGATATCTCTGTCTGTCTCAGCCAGGCACAGCCCCCCATGGACCCCCAGGTGGGCCATGCAGCATCACCACCACCCCCAGCCCTAGATCCACATTCTCCCCCTCTGCAAAGATGGCAGTAGAGGGCAACATCATCCCCATTCCTGCTGAGGAACAGACACCCCACAGGGCAGTCAATGCAGCTCTATACACATCTATAACACAATATCAGATAGACCCTGGATATACTAAGCTGCACCCCACCACTATCTGACATGCTCCTGCAGCAAGCCATCAGCCGCTGCAAGCCACTCCATCAAGTTACATACCACCTACAAACAGTCTACTAACTAGTTCATAGTGCATGTTCCCAGTGGAGATGCATGCACCCATAACTGGGATGTCAGCATACACAGCAAGCAAATAAATCAGTGACTGGGCCCCAAAAAGAAACCTATATATATCACATGAGAGAAATGCTATATAGCACTATGGGGGTGCCTAGACATGCTGTCATCACTGCACAGTCAGGGTGAGAGTGATTCCCCAGCAGGACATACAGAGGTCATCCTGTCTGTGTAGGTGGTGGCCAGGCATTACAATGTTCCAGCCAGTGCCCTATGCCCTGTGCAGATGCATCCTGTCCAGTTCACCCTGTCCGGGCTATACCCATGGTACCTTGCTCTCATTATGCACATTGGCAGGTCAATACTGGCAACAGTGCTGGCAGTGTGGGCTGTGGAAGGTGTTTGCAGCCACCACACACTGTATAGACAGACAAACACTCCCACACCTATGCCAGCATTGTGCTACTATAGAGGAGTTTATCAGCCTTGCCCACCACACCAGTCCTGGGCACAGTACAGGCATGGATATGCTACGCAATACTGTTGGGGGTCACTCCCCAGGGTGGTAAACACTGACAGAGACCAGAACTGAGGCACACACCGCAGACATCAGAAAGATTGTTATGATGGAGCTCAATGAGCAAACTGTGCTTAACGTAAGACTTGCTATCTGCCAGTAATCATAGGAAACATTTGATAGGTGTGTACCGTTTACCCAGGTGTCGGGTGGCATTGCTAAGGTATGTAAGTGCTAGTATTGGGAGATGCATGCAGGGCCCACTGTCCTGCCTCTCCAGGAGGCATTGGCCAATGGGGCCTGTGTGTGTGTGCGTGGGTGTGTCTGGCCCTGTTGGCTGCTGCTTTACGGCAGAGTTTCCCAACTCCAGTCCAGGTGTTCCAAACTCTGTTCGGGTTTTCATGCTGTCCCTCATAAATATGCATGAGCTACATCTGCATACTATGGGGGTGGTGCATAGATATGCAGCACAGGCATCTTTTTTTAGAGGCAGCATGGAACCTGAATGGTGTGGGGACATCCAGGACTGCATTTGGGAGATTCTGCTATAGGTAATGCACCTGTTTATGGTGTCTGTGTTTGGTGTGGTAAACTATAGGCGTATTAACCATGCGTATGTTCTCAGCAATAAAGGTTTGTTCTTACTATCACGGTTTAGTTGTGGGAAAAATATGTGGACTGGATTGGCAGCAGCCCCAGCTGGGCTTTGAACCTTTGATCTTCTGTTCTTGCACATACTGTCTGTGTGCACTGCACCACTGTGTTGCCACAGATATGCTGCATCCCCTGGGGAGTCCATGACTGTACATCCAACAGAGCCTGTCTGTTGCGGTGGACGTGCCAGTCTGCACAGGCCTAGGCCACTGTCTGCTGTGGTTTGCAGCCACTGCCCCCTCCACCACCTGTACCCTTCCGCCAACATGCAGACATGTCCTTATCTTGGAAAAAGCATATGACCTGATTGAGTTGTGGCACTCCAGGACTGAGGTTGGGGGACTCGGCTGTAGGTAATGCCCATTGTTATGGTTTGTGTGCGGTGTAAGGTAAAATATAGGTGTTTGAACCATGCTTATGTTCTCTGCAATAAAGGAGTGTCTGTACTAGCACTGTTTGGTGGTGGGTAAAGCTATGGGGACTGGGTTGGCAGGAGCCCCAGCTGGGATATGAACTTGTGACCCTCTAGTCCTACAGGCACTGGCTGTGTTTGCTGCACCACACTGTGGCCACAGAGACAGTGCAGTCCCTGGAGATAGGAAACCTGGCCGGACGAGTCAGAAACCCTGCTCTGCACAATTTTACTGTGGGCTCATTTACCTTGTATGGGGACAAAAGTGCAAATAAACCTCAAAAATGACCTCGAAAAAAGGGGAAAAAAACCAAAACCAAGCTGGGCAACAGTGATAGCAATGGCCAGCATAAAAAACACTCCCAGGACAGCTCCAATAAAATGAAATGATTTTTGAAAGAGTCTACGGAGCGTGGACCCTTCCAAAAATCATTTCTTTTTATTGGAGTTTTCCTGGGAGTGTTTTTTATTGTTGCCCATTGCTATCACTGTTGCCCAGATGAATTATAATTTTTTACATTTTTGTTGTGGTCATTTTCAAGTTTTATTTGCAATTTTGTTCTGTGCACATGTATCACACTGCTCAAGTTTTGTAGGTTTCCCTGGTTTTGCTGTACATTGCTGACGGAAATGGTTTCTCTTTCCTTTAAATCGGCTCTAACGCGAGGTTTTCACTCGTGGTATTTTTTAGGTTGATTTTCAGCCCGCTCCTGTGCGGGGAGCCTCTCCCCTCCCACTCTCCACCCATTGACCCCATCCCTCCGCCCCTCGGGAGCCTTCCTCCGCCCTCAGAATGCCTTTCCACGCCTCTATCGCACTTCAGCGCGCCGCACACTTCAGCGCGCCGCACACTTCAGCGCGCCGCGCACTTCAGCGCGCCGCGCACTTCAGCGTGCGGCGCACTTGTGCGTGCGGCGTGCACGTGTGCGGGGCACTAAAAACGCACTATTAGCGTGCGCTAAGGTACCTTAGCACACGCTCAAGTGCGCCCCGCACAATTGTGCGGTTTAGTAAACATACCCCTAAGTGTTCACTGATTGCACTGTACTGCATTATAGTTCTGGCAAGTCTCTTCTTAATTATAAATATACCACCATTTATTATTTGTCTTTCATTTCTGGCATAGTATATCATGTGATCATCAGATGCAAAGTGCCCGATGCCAGTCTATTTATGTTCACTGACACCCATCAGATCAAGTTAATTTCATTCTTGACCATCTCCATCTTCCATTGGTTTATGCATTCTACATTCCATGTCACAAAATGTAAGATATTTTTGCAGCTTCTGACTCTCATTTCATGCGCAGCTACATCAGCAAGGTTTAGATCCATCCATATCATAAATGCTGGCTTTACTCTGAAAAATCTTCAGCTCAACTCCATTAGTTAGAGTACCTTTCAACCTGGGGGTGTGGTCTCATCTTCCAGCACTGTAGGGCAATTTGTTTTGTTGTGACTATCCATTGAGTTGTCATGGCAAGATAGGGAAGTAGATTTTCAAGCCTTTCTTCTGCACAGGTAATGCTAATGTTGTTGCTGTTGTCACAGAAATGTGATCCTCAACCACCCCTTTCTGCTGCTGCCCAGATGGTGTTAATTTGTTAATGAGATAAAACAATTATAAAAAAATAACTTGTTACATCAGCACAAAGAATATGCATGTTAAAATGCACAAATGTATTAGTGATAAAAATAGATTGACACTGAAAGTCGACAGTCAAAAAATAATACTCTTCCAAAAAATAACTAAAGTATAAATAGACATGCTGAAGTGGTGATCTCTAAATCATTGAATGCACTATGATAAAAAAATTCAGTCTCTGACACAGTTTCATCAAAAGACAGATTGTGTGAGACATTTTTAATCTTTTGGAACCTATAGTATGCTGTTGTGGTTCTAAGTTAGGTGATTTTTCAAGCTTTAAATCTATGCATTTGACAAGATTTTGCAATTAATAAATGTGTACTGAAGAGGGGATTTTTGTTTTATTTTTTATTTTTACTTATGATTTTAATCAAAACAGTTTACATTGTAATTGAAACTTGGTAATGTACATTAAACAGGGATGTTGATAGCTTGGATTTTTCTGAGGCAATGGAGGGTTAAGCAGCTTGCCCAAGGCCACAAGGAGTGCTAGTGGGAATTGATCCCTCGTCTCTTGGTTCACAAGCCAGTGCTCTAACCATGAAGGCCTTTGCTGAATTTATTTAGCTGTATTTATTTATTTAGCTGTATTTAGCTGAATTCTTCTTGGGTTTGATGGATGATTTTCTCCTTTTCTCTCTCGATTTTAAGTACATGTGTTTAATGATATAGAGGTCACCTCTTCAGCACCTACTGCTTATTCTTTAGTTATTTTCCGGAATAGTTATTATTTTTCAAACATATCATTGATGCATTAATACTAAAACTTAACAGCTCCTCAGATAGATATTGTCAAGTAATTGGCTATCACCTTCATGTAAGTGTACTTCATTTGGGACTCATTGCGTTAACTTTTTCCATTAATATGTGGGATAAACACTGCACTTATGTGGCCTGATCTACAGTATATATGTTATGAACCTATATTTTTAGATGGCTTTGCTGCACTGGAGATAAAAGCTTAGAATTGATCTCAACTGGACATCTCATCCCTTACATGCAAGAAATTGATAAACACTTGCACTTTGAGAGGAGTTCCAGAGTGAGAGTCTTCATTTTTGATGCTGACATTGTTGTGTCATGCTCTTTTGGGGGTAATTGTATCAAGGGTTTTAAGTGTATAAAAAGAGCTTTTATAAAATGACCCCAGGGGTTAGGCATGTAAAAGTATGTGCAGTGACAATGAGTTGTGTAATTTTATGTGCATGCTCTAAGGTGGAGGGTGAATGGAGTCACCAGTTGTACAGTACACATTATTTATAACATAATGTGCAGTTATGCTGATCTGGAACAAATGTGCGTGATTTCAAACTACCCATGATTTGTACTATTTCATAGATGCCTTTCAGTCTCTATAAATGAGGATACAGATTGGTACCATTTTAACCTAGGTGACCTGCTATAAGATTACTTCCTTGCTGCTAGGCATTGTGCCACAGAAGCATGCATGGGGGTGCCCTTATGGAAGTGCAGATTTATCTTTTTTTGGAAGTATTATGGCTGCAATTTAGCATTTGTATTTGTCCTCTGCTTGTGTATATTATTTTTATTTATTGTGTATGAGCAAAGTTTTTAATGAGGAAGACTTGGAATCTCAAGAATTGATTTGTGCTATGGTTGAATATAATCGCTAATTTTGAACCTGGCATGTACATAACAGAGCAAAAAGGGTTTTCTTTCACTATACAATACCTGTTTCTAATACTGTACATAACCTATTCCTGTGATGATTTGACTCTAGGCTTGCCTCATTTACAATGTGGATGATAGTGTAAGGCAGCTAGAGAAAACTGGGTCTATTGCTTCTTGATATAAATTGTAAACATTGTGAACACTGGCTTTCATTAAACCTGTTCAAACTAGGGATGCACATTTGTTTGAAATGAAACAGAAAATGTCAACAAAATTTCCTATGTCATTTCATATCATTTTTAATCTAAACATAAAACAAAAATATCCAAGGAGGGGCATATTCAAAGTGGTTAGCAGACCTGCTAACTGGTTAAACTGAGGTCATCGGGATGTTCAGCAGCACTGAACCATTTAGTGTCACTGAATATCTCCCGCTACACAGTTTCTATGCCTTGAGGCTAAGCACTTAGGGGTATGTTTACTAAACCGCGCACATGTGCGCGGCGCACATTAGCGCATGGCAATGATGCACTTAAGTGCTCTTAAGTGCCCCGCACGCATGCGCATCACATTAACGGGTCCGCGCACGTGTGCGGTGCGCTGATGTGCGATAGAGGCGGGGAAAGGCGTACGGAGGGCGTAGGAAGGCTCCCGAGGGGCGGGGGGACAGGGTCAATGGGTGGAGAGTGGGAGGGGAGAGGCTCCCCGCACAGGAGCGGGGCTGAATTTCGGACAAAAAATACCGCGAGGGAAACCCTCACGTTAGAGGTGATTTAAAGGGAAGAGAAACCATTTCCGTCAGCAATGTACACCAAAACCGGGGAAACCTGCAAAACGTGAGCAGTATGATATATATGCACAGAACAAAATAGCAAATAAACATCAAAAATGAGCAAAACAAATATGTTAAAAATTACAAATCAGCTGGGCAATAGTGATAGTAATGGGCAACAATAAAAAACACACCCAGGAAAGCTCCAAAAAAAATAAATGATTTTTGGAAGGGTCTACGCTCCGTAGACCCTTTCAAAAACGCATTTCAGTGTATTGGAGCTTTCCTGGGAGTGTTTTGTTTTGTTGCCCATTGCTATCACTATTGCCCAGCTTGGTTATGGGTGTTTGCCCCTTTTTTCAAGGTGTTCTATGAGGTTTATATGCCCGTTTGTCGCCATACAAGGTAAATGAGCCCACAGTAAAATTGTGCAGAGCAGGGTTTCTGACTCGTTCGGCCAGGTTTCCTATCTCCAGGGACTGCATTGTCTCTGTGGCCACAGTGTGGTGCAGCAGACACAGCCAGTGCCTGTAGGACCACAGGGCCACAGGTTCAAATCCCAGCTGGGGCTCCTACCAACCAGTCCCCATAGTTTTACCCACCACTAAACTGCGATAGTAAAGACACTCCTTTATTGCAGAGAACATAAGCATGGTTCAAGCAACCATATTTTACCCTACACCTCACACAAACCATAACAATGGGCATTACCTACAGCCCAGTACCCCAAATTCAGTCCTGGAGTGCCACAACTCAATCAGGTCATATGCTTTTTCCCAGATAAGGACATGTCTGCATGTTGGCGGAAGGGTACAGGTGGTGGAGGGGGCAGTGGCTGCAAGCCACAGCAGACAGTGGCCTAGGCGAGTGCAGGCTGGCACGTCCACCGCAAGACAGGCTCTGTTGGATGTACAGTCATGGACTCCCCAGGGACTACAGCATTTCTGTGGCAACACAGTGGTGCAGTGCACACAGACAGTGTGTGCAAGAACAGAAGGTCACAGATTCAAAGGCCAGCTGAGGCTCCTGCCAATTCTGTCCACATATTTTTCCCACAACTAAACCGTGATAGTAAGGACAAACCTTTAATGCTGAGACCATGCACATGGTTAATCCGCCTATATTTTACCACACCAAACACAGACACCATACACAGGTGCATTACCTAGAGAAGAGTCTCCCAAATGCAGTCCTGGTTGGCCCCACACCATTCAGGTTCCATGCTGCGTCTACTAAAGATGCCTGTGCTGCATATCTATGCACCACCCCCATGATATGCAGATGTAGCTCATGCATATTTATGAGGGACAGCATGAAAACCCGAACAGTGTCTGGAACACCAGGACTGGAGTTGGGAAACTCTGCCGTAAAGCAGCAGCCAAAAGGGCCAGACACACCCACACACACACCCACAGGCCCCATTGGCCAATGCCTCCTGGAGAGGCAGGACATTGGGCCCTGCCTGCATCTCCCAATACTAGCACTTGAATACCTTAGCAATGCCACCCTACACCTGGGTATACGGTACACACCTATCAAACGTTTCCTATGATAACAGGCAGATAGCAAGTCCTACGTTAAGCACGGTTTGCTCATTTAGCTCCACCATACAAATCATTCTGATGTCTGGGGTGTGTGCAGCAGGTCTGGTTTCTGACAGTGTTTACCCCCCTGGGGAGTGAACCCCAACAGTATTGCGTACCATATCCATGCCTGTACTGTGCTGAACCCCTCTATAGTGGCACAATGTTGGCATAGGTGTGGGGGTGGCTGTCTGTCTATCCAGTGTGTGGTGGCTGCAAACATCTTCCACAGCCCACACTGCCAGCACTGTTGCCAGTATTGTGCTGCCAATGTGCATAATGAGGAGCAAGGTACCATGGGTATAGGCTGGACAGGGTGGCCTGGCCAGGGTGCATCTGCACAGGGCATAGGGTACTGACTGGGACATTTTACTGCCCGGCCACCACCTACACAGACAGGGTGACCTCAGTATGTCCCGCTGAGAGATCACTCTCACCCTGACTGTGCAGTGACCACATCATTGCTAGGCACCCCCATAGTGCTATTTAGTATTTCTCTCATGTGATAGCTATGGGTTTCCTTATGGGGCCCAGTCACTGAGTTATCTGCTTGCTGTGTATGCTGACATCCCAGTTCTGGGTGCATGCATCTCCACTGGGAATGTGCATTATGGCCTAGCTAGCAGTTTGTTTGCAGCTGGTGTGTGTCTTGATGTAGTGGCTTGCAGGGTGCAGTGGCTGATGGCTTGCAGCAGGAGAATATCAGATAGTGTTGGGGGTGCAGCATACCATATCCAGGCCTAATGTCTGTCTCCTATTGTGTAATAGGTGGAGAGCTGTATTGACTGCCCTGTGGTGTGTATGTCCCTCAGCAGGACTGGGGTTGATGGTCCCCTCTACTGCCACCTTTGCAGGGAGGTAGAGGGTGGATGTATTGATAGAGGACCCTGTTTGCCACTCTTGGCCCTGCAGGGGGGGGGGTGGTGGTGGTGGTGGTGGTGGTGCATGGCCCACCTGGGGGTCCATGGGGGGCTACACCTGATCAACAGAGATATCCAAGGTGTTTGTGCAGAAACTATGTATCTGAAACATTAACACTGCTTTGGACTTCCAGCATGGCCTCTTTCAGCCATCGAAGGTGTTGTGGACCTGGTCCTGGTCGCCTCATCGCACACTCAGGGTGAGCACAGTACCTGCACAATGTGACGGTGTGTAGCTACTCTGTGCTAGTAAAACACACGGTCAGTACCCCCTACCAGGCCGAGGTTCTGTGGGGGTGCACCCGGTCACATCCCCCTACTAGGCCGAGGTGCTGTGGGGTGCATTCCCCATTTTGTGTTCATCTGTGGACAGCTGATTTGCATGTGCAGTGCATCTTGGGTACGGGTGGGCTAACCCTATCCTGGTGGCTGCAGCAGACTGTCTGTGTGGTGACGTGCAGGCTCTCTGCAGCCAGCCTGGGGCTTGCTAGTAGCTATAGAGCTATAGCCCAATGGTTGTGTCATTGCCTATGCAGCCAGAGGTCATGGGTTCAAAACCACAGTGGGGTTATTTGCTAGGGTTGGCCAAAGCATTATCTTTGTGTTACTGTACATTTTTGATGCCAGCCCAAACAACCTCAGAGTACTGTACCCATATGTTGCCTCTGAGGGCGCTTTATAGGGCGCCCTATAGGGCACCTTATGATTCCCGTCCATATAAGGTGCACTATACATTATCCTGTGATGCAACTTATAGGGTTCCCTATGGGGGACATTTTAGGGTGCCGTGGCGGACAGTGCACTTTAAAATGTGCCTTATAGGATGCCTTATGTTGACACGCTTTGAGAGTGCGTTTGCTATTAATGTTAATTAAAATTAAAATAAAATGCCTTCTAAAGCAATCTTCCCCATAATACACATTGCCTCAGCCAGCCTTGTTCATTGGGCACTGTGGGGGATTGAACTCCTGCTTCTTGCACCATTGGTACGTGCCTTAGCCATTGTGCTGTGGCTCTGCTCTTCTGTTTGCCTATCAGCGCGCCGCCTTATGCTGCCCAGTATTGGAATGCCTTCTAAACATTAGCGCACCGCCTTATGCCGCCCAGTATTAGAATGCCTCCAAAACACTAGCGTGCCGCCTTATGCTGCCCATTATTTCATTCATAAATTAATGCCTCTGCCAGCTGTCTTTATTGGGCTCTTTGGGGATCAAACCCATGCTTCTTGCACCATTGGTACGTGCCTTAACCATTGTGCTGTGGCTCTGTTCTTCTGCTTGCCTATCAGCGTGCCACATATGCCTCCCGCGCAACTGTCAGATGCGCTAAGGTGCGGGGCGCACAAGGGCGCCGCGCACCTTAGCGCATCTGTCAATCACGGATTTCCTTCTTCAGCGCGAAACGCCCACTCCTTATATGGAACCCGCACTCTACCGTGGCCCGCACTTTACCGGGGTTTTAGTAAACATACCCCTTAGTGTCAGGGCATTGCAGGACTGGAGGGGAGGTGGCACAACACGTTAACTGGCCAGTGGTGATATTCAACTGCTGGCCAGTTAACTTAAACTGGCTAAAATTAGGAAAAGGCCTAACTTTAGCCGGATTTGCTATCTGGCCAGTGGCTTAATATTGCTACCATTCAGATAGTTAAAATGCTGTCCAGACATACTGGATATTTATGCTGGTGGCTGCATATGGCCCCAACATTGAATATTTGGGTATAAATAAAAGCGGCGATAGACAGATTTCCTCCAAAGATTTTACTTTTGCCATGTTCCTGGCCCAAAATTCTGTGAAATCATGTCTAAGTGTATTATCAGAAATATTTGTGTAGCATAATCCATACCAAGGTTGTCCAAATAGTGAGAGGGGGCTTCTTTCCCCTCTGACAGGAAGTTTGCTTCAGAAGGGGACAGGAGTGGCAGGCCATTAGTACATGTGTGTGGGTGTTTGAAGGCCCACTGGGGCCCCAGAGTGGCTTGCTCTGAGCCTCTGTGCCACCTTGAAGAATGCTAGAGGGATAACAGTGCCTCCCCCGCCCATGTGAGAGATGATGGATGCTGGGGGTCTGCCCTGGGAAGGGCGGTGGGCAGGCCTTTGGCTGGTCCTGTCTGGAAGGAAAGTATAGTTTTTATCTGCTTTTCCTCATTTCTTATGCTTCATTAGCAGGAAGTTGTCCTTGGACAATATGTTTCAGACATACACATGAAGATTCCATACTTTCCCCATTTCATTTCAGTTTACATGAGTAGCCTATGAGTGATATTTTGTAGTTATTAGAGCTGAAATCATATCTATTTTCAAATGATGTGTTGTTTTGGTACCCATTGCAATCTTTAGATGCAAATGAACTTAACATTAAAACATTAAACTTCCACCCACCTCAATTGTAATCCTTGATTTATAGGCCACTAAGCCAATTAAGACAATAGGGGGCATTTTCTTCCTTTAAGGTTTAATTGGCCATCTTCATCAGCAAATTGTATCTGAGGAATAGATTAATTTTAGATCATCTTTCAGTTTATCTTGCAGTTCATATAAACTATATAGCATACAATATACTGAATAAGTTTAAGGGACTTTATATTAGTTGAGGTCTCCCTACTCCCTTAACAACTTTA
Source organism: Ichthyophis bannanicus (assembly GCA_033557465.1). NCBI lineage: Eukaryota > Metazoa > Chordata > Amphibia > Gymnophiona > Ichthyophiidae > Ichthyophis > Ichthyophis bannanicus. Next base: position 1,337,680,121 of record CM066031.1, read on the forward strand.
TCAATGACTAAATAAAACACCAATACTGAGATGCAGACAGAATTCTAGTAACAAGACAGAGGCTTACCAGCCTTTTGTGCCAGGTGCACCATGTATGATTCTCTCCCATTTGGTGAGAGGCCATATGTGTGCACTTGATGCAAAGAGCTCCTGGTTCTCAAGGAACAAATTTAATCTCTGGAGGCTAGAAAAGCAGACTTGGAGGAGCAGAGAGGTATTAGAGACCTTCAAGGACATCATAGAGAAAACTGTGCCTGAATGTAACTTATCTTGAATTCTGAGAAAGGCATAAGCTAAATCCAACCCAATCCAATCCATTAATAACTGGCTTATTCATGCTAGGCTTGTTTGTTTTGAGGATCCTTAGGGCTGGAACTAAATATTTTGGCATCTGGGGCAAGCAACCCAAAACATGATATTAAATACAGGGGCTAGGCCTGTTCAAAGATACAGTTGTGGCGGGAGGGGAAAAGACAGCACTTCCTTTCTTCTCCCTCTTTCTTCTGTCATACTACCACTTTATTCTGTTGTTGATTTCATTCTTGATTCCCTTTTCTTTTTTTGTTCTCTTTGTTCTTGTTTTTTTTTTAAATTCACTCTTATAATGTTGGCCCTACTCATCCCTTCTTCACTTTCCCTCCTCTCATCTGTATACTCTATATCTCTCATTGTCACACAAGCATACCTCAGTCCCCTCTTGCTTAAACATATGTCTCTCCACAACTTTTACTCATACACACCTAACTTTCCTTCTCGCACATAATTTTTCCCCAATTCTCTCACACATAAATACCTCTTCCACCCTTCTTCTATCTTTTCCCAGGTCTCTCAGGAAAATATACATTGCTGTCCTATGCTCTCACAAACTGCTCTCCATCCCCTTACTCATACATATACCCCTTTTCCTCCCCTCCTTTATCTTCTCTATCCCTTCTACATACCCTTACTTTTCTTCTCCATCCCTCCCTTCTTATCTCTATCTTCCACCTCCCCTTTTTTAATTTTCTCCGTCTCTACTACTTCCTCTATTATTTCTGCCTTCAACACCTCATTGTCTCCTTCATCCTTTTATCCATTTTCTTCTTTATTTTTGCCTTTTCTCCTGAATTTTTCTCTCTACCTGTCCCTTCTTTATTCCTCTACCCCTCCTTCATCCTTTGTAACTCTTTAGTCTTTATATTATCTCTCCTCCTTCCCTCATATCTTTCTTTTCCACCTTCCCCTAATTCTTTTCATTCCTTCTTTACTTCCCCCTCTCCCACATTCCCTAAGTCTTCAGCCCCTCATCCCTCTCCCCTCCTTCTCTATCATTCCCTTGTCCTGCTCAAGTTCACTTGAACAGCAGCAGTAGGACAATCCATGGGGTCTTAATGGTTTCAGAGTAGCTTGTCCCTATAGCCACAGCCACATTCTCTGAACAGGAAACAGTAACACACTGATGGAAGGTGGGGGTGGATGCAGGAAAAGGCTTTGCTTCAGTCATTAGAGACCTTGTGGCCCAGTCTCACTGCTACTCCCTGCCAGGCTGTTCTCAATAAGGGGAAAGGAATCAGAGCAATGGTTCTTGCATGCTCTGGTAACTCTATTCAGCCCCTGACATTACTTCCTGAGAGCCAGTATGACCCACAATTTAGGATGGATAATGGAAGGGCACTATGAATAGACAGCAGAAAGGCCTAAAGAATTGGGGGCAAAGTGAGGCTGCCATCATGTACCTTCTGTATTAAGGGACCTGGGGCAAAGCACCTATCAACATGCCCTAGCTTCAGCCCTGGGGATTAAGAATGATATTATTATGCATGTCTTTTGCTCAGGCTCCAACCATTTTACAGCTAAACGTCTGATTCTCTGACTCAGAGCCCTGGGTGTCTCACCCACTTTCAATGTAACAGCTCTAAACATTCGCCTATACTCTGAAATAGACAACCCTAGGCGATCTCTAATAGCTGTCTTTACATCCTTATAAATCAAAGCCTGGGCTGCTGGCATTGCTCTGTAAGCTGCTAGTGCCTCACCAGTTAATGAGGCTGCCAGCCTTACTGCCCACTGGGTCTCTGGCCATGCTAAAGCCTGTGCCACTCTTTCAAAAGACTCTAGAAAATCATCAACATTATCTTCTGGAGTTAATTTCCCAAAATTAAATGCCCCAATCCCTTGATTGAGTCCCACATTGTCCATATGTGGTGTACCAGTACTAACTGCTGGTCTTGCATCTGTTCCACTTTGGCTCTGCAGCTGAACTAGAGCTTGCACCAGATCAAGCACTGGTTTCTGCTGTTCCATTAAGGCCTTCATAGCAGTGTCCTGGGCCTGCTGTGACAGCTCCTGCTGCTTGCTGAATTGGGCTGCCATCCACTGAGCCATCTCCCTCGGATCTATCTTGACCCCTGCAAGAAAAGAGAAAAAAAAAAACCAAAGAGCAGCACCTTCCAACCAGGTGTGGTTTTTTTTTTTTCAACTTTTTTTTTTTTTTTTCAATTACCCCCTGTACTTACACACATCCACCACTAGACATGCCCAGGTACATATTACCTTGTCTCAGTGATGAATCCAGCTTTGCACAGGGTGTTTTCCTCTGGGACAGCTTCCTGGAACAACCACTTTTCCTCCAAAGTGCAGACGAGGGAAAGAAATCTTCTTACAGCTTTAAACTTGATTTTTATTTGTAATCCACAACAAGTAAATCCTCTTGGTGCAAGAGCAATCCTGCCGACTACGCCATTTGTCAGACGGCTGCCTAGGGTGAGAACTTACACAATCTTGACGATGCATATATTCATATGATTCTTGCAAGGTATTGTGGGTATTGTAGTTCATTCACTCCCAAACACAGCTGATGACAATAATTTGAGTTGTGAAACCAAGTGGTAAGATCAATAAAATACTTCTTTTATTGATGGGGTTTAATTCACCCAGCACATGTATGCTTGATAGCACTATAAATGAGGTTACTTGCTTGCAGTGTTTAAAATGGATAACAAAAAGTCACAAAGTAAACCAGAAAACAACCTTCAGCTTGTCAGGCAATTAGCTAATGTTTTCTTAGCAAGTAATTACCAAATACAAAGGCACAAAGTAAAGAATAAACTTTGCTGGTTAGGTTAACTTCTGCTTATTTTCCACGCCGATCTCAGCAGTGATTCTCCCTTGCTCACACACACAATCAGGTGCAGCCCTAATTACTATCAATGGACCAGCTGAAAGCCTTTAGCTGGCTGGCTGCTACTGTGTGAGCCCAAATCCTGCTTTTAAGAGCTGTTTGCAGTGGAAATAAAGAACAAAGTTAGGTTTCTTTGTGATGGCTGATGTGTTTGCTCATAGAAAGCTAGCAAAAGCATTTAGATAGAGAACAGTCCATATAAATAGTTTCATCTGCTGTATCTCCCTCTTCATCAACAATCATAGGGTCAATATCATACATTGGCACAGATGAGTCTTTCATTGAGGCACTATCATGAGAATGCTTATTCCCTTGCTGCCATTCTCTATTATAGATAGGGTCTGGATCAGTGTTCATACCTGAGCCTCTCCTGCTATCATTATTTCTCTCTGTATAGCCTGGCCAATATGTAATCCAATTCTGATGTCCAGCCTTCCAATCTTGATCCCTGGACACTGGATCTTCTCTCACATACCTTCTGGCCTTGGTCTGAAAGTCCCTTCCACATGCAGTCTTCTCTCTTCCAGGTAGCCACTGGTGATTCCTATCTCTGCCAATCCATTCCTCTGGCTGAATCCAGTCCAATGGACTCTGCTGGCTTTTGGAATACCTCCCAGTATGAGTACTGCCTTGGAATCTCCCAGACCTTCCAATGGCCTTTCTTCTCTTCCTTCCAGAGAGTTTCCTTCTCTCTCTATCTGCGTGGCTTTTGCTGAAGCTGTTCTTCCCCAAGCTCTTTCTGTGGCTTTTGCTGAAGCTGTTCTTGAAGTTCTCCCTGAAGCTGGGCTGGAGCTTGTAGTAACTGTTATCTGAAGAATCAGCTCTATTCTTATCCTGTTCTAATGTGTGCTGCTCCCTAACACAGCGCAGCTGTGTTGAATCAGGCCCTGCCCTTTGAGATGAGTGCTTAGGGATTACCTCATAGCTCTCTTGATTGCACACACATTCTCTCACTTCAGCCCCTCTCATGGCTGCTGGAAACCTGGTGCATTCTGGGACTGGTAGTCTTTTATGTGAAAACTCTGTTTTCTTGCTTCTACCAGAACTGACAGGTTGCTTGTTCAGAGTCACATCATCTTTTCTATAGCTCCTACCTGAGCTATGATAAGCTTCCTTATCACAATGTCCAGGCCCTAGCAGGTGTTAGCTAGTAGCTGTTTTCTGAGTAGTTGGTGAAAACATAGAGGGTAAGCATACTACATTATTTACTGAACATTTGATAGCCTCTAATTCACATATATCAGTCTCTCATTTACTTGCACTAGTTCACAAAATTTAGGGGTATGTTTACTAAATCGTGTTACTGCAGTTCGCGTTAGGATCCGCGTTAATAAGACAAACCCCCAAATAAGGAGATGGGCGGGACAGCGGAAGACCTAACGCGCGTTACAGAACTAACGAGCGATACATAAGCATAAGAAGCCACTCAGACATACATAATCAATACAGAGCTGTAGCACAATGGTTACTGCAGTGACTGCTGATACAGGCGTAATGGGTTTGAGTCCCCAGGGTGCCAGATGCAGAAGGCTGGCTGATGCAGCATCCTGTACATAATACAGTGAGGGAGGGGCATGTATTTGTTTTCTTTTTGGAGGGGTGCAAGCAAACACACCCACACATTAGATAGTGAGTGAGGGGGCATGTATATGTCATGTATGTGTTGTAGGGTTGCTAGCAAACACACACACGCATTATATAGTGAGTGAAGGGGGCATGTATATGTTCTCTTTCCTTTTGGGGTGCAAGCAAACACACCCACACATTATATAGTGAGTGTGGGGGCATGTATATGTCCTGTATGTGTTGTAGGGTTGCTAGCATACATACCTGACCCATACAGAGCTGCAGCACAATGGTTACATTATTGACCGCTGTTACAGGCAGCATGGGTTCGAGTACCCAGTGTGTCTAATGCAGACGGCTGTTCCAGGCATTAGCCTGTACATTACAGAGGAAATGAGGCTTGTTTTTCAGTACATTGGGTATGGGTGCCTAGCCGCGTGCGTTGGTACGTGCGTAGCATCGTGCGTGGGTACATGTGGTTTTACCAGTATGGGCATTTTATATATTACAGACTCTGTAGGGTGTCTTGCACCAATACATTATGTTATCAGATATACGTGTGATGGGCCATGGTTTATCAGAGCCTGTGAGCTGGTGCTGCGGTTTCACAGGGTTGGAATGTGCCAGTCACCCCATGATGCACTGCACATGCAAATCAGCTGCCCACACATACACACCATGGGGAATGCACCCCCACAGCAACTCGACCTAGTAGGGGGGAACTGACCATGTGCACCCCCACAGCACCTCGGCCTGATAGGGGGTACTGACCGTGTGTTGTACTGGCACAGAGTGGCTACACACCGTCACATTGTGCGGGTACTGTGCTCACCCTGAGGGTGCAGTGAGCCGTCCAGCACTAGGTCTACAGCACTGTCCATGACGCAGGTCCAAAGCAGTATTACTGTGAGAGATAGGTAGTTTCTGCAGGACCACCTTGGACATCTCTGTCTGTTTCAGGCAGGTGTAGCACCATGCACCACCACCCCCCGGGCAGCAAACAGGGTCACCCATCAAAAGATCCACATTCTACCTCCCTGCAAAGGAGGAACATTAACCCTAGTCCTGCTGAGGAGCAGACACCCCACAGGGCAGTCAATGCAGTTCTGTACACAGCCATAACACAATAGCAAACAGACATTAGGCCTGGATATGGTATGCTGCTCCCCACCACTATCTGATACTCCCCTGGTGCAAGCCACTCCATCACATCACCTACCAGCTGCAAACAGGCTGCTAGTGCCCAGTGGAGCTGCCTGCACCCAGAACTGGGATGTCAGCATACACAGCATACATCAGTGACTGGGCCCCAAAAGGAAACCAATATTTATCACATGAGAGAAATACTAGATAGCACCATGGGAGTGCCTAGCCATGCTGTGGTCACTGCACAGTCAGGGTGAGAGTGAGCTCTCAGCAGGATATACTGAGGTCACCCTGTCTGGGTAGGTGGTGGCCAGCCACTACAATGTGCCTGTCACTGCCCTATACCCTGTGCAGATGCACCCTGGACAGGCCACCCTGTCCGGCCTATACCCATGGTACCTTGCTCCTCATTATGCACATTGGCAGCCCAATACCGGCAACATTGCTGGCAGCGTAGACTGTGGAAGGTGTTTGCAGCCACCACACACTGGATAGACAGACAGCCACCCCCACACCTATGCCAGCATTGTGCTACTATAGAGGTGGCCAGCAGCCATAGCCACCACACCAGTACTGGGCATAGTACACACATGGATATGGTACACAAGGCTTTTGGGGGGTCACTCACAAGGGTGGTGAACACTGTCAGAGTCCAGACCTGCAGCAAACACCGCAGACATCAGAATGATTGTTATGGTGGAGCTCAATGAGCGAACTGTGCTTGCCGTAGGGATTGGTATCTGCCAGTTATCATGGGGAACGTTTGATAGCTCTGTACCATATACCCAGGTGTAGGGTGGCATTGCTACAGTATGCAACTGCTAGTATTGGGGGATACAGGCAGGGCCCAATGTCTTGCCTCTCCAGGGGGCATTGGCCAATTAGGGCCTATGGGTGGGTGGGTGGCCCTGTTGGCTGCTGCTTTACAGCACAGTTCCCCAACTCCAGTCCTGCTGTTCCACACACTGTTCGGGTTTTCATGCTGTCCCTCATAAATATGCACGAGCTACATCTGCGTACCATGGGGGCGGTGCATAGATATGCAGCACAGGCATCTTTATTAGGGGCAGCATGAGGACGGAATGGTGTGGGGCCCTCCAGGACTGCATTTGCAGGAATCAGCTTTAGGTAATGTGCCTGTTTCTGGTGTCTGTGTTTGGTGTGGTAAAATATAGGCCATGCGTATGTTCTCTGCAATAATGGGCTGTCTTTACTATCAATGTTTAGTGGTGGGTAAAACTATGGGGACTGGGTTGGCAGGAGCCCCAGCTGGGATTTGAACCTGTGACCCTCTGGTCTTACAGGCACTGGCTGTGTCTGTTGCACCACACTGTGGCCACAGAGACAGTGCAGTCCCTTGAGCTAGTTACACCGGCCTGATGAGTCCGAAACCCTGCTCTGCAACAGGTTTACTGTGGCCTCATTTACCTTGTATGCAGACAAAGGTGCACATAAACCTCTGAAATGACCTCATAAAAGGGGCACACACCCCTAAACAAGCTGGACAACCATGAGATCATCGGGCAACATTACACAACACTCCCAGGACAGCTCCATTACAATGAGATGGTCTTTGAAAGGGTCTGCGGAGCGTGGACACTTCCACACATCATTTCGTTTTTATTTGGTGCTTGCCATGGACTGTTGTTCCTTTTTGCCCATTGCTATCACTGTGGCACAGCTGCATTATGCTTTTTAACATGTTTCTTGTGGGCATTTTTAACGTTTTATGTGATATTCTGTTCTGTGCACATGTATCACACTGCTCACGTTTGGTGGGTTTCCCCGGTTTTCCTGTACATTGCTGACGTAAATGGTTTCTCTTGCCTTTAAATGCCTTTAACGGCAGGTTTTCTTTCGCGTTGTAATTCAGCTCTGCAAATCAGTGCGTTAGCCTCTCCACGCCCACTCTCCGCCCATTGACCCCTTTCTCTCCGCCCACTCTCCACCTTCTGCGCTGTTTTAACGCGCCGCGGGGCTTTACGATCGTTAACCACGGTTAACGCGCGTAGTATGACGTTAACGGTCGTTGGCGCGTGATTACGCGCGTTATACTGCACTTACGATCGTTAACATCATACAACGTGCGTTATTCACGATTAACACACTTTAGTAAACATACCCCTTAGTGTACTTGCACTGATGTCGTCTATGACCAGTTTAACATTCACATTAAGACATTCTTGCATACGGTAGCTCACTATTTTTAGCATGTGCAGGAGAATCTTACCATGTATGCTAAAATGTATTGTGAAGACCTTTAAATGGTAAAAAATTGTCTCTGATTTGTTCTTACTGATACACATTAGTGAATAACAGTATTAGAGACATTTATTACATTTTGACAGCTCTTGAGTTCAAAGCAGCTGCATATGATCTCTCTGCATCACTAAATTATACTGCTTTACAATAAGCAAAACATTGTCTTAGGTAAATTTGTTCCACTGATTCACATAAGATTTGATGGTATTTATAGCATTGGTTAATTTGTTTAGAAATCAGTTTTATGTTCTCTCTCAGCAGAGAAACAGAAGTGAAATGATGCTTTATGTTTATCCTCTTGTAAGTTGGTAACCTTCAGAAATACAGTATACAGATAAATGCTCTAGGCAGCATAAGAATATTTGTTGTGTCAGTGACATAGTCATTCTAGATCAGGCCAACTAATATTTTATCCGTTTTCATCTGAAGTACATTGCTGTGGAGTGCTATGCTAGTGTTTTAAAGTATCCATTAGAAAACCCAGAATTACATGGGCATTGCTATTCATTTCTGAACAAAATGAACAGCTGGAGAAAGGAGAGTCTTCCGGCATTTTCTCCTTAGGTTTCATAGGGGGCAACTTTCAAAGTGTGCATGTGTAAAGCCTGTTAATGCTTATTACTCCCTCTGAAAACTGATTCAGGGGAAGCAAACACAGAAGTCTGCCCTTTCTCTTTGTGTCCTTAGACAATAAGTAGGTGCACATTATTGCATCGGCTTATGTTATACAATTGACTAATAGTTTGAGCGGGATGTCTGTACATATCTATTTCCTGTCAATAGAAGGGGCCTGTTTTCCTCCATAGCCCTATTTGGTTTGCAAATGCTTATGGGTCAGGTTCCACCATTCCTCCCTGATTGCCTCGGCATGTATGATGTGCAAGGCTGCTGTCACACACTGCTGTTGAGAACATCTACGTAATTCCAGTTGTTCATCCCACCCCTTTACATAAGACTGGAGCTGGCCCCTGTGTACCTTCCTGGGTGTCATCATAAAGAAAAAGCTATTGTTGCTGCAAGGGCCAGTGCAAGATGAGCCCTCAGTCCTTCCACCTCTTCTTGCTTCAATTGCTATTGCTGCTCCCTCTCTGGGACCTGCAGCGGTGGCAAGGACATTTAACCAGAGAAGTAGCACTTACCTGAATTCTCTGGCACTGCATTGCAGTTCCTGCCCTGCCTCCAGTTCTCCTTCTGCTTCCTCTTCCTACAGGAAGTCTAGGTCAGAAGAGGCGCTGTGGGGCTGTTTGCTTCCATCCCCTCCAACACCCGATGCCGACTTCCTGTTTGACATCAGACTTTGGCCTTTATAGTCATGCATCCATTGAGATCTGTGCATTACTCATCTACTGGGAATACATTTGGAATGTGAATGGATTCATTTCTTATACCTACGCCCCTTAGGAAGTCATTTTTGAGAACACACAATCGTGTAGGGTGGATTGGAATTTATTTTAGAAGAAAAAAAATTACATCTTTTTGAATCTATGATTGTGTGATGTCACAGACTTATTTTACCTCGCTCCTTGGTTCCTGCTGATATATATGCCAGTGTGTGTGCTGTTTTGGATAAAATGATTCTTTTTGTGCATATTTTGTTCCAAAATTGCTTTTACTTGAAATGCTGCTGTGTCAGATGTTATTTTCTGAGTCTCTGCACACCCCTCTCACCGATGGCAACATTGGGACTTATGAATGTTTTCATCACTGCTGACTGTATTTACAACTGTAATAGTAATTTGGGATGGTTTCTACGGAGCTCATTCTGAAATGCGGGTTGCGGGGCTGCACATTCCAGTGAGGCGTTTACTCCCGCAAGTTGCCTGGACGTTTATCCCCCTCTTGCGCTCCCTGCATGTCCCATACGTTAAGATGGGGAGAGTTGGTGGGGGGATGGGTGGGGTGAGGTTTGGATGGAGCCGGGGTGGGCCAGCCCAGCAGCACGTACAGAGCCGATTCAGGTCCCAGCCCTGTATGTACTGCTGGGCCCGTAGGGACAACCCGGTGATTGAGCCTGGGGCACCCCCCCCCCCCCAGGGCCAGGGCCAGGTGCGGGGGATCCTTGCTGCCTGATCCAGGACACAGCAGGACAACTCTGGGTCAGATGACATGGAAATGGGGGGCTGGAGTCTCAGTGTTGGGGACACCTGTGGGGAGGACTTCCCTGCAGGTGGCAGGGGCACACCAGGCTGTCCTCAGGTCCGATTCTGGCTACCGTGGGAACTTTTGGTTCCTGCAGACCAGAATCAGGTCCTAACATCCCCATCTTCCTTGGGGATGTCCAGACAGCCTAGATGTCCTCCTCCCTGAATCAGGCTCCACATCTACAAATGTGGGTTAAGTGGAGTTTTGGTGTGTTACTGGCCAGTCACGATCTATTATATATGCCTGGCCTAAAAACTGCTTTGATACAATGTAGGATATTCTAAGCTGACACGTTGGGGCTGATTTTATAAAGGGTGCGTGAAAGTTATGCACTTCTTACATGTGTAAGTCTCTCTTTTAAGGACTAATGCATGTAAATGAGCTCTCATGAGCGCACTTTAGGCAGCTGCCTTCTGTAAGTTTATCGCGTGTACTGGGTGTGCACTGGGATGGAGCTTGGATAAAGGGTAGGAAAAGCCTAATTTATGAGTGCAAGTTATATTTTATCACTTACACATGCTCCTGAAGAATGTTGGCACAGGCATTTATGCCTGTTCTAGAGCAGATATGACCTTCACAAATAGATTGATACGTGTCATTATGTCCCTTTTTTATAAAGTACAGTACTCGTCTACTTCGCTTTATAAAATAGGCCCCAGGTACCATGTGTGGCAGTGCATGTTGACTGTGCAGAAGCATAAATTTACCCTCATAATGGTTAAATGATTATTAGTGAAAAGGTTAATTGCTGATGATTCAGTCTGCTTCTTTACAATTTTTGGAGAGGTACAATCCTTTTATATTTGCATTGAGAACAGTACGCATCTGGTGAAGAGTCTCACTCTCTAGACATTAGGGTGAAATGGTTGAGATCATAGGAGAAAATAATTTTCCCTTTTTGTTATGTTGTTTGCATTTTGGCCACTGAACAAAAATTTTGCTCTTGATTTATTTTTTAGATTTCCTCTGTATATTCTGAAATCTAAGTCTAGGGTGAATAAATGATTTTCCCCCTGGTTTCCTTCTTCGTTCCTCCTCCCCCCCCCTAATTTTGTCACATTACTACATCATTTTTGTTGTCACTTCTTGAGCTTGTGATAGTAACCCCCTTTTTTTGTGTTTCCCCCCCACTTCTTTGGTTGTTGTCCCAACTTGAATACATATTTCTCAAAATTTGTTCTCTAGGAGAAAGAACTTTGGTACCTGAGAGCTGCCGCGGGTGTTCTTGTTCCGCGGAGCGGCGTTGCAGGTGGGAGCCGGGTCCCTGCTCGGTCAGCAGCAGGCGCTGGTTGGTCGCCCTTGGGGCTGAGGACCCCCCCGAGCCCTTTAAATCGTTTGCTGGTCTGGCAACACGGTGAGAAAGAACTTTGGTACCTGAGAGCTGCCGCGGGTGTTCTTGTTCCGCGGAGCGGCGTTGCAGGTGGGAGCCGGGTCCCTGCTCGGTCAGCAGCAGGCGCTGGTTGGTCGCCCTTGGGGCTGAGGACCCCCCCCGAGCCCTTTAAATCGTTTGCTGGTCTGGCAACACGGTGAGAAAGAACTTTGGTACCTGAGAGCTGCCGCGGGTGTTCTTGTTCCGCGGAGCGGCGTTGCAGGTGGGAGCCGGGTCCCTGCTCGGTCAGCAGCAGGCGCTGGTTGGTCGCCCTTGGGGCTGAGGACCCCCCCGAGCCCTTTAAATCGTTTGCTGGTCTGGCAACACGGTGAGAAAGAACTTTGGTACCTGAGAGCTGCCGCGGGTGTTCTTGTTCCGCGGAGCGGCGTTGCAGGTGGGAGCCGGGTCCCTGCTCGGTCAGCAGCAGGCGCTGGTTGGTCGCCCTTGGGGCTGAGGACCCCACCAAGCCCCATAAGATCCGCTTGCTTCACACGCGGCTGCGTGTGCGCGGCCTGCGGGGGCGTGTCCGAAGGGGCGTGTCGCAAGGGGCCTGACACGCTCCTTAGGTGCTCCTTCGGTGCATCCGAGGGTCGTCTCTGAGCGCCGGAGTTGAATTTGCCGGGTAGATGGGGAAGCGCAAAGCAAAAATGGAGAACAGAGCCGTCGCCAAGGAGAGTCAGCGAGGTAAGCTGAGCGGCCCCATGGACCGGCATCTTTTACCCCTGCCGCCTGCCAATCTGTCTTCGGAAGGGGCGTCTCTTAGCCCTATACTCCGGACGCCTCCCCCTCCTCCTCAACCTTCTCAATCTTCTACGCCTGTGGATTCTGTCCCTCTAATTGCTGTCCCGACTCTACTCCCGGTGGATCCAGCTGAAATGGGGGAACTGCCATCTTCTCCCACTCATGAGGTGACTTTGTCTGACATTTGGTTAGCACTCCAGCAGATTGATTCCAGATTTTCTAAAACCGTGTCTTCATTATGTACATTTACTCATTCTGTAGTAGATAAAGTACAAGTTATTGATTCTCAGTTGGTTGGTCTTTCTCAGTCTCTTGCCCGTGTTGATAATGTGCTCCAGTCTGGTAGGGACGTCAATGTCTCTCTTATTAGGGATGTTGCCTCTCTATCATGTAGACTGGAAGCCCTTGAGAATCAGCAACGGGCAAGGAACTTACGTTTCCTGAACTTTCCTCATACCCATCTGCTTTCGTTTGAAATTCTGTTGAAAAAATACTTTACTGAAGTGTTACATATTAGTGAGACAATGGATGTGGTACAGTTGTATTGTATTCCTACACTTGTTCCTGCTCTACTGTCAAAGGAAGGGGTCCCCCCCCTTCCAGTTGATGTTTCTGTAGAACAGGACCTCACCGCTTTTTTGGAAGACTCACTGGATCTCATCTCCAAACGTTGTACGTTGGTGGTGACCTTCAGTACGGAATCTTTCAAACTTCGGGTTCTTCGTGCTTACTTTAAATATAAAGATGTTCTATTTTGTGGTTTCAAAATGCAGGTGTTTCCAGATGTAGGCCGGACAACTCAGACCCGGCGTAAGCAGTTCTTGGAGTTTAGAACTCGGGTTGTAGCGTTAGGCGCTTCTTTTTTCCTCAAGTTTCCCTGCCGCTGTTTAATTACACTTGAGGGGCAGAATTATGTATATACTGACGTGGCTTCCTTGCGTCAATGGTTGTTTGAACAGGAGGCTAGCGGAGAGAAAAAGGGGGTGGAATGATTTTGTTTAAATAGCTCTCTTATGTGGAGTATGTCATACTCCTTATTTCCTTTTTTTATATTATTTTTATTTAAGAGTTTCTTTCTCCATGATGTGTATTCTTATGATGTGTGGTGTATTGTTTGAAGATTTGACATGTTTATTATATTTCTTTTCCTTTTCATTGTTTGTATATTCAAGAAAAGCTTAAATAAAAGTTTAAAAAAAAAAAAAATTTGTTCTCTAGACAAGGCTCCTGAGGAAGGCTTTCACCAAAACATGTTGGATGTTTATTCTTAACATCTGTTTAAGAAATCTATGTAGCAGATTTGTGTGTGCATCATTTAAATCCGTGTTTTATTCTTTATTTTTGTTTATGTATGATTATATGGAATATTGTTTTTAACCCTTTCATGGCTGTTGTTGCCATATGGCAACCTTCAAATTTTCCCCAAAATTTTTCCCCGGATTCTATATTTCCAAAAAATCCACATACTGTGTGCGAAATGTGATGTGTATCTGTGCTTGACATCTGAAAAAAACTGTTATTTATAATAGACCAAGAAGAACCAATAATAGCAACATGATCAGCACCCCTGCAGGCTAGCACAAAACCAAACAAACAACCTCAAAAAGAGCACCATCACTACTGGCTTCCTCAATATGGAACTCCCTACCAATGAGCCTGAGAGCTTTAGAAGACCTCACAAACTTCCGCAAAGACCTCAAAACATGGTTATTTATAGAAACCTATGAGCATTCAAGCAACATCCTTTACCCAAACAGCAACACTAACAACACCGCCAACTAATCACACACCCATACCATTCACACGAACAAATGTATTACACCACGTTAATAAACACTTTGGGGTACGTTTACTAAACTGCGTTAGTGCGATTCACGTTAGAAGCCGCAGTAGAGACAGAAACCCCAAATAAGGACATGGGCGGTACATTGTTTCCGAGAACGCGCCGAGAATGCACGTTACAAGGCGCCATAAATGAACGAGTGCTACAGGGCACGTTACCGCGCGTTAATCTTAAGAAGGTGTGCAGGCATGCAAGGATAGTAATAGAGCTGTAGCACAATGGTTACAGCACTGACTGATGGTATAGGGATCATGGGTTTGATTCCCCAGTGGGCCTAATGTATAAGGCTGGCTGAGGCAGCACCCCTTACATTTAAGTAGTGATTGTTGAGGCATGTGACGTGTATTTTAATTAGTGCTGCCAGCAAACACACCCCCACGGTGGCATAACCTAAGGTGCCGCATAAGGCACCCCATAACGCACTCCATAGGGCACATTATAAAGTGTACTGTCCACCAAGGCACCCTATAATGTCCCCTATAGGACACCTTATAAGGCTGTGAACAAAGCCCTGGCTGGCTGCAGAAGAACTGCATGTCACCACACAAACTGTCTGCTGTGGTTACCAGGAGAGGGGTAACCCACCCGTACCCATGATGCACTGCACATGCAAATCAGCAGACGAGAGATGGACACAAGATTGGGTATGCACCCCAACAGCACCTCGGCCTTGTAGGGGGAACAGACCGTGTGTGGCACTGCCACAGAGTAACCACATTGTGCGGGTACTGTGCCCACCCTGAGATTGAGGTGGGGCGCCCAGCACCAGGTCCACAGCACTTTTCATAGCTGAAATACGCCATGCTGCAGGTCCCCATCAGTGTGTGATAGGTAGTTCAGTTAGACACACCTAGGATACATCTGTGTCTTGCTGTATGTCTCGGTCATGTCTAGTCCCTATGGGCGATGCTGCACCCAGGATAGTGCATATCCTGTGTTGGTGCCATCGTTACCTGCTGTAGGTGAAGGGGGGGGTGTATGGACCCATAGGCAGATTATGTACCACCACCCAAACCACCCTCTGGGGCTCAGGGTGGGAAACAGCATCACCCACCAATAGATCCACAGTCTACCTCCCTGCAATGGCAGCAGTAGAGGGGACCAGCAACCCCAGTCCTGCTGGGGAACAGAAAGAGCAGTACACATCCAAAACGCAATAGCAGACAGACGGCAGGCCTGGAAATGCTCAGCTGCCCCCAACCATTATCTGACATTCTCCAGCAACAAGCCTCCAGCCGCTGCACCCTGCAAGGTGTTCCAGCAAGACACATACTAGCTGCAGACAGTCCGCCAGCTAGTCCATAGTGCATGGCCCTGGAAGAGATGCATGTACCCAGAACGGGGATATCAGCATACACACCAAGCAGATAAGTCAGTGATTGGGCCCCAAAAGGAAACCCATAAATATCATGAGAGAAATGCTATATAGCACTATGGGGAACCTAGCCATGCCATGGTTACTGCACAGTCAGGGTGAGAGTGACCTCCCAGCAGGACAGGCTATGGCCACCCTGTCCGTGCAGGTAGTGGCCAGGCACTACAATGTCCGAGCCATTGCCCTATGCTGTGTGCAGATGCATCCAGGCCAGGCCACCCTATCCAGGCTATTCCCACAGTACCTTGCTCCTCATTTTGCACATTGGCAGGCCAATACTGGCAACAGTGCTAGCAGTGTGGGCTGTGGAGGGTGTTGGCAGCCACCACACACTGGATAGACAGACACACACTCCCCACACCTATGCTAGCATTGTGCAACTATAGAGGTGTTGGGCAGCCCAGGCCACCACACAAGTCCTGGGCACAGTGCAGGCATGGCTATGGTACGCAATACTGTAGGAGTCACTCCCCAGGTTGGTAAACACTGTCAGACACAAGACCTGTAGCACACTCCACAGACATCAGAAAGGTTGCTATGATGCAGCTCACTCAGAAAAGTGTACCTAACCTAGGAATTGCTATCTGCCAGTACTCATAGCAACCTTTTGATAGATGTGTACCATATTCCCAGGTTTAGGGTGGCATTATTAAGGTATGCAAGTGCTAGTATTGGGAGATGCACACAGAGCCCAAAGTCCTGCCTCTCCAGGAGGCTTTGGCTAATGGGGCCTGTGGGTGCAGGTGTGTCTGCCCCTGTTGGCTGCTGCTTTAGGGCAGAGGTTCCCAACTCCAGTCCTGCGGTGCCAAACACTGTTCGGGTTTTCATGCTGTCCCTCAAGAATATGCATGAGATACATCTGCATACCATGGGGGTGGCACATAGAAATTCAGCACAGGCATCTTTATCAGAGGCAGCATGGAACCGGAATGGTGTTTGGCCCTCCAGGACTGCATTTGGGAGGCTCTTCTCTAGGTAATGTGCATGTTTATGGTGTCTGTGCTCTGTAGGGTAAAATGTAGGTGTCTTGGGCATGTTTACGTCATCTGCAATAAAGGTGCTGTCTGTATTAGCACGTTGTAGTAGTGGGTAAAATATGGGGACTGGGTTGGCGGGAACCACAGCTGGAAATTGAACCTGTGACCCTCTGCTTCTGAATACACTGGTTTTGTGCACTGCACCACCTTGTTGTCACGGAGTCAGTACATTCCTTGGTGATACCATGACTGTTTGTCAGACAGGGCCCATCTGTTGCAGTACACGGCACCCACCTACACAGGGCTAGGCCACGGTCTGCTCTGGGCAGCTGCCACTGCCCCCTCCACCACCAGTATCCCTCAGCCACCATGTTGACATGCCCTTCTGCTGGTGGTGCTGGTG
Organism: Ichthyophis bannanicus; assembly: GCA_033557465.1. Taxonomy (NCBI): domain Eukaryota; kingdom Metazoa; phylum Chordata; class Amphibia; order Gymnophiona; family Ichthyophiidae; genus Ichthyophis; species Ichthyophis bannanicus. The sequence continues at coordinate 1,337,697,105 of CM066031.1, forward strand.
GTGCGCTGTCTCAGGCCATCCAGTGTGCAGGTAGGCGGCTGCCTATGGTGTGGGTTCTGGGGTAGAGGTGCCTGCATAGGTGTCCACTCTTCCCCCCAGCACCGCCTGCCAATGTTCCGTGCCCTTGGGGGTAGCTGCTGGGTACTATCCCCTGTGACACTGTGGGAAACACAGTCATGCCCATGTTGGGCCTTCAGCAGTTGCTGTCTGGCTGCTCTGCTGCTTCAGCATTCGTATGGGCCACCTAGGCATCGCCCTAGTCCGCACTGTTGCCCAGCTGCACCACAGTATGTGCCGCCTTCGGCCCTCTGTATCCCCTTCTCTGGCATCTGTCCAGTTGCCGTTCCGACATGCCCGCCCTGATGTTGCGGAACATGTGCTCGCCATAGGAACCCTGTCCGATGGTGGGGAAAACCCTGACTAGCGCTATTTCAGTGTGGGCTCTTTCACCTTGTATGGGGACGGATTATAGACCCTTCCACGATTTATATCTGTTCTATGGAGCTTATTTGGGGGGGGGGAGGGGTTGATGTTTCTCATTGATACCACTATTGGCCAGCTTGGTTATGTTTTTTTTTCCAGTTTGTTGGGGACATTTTCAGTGTTTATGTGCCCTTTTGATCTGTGCACATGTATCACACTTATCACTTTGTTTTGGTTTCCCTGCCTGGGCTGTACATTGCTGACACTTAAATGGTTTCTCTCTCATGTAATGTGCATTTAACGGCAGGTTTTCATTCGCGTTGGAATTGAGCTCTTCAGATCAGCGCGTTAGTGTGAAGGGAGCCTCTCCCCGCCCACTCTCCGCCCATTGACCCCTTCTCTCCACCCTCTCTCCACCTTCTGCGGTGTTTTACCGAGCCGCGGGGCATTACGATTGTTAGCGCATCATAACGTGCGTTATGTAACGTTAACGATCGTAAGCGCAGCATAACGCACATTACGCTGCGCTTACGATCGTTAACGTTACATAACGCGCGTTATTCACGATTACCGCAGTTTAGTAAACATACCCCTTTATGTTAAATGTTACCTCAACTGTACTGTCTAAATACTGTCACATAACTCTACTGTCTAACTGTTTACATGTACCCAATGTTAAATGTAACCCTCCAGTTGTGTTGTGACATGACCACCTTGATTGAAGGAAAAGGTGGCATACAAATCTGTCTAAATAAATAAATATTACACCCTGCAGTAACTGAAACTGATGCCAAGACTGTTTTTAATTTTCAGCCATTCAGGACCGTAGTTACCATATGGCAACAGTAAATATTGTTTCTTAGAAATACAATTTTTTTCAAAAAAACCTTATATTCTGCATCATTTGGCTCAAATCTTAATAAAAAAAAAACAGAAAAAAATTTCAGTTACAAAACAATTATGTGGACGCGAAATAAACTTTATTTTTATGTTGATTTTTCTTATAGCTCAGCATTTTATTTATTTATTATTTAATATCTACTATTTATTTAATGATTCTTTGGGGCCCTTTTACTAAAGCTCACTAAGCAGTTAGCACATGTTTTAGCGCATGACAATTGCCTGTGATAACTGTTACTGTGCAGGTACAGCAGCAACCACATTCTAATTCCCATGGTAACTGCACAATGCACAATGAGATGGGGAATAAGTGGATTGGGGAACAATGTGCTTGTGGAGATCACATTGTAGTCCGCATAGGGGCAATTGCAGCATGCTGTCAATGTGGCAATTAATGGGGCTGCACATAATGACACCTTTATGAGTGGCATTAAGTTCACCTGAATTAATTGTGGCAGTTTCTGCAAATGGGTTAATTGTGCTGTGTGTAAGTATATGCGTCCATGCCCTTGACAGTTACTGCAGAAACACTGCACTTACCATGCGTTAGTTTTAGTGTTAAACGTGCATTAAATGAAAAACCCTAATGGGCTTGACTAAAAGAGCTCCTTTATCTGATTCTTATCCTACTGTTTTTGCTTGGAACATGTGTACTCTGTGTAGTAGGGCACACCTCTCTTTTTGTGACATTGAATATTGTATGACGTTTTGGAATGGTTTTCAAAGAATGGGGCAACATTTAAAGAAAGTCATTTTAAAAGCTTTAGTCACGATTTGAATGTCCAAAAATGTGCATGCAGGCATCTAAATCATGGAGACATCCCTGGAGCCATTTACCAAATGCTGCTGAGGTGTTTCTAGGGCTAATTCAATGGACCTAGACTTCCAAACTCGATTTGAGAATTCTTGGGGACATCTGCAATTTCATTCAAGTATAGACTTAACCTAGGCACAAACAGTCATTGGGAAAGTGCTATTTTTGGCAATAAAACATCCAGAGGGTATATAGAGGATAACACTGCACCATTCCCAGTACTTTCGAAAATCACAGTGATAACAGTAGTGGGATTTACACCCTAGCTTCAGTGGTCCTAGGGTACTGCTCTAACTATTAGGCTATGCACAGATGTATCTTGTCTTGAATACTATTCCAGGTATGTATATGTAAATGCTCCACAGACGTGCCTGCTTTTTTTTTTTTTTTCAAATGTTCTGTCTTGGAGATCCCAGATTGCACTTAGACATCATTTGTAAAATGTGCCTTTAAGCTATAAGCTTTAAGCTATATACAAGGGAATATCCAGTACCTGTTTGCAGCATTTGAAAACCACTCTAATGCCTTTCAGCCTGGGCAGTACATCAAGAAATTAAATAAAGATAAAGATAAATACAGATACATTTACAAGAGCTGCTTCAAGAACCAATTATGTAAAATTCATGGCATAAATGAAGGAGGTTTTTGGTAAGTTCAGGAAGGCAATTAAAATAGGCAGATATGAATTCAAAAGACACAAGGAGGATTATAATAAGGGCTTCAACTATTCATGGATGGGGCTGAGACCTTCCATAGTGAAACAGACTTCCTTTTGTCCAGTTCTGCAGAGTAGAGAGGCTTGAAGCACATTAGGATGACACTAGATGCTGGAAGAAACGTAGGAATATAGAGAAAGACCTCTCTTCCTCTTCCTATGCGCCAGATCCAATACCCTCACCTGCAGTATTTATCAAATTTTTATTTGATCGCCCATGGAAAAGGAAGTGGGAAAAGAAACAGTACATGGGAGGATTCCCACACATGGGTAGGATGAGGCAGGCAAGGCCCGATGCTAAGGGACAGGGGAAGGGAATGGTCCCAGAAGAACCTTTCAAGAACATAAGAAATGCCATAGTGGGTCAGACAGCTAGCTTACCCCATAATAAATCTATCCTAACATGAAATGACTTCCACACAAAAGGGAACTACAGAGAGGTCTGTTTTTCATTCCCACACTCAAATATAATGCTTTTAAATTAGAGCTGGTCTCTTGAAATTCATTGGAAATGTATGGATTTGGGATTTCTTTTTATATTCAACAACCAACATTTCTGATTGTTATTAAGTAAGTCATGGGGCCCAATATTCAAAGGCATTTACATGGTTTTTACAACATAAGGAGCTTACATAAGATTTGCCATACTGGGTCAGACCAAGTTCCACCAAGCCCAGTATCCTGTTTCCAACAGTGGCCAATCCAGGTCACAAGTATATGGCAGATTCCCAAAAAGGCACTCAGGTTCCACAATGCTTGTTTAAGGGCAAGCAGTTGATTTTCCGGTTCCTCTTTAATAATGGTTTATGGACCTTTTCTTCAGGAACTTGTCCAAACCTTTTTTAAACCCAGCTACGCTAACAGATTTTTACAATGTTCTTAGGTAACGAATTCCAGAGTTTAACTACACATTGAGTGAAAAAAATATTTTCTCTTATTATTCTTAAATGGGTTACATTGTAGCTTCATTGTGTGTCCCCTAGTCTTTCTACTTTTTGATGATGTAAACAACCATTCTTCGTTTACCCATTCCACTCCATTTATTTATAGACCTCTATCATATCTCCCCTCAGCCATCTCTTTTCCAAGTTGAAGAGTCTCAACCTTTTAAGCCTTTCTTCATAGGGGTATCCTTCCATCCCCTTTACCACTTTGGTAGCTCCTCTCTGTATCTTTTCTAATTCCACTATATACTTTTCAAGATATGATGACCAGAACTGCACACAATATTCAAGATGCAGTCACACCACAGAACAATACAGAGGCATTATAATATCCTTTGATTTATTCTCCATTCCTCTTCTTATGATTCCCAGCATTCTATTTGCTTTCTTGGCCTCTGGATTTCAGTGTGTTATAGACAATGACCTCTACATCTTTTTTCCTGAGTGGTGGTTCATAATGTGAAACCTTGCATCGTGTAACCATAGTTTGGGTTGTTCTTTCCTAGGCACTTGTCCACATTAAATTTAATCTACCATTTGAACATCCAGTCTTCTATATTTATCAAGGTCCTTTTGCAATTTTTCGCAATACTCTTGTGTTTTAACAACTTTGAATAATTTTGAGTCTTCTGCAGATTTGATCCTCTCACTCGTTATTCCCATTTCCAGGTTATTTATGAATATGTTAAAAAACAGCAGACCCAGCACATATCCATGGGGTACTCCACTATTAATCCTTCTCCACTGAGAAAATTGGCCATATAGCCCTACTCTCTGCTTTCTATTTTATAATTACAGGGAGGAGTAGCCTAGTGGTAGGGGCAAGGTACTTCAGGCTGGAAGGTCAGGGGTTCAAATCGCACTAGAGGACAGCAACCTAGGGCTGGAAGGACTGGGGTTTCTAGTCCCACAGATGCTCCTTGTGGTCTTGGGCAAGCCACTTAACCCTCCATTGCCCATGTTCCCTGTAAGTATTAGTGTATGTGTCTCATATCCCTGCATGTTAAATGTATCCCCCAATTGTGTTGTGACTGCTTTGATTGAAGGATAAGGTGGCATACAAAAACTGTCTAAATAAATTAAATGACCAGTTCCTAATCCTTGACTTTTTAATTTTGCCAAGAGAATTTCATGAGGGACTTTGTCAAAAGCTTTCTGAAAATCCAGATACACTATGGCCCCGATTCTGTAAGGAGAATAGCGGGGCTGCATGTGCACATGCAGCTCCACTATTCTCCCTGCCACTATTCTGCCTGCCTCTCCGCTGCACACACAGAGTCACTGTGCGTGCAGCAGAGGACGTGGGCGTGATGTTGGCTTGGTGTGGGCGGAGCATGGGTGGGCTCAACCTCTGGACAAACAGGGACGATTCCATTGTTGGTCCTGTACATCCAGGGTTCACTGGGGTGATGGCCTGCTTATTCCACCTGTGAACCCTGGATGTGGGGGGATGACCTGTGGATAAAGATAGGTGTGGGGAAAGCTGGCCTCTCCTTACCCATGGGAGCTAACCAGTTAGCATTTGTGCCATGTGGCATACCTGGATATTCAATGCTGGTGGCCAGATATGGCCCCGGCATTGAATATCTGGGGTTAAGGTTCAGCGGAGATGGCTATGTGCTTTAGACGTGGTAACCGTCGCCGCTGAATATCGAGCCCATGGGTTCCCCTAGTCCATCTGACCTTCTAATACATACATGCCAGAAATTTGTTTTGAAAGATGTACAACTGGACGAACTGAGATACATAGAACGTTTTTGTAATTTATCTAAGGAAGAGTCTAAGGTTGTCTCGCAGTTTAGGAACAATTGTTCAAGGGCTATTAAGGCAATAATAAAGATGGATTGTCATTCAAGATAGGTCAATGTATGTGGCAAAAAATAAACAGAATGTTTAGAGGTCAAACATCCAGTTTGTCCTACAATTTACATGCTTCAAAACATTTAGGGGTATGTTTACTAAAATGCGGTAATCGTGAATAACGCGCGTAAAGTACGTTTAATGATCGTTCGCACGTCCGAACGCGTGTTCTGACGCACGAACGATCGTTAAACGTACATTACGTGCGTTAACCGCAGTTAACGATCGTAAGCCTCCGTGGCGCGTTAAAACAGCGCAGAAGGTGGAGAGTGGGCGGAGAGAAGGGGTAAATGGGCGGAGAGTGGGCGGGGAGAGGCTCCCCTCACACTAACGTGCTGAATCTCAGAGCTCAATCCCAAATCGAATGAAAACCATGGGTATAGCCAAGACAGGGAGGCATGGGCAGGCTGCATCTGCACAGCGCATAGGGCACTGACTGAGGCATATTAGTGCCCGGACACCACCTACACAGACAGGGTGACCGCTGTATGTCCTGCAGGGAGATCAATCTCACCCTGACTGTGCAGTGACCACAGCATGGCTAGGCAGCCCCATAGTGCTACATTGTAGTTCTGTCATCTGATATGTATGTGTTCCCCTTTGGGGGCCAGTCACTGACTTATCTGCTTGTTATGTATGCTGCCATCCCAGTCCAGTTCTGGGTGCATGCATTTCCAACAGGAACATGCATCATGAACCAACTAGCAGACTGTTTGCAGCCGGTATGTGTCCTGATGGAGAGCCTTGCAGGGTGCAGTGGCGGAAGGCCTGCTGCAAGAGAATGTCAGATAGTGGTGGGGTCCAGCCTAGCATATACAGGCCTAATGTCTGTGTGCTATGGATATTTAGAGAACTGCAGTAACTGCCCTGAGGGGTGTCTCTCCCACAGCAGAACTGGGGGTGATGGTCCCTTCCACTGCCACCATTGCAGGGAGGGAGAATGTGTTTACCACCAGAATCCCCCTAGGGGTCCATAGGGATTACACCTGAGTGAGCCAGACAGATATATCCAAGGTGTTTGTGCAGAAACTACCTATCCCACACATTAACACTGCTGTGGATGTCCAGCATGGCCTATGTCTGCCATGGATGGTGCTGTGGACACGGTGAGCGCAGTACCCGCACAATGTGATAGTGTGTAGCTACGCTGTGCCAGTAAAACACACGGTCAGAAACCCCTACCTGGCCTAGGTGCTGTGGGGGTGCACATGGTCAGTTCCCCCACCAGGCCGAGGTGCTTTGGGGGTGCATTCCCCATGGTGTGTATCTGTGAACAGCTGATTTGCATGTCAAGTGCATCATGGGTGTGACTGGGCCAATCCAACCCTGTGAACTACTGTGGATGGACTGTGTGGTGAACTGACGTCCCTCTGTAGTCAGCCAGTCATATAGAAGGAGATACAGATACACACATAACGTCAACCCACTGTCAAATGCACCGACTGTGGAGGCCGAGGTTATGGGTTTGAACCCACTGTGGTGATACGTGGTAGGGCTGTCAGATGCATTTCCGCTCGGAGCAGTGGTGTCTGCAAAAATACTATTATCTGAGGTGATATAGAGAATCAAAGCCAATGTTCCCTGCCCAAAGCCAAGAGAGGAACTAGTCCAAAGGTGAAAGAGCACACATGAGAAGGAGCAAATCCATGCTATACATACTCAAAAGGTCAAAATCACAGCACCTCCACATTGTTCTCAGTGTCAACCCTACATCTAACTAATCTGGGACTCCCTCTGTGCCCCTGTCTCCACACATTCCCCTCAATACATCTACAGAAAAGGGACATCAGAAATGTCAGATACAGCTCTACGTCATGGTCACCTCTAGGCAAAGGAAGGTGAATGTATGCTAATGCGAGATGTGTGCAGCAGAAGGGGCTAGGAAACATAAAGCAGAACCTGTAATGAGCAGAGTTCCAAAGACTTTACATAGGAGATGTAACAGCAGTACTAAAACCTGGGGGTTTAAAATCCAGCAAATGCTCACAGGCTCTGATAAACCATAGGTCATTACACTTCCACCTGTTAGCATAATTAATAGGTGCAAGAGTTTGTAATATAAAGTGCCCACGCTGGAAGAATACACGTACCCACGCACGCTATTACGCCCGCACCAAGGCACGTGGCTACGCCCGCACCAACGCACGTAGCCACGCCCGCACCAATGCATGTACCAACGCACGTACCAACGCACGTGGCTACGCACAAGACATTCTCTCTGAAGACATGGATGCAATGTTGAGGAAGCCTGCATTCACGCAAAGGGAGCTCTACCTGCTCACAGAGCTATTCTGCCTTAGACAGAGGCGCCTATTCCCTGGATCATTCAGAAGGTAGAATCTGGTCAGGGTCAGAAGGGCATGGGAGCGCCTCACTGTTAGGTACAACCGAAGCTCTGACTACCCATGTGAGGTAAGTTCATGGGAACAGGCACCCCAACCCAGGATGTGCAGAGGAACACCATGTAACCAAATCAACAATCAACTATGCACTAATAGGGCATGCAAGGTATCTCCGCATCCAGCTGGGAGTGAGGTCTGTCCCACCCCCCCAAAACAGAATCCCCCTGGCCACAGGGGGTGCCTGCAAACATCGTACAGGTGATATACAGACCACATTCCCATGGTATGTGCCGCTGTTGTAGCCTCAATGATGTGCCCTATCCACAGAGGACCACAGGCCCATCACAGATGCGAAGACACACAGGGGTCTGTCATCTTGCCCTGTCTGCGATCATAAGGTCAACACACATCCCAGGATTCAGCAGGCTCCACCTCAGGGGCCATCCCCCGTCCTGGTGCAATGGTACTTGTCCCTGTTAGGGGGTAAAAGACATAACTATAGCCTAAGGATGCTGCAGGCCCCAAATGAGGGCCCATCTTCAGGCCTTGTGCTATGGTATCTGACCCTGTATGTGCAAACAGGGTTCAGCTATAGCCCAAGGATGCTGCAGGCCCCAAATGAGGGCCCATCTTCAGGCTTTGTGCTATGGTATCTGACCCTGTATGTGAGTAACAGACATAACTATAGCCCATAGGTGTCAAACCTGTCCTGGAGGGCCACAATCCTGCCAGGTTTTGGGATAGCCCTAATGAATATGCATGAGATATATATGCATTAGAGACAGCCTGCCAACCTGACTGGTTTGTGGCCCTCCAGGACTGGATTTGGAGACCCCTGCTTTACACCTCTGTCATTTAAGATTGTGAGTGGGCAAGGTGCAGATGTCCAAGACATCAAAAAGGTTAGATAGAATTTGTCACATTCCTCCTCACTTCTCACCACCACCAAAATATTGTCCATTAGACATCTTTTTGGTGGTGGTGAGAATCGAGGATGAATGTGACACATTCTAGCTACCCTTTTGATGTCTAGGACATCTGTACCTTGCCCACTCACCATCTTAAATGACAGAGGTGTAAAGCAGGGGTCTCCAAATCCAGTCCTGGAGAGCCACAAACCAGTCAGGTTGGCAGGCTATCTCTAATGCATATATATCTCATGCATATTCATTAGGGCTATCCCAAAACCTGGCAGGATTGTGGCCCTCCAGGACAGGTTTGACACCTATGCTATAGCCCAAGGATGCTGCAGGCCCCAAATGAGGGCCCACCTTCAGGCCTTGTGCTATGGTATCTGACCCTGTATGTGAGTAACAGACATAACTATAGCCCAAGGATGCTGCAGGCCCCAAATGAGGGCCCATCTTCAGGCCTTGTGCTATGGTATCTGACCCTGTTTGTGCAAACAGGGTTCAGCTATAGCCCAAGGATGCTGCAGGCCCCAAATGAGGGCCCATCTTCAGGCCTTGTGCTATGGTATCTGACCCTGTATGTGAGTAGCAGACATAACTATAGCCCAAGGATGCTGCAGGCTCCAAATGAGGGCCCACCTTCAGGCCTTGTGCTATGGTATCTGACCCTGTTTGTGCAAACAGGGTTCAGCTATAGCCCAAGGATGCTGTAGGCCCCAAATGAGGGCCCATCTTCAGGCCTTGTGCTATGGTATGTGACCCTGTTTGTGCAAACAGGATTCAGCTATAGCCCAAGGATGCTGCAGGCCCCAAATGAGGGCCCATCTTCAGGCCTTGTGCTATGGTATCTGACCCTGTATGTGAGTAACAGACATAACTATAGCCCAAGGATGCTGCAGGCCCCAAATGAGGGCCCACCTTCAGGCCTTGTGCTATGGTATCTGACCCTGTTTGTGCAAACAGGGTTCAGCTATAGCCCAAAGATGCTGCAGGCCCCAAATGAAGGCCCATCATCAGGCCTTGTGCTATGGTATCTGACCCTGTATGTGAGTACAGGAAAGAGACCACATTCCCAGGATGCAGTAGGCCTCACCTCAGAGCCCTACCCCTCACCCTGGTGCTGTGGGGAATGGGCCAGTCTGTGAACACAGGGACACACCACATCCCCAAGATGCAGTAGGCCTCACCTCAGAGCCCTACCCCTCACCCTGGTGCTGTGGGGAATGGGCCAGTCTGTGAACACAGGGGCACACCACATCCTCAGGATGCAGTAGGCCTCACCTCAGAGCCCTACCCCTCACCCTGGTGCTGTGGGGAATGGGCCAGTCTGTGAACACAGGGACACACCACATCCCCAGGATGCAGTAGGCCTCACCTCAGAGCCCTACCCCTCACCCTGGTGCAGTGGGGAATGGCCCAGTCTGTGAACACAGGGACAAACCACATCCCCAGGATGCAGTAGGCCTCACCTCAGAGCCCTACCCCTCACCCTGGTGCAGTGGGGTATGGCCCAGTCTGTGAACACAGGGACAAACCACATCCCCAGGATGCAGTAGGCCTCACCTCAGAGCCCTACCCCTCACCCTGGTGCTGTGGGGAATGGGCCAGTCTGTGAACACAGGGACACACCACATCCCCAGGATGCAGTAGGCCTCACCTCAGAGCCCTACCCCTCACCCTGGTGCTGTGGGGAATGGGCCAGTCTGTGAACACAGGGACACACCACATCCCCAGGATGCAGTAGGCCTCACCTCAGAGCCCTACCCCTCACCCTGGTGCTCTGGGGAATGGCCAGTCTGTGAACACAGGGACACACCACATCCCCAGGATGCAGTAGGCCTCACCTCAGAGCCCTACCCCTCACCCTGGTGCAGTGGGGAATGGCCCAGTCTGTGAACACAGGGACAAACCACATCCCCAGGATGCAGTAGGCCTCACCTCAGAGCCCTACCCCTCACCCTGGTGCAGTGGGGTATGGCCCAGTCTGTGAACACAGGGACAAACCACATCCCCAGGATGCAGTAGGCCTCACCTCAGAGCCCTACCCCTCACCCTGGTGCAGTGGGGAATGGCCCAGTCTGTGAACACAGGGACAAACCACATCCCCAGGATGCAGTAGGCCTCACCTCAGAGCCCTACCCCTCACCCTGGTGCTGTGGGGAATGGCCCAGTTTGTGACTCGTTGGGCCAAGGCATATTGCACACTGATAAATATATCTGTGTTGCGGCACAGGCCACCAAAGGGTGTCTGCCCCCTAATGTCAATTTGTGTTGTCACTCCAATAGGTCGAGGATCTCCGCAAAAAAGCCCGGGAGTTGCAGGCACGGTATCCCCGTTTTGTGCGCCGAGTGCAGAGGGAGCGGCTGGCCCAACAGGACGGTGAGTGATGTGACATGGCCCTGTGGGCCAGTGGCAGACATGACCACAGGATGTATGTTACTGCTGTGGCACATGTGTGAACATGGGAATGACACGTGTCCCCCTCTCCCACAGTGGATGCACGCGCTGCGGAGGAACAGGTGATGCAGGATGTTGATCCCGGTGATCCGCAAGGAGAAGAACAGATGGATGTGCTGCATGACCCTGTGGAACTGGTGGTGGAGCGCCACACACCACCTCATGGGGCAGAAGAATCCTCGGACACAGAGGGGGAGGAGGAGGATGTGGGGCAGGGTGGGGGGGCCGGCTGAGGAGGACATGCAGCTGCCCCGTGCGGATACGGTGGGGGAGGAGGTGGGGGAGGGGGGGAGGGCAGAGGTGCTGGGGGGGGCGGGGGGAGGATGGGTGGGTGCAGGTGGCTCAGGCGGGTAGGGGCCCTGTTGTGGTGGGACAGGGGCCTGAAGGGGGTGACCTGCCCAACATTGCGCTGGTGGGGGATGGGTTGGGTGGGGGGGTTGGTGGGGCATGTGTGCTGGGTGCCCATCTACATGAGCTGTCACAGGGCTACGGGGGCGCCAGCGACCTGCAACATGGTGATGGCGACGCACACCCCCTGGACGTGGGCATGGCACACATAGCCGAGGACATGCGCACCGTGGATGCAGCCACACAGACACGGGGAGACCTGTGTCTGTGTGGCTGCATGTGCGGGCTGCGCGTGGCCACGGCTGTGCGTGCGCATGCACACGCCCAGAGGCAGACCGCCCTTATCATGGGGCAGGTCCTGGCGACCCTGACCATGGTGGCTGACAAGCTACGCTTGCTGGAGGAGCGCGTAGCTGGGGGCGCACCGGAACAGCCACCATGTGACAGGGGTCCCGGGGTGTGTAGCGCATGGATACGCAGTACACACCCGCCCTGTGACAGCCCATGCATGGCCTACCCCACACATGGAGGGCAGCAGGGCTGTATGACAGCGATGTTCGCATGTTGGACAATGAAATGCCCCACCCCCAAGGTGTTCTGTAAATAAAGTTTGACATTGTTACCTGTTAACTGTGCTGTCCAGATATCCCTCTGTGCTATGGGTCAGTGTTGTGTGAAAGACACATGAGGACACACAAAGGGTGCATGCAGGGTACTGTACACGTGTCATGCGTTTAGTGATACTACGGCCGTTACATGGGCTAGTGCCACACATGTAGCAATGCACAGACATGTAACTGTGCCCAGTGATCAGCAGTGGTGGCACCTGCAAGGCTATGTGCAGCAGCTGTGATGGGTGGAGACCAGGGTGGTGGATGGCATGGACACAGCAGGTGGGCTAATGGACACTGCCCATGTAAAACCCATTGCAAACCCGCTGTATCCTGACAGCAATACCAGGACTCACTAAGCAACATACTCTACCAATCAAAAGGTAACACTGCAGATATTACACCAACACATTTCACAGAACCACAATACCTGAACCACTGGGGAGGGAGAACAAGTGGCAATGCCACATTAGAATCATTTAAACAGAAAACTCAGCTCAGTTACACATGCAGAACATACACCATCACCAAACAGGTACTCACTAATTCCAAACAGGAAGACAACCATTAAACTGCGAATCACAACAGCCTAACATGGTATGTACAACACTGTAGAAATAGAACAATACATTCATATGCTCCTGTATCAAACAAAGCGCAGACATTAATGATGCACATTTGCAAGCGCTGACCTATTCCAGATAGGAAATGCAATACAAAGGGATATGTGTCTACCTTTTGTGCAATTTCATCAGCTGCAAGTGTTCCAGCCATTTTCTCCTGGGGTCCTCCTGTCCTCTGCTAACTCCCCATCGTCTGGTGTCCATGTGTCCTTTCTTCTCTCTTGTAGTTGATCACCATTCCCTCGCTACATCTGCTTTAACATACTAATCCCTCTCATTCTTCTCTTTCCGCATTCCTAGTTCATCCACTCAACTCTTACCCCTCAATCCCCAATCCCCAGGTACACACCCAATACCCGGCCAATTGGAGATGTTATCTCTCTCCCACACAAAATATTTTCCACCTCTCCATTTTACACCTCCAGCCCCATCCCATTCTGATCCACCCCCAACATCAGCTCCCTCCTAGTTCCAGCCTCACCCAGCATCCATTCCCTTCTAGTCCCTGCAGCAGCACATATCCATTCCTAGCCACCCATCAGCCCAGTTCCAGTCCTAGCATCCCCCAAACCCAATACGTGTCCTAGCCCACCCCATCAACCCACTTACTGTTCTAAACCCCCATCAGCCCACATCCAGTCCTAACCCCATCAACTCATTCCCGGTCAGCCCCCTGTAGCCCATTGCCAGTCCTAACCCCCCCATCAGCCCACAGACCATTACCAGTCCAAACCCCCCCATCACCCACAGCCCACCTAATGTCATGCCCTTCCCCCCCCCCCATAGCCCATGACCGGATGTCCTCCCCCCATGCACACAGGGATAGGATGCGGGGAACAGCTATTGGTTGCAAATGCTGTGTAGTGTGTGCCTGCTGGTGTGCGCCCAAGAGCACGTGTGGCAACCCATGCTGGCCACAGCAGTGTCGGTGTCTACACCGTCTGGCATAATAGTTCCCATTGGGCACGCCCCAGGGCCATGCACGTGTGGGCTGTGCGTACCACTGTCCCCCCAAACAACACACGAGACATGACATGTGCTTCATCCGCATGTTATGCGCTTTATTTCCCACAGCCCCTGCCCCTGCCACGCCTTGCGCGGCCCCTCCCACCCTGTGATGATGGTGGCTCTGCTGCCGCCATCGCTGCCGCTGCTTCCACTGGTGTTGGTGAAGGAGGTGGTGGTGGTGGTGGTGGTGGTGGTGTCACCCCCGTGTGTGCAGTGTTGCTTCGCTGGCTCTCCGCAATGCTCTCTGCAGCTACAACAAGCTGCGGGACCCCATCATGACCCTGGACAGCATGCGGTGGTGTCTGCGAAGCGCATGCCTCTGCCGCCGCTGCTCCTGCAGACATGCACGCAGTAAATGCCGTATACCTGTGGAGACAGCAGGTAGTGCATTGTTGTCGTGAAACTAATCGCCTACCTTTGCAGACACATTGTCAACAGAACACAGTTTGAGACTCACCCTCCGCATCCCTGTGTGCCTCAGCGGTGTGCGCCTGCATTTGCTGGATCACCTCTTCCACCGCGGACAGCGCCGCAGCACTGTTTTGCTGCCCTGCTCTGCATACACGTTCCCGGTGGTGCCATCGGTGTGCATGTCCCCTCCACAGGCTGGCTGAGGAATGGTCGCAATGTCCTCACAGGGGGGGGGGGGTTAGGGGAGCTTCCGCCTCCACATTGGAAACCTCAGGCACTGTGTCCATGGGGGTGCATGCCCAGGGCTGGCTGTCCCCATGCGCCTCCTCAGCTGCATTGATGGCAGCTATGTCACCTGTAGGACACAAGATCATATAGGTCATATGCGTCAGGGCTGCCTGTGTGCACCCATCCCACTCCCCTGAGAGCACATGTGTGTGGGTGAGCCACATGGGTCCTGGTGGGGGCCCCTCCCACCCCCCCACCCCCCTCACCTATTCCCCATTGCCGAGAGGTGCCGTTGCCCTGCGACATCAAGTGACCACCCCCCCAGTGCATGCTACCACGCCCCCCATGCAGCCCCATCACCGCTATCAGCCCTGCATACACAGTCCTTGTTCAACCCAGGTGCATATTGCTGTCCTGTCATCCATGTCAACACCTGTGTGGCCGTGCTGCCCCCACCAGCCCTACACCCTCCCCACTGCTACACATTGACAGCCCCTGCTGGTACTGTGGGACCATTCCCCTTGACACAGCACACATCCACTGTGCCATTCCACTCCCTGACCACCATGGACACCTCTCTCGCAATGGGTCATGGCCCAGAGGCTGGTTGTATGCCTGTGCTGCCCCCTGGGTCCTCATATTGCACAATCATGCCACCTACACCCCAGTCCACCCTTGGTCACCCACACACATGTGCGCTTGCAGGCTCCCACTGGTACAGATCACTCAAACACTTACCTGCACCTTGGTGCGCTGTATCCAACTCTGGCGGAAGGCCATGTATGTACATTGTGCCCAGGTGCTCCGCCAAGCGCCGCTCTAGTGGACTCAGGTTGGCGACCTGTGCTGGGCCCCCTCCTGTGCCTTGAGCCCCTCTGTGCTATCTTCCCAGCTCATTCCTGATATTCCTTTTAATGTCGCAGTATCTTTTGCGCAAACTTTCAACATCCCTGTGCGGCACATTTGCGGTTGCCACCTCCGCTTGTACCTCCGCCCATGCCCTAGCACGTTTTGCACCAATTGTTGTGGAGCTCAGCTGTCCGAAAAGAAGGTCATATCGCTCCAGAATGGCGGTGAGGAGTAGGTCATTCTCCTCCTGGCTGAACCGTACCGCTCGTTTGCGGAGTTCCTCAGGGAGGGTGGGCCTGCGCCTCTTCTGCCCCATTGTGGCAGTGCCCTGTGCACATGGTGTTCCATGTACACCAGATGTGCCTGGCCTCTCACCATCTTCATTGGATGTGTCCATCGATGGCATCTGCTCTGCTCCTGCACTGTCAAACATCTGGCTTGTCATATTCATCCAGATTGTGTGCTGAGGTGCGTGCCATTTTGTCCTCCCCAGCTTTATATAGGTCCCGTGTGGGTTTGGCTCTGAGCGCATTGTGTACGCACGTTGCGTACGCGTGTTGCATATGCGCATAACATTGCGCGTAACATCGCGCTCTCCCCCTGAGCACGCATGGAGGTAATGCGAATATGTGCCCTACGTGACGCACTGTGCATGGTTTTCACCTGTTCCCCAGACATTCATCCCTGGAAGTACACATTACACGTGGCCTCCTCCTACAATGCATGTTGTGATGGTAAGTAGGACATATCTTTTATCTTGGAGTGCCCCTGTATATTTGTTCTGTGCGTAACCACATGCGTTGGCTGCTAGTCACGTCTTGTTTGGCTCATTACGTGGTACGTGCGTTGCGTGTACGCACGTGTTAACGTGGTTGGCGTCTTTGTGACATCTTGGCGTCTTCCTTATTTGGTAGGGTGTATACCTCGCAGTACCTTTACACTATGCTGCGTCACAGGGAGTTGGTTATTATCGGACTGGCTTTTCTCAGGAGCAATGTGGCTTTTCTCAGGAGCAATGCGGGGGTACGCGCGCTCCTTCGCGCGCTACGTTGCCGACTACAGGAATTTGCGGACTACAGGGTGTTGGGTGTGGTGGATGTCCCTGGTTGACCAGGTGTGTATTGTTTGTGTGATTTGTGTTCCCGCCCTGTGCTCTATTTCACAGCCACCTGTCCAACATCCTGTGTCTATCATGGCTCAGACTGTGAATGCAGGTGGTGCAGTCATTGCATAGCTGGAGCTAGCTTGGCTGCGCTTTCAGGCCGAGGGAGATGATGGTCCTGGGGCTGAGGCCCTGGGCATGGGTCCTCACCCGCTGCAACACAGGCCTGCAGCTGTGGAGGGTCCACTGGCTGGTGTGGTGGTACAACGGCGCTGTAGGCGTCCTGAGGGGCGGCCACGCCTGCAACTCCTCTACAGGCCCAGGGCCATGCTTCAGAACATCAGGGAGGACCAGGTGATCTCCCTCTACCGGCTGGACACAGGGGCTATTAGGGAGCTCTATGAGGATCTGAGACCTGACCTCGAGCCCATGACTGCCCGGTCACATGCTATACCGTGAATGGCCAAGCTCCTTGCTGCCCTACATTTCTTTGCCTCTGGCTGTTTCCAAACCTCAGTGGCCGCAGTGGGTGGGATGAGTCGGCCAACGTTCTCTCGCTGCCTCCACCAGGTACTGCGGGCCATGGTCAGCCGGGTTGGGAATTACATTGCCATTCCCAACAGTAGGCAACATTGGGTGGCCCTGGGACATGCATTCCAGCAGATTGCAGGGATACCACATGTGATGGGTGCAATAGATTGCACACATGTTGCCCTCATCCCGCCACGCGACAGGGAGGTTGTGTACCGCAACCGCAAACACTTCCATTCCCTCAATGTACAGGTTGTCTGTGATGCAGGTATGCGTATCCTGAATGTGGTCCCGTGGTTCCCAGGGTCAGCCCATGACTCCTATATCCTGCAGAACTCAGCACTGTTTGGCCTGTTTAAGGCCGGGCAATATGAGGACTATGTCCTGCTGGGTAGGTATTCCCCGCATCCTGTGTGTAACAACCACATGTGTTTCACGGGGGCAACATTGTCAACTGTGTCCTCTGCATGCATGACATGGTGCTGTTGTGTCCTTGTGCTGACTATTCTGGGACTGTGACCACAGCACGCCCTGTCACCTGGACTGTGCTCACGTACCTCTGTGCGGAAAACACACATCCCCTTGCCTACCATGTGCCTATTCTTGCTCATCTGTGTCACCCCACACCCATGTGGTGTCGTCTCTACCCTGCCTTAGCTGTTTACGTCAGTTACATCCTTTTTAATGGTAATTCAGGGCATGCATGGTGCAAAGGTTTCACATATGTCGGCCTGTGTGTTGTGTCCATCTGATGCCCAATGTGCCACGGGATTGTGCATGTGCCAGCCGGGGGGGGGGGGGGGCTTTGGGGAACTCGGGGAACAGGACCATAGACCAGCTGTACAGTGTGTATGTGGCCTACTCAGCCGCCATGTAGGGGGTGGCACGTGTCAGGGTGTATGTGCAAACCTGATATCACACATGTCTGCTGCATGACTGTTTGCTTTGGCCTGTCTGCGCTGACACCCCCACCTTGCCCACCCGGATTGTGGTACACTGACATATCTCCTGTGTGCCATGTCACATCATGTCCCAGCGACTTGCCCACCTGACCATCTTTGTACCGGACAGTGTGATTTTGATCTCCATGATGCAGACTCTGGTGCACCACAATTGTGTGCAATGCTGTGCCATCATATGTGTGTGACCATGTTTTCCTGCTGTCCATCTCTGCATTGCTACATCATGGTTTCCATAGGTTCTTCTTCTCACATGTGCCTTACTTCCATTTCTGTTTGCAGGTGATACAGGATATGGGTGTCGTGCCTGGCTGCTGACCCCTGTGCGTCACCCTCGGACAGGTGCAGAGATGCGGTACAATGAGGCCCATGCCTCCAGCCACTCAGTCATTGAGCGCACCTTTGGCGTTCTCAAAAGTCGCTTCAGGTGTCTGGATAGGACTGGCGGGGCCTTACAGTACAGACCCCTGACTGTGGCAAAGATCATCATAGCCTGTTGCATCCTCCATAACATTGCTTTCAGGCACAATGTTCCAGTCGATATTAATGAGGATCTCGGGGTGGATCCTGTGTGCCCTCCTGCACCTGGCCATGGTGACACACGTGCGGGGATGACAGCCAGGCAACATCTGATCGAGGAGCTCTTTTCCTGTAAGTTGTGGGTGTGCTGGGGACGTGTCTCTTGGTTAGCCATGTGTAAGCTGGTGTACAGATTGTGCAGCACCGCCATCTCATGTCTCCATATCTCTGTCCTGTTCTTGGCTCCACAGGATGAGCTTCTGTGTTACGGGCCCACAGGGATTGGCTGACTATGCTGCCTGAAGCTGTGCTGCATGTGGGGAGTGTGTGTTCATATAAGCACCATTCCTTTTGACTTGGGTGAGTTGGCAGATAGTGAGGATTGCATTGCTGTCATCACGGTTAGACACATATATGTTGTTTTCTCTCCACTGCTCCTATGGTGATGCACATGTCTTTGGACCACTGCTCCATCACCCTTAGCTTCCATCTGTCACACATGTGGCCATTACCTGTTCACATCTTGGGAGTCTTCATGGTGTATCTTACACACATATTGTGAGGCTGTGTGTGTACACAGGCACAGGATAGTGTGTTTTTGAAGGGTATGTTGAACAGTCACTGCCATTGAGTCATTTGAGAGATTTGTGCCACTCATGCATGTACTGTGATGTGTGTCTCCATTTGTCGTTCAGTGTTGGGGGTCCTGCCATCTTAACCTTCTGGCATGCATACCTTATCACACAGTGTATGTTACTGTTTCTGCTTGACCTGTCTACATGACCGGTCATTCTGCGCTACCCTGCCTATCTGTGTTGTAGGGATGTATTTGGTGACCTCACCAATTAGGTTCCCTCATCCCTATGTTACCTTTTGCTTGTGGGCTAATGTACATTGTGCACATGTGTCATATAGTTTTCTCAGATGTGTTACAGTTTTGCTGGTGGTCCAATGTATATCCACATTGTGTTTCCGTAAAACACAAAGCACCGTGGACATGTTCCACTCACAGCTACCCATGTAGACGTGGTGATGTCCGCCGTCCATTGGTGTCTGCATCTGCTATTGGGGCTCTTTGTGCTCTTGCCTGACACGGACATTCCCAGTCAGGCCACTGGTATACCTTTCAGGTGGGCCTCACCTTCCATCCTCTGGGACATACACCACGTCCTGATGCTGCATTTGGCCTATTGCTATCAGGATGTCCTTCGTTGTTATCTCTGTGTGCCACCACTGCTGCACATGCTCTGGACCCCTGGGGTGTATGCGTGTCATGTGCATTTACATGAACATATTGGGATGGTGTTGTGGTCTTCAGGGACATCTCCTGCAGTGGTCCATGTGCACTGTGCTCAGTGTTGTGGCCATGTCATGTGGTGCTATCTATGCATTTTTGGTGTTGCTGTTTTTATGTGTGTGTCTCCTTTCTGTCCTCCAGGTGTCGTGGGTGGGTGTGCCATTCCCTTACCTGATATCTGCATCTTTTCTCACAGGACACTGACAACAATGTCGACACATGTGGTCCACTGCATCTGGTGTTCCCGTCATTCATATGTGCTTGGCCACCGCACCCATGTGAGCGTGTTCCTGGATGTTGCTGCCACAGGGAGATGGTCCTCTGCACTTTGGATACAGGCCTTTTTCTCTGATTCATTGCTGGCCTATTGTTACTGTTCCAGCGGTGACTTGCCTGCCGTTGCTGCCATGACCTGTTTGGGTGTTTCGGTTTTTGCAGTAGGGGGGTGATGAGCTGCACATGGGTTGTTGATTTTTGAACCGTCACTGTTGGCATGGCATGTGGCCTTGTCACTCTGCATGCTTTCACCAGAGTCGTTTGTTTGCTGGGGATGGTGTCTGCTGTGCATACAGTGAGTGCATACACTGTGCGGACATGTCATGGTGAGACCCTCCACCTCACATATTACTGTCTGTTTGCAGTGTCTGCTGAGTTAGGGCTTTGGATTTTGGGTGGCACCAGCGGGGGGTGGTCAGGGTGTGTAGGCTCCACGGGCAGAAACAGGTGGGTGGCGTCGCAATGTGTTTTGGGTGTGTCCTTGCAACATTGGCTGCCACACAGGCCCCATGTCGTTCTTCAGGTAATATGGTGCACCGGAATGCAGAATATGATTTCTCCTTGGGTCTGGTGATTGACTGTTGGGGACAGATGTTTGCACCTTCGTGGTTTGGGATATTTGGGGGTTTGGTCACCCCATTTCATTGCCACTCGTGTGCTTGACGTTTTGGGTGACACTTGGCAGTTGTCTTTTCCTTCCTTGTTTGCTGCTTACTTGGCCATATGATGTGTGCATCCCCATCACATCTCCGCCCACCCATCCATGGTTGAGCTGTTCATGTCCATGTGGCATGTTTGCTGCCCCTGTGCCACATTGTCTGGACTAATTGTAGTTCTCCTCCTGGAGTGGTGCATGTGCTGGGCTACCTGTGTATTGGTGCTGCTGATGTTGGTTGGCCTGGGCCTCATCCCTGATCTTGTTGGTCATTAACATGCTCCTCTTTCAGTCCATTGCCCTTTCCACAGCCCATCCACATGGCCCTCCATTGGCCTAACCCCTTCCACCCCTCATGTGTCACTCCCCTGATCAGTTGCATGTTGTTTACACTGCATTATATTTCCTGGTGTGTGTGTGGACCTGTTCATATGTGTCTTCCATCCCACCTGTGGACTGTGTTGTTGGCTGTGGACCCCTCCTCCACATGTGTACTGCATCTTGGCTACGCTCTGTGGTTCCATCGCCTGACACGCAGCTGTGGTTTTGGATGTTGACATGCTGTGATCCTGTCTGCATCCATTTCTGTGTGCCTCAGGGTGTTGTTGTGGTCATTTTTTTTCTGCAGTGCTTTCCATCCTAGTGGTCATAGCTTTGCACTCTCTCTGTTCCCCTGTTTTCATGCCTTTTCTGCACTGGTACCTGTGGTCGCTGTAACACTCATTTCTTGGCTTCTACGTCCTGGCCGCTCATATTATCCTAATCACATTTGCTGTCCATCCTTTGGTCCATCTATCTGCATCATTGTGGTGTGAGATGTCCTGTATGTTGCTGTGGACTGTTGCCCCGTATCCTACCCTGCTACCCTTGTCTGCATTGCATCTCTTTTTGCTTGGTGGTCCCGTGCCTGTTCTGCATTTTAGACTCACTCCTCTGGCCACCTCACCCTCCACTGGGGGACACATATTCTCCTCACCTGCCACACACTGTTTTTCCGGTACTCCAGGGTGCCAACACCCTTTGCTGTGATGCTGTTGCCACCGCCATGTTTGTCAGCGCTGCTGCCAGACACGTGTGATGCTGTCAGGGATGAGGGTCCATTAACTCCCTACTCGCCCTCCATCTGTCGCCTGTTCATTGTCTTTACTGTGGGTTCTCGGTGGTGTTTGTACTACATCTGTCTCTGTTCCACGCAGGTCCTGCAGGCCCTCCAGGAACACCTGGCAGCCCCTAGGGCACACTGACCATGGCAAACATACCATTTTTGGAGCACCGTGCCATATTGTTCTATGGGCCACGGTTCCATCAGCACTCTCCTATCCCTATGTACCTCATATTGCACTTAGCTTTGGGCACCTGTCTTGACACCGTACTGGTACACCTTTTCAGGCTTCTTCTTGGGCACACTGTTGGGCTACTGTCTTTTGCTGCTCTATGGCAGTGGCACACATATTCATTTCTCCCTTCCAGGCCAGGCGCTGTGGGGGTGCCTACCCCCTCCTATGGTCATCTCGGGACTGCTGCTGTGCATGTGCAGTGCACCATGGGTACTGTTGCATACACCCATATCCTTAGCACCCCAGCAGGCACCTCGGGTGAAGACATGGCGCCCCTCGGTGCACAGTCAGGGGGTTATGGTTATGGTGTTACGGACATCTGAATTTTCTTGCGCACACTAACCATAGTATGTTTGTTTTTGCTTTTGCCAGTGACATTCAGTTTTGAAAAGGGGTCTGTGATGTTATTGGGCCTTATATATTTGGTAATGATCATGGCCTTGGTCTTGATTGTGTTTGCCATATGCCCTTGTTTGCTGAGACCTTGCTTTGTTTCCTTGTCAGGCATCCCTTGTATGTACATAGTGCAACTTCTGTGGTTCTGGTGTGGGTGTTTGGGTCATTTGACAGTTCTGCTCCAGTAGCTGGCCACCTCATTATTGGGACTTTGTTATTTGCACTAGCAATATGAGCGAATAGTTACTTCCATGCCTGGGGGGGCCCCTAGGTCATGGGTTTCAGCACACAGTGGATCATTTGGCACCCCTTGGAGGGGCATTTTGTTATCTTGCTTTACATTGGTGCTGACAGCAGCAACACCCTCACACTGCAGACTCCTCACAGTGACTCATCAGGGACCCTATAACATGCCCTATGGGGCGCTTTGTGACACGCCCTATAGGGTGCTCTGGCGGACAGTGCACATTAACCTTTGCCCTCTGGTGTGGCTTTTAGGGTGCCCTATATGACACCTTCGGGTTATATCCCTGTGAGTGGGTGTTTGCCAGCAGAACTTGTTGGACGTACACAACCGATACCTATGACATCACTGATCTAGTGTGGGGGTCATGACGCACACTCATCCACAGATACGCCAACCTGGCAGGGACACATTCACTTGGTACAGGGCCCATAGTTGGCCCAAACAATGCATGTTGTGGTGGTGTTTGCTGCTGGCGTACAATGTCAGGACAATTGGGTTGTCCCCTGCCTTGTTTCAAGCACAGTTTGACATTGTCTTTCCTTTATTAAATGAATTGTGTATATATTTGACTTTGTACGTTTCACACACCCGGTTCTGGCTGCAGATTCACACTGTTTTCTACCTTTGGGGGCTGAGGCTCTCTTGATTAAACGGCCACTCCCAATGAGGGGAGGTGGGCATTTTTCCCACCTCTCAGGTTGTTTGTGTCCGACAAAAATATGGGGTTATCTATGGTTTGAACAGAGTGGTGACTGGTTCTACATATGAGTGACTACTGTTTGTGGAGGGTACTGTTGCAGGCAGCTTTGGTCCTTGGGCACACAGGGGGAATTGAACTCACAGACCTTGCACCACCTGACAGTGTCTTACCCATTGTGATACGGATCAGGCTGCCTTACAGGACACCTTTTCTAGCTTCTTATATGGCACCCTGTTGGGATACTGTCTGTTGCTACTATGTGACAGTGACGCACACAGTCATTTCGCCTTACCATACCAGGGGACTATGTGGGTACGTACCCCTTCTTGTGTTCATCTCTGGACTGCTGGTCTGCATGTGCTGTGCACCATGGGTATGCCTGCATTGGTACAGATCCTAGCCAACACAGCAGGCAGTTAGGGTGGTGTCCTGCTGCCCTTCAGTAGCCAGCCAGGGGGTTGTTAGCAGCTATGGGGCTGCAGGCCAGTGGTTCCTTCATTGCCTGTGGGGCCAGTAGTCATGGGTTCAGACCCACAGTGGACTCCTTTTATAGGGCTGTCTGCTGCGTTATATATTTTTAATACACATGACTGCTACCAGCGACAGCCCCTCAGCGTAATATAACCTTACAGAGCCTCATAGGGCGCCCCATGTGTCACCTTATCTTGCTCCCTTTACGTTCCCTTATAGGATGTTCTATGGGGTACATTTTGATGTGCCTCAGCGGACAGTCCACTTTATAATGTAGCCTATGGTGTGCGTTATGGGGTGCCTTCTGCGGCACCTTCGGGTACGCCACTGTGTGGGGGTGTTTGCTGGCAACCCTACAAAACAAACACATGCCCCCTCACTCACTATATAATGTACAGGATGCTGCATCAGCCAGCCTTATGCATCTGGCGCCCTGGGGACTCGAACCCATTATGCCTGTATTAGCAGTCAGTGCAGTAACCATTGTGCTACAGCTCTGTATCAGTGATGTATGTCTGGGTGGCTTCTTATGCTTAACGCGCGGTGACGCGCCACGGCGCCCTGTAACGCTCGTTAGTTTTTGGAACGCGCGTTAGAGGTTACGATGTCCCGCCCATGTCCTTATTTGGGGTTTTGGTTATTACCGCGGCTCCTAACGCGAACTGCACTAACGCGGTTTAGTAAACATACCCCTTAATCTCTTGAATCCCCTCCAGGTTGTCCCACTGTTCCTGTTATAGGGTAGACCCTAGAAACCATGTCCATTTATGCAGATATTTATTTTATGACCCTTTATACTGGCTTTGTTCTCTTATGCCAGAGATTCTTCTGTCATTATTACAATTTCAAAAGAAATGTGCTTATATAAATTACAGCTGCTTTTATTTACCTTTGACAAAGACTCACTTTACACCAAAATCACCCAGGAAGGCACTCTGAATGTCATTCGATCAGTGTTGAATATGAGAGCATATCCTACGAGAGTTTCGATGGACTTTGGATTGAATTAAGTGCAGCAATGTAAACTACAATGGCCCTGTATGGCAAATCTTTGAGCGATTAGTCTTAACCGGTCAACAATTTCTAGATAATGTAGTACTATGAAAAGGTTACATAGATGATGTTTTAATGTTACAGCAAGAGCAGCAGTCAAGAGTTAAAATAGTTTTACAATTGATTGATGACAGAGCTCCAGATGCCAGTAGGCAAGGAAATGTTCTTTTTCAGACATTTAAATTAAAAAACAAAGACATGGTTTTGTGACGACAATTTTTAGAAAACCGATAGGAACTGACTGCTGCATTACCAAAGCCATCATGTTAGAAACCTAAAGGATAACGCCCCTGTCAGTCAGTTTTAGAGACTACATCCTACCAATGAGAAATGTGAGAAAATATGAAGAAAATATTTAAAGAAAGTGTATATCCTGAAGACTTCATAGCAAGAGTGTATGAAAGACAGTAATGTGCTAATACACATATGCTACTTGCAAAGAAAGAAAGGCATGTTAAGCATCACTTCACTCATAAGGGGTCTTTAACTAAAAGATACTAAGATGTTGCTGCTAAGCTGCCAATAGCACCAAAACCATGGCACATTAGGTGCAACACAATTGTGCTAACTGTTAAGGTCCTCTGTTCTGCTAAGAACAACTTCATTGCAAGCCTCTGCCCTCCACTCTGGTTTGCTCAGTCTTGTTACCTGTGCTTGTGTTAAGTTTTCAGCTTGTCTGAATATATATTTAGGTATTTTTAATTAGCATTTCTCTTAGCTGCTTTTTGAATTTCTGTTCAGCTTTTCTGCCATCTTTTGCTGTTTCTTCATTGCTCTTTTTCTACCTTCTTTATCCATCCCACCCATCCCACAACCCACCCACCCACCCCGAGAATAATGTTCTCTTATAGCTGTCCTGTGCTTATTATCAGTATTATGCACAGGCGCACTCTAGTCTTCTGGAACATCTCACCTGCCTACCCATCATTTATCTCCTCCAACTTCTACTCCCACCTCTGTTTCATTCCAATGGCTCCACATCACTTCCTTTTCCTACTGTTAACACTCCCTAATCATTTCCCCTTGTTCCAATGATCTCAAACCTCCACTTCTTATCATCCCTCGTTACCATTCTTGCCTCTTCTGGAAGGAAGAGTGGCTGAGTGGTTGGGGCAGGTTACCTCAGGCTAGAAGGCCAGGTATTCAATTCTCACATAGTGACAAGAAACCTCAGGCCACAGGTACTGGGGTCTCTAATCCCATGGCCACTCTTTGTGGTCTTGGGCAAGCTACTTAACCCTCCATTGCTTCAGGTACACTTAGATTATGAGCCCTTCAGGGACAAAGGAATAAACAGTGCCTGTTAGCATAAGTTTGTAAACCCCTCTGATACACTGGGTAAAGGGAGGTATATCAAGTGCCTAAACCATAAACCATCTTCTCTTCTACCCTGTCATGTGCTCTTCAGTTTCACCGTCTTGTTCAGCCATCTTCCCTCTCTCTGAAAGAACCGTCTATCTTGAGGGGGCGGAGCTAGCCACGCTGGGAGATGGCTGCCTAAAAGAGAAGCTCCTGCCTCAGGATTAGAATCCTAGCTTTTTCTCCCCTTGTTTAGATTTGAACTTTTGGTTTACTACACCGATTCTGTGTGGCTGTCTGATAAGAGCACAATGACATCGCTTAAACCGGCGAAACTTGAGTTTCAGCAAGCGATGGGGCAACCTGTGAAGCGGGCCAAGCAGGAAGCAATGTCCCCGCACATGATGGCGGCTGAAAAGGAGACGGGTGAGGGGCTGCGCGAGGTTCTAAGCGAGCTCCGGACGGTCAAAGAGATGATATCTATAAATGCCACTACTCTAACCCAAATGCAGGGCGATCTGCAGAAAATGAAAGGAAGGCTGGAGGACATGAGTGGCCGAGTGAGTAATGTGGAAGAACAGGTACAAAAACACGAGCACTTGATTGTGCAAGTAGGCCCACTTGTGAAACGTGTGAGTGCACTGGAGGTGCAAATGGAAGACCAGGGCAACCGGGCCAGAAGAAATAATCTTCGCATCACAAGGGTGCCGGAAGGAGAGGAAGGAACGGATCCGATTTCGTTTTTGGAAAGGATGATACCTGAAGTACTGCAAACTATGTTCCTTAAACCCTTCGAAATAGAACGGGCGCATCGAATCCCGTCACATCCTAGTAGTACGACTACGCGCCCGTGGCTCCTCGTGATCAAAGTGCTACGGTATCTGCAAG
This sequence comes from Ichthyophis bannanicus, assembly GCA_033557465.1. Taxonomy (NCBI): domain Eukaryota; kingdom Metazoa; phylum Chordata; class Amphibia; order Gymnophiona; family Ichthyophiidae; genus Ichthyophis; species Ichthyophis bannanicus. The sequence continues at coordinate 1,337,724,280 of CM066031.1, forward strand.
TATTGCAGGTTCTCCAAATGGCTAAACAGAAGCTCTCCTTGCAATTTCATGGATATAATGTGGCCTTTTATCCGGATCTCTGCAAGAAAACTGTGGACCGCAGAAAGGAGCTGTTAGCATGTCGGCCGGCTCTCCAGAAGCTGCAAGCAAGGTATGGCTTGTTTTACCCGGCCAAGATGAGAGTCACACTTGACAACACGATGCACACATTTGAGAGTGCAGGTGCACTTTGGACTTTCTTGCAGGACTTTTCCCAAATGGATACTGGGAGATGAACTCTCTGGATGAAAGGAGTATGTGATATGTGGGGGCCTTACGTGGAAATAGTGTGGGCGCATATACAGGGGCTGCAAGAGTTAGTCAGCGCTTTGATAAAGCATGTTTTGAGGGGTAAATAGGAATTAAACTGTAGACGTATAAGTAATATGTATCGGTGTTCTAAGAGGGAGCAAGAGAATGTTTGACGGGGTAGGTCGACATATTCTGCTGGGGGAGGAAGGGTGGGAAGGGTCTTGTTGTCTGCAATTATAGGAGGGAGGGGGTCTCGGGAGCTGTCTTGCTACATATGTGGATTGGTTTTGCCATGTATAGGTTTATAGTTAAGTTTCTGTTAGAGATCTGGCTGTGTGGGGGGAAGGTCGAACTCAATGTATCAAGGGGAATCCTGATTCTGGCAGCAGGCGCTACTCTAATGCGGTGCACTCCGGGTTGGTATGGCTAGCAATAAGTTTACTGTTTTGACGTTAAATGTGCAGGGTATCATTAATCCAGTAAAGTGTAATAAGATTCTAACATATTGTCAGTGACAGAATGTGGATATCGTTTACCTACAGGAAACCCACCTCTCTCTAGCAGAGTCTAACAAAGTCAGCTCAAAGATATTTCAGAATGTGCTTGCAGCTCCTGTACTCAAGAAAAAAGGTGGTGTGATCATACTAATGCGGAAGACACTGGCACCAATAGTCAAAGAAACCAGGATTGATGTGGGGGGTAGATGGGCTAAAGCCGTTGTGAAATTGGGTGAAGAACTATACACTTTGATGACAGTATAGGCGCCCAACCTATAAGAGCCGCAATTTTTTGATCAAATATTGGAGGAATTGATGGAGATGGCATCTACGCATATTATACTTGGGGGAGATTTTAATATGATACAAGACCCCCTCATAGACAGGACGCCCTATAGACCTCAGCTCAAGCCCAGAGCGAATAGAGCTTTGCAGCACATGATAGAGGCACTGGGATTAGTGGATCCATGGAGGCTTCTTCATCCCAGTGCTAGGGAATATTCATATTACTCTTGTCCACATAACACGCAAACAAGAATTGATTTCTTTTTAATTTCCAAGACGCTTGTGCCTTTGTTGGTGGCATCAGAGCTCTGTGCAAAAGGAATCTCGGATCATGCAGCAGTATTGCTAACGTTGGACATGAAGACTATCCAATCTCATCAGCCACGGTGGCGACTGGACAGAGCATGGTTTTACTGAACAGACTTTTGTTAGTCACATTAAAAACAAAATCACCTGTTATTTTGAACATAACTGCGTGGCAGATACATCAACGTGGGCCTGGTGGGAGGCTTTTAAAGCGACTATTCGTGGGTCCATAACATCATATGCCATACAGAAGAAACGAGCTCAGAGGAAAGAAATAGAGGAAATAGATTTGCAAATACCAGAAGTGGAGAGGCTTTTGGCTAAACAAGCGGATCCGATGGTTCTCTTAAGATTGCAAAAATTGCGGTATCAATACAATTCAATACTGAACCTAGAAGCGCACAGTCAGATTCAAGTGCAGCAAAGTATCTATTATCATGAAGGGAACCGGGCGAGTCGATTGCTTGCTCGATCGTTGAAGGCTAAAGAAGTGACGACTCGTATAGCTGGAATACAGAGCCCTACTGGCCAGCTGCTCACGAAAGATGAAGATATACTGGAACAATGTAGGAAATTTTATGAAAGTTTATATACGTTGGAAGTGGACTGGGAGGAAGGAATGTTTGAAAAGTTCATCTCCAATATTGTGTGCCCGAAATTGTCAGAGGAACAAGACGCGTTGTTGGAGGAGGATATAACATGCAAGGAGATACAGGAAGCGATGCACAACTGACAAAAGGTAAAGCGAGTGGACCAGATGGCCTGCCGTTAGAGTTCTACGCAGTGTTTGCAGAGCAACTAGTGCCGGAGATGCAGTTGTATTTTAGTCGTCTGAGTGCGGAGCGTGGAGAAGTAGGTGCATTTGCGGAAGCCATCATAACTACACATTCCAAGCCCGGAAGAGATGCTCAGAGAGTGGAGAATTACCGGCCTATATCACTTCTTAATGCTGACTATAAAATTTATGCTAAGGTACTTGCTACTAGGCTGGGCAAAGTTCTTGAGGTATTAATTCAGCCGGATCAGTGTGGTTTTATGCCAGGCCGCTCAACAACTCATAATGGGAGATTATTAGCACATGTAGCTGAGAGCTGAGAGCACATGTAGCTGAGAGCGCAACAAACACCTGATCCAGTGGTTGGAGTAGCATTGGACGGCGAAAAAGCTTTTGATCGGCTAGAGTGGCCCTTCCTATTCCAGACACTGAGATGGTTCGGGCTCAAGGACAAGTTTCTAGGATGAATTGCCTTGCTATACGCCAAACCGTTTGCACGAGTAGTGGCGAATGCAACTATGTCAGCAGGTTTCACCTTGTTTAGAGGGACAAGACAAGGGTGTCCCCTATCGCCGCTTCTCTTCAATTTAGCGTTGGAGCCAGTGGCCCTTAAAATTCGACAATCTGCAGAGATTTCAGGAGTTGAGATCAAGGGATATCAATGTAAACTATCTGCTTATGCCGATGACTTGCTCTTGTTTGTTAAACCTGAAACGCTGGATGCAGTGTTGGAGGTGATTACGGACTATTCAAAACTTTCTGGCTATAAAGTGAATTTAACGAAAACTACTATTATACCCCTTAATACTCCTGCATCCTTGACAGCGTGGGATCGGTACCCATTCAAGGTGGAACAATCCTATTTTAAGTACTTGGGAGTTCTTTATGGGAAAACCTTACAGGAGACGACTACACAAAATATGGTGATATGTTAAAATATCGTGAAGGAATATACAACTAAATGGTCTCCCTTGAATCTGTCGTGGTGGGGAAGACTAGAAACGATTAAAATGGTTGTAGTCCCCAAGATTAACTACATTCTAAGCATGATTCTGGTATTATTTCCTCAAAGTTTTTATCAGAAGTTGGGAAGGCTGTTATTATCCTTTCTATGGTGTAATAAGATGCCCAGAATTGCGACATGGAAGCTGAAGCTGCCTAAAAGAAGAGGCATGGTGTATTTTCCGGAATTTTTCTGGTTCCACACAGCTGCATTGTTGAAACAAGGGTGTCAATGGAGTGAAGAGGAAGCAGTAGATGTAGACCCACCGTGGCTGAAGATAGAAAGAGCTATAAGTGTGCCACTGCCACTGAAATGGCGTATTGGTGCAGATCCTCATGGTCGGACATCATGTAATGACATCTTACAAGCCACTCAGCGCGCTTTTCAAGAGGTGATACCATATCTAGAGGGGGTTCAGAATTATGCACAGGGGACACCAATTTGGCTGAATCCGAAATTTAGTATTGCCAGACATAGCTTTGTATGGAAAGAGTGGATAAGTCACGGCATCTTTAATTTGGGTCACTTGATCTGCAATAAAGAATTCAAATCTTTTCAGAGGATACAGCAGGAGTATAAGATTCCATATAAAGCTATGTTTCAATGGTGTCAGTTGCGGTGCTGTTTGGGGAAAGCTGGAGTTACATCGGTGGCTATGGAACTGGAATGGCCATTACTGCGGTGGGTACAAGAGAAGCGGGAGAGTTCTCAGCCTATATCCCGGATTGTGGCAGTAATACGGGAGGCTCAACAAAGGAGGTGTACAGGACTGCAATTGACATGGGAAACCGACGTAGGTCAGCTGGAGGACCAAAGAGGGTGGGAGGCTTTTTGGGGCTCACAGATACGGATAACACGGATAGCATCGTTGACTCAAACGCTATATTTTCTTGCACACCGAGAATACATAACACCTTTGAAGCTTGCGAAGTGGCAACCGCAAACAGGGAATGTTTGTTGGTCCTGTGAGAAAGATATAGGGACATTATTGCATATGCTATATCAATGTTCAAAACTGAAGACATATTGGCAACAAGTGTGGCATAGGATCACTCAACTGTTCAATCTAAACACGCCACTCTCGTATCAAACAGTAATATACAAATCTAAGGCGGGGATTCCTGGCTTAAAGGAAAAGAATAAACTGCTTTTTGATCTGATGCTCAGTTTCGCAGTGAAAGCTATACTTGGACACTGGAAGGACTTCTCCAAATTGGATCCAGAGCACTGGTGGAATCTTGTGTGTATGCACCGGTTATATGAACGAGCATATGTGAAGCAAAATCCTCATTACAGCTGCCTTCTTAAGAAATGGGATACCTTTAATGCACAGTTAACGGTCAAACAGTAACATGGGTAGCCTGTGGAATGGAGGTGCCTGCTGTCAGGTGGACTGCCGGACTAGTAGTTCAGGTGGAGGTCGATATTAGGTTGATTGGAGTTCCAAGAGTAGCTGTTGGGATGAGAGTTTGCGGTCACAGCCAGAGGCTCAGTATATGGGATGTAGATTATTAATGTATGTAATGTAATATGTTGTACACTACTTTTTGTGTTGTTTTGCTATTTGGTTTTTTATTTGTAAGATTTGTAACGTAATTGTATTTATTTTGTGTTGGCTATGTAAAATGTTAAATAAACGTTTAAAAAAAAAAAGAACCTCAATCTTGTTACCGTCATGCCCTTCTCTATCCCCCACATTCTCCTGCCCCTTCTCCTTTTCTCAGTGAGGGATATCAATCCCAATCCTGCCTCCCCCCCAAACTTTTTTCAAACACCCAGGACATATCCACATTCAACCCCTCAAATTGTATTCCTATCCTTCTCCTTTCCCTGTCCTCTCTCCCTTTCTTATGTGCCTTGCGTAATGGATACTCCATCTCTAATAAACTCACCTTCATTCACAACCTCTTTATGTCTAATACTCTGCATCTTCTTGCTCTGAGTCCTGGCTTCTCTCCAAAGACTCTAATTCAGCTTCTGCCCACTGTCATGGGGCTACAAATCCTTCTATATGCCACGTTTCATTGGGCATGGGGGTAGTGTTGGGTTTCTATTCTCTCATTCCTGCCAATTTCAATCCCTCCTTGTGCTTTAGTCACACTCCTTTCCTTCCTTTGAAGTCCAATCCATCCACCTCTTTACTCCACTATCTTTCTGATTGCTGTTATTTATTGACCCCCTCCCCTGATAAGTCCACCAGTACCTTTCTCACTGACTTTGACTCATGGCTTTTCCTCTTTCTGGATGCATCTTCCCCCTCACTTAATCTTGAAGATATTAACATTCATTTTGATCACCCCCTCTGACCCCCATGCCTCAAACTCTTTTTCCTTACCACCTCTTTTAAGTTCCAGCTATGCTCTACTGCCCCTACTCCCAAGCTAGGCTACTGCATTGGCCTTCTCTGCTTGCCCTCAAATTTCTGCATGCCAATTCTTCCTTTATCTGACCATCACCTGCTAAGTATCAATCTTCATTATCCCCACCTCACTCTCAACCAGTCTCCTCCAAAATCTTTAGCAAACTTCATGTTATTGGCTCATCAGCTCTCTCCACTGTTGTCTCACCATCTCTTTCCTTCACTGTGTCATCTAAGTCTTTTCCTATAACACTGTACTCTCCTTTGTTCTGGATGCTTTGCTCTTTTCACTTCACGTCCTGTGAGGCATACTGTACCTCAACCCTGGTTGTCCTCCAAAACCTGTCACCTACATTCCTGTGCCCACTCAGCTGAGCGTCTTTGCCTCAAATCCCTCACCCTTGCAGACTTCCTACATTTCAAATTCATGCTAGCCTCTTTCCAGTCTTCCATAGCATTCAGCAAGCAAGAGTACTATGTCCATCTGACAAACTCTCTTATCTCTAACCCTCGTTGTCTCTTTACAATTCATTTCTTCTCAAAGTGCCTCCACCACTGACCCATCTTTCCCCTTCTGCCTCGACTTTGGCTTACTTCTTCCATGACAAAGTCCATAAGATTACTCTTAAAGTTCCCTCTGGGGTCATCTCCTTCTCCCTTCCCCCTCTTCATTCCCTAATCTTTCCCTCGACCTCTGTCACCTTGTCCTCTTTTTCTAAGATCACTGAGGAAGAAACCACACATCTTCTCTCATCCTCTAAACTTACTACCTGCTCCTTCGATCCCATTCCCAACCATCTGTTAAACTCCATCTTCTCCACTGTTGTCCCTTCCATATGACCTTTCTATATTATCTATAATAAAAACCTAGGAATAATAGCATAATTCAGCTTTATTTATATGGAACATTTGAATTATGCTATTATTCCTAGTGTGGATTTATGCTAACAGTGTGGCAGGTTAAGAGTTAGCACACACCAATCCCAGCATTCATTAACATTGAATGGGGCAGGGAATGGGCAGAGACTGGGCAGTGGATACCTCCTTATAGTTAGGGGCATGTTTACTAAAGGTTTTAATGCACATTAAAGACTGTCAACTCTTTTATTTCTATGGTGCAGTGACCCTTAATCTAGAGAGCATTTGTTAAGGATTTTGATATGTATTTAATATATGTTCTTATTATATGTTTGTAAGTAGTCCCACCCCCTGAAGAAGGCGTTCCGCCGAAACGCGTTGGGGAATATCAATAAAGCTACTGTGTCATCACTACTCTTGCTCCTTGTGTTTCCTGATTGAGCTTGCAAGAGCTGCTGCTTTTTTTGTGCCTGACCTTCGGTTCGAGCCATGTTTTCCCCCTGGAGGGATGTCCTAAGTTTTAAGGAAGATGAATTGCAATCTTTATTGCAGGAGGACCCCTTCTTCACTGAAGAAGAAGCTACACCTGATTTAGAAGAAGAATGGGGGAATTTAATACAAAGCGCTATATTAGAGAGGACCTTCATGCTGCATCTTTACTAGAATATTGCCGCAGGAAAATTATACCAAGAGGACTTCGAGTACAAAAAGCTCCGGGCATGTTCAGAGACAATAAAAATTTCATGTCAGACTGGATCAAAATCCTTAACAAATGCTCTCTAGATTTGATGATTTTACTTATTAATACATCCAGAAGCAGGGCAGAAGTTGTAAAACCTTTAATGGATTCTTCCATGGATAAACTCAAAAAGCAGGATGCTCAATTTGAGATAGAGAAAAAGAAGTTTGATAAGCACACTATGGAATATAAGAAAGAAGTTAAGGATATCAAAATTAACAAATTCAAGAGTGATGAAGAGGACTATAAGCTCAATACAGTTTACTATTGGACCCATGATGGAACTAATTTTAAAAGTAGACAGAGGAGCACCTCCTATAAGAGACCTCCCCAATCCCCTAGGCCGCAACCTAGGAACCACTCTAGAAATAAAGTCAGATCCAAAGGTAGGTCCCCCTCCTATTCCCCTGATCAGGAGAGAAGCCACAAGAGAAGTAGACACCAATCGGGTGATGCTCCCATTGATCCTTCAGGCTCCCTTTTCTCAAGAGCCCCCCCACCCGCCCGTCGGCAACCAACAAGTCCACACCGGGGTTTTCAGATGGACTCCCTATGGAAGGGAGGAGGGCGAGACCTATATCATCACCCACACAAGTCGCGAGCCACTTACAGAGACTATCAGCCCTACCCACAATGGGGGAGGGGAAGAGGGCATGGCTTGATGTCAAAGAGACGGCTAGATTGGGATCTATGAGCGGTGTAATCAATCTTTCCAACCTCACTGATATGGAGATACAAGTTCTAGAAAAAGGACTGTCGTTTGTCCCTACCAGAAGACATGATAAATTCACAACTCATGTTGAATTATTTAAATTTTTCCGTAAACTTAAGATTGTTGATTATTTTCACAATAAACAAGATACGACTATTGACCCATCGGTGATTAAAAAAACATCCTCTTGGATACCCCCATTCCATACTAATCCGCTTATTTTAGCATATGAAAGTGTTGTGTTGTCCAAAATAGATCAGTTATATCAAAAAAAGACCAAAGTTTTCTACAATTTTTCCAGGGCAGAGAAATCTGCAATGCAGGATCTTCGTAACAATAATTCCATAATAATTAAACTGGCAGATAAAGGTGGGGCTTTAGTAGTACAGGACCGTACAGCCTATATCACTGAAGTATTGCGCCAGCTTAACGATACTCAATTTTATCAAAAGATCTATGATGATCCCACCCAACATGTACAGCAACAGATTGATACTCTTTTGTATATAGGGCAAGAAGCAGGCTATTTGACCCCTAAAGAAAAAGCTTTTTTGACGGTCTCTCATCCGATCATCCCCACTATATACATGATTCCCAAAATTCAAAAGTCTCTTTGCAACCCACCAGGACGCCCGATAGTCTCTGCTATCGGATCGCTCCTTGAGCCCATATCCAAATTTTTAGATGTCTTCTTAAGACCATTTGTCACCAAGATAGATTCCTATGTTCAGGATTCCACCCATGTTATTAACATCTTACAAGACTTTCCAAGATACCATGATGGATTACTGTTAGTCACACTGGATATTAACTCTTTGTATACAAATATACCCCAGAAAGCTGCTATAGAAGTTTTAGCTAACACCCTCATTCAGAGAACTAAACCTATTCGTACACCAACATTTTTTCTGACACAATTGGCCTCCATAGCAATGATGGAGAATTATTTTTCGTTTAAAGGGGTCTACTACAAGCAAATTAAAGGTGTGGCCATGGGCTCTTCCATGGCCCCAGATGTAGCTAATCTATATGTGGCTGACTTTGAGAAGAAGTATCTGAGTTTCCATCCATTTAAATCTAATATACATCTTTGGAAAAAATATATCGATGACGTTCTGATGATATGGGATGGCACTGAATCTACACTGCTTGATTTTTTCAATTGGCTTAATACATTAGATCCCAACCTACAGTTTGAAGGAACATTCAGTGCCGAACAGATAGCGTACCTGGATATTAGGATAAGGAAAGGAGATAAGGGATTTCTTACAGATTTATATTGTAAACCCACAGACAGAAATACACTCTTGCAATATGACAGTTTCCATAATACATCTTTGAAGAACAATTTACCCATCAGTCAGTTCCTGAGAGTCAGGAGACTTTGCACCATGGATACAGACTTTGAGAAGCATGCAGCCGATATGCAACATAGATTTAAACAACGTGGATATCCAAAGCGCTGTATCAAAGAAGCCTACTATAGGGCTAGTACTATAGATCATACGTCACTCCTGCAGAAAAAAGAACGCCCAAAAACAGATAGGATTGTATGCTCTCTCACTTTCACTAACCACACCAGAGAAATTACTAATATATTAAAGCAACAATGGGATTTATTAGCATAATTACCGTCTTTTGAGGCCAAGAAGGTCATGATAGCTCATAAATGCAATCCGAACTTGTCTAACATTTTGGTGCCATCCGCCCTTACATATCACCAACCAGTTCCAAAAACAAAGGGCCATTTTAAGTGTGGTAATTGTTCGGTATGTTCTCATACAATTCAAGTTAAGGAGGTTTTTGTTCATCCGGTATCACAATGTAAAGTTTATATACATAGCTTTTCTAACTGCAAAACAGAAAAAGTGATCTATTTAATAATATGCCCTTGTAAATTAATTTATGTAGGTAAGACCAAAAGACAGGTACGCACTAGGATAATAGAGCATAGGAGTTGCATACAGAGAGGAATCCAAGATAAGCCACTTGTAGCTCACTGGCAAGAGAAGAATCACACTATTAGTGATTTGAGATATTTAGTCTTGAAAACAGTAGTAACGAATTGGAGATGGGGGGGGGATGTCAATAAACTATTGTTGAAACTAGAACAACGGTATATATATGAGCTGAATAGCTTAGAACCCAATGGACTGAACCAGGAAATAGATTTGTCAGTGTTTTTATAAATGCCAATATAATATCTCTATGCACATCTAATTAAAAGACCCCTTTTCTTATTTGCTAATGTAGTGATACAATAACCGAGGTATCCGGATGCCCACCCTTTGCCGAGCGGCAGCCATACCACTTTACCACCATTCCAAACTCCAAGCCACCTTAAATCAATGAGCATCTCCCCCTCCCCCCCCTTTGCTTACCCCTTTCTCCCATAGCAGAAGACACACAGACCATAACATTGGTGAACAATTAGTTGGTCGCAGCTTTATTTATAACAATGCAAACCGGCCCAACATAGGCCACACAAACGTTCTTTTTTTTTTTTTTTTTAAACTTTTATTTTCATTTTGCAACAAACAAAAGAAACAACACACCAAAAGAGACAAAACAAGTATACAATAAGGAAAAGTAAACCCATTACCCCCCACCCCGATGCTTCTTCTCTACCCGATTATATCAGCATGTGAGCGCTTCCAATTAACAGTGATTATACATCAAACGATCAAAAGAGTATCTACAATACAGCATGATCATGGGACAAAGATATATACAAAGTCAGACAGTCAAATGAGAGCATTTAGCAAAATGTACATAGTCATTGAGCAGCTTCCATTGAGACCAATGAGAAGGAGTCTGACCGGAGAAGAGAAAGCGAACAGACGAGGTATTTGTTCATATTTACTGTGAAGACAGGCATGATTCCACCAGTCATTGGGGCTCAAATGGGAGCTAAGTTTCCAGTATTACTTAATTAGGGAAATAGCAATGCTAAGCATAAAGTTCGAAAGGAGATAAGCCATTTTTGGGAGAGAGGGGATCCCCGCAACTGGGCGAAGTCCCACTATCCTCCAAGAAAGGGGCTCCTGAGAGTGCGAGATAGACTAAATACGACCCCAGACCCGACGCCAGTAATACTGTAGTGCGGGATATTCATGCATAACATGAGGCAATGAACCAATGGCCGCAGGACGTGTCCAGCAACCATTGCCCTGAGTAGTGTTCCATTTGTCTAATCTGTGAGAAGTGTAAAAACACCGGTGGGCTAGAAAGGAGAGGGTCTGAATGAGTGAGGCGGATCGGGAACCCGTGTCCCTCTACTCCTGATAAGGCTCTATTGCTCCGAGATCAAAGTCACATGCAATTCTCTCTCCCATACTTTCTGCGCTATAGGGGTATCTCTAGGTTTAGCATTACAGAAGGTTTAGTAAAATTGGATGCTACACCCGGTGAATTACCGAGAGGTCGGAAAGTCTCCAATCAACCTTATATAGAGAATGCCGATGGCGGGAGTACTCTAGTGGATCAAAGGCGATGCTGAAGTTGCACTGACCAGAGTCGGGAGTCTAAAGATTGCATAAGAGTATTAAAGGCACCTAAAGTGTCTAAAAGCATTGGTGGATAGTGGGAGTCTGATGGGAGAGTCATACCAGGGAGAAAGGTAAGAGGAATCGGTTCGCGAAGGCCCGCTTCTGTATCTAGCCACACAGGTCTACTCGGTACTGGCTCTTCCAACCAACGAGCACCTTGTTTGAGAAGAAAAGATTGAGGGAACACTTGAGTAAAATCGCCACCAAGTATTAATGGAGCATTGGCAGAGGCCGAGGCCAACTGCGCAATACTTGCATAGTAAGCAGGGTTGTCCACATTCGGGGCATAATGCAAATACACGTGAATTAACTATCTCCAACCTCAAGGTGTACACGGGCCCATCTACCCTTCTTGTCAGCGCTAATATCAGGTACAGTAGCGTGCTAAGACTTCTTAACCAAAGTGGCTATCCCGTACCATTTGAAAACGGTGGGAGAATAGGCAGCTACCATGTGAGGCTTAGCATTGAGTTTCAGTGTTTCAGCAGAGTTTAAATGCGTTTCCTGAAGAAACACTAAATCAACATGCTCATGGCTAAGATAGCTAAGGATTTTCTTTCCTTTGAGTGGACCATTAATGCCTTTGACGGTGAATGATAAGATTTTACATAAGGCCATACAGAAAAGTTAAAAATTCTGAGCATGATAGCACACACAATTTCACTGTGTCCCTCAAACTGACTGTATCTGGCTGTACACATGACAAAGGAAAAATAAACTAATATAATACAATGAAGCGCCCCACATTAACAAAGAAAACCGCAGTACGGTAGAGGAGAAGCAAAACCCCAAAATTACTGGCGACCATGTGTCTGCGGGGAGAAACCCCAGTGAAGGCCAAAATTGAAAAAACACATAACCTGTAGGACTGTGCGTGCTCCGAATCCGACCGAGGCACACATCATGAAGGGATAGGAGACCAAAAAACAAAAGTCATATAGAGAAAGAAAGAAAGTCCAGGCTATTTCTGTGCTTGGCTATGACCGCCGCATCGGGCCCTTCAAAATGGCGGATAGAGCCGGCAAATAAGAGTCCAAACTTTGGGATTAGCGCATCTGCTCTGCTTCTTTGGAGTCTAAAAATGTTGATAGTAGATCAGGATCTTCGAACGTCCTGGTTTGGTTATGGAGAGTCACTCGGAGCTTCGCTGGATACAACAGGCCAAAGCGAGCCTGTAGCTGTTGAAGTCGAGGGCGAAAAGCAAGGAGTTTCTTCCGACGGTCAACGGTAGGCTTTGCCAAATCAGGAAAGAAGGAGACCTTACGACCTTCAAATTCCAAATGATGATTCGCTCGGGCAGCATGTAAAATTTGTTCCACTTGTTGATATCGTAGCAAGCTAAAGATAATAGGCCGGGGGGTCGTGCGGTTGAGCGCCATGTGAGCAGGAACACGGTGTGCACGATCGATTTCCAGTTCTTTATGAAAGGTGATCTTCAGCAAGGAGGGAAGAGTTTTGAGCAAGAATTCTCTTATATCTCCTGCTTCCACCCCCTCCGGCACTCCGAGGAGCCTCACATTGTTGCGACGGGCTCGATTATTGCTATCTTCTAACTCCTTTTGAAGATTCTGTATCTGACGCTCAGCCTCGTCCAGTTTGCCCAAGCGCACCGCGTGCGAGTCGAGGACCCCCGCCATGTTGTCCTGCCGTAATGAAAGACTTTCAAGTCGGTCTTGGAGCACTCCAAAGTCTTCTCGCATGGCTCGAAGCGCTTCTCCATTGGACTGCACCAATTCCTTCACGCCGCGTATTTCTTCCAAAATCTCCAGGTGCATCTCGGGGTTTTCACGAAATGGAACCATCTTCTGTGGGGAGGACACCTCTGTTTTGGAGCGTTTTCCGTGAGAAGAAGAAGGAGACCCGAAGTCCAAGCGCGCTGGTTTATGGGCCGCCATTCCCCCCGAGGTGCCCCGGTCAGCTCGGAGCGAAATAGTAAATTTGTGTAGGTATTAAGTCAGGATTCTAAGTAGGCCTCTCGGGAGCTTCAACGCAAAGCGTCCTACCCGCTGGACATCAGGCTCCGCCCCCCCCACACAAACGTTCTTAATCGAAACATTCCCCCCCCCTCTGCCTCCCAAATTTCTGGATGATACCCCACCAGCCATTCCTAGCAAAACGGTGCATCATCCACCCCTCCATTCCCCCTCCGCCCGCCTTGCCATGTTATTAGCAAAGGCCGGCAATTTCTTCCACTGGGCAGAGACCACAACCATGATGTCTCTCCCAACCTACAGCACTGCCGCTCCCCTGCCAAGCGGCATCCACCTCAAATGCCCCACTGGGTCGGCGAGCGCCGGCTCGCTACCCCGCCAGCCCAGCTACAATGACCCCCCCCCATACCCAGCTGCGACGACCCTACCTTTTCTGCTACCATGAGTGAGGGGAGGGTGGGAAGGGACACCTTTCCGATGGCTGGCCACGCTGCAAAGAGGGAGAGCGCACACCGGTGATCTCCCTCGCGTGCCATTGCTCCGCCCCCGACCGGCACCAGCACCAATCAGCAAGCGCTACGTGAACACGTAGGTTGCTGGTGCCGGCCGCGCTTCCTCCACGCTCACCCCCCTCCCTAGCACGCCGAACCGCGATTCTGCCGCCAGCAGGCTGGGCCCCGGGAACCCGGTTACTACCGGCCTCGGGACCCTGCCCTGCGGTGCGGCGGCATTATCCTGTTTTACCATATTGCTTTTCCAAGAGTAAATCACCTGCAACCCCCCTTTTTTTAAAAGCATGGTTTTTGTAAAAAAGCACGGTCTTTATGTGGTTATCTTTATTTATCATTTAAGAAACACAAGACTTTTTGTAACCGGTGAGGACATCGTCTAGTTTTTACCGTTTTATCAACCTTACAGACACTACTGTTCAGTCTCCTTCACTTTTTGTAATTTGATATTGACCTAAACCACGCCCCCTGGTTTTTTGGCGCGCTCCTCAGCGTCTACATAACCTTGGTTTCATCATGAACCTAACTTTTGCACTTTGCATCGGAGTAATTGTTCTCTGAAGTACACTGTGTCAGGTAATATCAACATTTTTTAATTCTCTTTTTTTTAAAAAATAACAGCGCCACAATGCCTTTCAGTGCTTTTTTAACTTCGGTATATGGCCCGGTTTGGGGAAGTAAGCACTTTACAACCACATCGCATTTGTGAGCAGCGCTGCGATCTCATTGTCTGTTTTTTATGCTTGGCTTCCTCCCTGGAAATATAATCGAGCCGATTACTCGCTTTAGCAGTGCAAGCCGTTTGCTCAAGTTTAACATATCTATTTTTTCATTAAATATAGTTGATATACAAAGTCTTATAAATTGTTTTTTCACTAGATGTCAGCAATTTATCGTGCTGGTGCCACGACATTGTAATCCTGCTAGAAGAATGTGTCAACACCTTGGAGTTCATTCCGTTTCAGTAAGTGTAGTTGTAACTTTTACAGCACCCTCCTGACTCTTCGGAAAGAGAGCCTCTCTGTTTTAATATCATTATTTTACTGTCACTATTTGACTGAGTCTCAAAATCGCTAGGTTTTTCAAAAAGCCCCTTTTTTACCCTGTATAGCTTCTTTATTTTTACCCTGTACAGCTTTGCATATATGATTTTAAACACCACAATCCTTTTAAGAGCTTTCTTAGTTTGGTTAAGTTCCAAACACTCTTTCAGCATATGGCCCGGTTTGGAGAAGTAAGCACTTCACAACTAAATCGCAATTGTGAGCAACGTTACGATTTCATTGAGTGTATGTTTGTTTTTTATGCTTGGCTTTCCCCATGGAAATATAATCGAGCCAATTTCTCGTTTTAGCAGTACTTGTCCTTTGTCTAAGTTTAACACTTCTATTTCACCACTAAACACAGTTGATATTTAAGTCTTATAAATTGTTTTTTCCCTTGATGTCAGTATTTTGTCCTGCTATTGTCATTGCATTGTAAATCCAGCTAGAAGAACGTGTTAATACTTTTAGAGTTCATTCTGTTTCAGTTAGTAGAGCTCCAACCTTTACAGTACCCTCCTGACTCTTCGGGAAGAGAGCCTCTCTGTCTTAATATCACTATTTTACTGTCATTATTTGACTGAGTCTCACAATTACTTGGTTTTACACAAGACCTTTTTTACCCTTTACATATATGGTTTTAAACACTGCTCCGACGATTTTGTGCCAGTTCGACATTTATTCAGCATCCTCTATATCTTAGAATGGAAACATACCGGGCTCCCCGAATTTGTTTATTAGACAACAAATTTTACATTGAGATGGTTCAGCTCTTTTGATAGTAAATGTATGTTGATTTTATGGCTGTATTGATTTGTAGCTCTCTTCATTTTCATGCCCACAAGGGTCTCCTACTGCAGGACTCACGGCTGTTGCCGTTTAGATCTCATCATAAAGAGATTTCTTTGTGACACCTAGTACTGAGTACTGATTGCTAAAACAATTTATATGTCCTTTTAAGTGGTTCCTGTTTCAGTTTTATCAATTATTTGTAGTTTACTTTTCTGCCCTGCGTCTATTGTTTTTCATTGTTTTTCACTGTTTTTTATTGCTGTTCATGGTTTTTATTGGTACCTTCATTTTAGATTATACACAAGTTGCATCATTTGATGCATGTATTATTATATATGGTCCCTCCATGGTATACATTTACTTATTTATTTAATTGCTTTGAGTGTTATATGATGTAGTTATGTTTTTATTCTTTTTATTTTTCTTAGTATGATGCCCGTTTAGCTTGAACATCTCTTTTATTGATTTTTATTCTTCTTTTTACTGTTTTTGATATGTATTTAATATATGTTCTTATTATATGTTTGTAAGTAGTCCCACCGCCTGAAGAAGGCGTTCCGCCGAAACGCGTTGGGGAATATCAATAAAGCTACTGTGTCATCACTACTCTTGCTCCTTGTGTTTCCTAATTGAGCTTGCAAGAGCTGCTGCTTTTTTTGTGCCTGCACTGCATTATATGCAATGCTCTTAGTATGCAATAACAACATTTCCTTTGTGCTTGCAGTGTGCGAAGATGATAGGAACAGCCTCGATTGTTAATGTGCATGTTAATTTTGGCAATTCACCCATGATAATTGCAAAACCTTACTGTACTTTATTAACCCTGGAATTACCGAGATTTTTTGCACACACTGAATACTGTTGGGGTCATAAATGACCCCACGACAAATTTTAATTGTTAACCATGAAAATTTTAAACTAAACAGACAAAATATTATTCTGAATTAATTATTTATTATATGAAGGTTAAATGTTTTGAAATTTAATGCTTTATCATAAAATTACATGAAGAAGAGTTGCCATGAAAGCAGTTTTTGCATGCACTTGATGAACACAGTAAAGTTCTACAGTCATTTGCATGAAACACATACAATTTCTGAATGTTCTTTGCAAACATTGCGCTTGCAGGAGGTGCAAACTATGTTGCTTTTCTTGCCTTTTTCTCTGGAACAGCAGTGACACCTTGCCCTTTTCTTTGGGATCCCGACAGCATCAGTGGCTTCTTCAATGCTGGAAGAAGTCTCGCTGCATTTACTCTGAAGCAACTGCTTTCCTAATTCCAAGAAGAATAGACGACGTCTGTGTTTTGACTTGCACTGCCATTCTGGATTTAGTGCCATCCAAACAATGAAGGCGTTCAAAGCACTGATGTCCAACATGTTGTAGGAGATTGTCACTGGCCAGCGTCTTCTCATTCGTTTTGTGGTATACGTGCGCAACATTTGATCTGCCGTATCTACTCCACCTTTACTAGAATTATAGTCCAAGATCATGTGTGGTTTTTGTCTGGACGTGTGTTATCTACTTCTTCTTGATCATGCAAACTGCTCAGAAGAACAACCACTTTTCCTTTCTTCGGGCAATAGGAAACCAGAGTGGCTTCATCGCAAAAGGCAAACAGTGAAGTGAAAACCTCTCAGCCCTTTGCTGTTACAAATTCTGGAGGTAATTTTTTTCTGTTCTTTCAAATTGTCCCCAAAAGTGTCATTTGTTTTCTAGCAATTTCTGTGACAGGGATAAACTGCAGAAGAAATTGTCAACAGTAACATTTCTGCCAGATCGTGTCAATCCTTCAGTGAGTTGCAGCACAACCCTTTCACCCTGATTCTGTTCCCTGTTTTGTCCGAGTTCCCTTCCTGTATATATTTGAAAATGCAGAACATATGACGTTGCACTTTCACAAAACATCCATAGCTTTATGCCATATTTCCCAGGTTTGCTGGGAATATATTTTCTGAACGGAACACGGCCACGAAATGTAAGCAGTTGCTCATCCACAGTAACATTTTCACCAGGAACAAAGGCGTTACTTAGAGTTGCTTCCCAGGTATCAAAAACGTGTCTGATTGGAGCAAGCTTATCCATGCCTCATTGTTCACTTCTGTTGGTTGCATCATCAAATCTGAGAGCACAAGAAATTTGCTGAAAACGGTTATGGGCCATATTTTTGCTGAAAACAGAACGACCATCTTCAAGGTTTGTCAGACGGCTGCCTGGGTGAGAATCTTCACAGTCATGGCAAGTGCATATATCTATATGATTTGCAAGGTATTGTGGGCGATGTAGTTCATTCACACCAGACACAGCTGCTGACAATAATTTAGTTGTGCTCTTGGGTAAAGCCAATAAGATATTTATTTATGGGGTTATTTCTCCCAACACAGATATGCTTGGTAGCACATAAATCAGGTAACTTGCTTTCAGTGTTAACTTGGAAAAACAAAGTCAAAATCAGGAAAACAACAAATGAAAAGCCACAAAGCAAGAAACAAACTGTTCTTTTCAGGTTAACTTCTGATTACTTCCCACATAGATTCAGAAGTGATTCTCTCCTAGCTCACAAGCAATTAGGTAAGGCTTAATTGCTAGCAGTTATCCAGCTGAAACCCCTTAGCTGGCTTGCTTTCTACTGTGTGGGTCAAATCCTGCTTCAGGAGCTTTTCTGAGTAGATTAAAGAACAAGTTTATATTTCTTTGTGATGGTTGCTGTACTTTATAACAGAAAGTTACCAACGGAGTTTAGATAGAGAGCAGTCCATATAAACACATTCTTCATCTGCTATTATTCCCCCTTGTTCAACAAGCATGGGTTCAATATCATGGATTGGCACAGATGAATCTCTCAATGGAGCATTTTCAGGAGAATACTTGTTTCCCTGCTGTCTTTCAAGGTTATAGCTAGGGCATAGATCAGTGTTCATACCTGAGCTTCCATTGCTGCTAGAGTTCCTCTCTATATAGCCTGGCCAGTATGTAGTCCAGTTCTTATGTCCAGTCTTCCAATCCAGATCCCTGGACACTGGATCTCTCTTCACATACCTTCTGGCACAGGTCTTAGGGTCCCTTCCACATGCAGCCGTCTCCCTCACAGGTAGCCTCTGGTGATTCCTAGCTCTGCAGCACTATTCCTCTGGCTTTCCACAGTCCAATGGTGTATGCTGGCCCTTGGAATACCTCCCAGTATACGTACTGCTTTGGACTCTTCTAGACCTCTCAAAGGCTTTTCTCCTCTTTCTTCCAGAGGGTTTCCTTGCCTCTCTGTCTGTCCGGTTTGGCTTCTGCTTCTGATGATCCTTCAGATGAAACAGATGATCCTTCTCTGGATATCCAAGGTGATCATGAAGATGGTCATCTGTAGAATAAACTTTACTCTTATTCTGCTTAGATGAGTGCTTCTCCCTAACACAGCGCAGCTGTGCTGAATCAGGCCCTGCCCTTTGAGATGAGTGCTTAGGGGTTACCTCATAGCCCTCCTGATTGAACACACGTTTCCCCACTTCAGCTCCTCTAATGGCTGTTGGAAACCTGGTGCATTCTGGGACTGGTAGTCTTTTATGGGAAAATTCTGTTTTCTTATTTCTACCAGAACTGACAGGTTGCTTGTTCAGAGTCACTTCACCTTTTCTATAGCTCCTTCCTGAGCTATGATAAGTTTCCTTATCACATACCCCCCTGCTTAAGTTATTACGGACTGGTGTAACTGGTGAAACTTCTTCTCTACAGTCCGTAATCCGGGAAAGGGCATCCGCATTCTTGTGTAACTTCCCAGCACGATGTTCAACTTGAAAATCAAATGCCTGTAAGGCCATGTACCAGCGTGTCAACCTCGCATTGTGGTTCTTCATTTGCTGCAACCACTTAAGTGGGGCATGGTCCGTGACCAACTGGAACTTTCTCCCTGTAAGGTAAAACCTTAACGCCTCCACTGACCACTTGATAGCTAAACATTCTTTTTCTATTGTGAAATACTTTTGTTCAGCCAGTGACAACTTCCTGCTCAGATACATCACAGGATGCTCCTCCCCATCATGACACTGGGATAGAACCGCTCCTAGCCCTATATCCGATGCATCGGTTTGAACCAGAAAGGGTTTCTTGAAGTCCACCCCTTTCAGTACCGGTCCTGTACACAATTTTCCTTTTAAGACTGAAAACGCTTTTTCAGCTTCAGGTGTCCACTTTAGCTGGTTTGGACAATTCTTCCGCAGCATATCCATGAAAATTGCACTTTTCTCTGCGAATTGCGGTATAAACCTGCGGTAGTATCCAATAAGTCCTAAGAAACTTCTTAGTTGTTTCTTTGTTGTTGGAAGAGGAAAATTCCTGATGCTATCTACTTTACTCATTAGAGGTTTAATTTTTCCTCTTTCCACTAGGTGGCCCAGGTATTTTACCTCCCTATTTGCAAAGGCACACTTCTTCGGGTTTAAAGTGATTCCCGCTTGCTTCATGGAGCACAAGACTGCCCTGATCCTCTTTAGATGCTCCGCCCAGGTGTTACTATGGATTATGACATCATCCATATATGCAAAAGCATAATTTTGGTGAGGTCAAAGTACCTGATCCACTAACCTTTGGCAGGCAGCCGCTGCTCCATGCAGTCCGAAAGGCATCCTCTTGAACTGGAAAAGGCCAACGGGGGTGCTGAACGCAGTCTTCGGCTTCGACTCCCTGGTGAGAGGGATTTGCCAATATCCTTTTGTCATATCAAGGGTGGTTAAGTATTGAGCCTGTCCCAGCTGGTCCAACAGCTCTTCAATTCTTGGCATTGGATATGCATCAAAAAACTGATATGGCGTTTACCTGCCGGAAGTCAATACAAAATCTTAAAGATCCATCAGGCTTCGGCACCAGGACTATGGGGCTATTCCAGGGACTCTTTGACTCCTCTATTACTCCCATGTCCAACATCTCCTGGACTTGTGCCACTACTTCCTGTCTCTTGGCTTCAGGCAAGCGGTATGGCCTTTGACGAACTAATTTCCCAGGGGGAGTTATTATTTCATGGGCAACCAAATGTGTCTCCCCAGGTATGGGTGTCAACACATCTGGGAATTCTTTAAGCAACTTCCTAATTTCTTCCTGTTGTACCACTGTCAGGTCCTCACCTATTTGGGGCTCTGATTTTTCTTTACAATCAGATACCTGGGGTCCCAAATCTTCCTCTTCATTCAACTCCCTCTCTCGGGCACAGGTGGCAGCTAGGCTTTTAACCCCTTTGACATCAGTAGAACCAAAGCCTTTGGTTCCACGTTCAGAATTCTCCAGGGATGTGACCTCCTCCACAGGTGGAAAACCCAGCCTCTCACAGATCAATTGGGCAATTCTGTCTCCTGTCTTCACGTGATAATCATTCTGTCCAAAATTAAACAACAGAACTTTAATATTGCCCCTGTAATCGGGATCAATTACTCCCGCACCCACATCGATGAAATATTTAAGGGCAAATCCGGACCTTGGGGCTACTCTCCCATAGCATCCAATAGGTATTTCCACTTGGAGACCAGTGTCCACCAGGGCTCTCCCTTGGCTAGGTACAGTCACATTTTCTATGCTGCACAGGTCAAACCCAGCAGCTTGAGGGGTTGCCCGCTTAGGAGCTTGGGCCTTCTCTGTGACCCTATGGTACTTTAGGACGAATGTCTGATTTGGGGTAGCTTGGTCTTCTGGACGCAGAACCATCTTTTTAGCTGGGGTCTGAGGACTTCCAAATAAAGGCCCGGGAGCTATTACCATTAAACCTTCTCCCTCCTTCTTTCCTAGTCCTTCCACTAGACCCTGCTTAAATCTTGGCCAGTCTCTTCCTAGAACCAAATCAAAGGGTAGCCTAGGCACCACTGCTAACAGGACTTCCTCTTGTTCCCCCAGGCACTTAACCTTTAGCCTATAGGTGGGATATGATGTTGCAGCACCATGAATGCATCTGATGTGAACTTGGCTTTCAGGGGTTCTAGGCACAAATCCTTCTTGGGCCTCTATCCTCTTCCAAAGCCTTTTTGACATCATACTCTGGTCTGCCCCAGAGTCTAACAGAGCATTTGTGGTAATTCCTTGCACATCAACCATCAAAAGAAATCCTTCTTTGGGCTGTTTTAAATCCACACCCACTAAGCTAGTGTGTGTCTGGCATCTCTTTTCTAAATGTCCCCATTTTCCACACTTGAAACATTTCTTTCTATTCCACTGTGTCATCTGGTTTGATACAGTACATTCATTTTCAGAAACATTTTTAATTATTCTCTTTTCTGATACAGCACATCTAGCCTCAGCACCAATCTTCAGAGGGCCACCCATTCTATGGCAAGCCTGCGTGGCTTCCAAGAATCTCTCTGCTAGCATGGTTGCCTCTCCAAGATTTTGGCAATTTTGCTGTATAAGGAAAGTGTGCAAATCTTTAGGCACAGCAGACATCAATTGTTCCAGCATAATAATGTCTAATAACATTTCTACTGTCTTTTGCTCAGGCTCCAACCATTTTAAAGCTAATCCTCTGATTCTCTGACTCAGAGCCCTGGGTGTTTCACCCACTCTCAATGTAGTAGCTCTAAACATTCGCCTATACTCTGAAATAGACAACCCTAGGCGATCTCTAATAGCAGCCTTTACATCCTTATAATTCAAAGCCTGGACTGCTGGCATTGCTCTGTAAGCTGCAAGCGCCTCTCCAGTTAATGAGGCTGCCAGCCTTACTGCCCACTGGGTCTCTGGCCATGCTAATGCCTGTGCCACTCTTTCAAAAGACTCTAGAAAATCATCAACATTATCATCTGGAGTTAGCTTCCCAAAACTAAATGCCCCAATCCCTTGATTGAGTCCCACACTGTCCACATGTGGTGTACCAGTATTTACTGCTGGTCTTGCATCTGTTCCACTTTGGCTCGGCAGTTCAACTAGGGCATGCACCAGATCAAGCACTGGCTTCTGTTGGTCCATTAGGGCTTTCATAGCAGTGTCCTGAGCCTGCTGTGCTAGCTCAGGTTGCCTGCTAAACTGGGCTGCCATCCAGCTAGCCATCTCCCTCGGATCCATCTTGATCCCTGCAAGAAACAAAGAAAAAAAAACCCAAAGTGCACCACCTTCCAAACAGGTGTGTTTTTTTCTACTTTTTTTTTTTTCAATTACCCCTGTGCTTACTCCCATCCACCACTAGACATGCCCAGGTACTTATTACCTTGTCTCAGTGATGAATCCAGCTCTGCACGGGGTCTTTTCCTCCTGGGACATCCACTTCTCCTCCAAAGTGCAGTTGAGGGAAAATATATATTTTTTCCAGCTTTAAACTTGAACTTTAGTTGTAATCCTCAGCAAGTAAATCCCCTTTGTGCAAAAGCAATCCGAAAAACTATGCCATTTGTCAGACGGCTGCCTGGGTGAGAATCTTCACAGTCATGGCAAGTGCATATATCTATATGATTTGCAAGGTATTGTGGGCAATGTAGTTCATTCACACCAGACACAGCTGCTGACAATAATTTAGTTGTGCTCTTGGGTAAAGCCAATAAGATATTTATTTATGGGGTTATTTCTCCCAACACAGATATGCTTGGTAGCACATAAATCAGGTAACTTGCTTTCAGTGTTAACTTGGAAAAACAAAGTCAAAATCAGGAAAACAACAAATGAAAAGCCACAAAGCAAGAAACAAACTGTTCTTTTCAGGTTAACTTCTGATTACTTCCCACATAGATTCAGAAGTGATTCTCTCCTAGCTCACAAGCAATTAGGTAAGGCTTAATTGCTAGCAGTTATCCAGCTGAAACCCCTTAGCTGGCTTGCTTTCTACTGTGTGGGTCAAATCCTGCTTCAGGAGCTTTTCTGAGTAGATTAAAGAACAAGTTTATATTTCTTTGTGATGGTTGCTGTACTTTATAACAGAAAGTTACCAACGGAGTTTAGATAGAGAGCAGTCCATATAAACACATTCTTCATCTGCTATTATTCCCCCTTGTTCAACAAGCATGGGTTCAATATCATGGATTGGCACAGATGAATCTCTCAATGGAACATTTTCAGGAGAATACTTGTTTCCCTGCTGTCTTTCAAGGTTATAGCTAGGGCATAGATCAGTGTTCATACCTGAGCTTCCATTGCTGCTAGAGTTCCTCTCTATATAGCCTGGCCAGTATGTAGTCCAGTTCTTATGTCCAGTCTTCCAATCCAGATCCCTGGACACTGTATCTCTCTTCACATACCTTCTGGCACAGGTCTTAGGGTCCCTTCCACGTGCAGCCGTCTCCCTCACAGGTAGCCTCTGGTGATTCCTAGCTCTGCAGCACCATTCCTCTGGCCTTCCCCAGTCCAATGGTGTATGCTGGCCCTTTGAATACCTCCCAGTATACGTACTGCTTTGGACTCTTCTAGACCTCTCAAAGGCTTTTCTCCTCTTTCTTCCAGAGGGTTTCCTTGCCTCTCTGTCTGTCCGGTTTGGCTTCTGCTTCTGATGATCCTTCAGATGAAACTGATGATCCTTCTCTGGATATCCAAGGTGATCATGAAGATGGTCATCTGTAGAATAAACTTTACTCTTATTCTGCTTAGATGAGTGCTTCTCCCTAACACAGCGCAGCTGTGCTGAATCAGGCCCTGCCCTTTGAGATGAGTGCTTAGGGATTACCTCATAGCCCTCCTGATTGAACACACGTTTCCCCACTTCAGCTCCTCTAATGGCTGTTGGAAACCTGGTGCATTCTGGGACTGGTAGTCTTTTATGGGAAAATTCTGTTTTCTTATTTCTACCAGAACTGACAGGTTGCTTGTTCAGAGTCACTTCACCTTTTCTATAGCTCCTTCCTGAGCTATGATAAGCTTCCTTATCACAGGTTCCACAACTGAACTATGGATTCATTTTGTGACTTGTACACGCCTGAGAGGATCAGAAGTCCAAGAAAACGTTGAAATTCTCCGTCTGTCAAATCTTTCCAGGTGTCGTCATAAATGTGTCTTCCTTGTTTGCTCATCCACATCATGATTTCATTCAATAAGTTCTTCCTCATGAACAAGTGGAATGCTGTGAGAGGGCCAGCAACATTTTGTACAGCATACCTTGTAGGACCTTGTTGTAGGGGCATGACATTAGCTCTGGCGTATCCTCTAGTAGCTTGCTTTATAGGTTTCCTGTTCCATGATGTGGCATCCTTAGATACATAGTGTCACCAGTAGTCCGCCCGTAGCTTCAGCATACGGGTTAGGTAGCCTGGAGACCTTTTATTGAAAGGTTAAGGGTGTAGTTGTGGACCTTTTCAATAAGTTGTAGTCGTGAATCGAGTGGTTCAGGCAAAGACAGGCTTTTAATTCCCCTCCCGGGGCGGATTCAAACACAAAGTAACATAGGAACAAAAAGGCCATACACTCTGGCATAAGGTAGGAAAAATAACTTATAACAGCTTCCAACTTAAATCACAAATGGTACGGTATTCATTGCATACAGTCCCTTTAGTATTTGGCAAAGTAAAGTCCTGTGCTTCTCAACTGCCAGTTGACCAGCTTCTTCAAGATATCTGGCTCAGCACAGTGAAATCCTATCATTTGTAACTGTTAACGTACAATCCATCTGGGTATCAGATAACTCTTCATCTGGAGGATCAATTAGCATTGACTCATGCTGACTATCAGCTGAATACAACTTCTGCCTTGTATACAACGTTTCCAGATTATTCTCTGCTGTCTGTTCTAGAGGCTTCCCTATTATTTTCTCTAGGAGATAAGGATCAACTTTACTATATCTCTTGGCATAGCTTAGAGGAGAGTCATATTCTTTATAGTTCTTATGAGAGAAATTCTTATAACCACTTTTGCAATGATTATACAGCCTACCTTCTGGCTTTGGGGCAGGAGAAAGTCCGTGCACAGCTCTCTCAGGATGGGGTTTAAACCTCAGAGGTTTTTCTCTGTGTTCTGGCTGCTCACCCGCTTCTTCTGACATACAAATGTCTTGCACTGTATATCTTTCATTCCTTGGAGCTTGTAAGTGCTTCCCAGCTATCCTCACTGGTAACTTCTCCCTTTGGGTGCCTTCACCATAGGATAAATACCTGGAGTTTTGGTCAAAGGGTTTTTGTGCCCTGCTCCTCCAGTTATTCCTGTCAGCTGCTTTCTGTCTCTCTCTCTCACATTCAGAATCAGAATCCACTGAATCACTTACATACGTTTTCCTTTCACACTGGGACAGACGCTGCTTCCAAGAGCCAGACCTCAGCTTGCACAAACTTTCCAGCTGATTCTGTTCTCCTCCGTCTTCCCTGTTCTCTCTCTCCTTTCTCTTGCTCATCCCCTTGCCGTTGCCCTTCCTCTTTCTGTAGCTAAACTCTAATGAACGTTTCTTATACGTTTGCTTGGGAGCTAATCTAGCCCTTCCCCCTCCCAGGTGAAAGCTATCAGGCCCAGAAGATGGGGATTGTTTGCTAGCTGGGCGGGGTTCCTGCCCTCGTGGCTGGGATTGTTTGTGTTGCTCCTGGCAACTGGGAGTCCTGAGCTTATCCTTCCTACCAGAAACAGCCCTACTGCACTCAGGTTCCTCTGTTTCCATATCACAGGATGTCTCTTCCCCATTACAATAGGCTTCAATGACATTTGTGCTTACAGTTGATGACCTCTTAGCTCCTCTACGACCACAACTAAGATTCCTCACAGATGATACTGACACCGAGGACTCCTGCCTTCTTCCCCATCCAGCACAGCCTCGACCTGTAACTTGACTCTTTGCTGCAGGCGATGTTACCAGCTCAACATCAGTTTCACATTCACTTGGCAACCAACTGCTGTCGCCATCTGAATCATGACTGTCATCATCAGATTTATCGCCCGAACTTGGCTGATATGCTTCTTCGCTTGCTGAATATGCTGCATCATCAGACGACTCAGAGCCGTCACTGTCAGCATCTCATTGCAATATTTCTCTTACTTGGGCAGCTGAATACTTTTGTTTTGACATCATAAACAATAACCTAAAATAAATAAACAAAGATAAAGTTGAATAAAATGCAAAGCAGTTTTTTCTATAGGTGTACAATAATTGTGATGAACGAGCTGAAAGCCTTTAGATTTCATTGGAAATAATGAGAGAACGTATGATATCAATTACAGAAAATGTGTAATTTTCATAAAATAAGAGTACAAAAAATAAATGATACATAATTAATGATAAATACCTTTGTCAAATCAAAAAATTCACAAAACTGCAAATTGTATCACGATCCAAACCGGACGTAAGGAACTGGGGTCAAAAATGACCCCACAGGTACTCTGTGCTGCAATTCATCACTAGCGTCACCTAGTGGATGAAAATTATTCCTCTCATGGTGCAATATAAAGAGAATATTGACATATGAAAAGTCATAAAAAGATTGCATTCTTGAAAAACTAGTTTCCGAGATACGCGTTGTGAAACTTGCAAAGGGGTCACTTTTGACCCCCATCGGTACTCCCAGGGTTAAATAAGCCCCTAAATGACATTTTACCATATATATTCTATGGAGCTGATATTCCGTGCCGGTGGCTAGTGCTCTTACTGAACCCTATACTTGGATATTCAGTGCCAGGGCTTTATCTGGCCACTGACATTGAATATCTGGGTCAGCTGCAGAATTTGATATTTAGCCCGGTTAGCTTTCACAGTGAAAGTAGGGCCATCCTTTCGCTGCATAGTCTTAACCAGGCATCTGCAATATCACTGCTGCCTGGTTATGACTAGGTGCCACATTTGGGGAATGCAGCAGTGGCACCCTTGGATATTCCATGGCACTAACATGGTTAATTCCACTGAAGATCCTGCTTAGCCGCATTTGCACAGTTTTCAGGTCTGCAAACCATGTAAATGCTTTTGAATATCGGGCCCTGCATTTTTACTCATATGTTAAATGTATAATGCAAGGTTTGGGGTATTTACCCATTGAGAGAGATTTTTTATTTGTATTTTCAAAATTAAACATGCACAATTCAAGAAATCTTGAAAAGAAAAACAGGATGTAAGGGAATAAGCAAATTTGATATTTAGATAGATAAATGCAATAGAGGCTGCGCTAGGAAAAACAGTGCAAACTCTTAAACTCCTAAATTCACATTAGACCTGAAATAAATAAATTCAGAAAGATAAAACGACTAGGTGTTACACATAATATACAAACAAGAAAAAAAAATTGAAATAAAAGCTAGCAGGAACCACAAAGAACAAATTATAAATACCAGACAATCCTTCTCACTATTCTGCTGTAGCTCACTTAGACTCTTCATGTGGATTATTACTAAGCTGACACTTTGCCTGAAGAAAAATTTCAGCTGCTCTGGCTCATAAAATATGAATGTATTACTCTGAAATTTAATAACACAGAATTGCACAGAAATCAAAACAGAAAGAAAACTCCCATGGAACAGGTCTTCTGCCTCATCAGCACACATTCTTGATACCATCTTAAGTTATTTTAGATAGGTTAGGAAACATCCTTATGCCAAAAAAGTGATTTTAGAATCCAGTTCAGGGGCAAAGAATTCCAATTAGGGTGTACCTGGCTTTTGCCAACCTCAAGAGAACTTTCAAGGAAATCTGTCAAATCCAAGCTCTCTTTGGAGATTTTGCAGATTTTTATTCCTCTATCTGCTTCACCTTCTCTCCTCTAGGAAAGATCTTTAAAGGAGTGCCATAAGGATGGCTCTTAAAGTGACTGACTGGAGCTGATCAAATGGGAGGCAGCAAAACATACAGATAAATGGAGTTCATTTTGAGGAGGACATTACCAGTGGTGTTCCCCAGTGATCTGCCTTTAGTCCGATTCTTTTTAACATTTTTGTAAGTGATATTGCAGAAGGGTTATTGCATAAGATTTGCCCTTTTGTGGATGATATTAAAATCTGCAATAGAGGAGACACTCAGGAAGGTGTAGATAACATGAGGAAGAAGCTAAAGAAGTCTGAATAATGGTTAAGAATTTGCAAGCTGAGATATAATGCTATAGAATGCAGGGTCATGGATTTGGACAGCAAAAAATACAAGGGAGAGGTACCCTCTATTGCCCTAGAAAGCCCCATTGCTAGCCCCCAACACACTTTGTTTCTGTTGAGAGGGACTTGACATGGGGTATGAGAGCCCTCTGGAAGGGTTTTTTTTGTTGTTGTTAATATGGAGAATGGCTTAGAATTCACTAGCAGCCTGGAGAGATATTTGTACCCTAAACCAAGGCTATGTTTAGCAGAATGGAACAGATTTTTTTTTGCATTTCCTAGTTCAGCTGAGCAATATGTCTATGCTTACCTTGATCTATATCATCACTTGTAACATGCAGATAAAGAAAAGTGGTGTTGATAATGCAGTTTTTCTCTCAATAAAGGAGGTTTTTGTTTTGAATTTAGAGAATTAAAGTCAATAACAGACAACTTAAGAACATTAAAGGACTTACAATTGTTGTATATTATGGTACCTCCATCTCCAGTCCACAATCTCAAATAACCAAAATAGATAATACTGACCCCTGACCCCTTTCAATGTCAACTCGTAGATAAGTGTTCGCCCAGCTCACCATGATCCACTCATCTGTACATAGTTGGTGTAATATAGCTTTGATACGAACTTTTGATATTTTTTTAGTTAAATTATTGTTCAATGTAAAGCTTATTGTTATGTTCTCTGTAAACTTTCTCCGATCATTGGAAGAGGTGGTGTATAAAAACTTTATAAATTAATAATAAATAAATAAGAACCGTTATTTGGTAGCCCGGTGAGAAGTAGGCCACGGGTAAAGAGATGTCTTTCCTTCAGTTTGGTGCCATACACGGATATTTTATTTTTTCATTCAAAGCAAAGCAGAGCGTATGGAGGATTGTGGGTAAATATTGCAAAACCCTGGAGCATGATAGCATTCATTGACTGGTGATGATGAAGCATTGTTGTTATTTCCCTAGAAAGGGTTTTTTTCAGAGAGGCTTCAATGTTTGAAATATAAATTATTGAAATATAAAATGGCAGTCAATGTTTAAGGGTTGCTACCCACTAGTCCCGAGTGTATTGTCCTACATGGAGTGAGACAATGTTACATGTGAAAATGTATTAGATAAAAAGTATATAATGACATCATGTTTTAAAGGGATAATGTTTATGTTTATGCAATTTCTTGAGATACTGCCCAGGCTGAAGGGCATCAGAGTGGTTTATAATCACTACAAGCAGGTACTGGATACATTCCTTTGTCCCCAAAGGGCTCACAATCTAGGGGGTATGTTTACTAAACCATCTTAATGTTACCGGCACTAGTGGCAGTGATAATGTGAAGAATGCCATATAAGGAGTGGGCATTCTGGTCTTAAAGTAGCAATCGCGGTTTATCGCGCGATAAAGTGTGCCGTGCCCGTTATCGCGTGTTAACCTTAACTTCACGTGCCGATCTGCAACCACAGCAACAGAGGTGTAGCACACTGGTTAATACAATGACTGCTGAGACAGGGGTTGTGAGTTCAATCCCCCAGTGGCCCTAATGAATAAGGGTGGCCAAGGCAATTCCTTTTCCTGCTTGTAACAGTCCAACAATCTGTGCTGCTAGCTAAAAATACCCGCACCCCAGTGCCATAACCTAATGCACCTTTTAGGGCACACCAGAAGGCACATCCTAAACTACCACGTCAGCCAAGGTGGGTTATAATGTGTCCCAGAGGGCATGTTGAAAGGTTGTCAACCGCCAAGGCACTATATTAGATGCCCCACAAGCTGGCTGAATCTAAGGTGTGGCTAAAGATGCCCCAAGGACGTATAGGTGACTCATGAAATGTTGGCCAAGGGCACTTAGGTCACCCAAATTGAAAAGAAAGAAAGACATGGGCCAAACACAGATGTAACCCTAACACTGCACAGAGCACCAAGGAAAGATAATGCACAAGTGATGGAAGGAAATAGCTCTGAGCTGATGGACCAGACAAATCTACGTCAAGCTCATGTGGCAGCTGGAAAAATGGACAAACATATTGGGGACAGCTGTAGCGATGCTCAGGGTGATGGTAATGTACCGTGCAACAATGGCAGTGCATTTCAAAGGATGGGAAGACGTGTCCAGCAGAGGAGGTAGAGGTGGCAGGATAGGTGCAATGACAGGAGGACAGAGGAGTAGCAGTGCCATGCAGAGCACACACAGGAGAGGCAACCAGGAAGAACTGCAATGCAGAAACGTGTACCAGTGCAGGACATGGGGTAGCAGCTTGCACATCAGGGCAGGACGGCACACAGCTGGCAGACACACATAGACAGACAGTAGGATGGTTGGCAACTGTGATAAGGGTACAATGTGCTAACAGCACAGATCTGCACAGATATGACTATTACAGGAATGAAACGTAGCTGTGCAGGACAGGCACACAAATGAAAGATAACAAAGAGAATCAAACCTATGACCTTTAGCACAAATGTCAATGCACAAACCGGTAGGCTACACCACCAACGCAAGGACATTAGCAAAGGATGCATACAAGAATACTGCAGGGCATCACTCAAGAAGCCTGCTGTCTGCCAGGATAGGCAAACCTCCAACAGAAACCATGATGGAATGCATATGCAGATCTGGTGTGTACAGCTCAGATCACAGTCTGTAATTGAGGCCAGAGACACATATAACTACATGCACATACACAATTAAATGTTATGCATGTGGATACAGCATGCAAAAGAGGAAAGAACCTAAACCCAAAGGGTGGCAGGGGATGCTCTGTAGAGCAGGGCAAAATATGGAACAGAACAGAAAAGCAGCATGTGAGAATTGAACCTGTAAACAGGTGTGGTACAGACCAGCTGAACCACAGCAATGCCAATCCCCCAGCTCACATAAGCAGTCCCCCAAGTGGACTGCCTATGTGAGCACTACAAAGAAAGAGACATATGTAACAGCTAATATGTGATGGTTAGGCAGCACAGAGGGCACACTTTGGTGTACAGTGAAGAGATGGAAGGGTGTGTGGATAGGTGATGAACTGCAGGTCAGCTTAGCACAACACAAAAAAATCCCATGTGGGAATCAAACCTGCAATGTATGGTGTTACAACACATGTACAGAACCACTATCCCAAACAACCACAGCAAGCACACTGCAAAGATATTACCTCAAAAGGAATGTGTGTATGGGAACCCGTAACACCCAGTGATGTGGCAGATGGCTGGCAGATAGACAGCTGGCACCGTACAAGGATGTGAGCACAGGTGGGCCATGTACATGACCATGGAATTACTAAATATGTGTGTCAGTGTGGTCAAGCAGCAGCACAGACAAATGTACGTCCAACACATATATTTATTTTGGTTTATCATCAGAGAAAGTGTAGATACCGCCTATCATAATATCAAGGTGATTGGATAACAGGGCAAAAATCAAAAACACATTTTGCAGGGCAGCAACCCACATGTTACAGAAAAGTCACTGGCCCGTCTACAGATGATGGGAAGGAAAGATAACATGCATTAGGTGCATGGTGTGCAGTATGTATTAGCCCCCCACCCCCCACATGCTGCAGCACGCCCCAAAAGCGTCAGTTACATATGTGTGCATGTAGACAGTAGGTGGTGCATGATGAGGGCCCAACATACACCGCCAATCAATCATGATCTCTTCATAAGAATATATCTGTCTGCCAACACAGGAGGCACAAAAATGAAACAGCATATGTTGTTAAGAGTAAGAAAGTGTAAACACAGATATCGAAATATATGTTACAGCTGTCACATAATGCCTGATATAGGAATCAAAGCAGCAACAATTTAACCCAAAACAATGGTCAAATGCAAAATGAGGATATGCTAACAGGTAGCAGAGGCACATGAACACAGAGAATTCAATGAAACAAACCACAGAAACATGCAGAGATAACACTATGCAAAAGGTCCCCTGCACTGGTTGGTGTGGATACAGTGTCTGTGCACATATAGCATGGTACATGGAATGCACAAATGAAGGAAGAAAATGGACAGCCACACTGCCACACACCAAATATAATGGGGCAATGTGAGTGCCGTAACCTCAGGGGATAAATAGGACTGTGCAGACATGCAATGCTAGGTTTGAAAATCAATGCAGAGTGTCACATCTGTACAGTAAACAAACACAATAACCTGTATATAGAGATGGAAAGAAAGGTCAAACATGTCACAGTAACCCACACAGAAGCCATACTGACACAGGCTGTGTTGCACCAACATAGTCAGTCACATGCACATGCATCAGGTACATTGAAACATCATAGTGATGCCACACATGCACTGTGATACCATTCAAGATGTTGGAGTGCAGTAAAGTGGTGTGGTGGCAAATACTGTGTCATGTCCAAGTGGAGGGTAGGTGGACATGGACAAGAGGACCTCTCCATTATTCCCTCTGTGCCACACGCATGGCTGTATGCTTGTATTGAACCAAACAGATGTGCGTATCCTGCGTTCCATGTCACACACATGGGCAAAATACAACAACACAATGTCAGAAGGATGTACAACATACAGAGACAATGTCAGTCCCTGCTGCAAACGTGGGGACCAGTACACAGTGTCCACAGTGCAAAGGGTGTCTGCAACCCAACAAGTCCCGTTAAGACTGTCCTTGAAACCTTGGGCATGCATAGTCAAGTGTGACATCCCAATATGCCACAGTACTGGAGAGGTCATGTGTGTCTCCTGCGATGAACACGACACCCAGCCAAAGCACGGCAGCAATGGAGTGTTGGACAGGCCTGTCATGTCCAAAGTAGCAGTCCAACAATAATACTGTCCATCCTAGGCATGTGTCCCACTTGCAGAGGTCAAGCATCCTATGGCACCATTTCCCATGGATAGTTCCATGGTGTTGTTGTGTCCTCCAACAGGTGGGTGATGGTGACGCCGGATGCACTGTAGTAGATGTGCTTTGTGTGTCCTCTGCCCTGTGTCAGAAGAGGATAAACAATGTAGTGGTATGCTGCTTGCAACATCAGCCCAAATTGCAGAGAGTTAAACATCAATATGTATGTAATCAAACGTCACACAGGCAAACCTAACATGAGCACAACACAGAACACAGTACATGTTGTGGACATTTGGAATTGGAACCGCAGACGAGGGTGTCACATGGATATAGTCATGTCCATGCCCATGTTACACGGGCATTTCACAGCTCCACCCTATGTGCATCAGCGTTCATGTACAGAGACCCAACATGAAATGTCCATGAAACAAACGGTAAATCATTAAAAGGCTAATGTCATTCCCAAAAGACCAAAGGTGCAATCTACCGTGTGTTTGCATCAAGTGTCTGTTTGGGATCCCTTGAGGCTCTCAAAGGCCACAACACATCACAGTGAAGGGAGAAGTTGTCATTGAAATGTGTAGAATCACCATGTCCCCATGTCCCCATGTCCAGCCACTGTTGATGCATGTCCACATTATGGTGATATCTGTGATACAAAAATGCTGTCGCGCAGTGGTCTGTCAGCACACATGTTCACAATATTCACAAGGTAAACAGCAGCAAGGTAGAGATAGCACAGTCACCACCGCTCCCCAGGTGTACAGACCCCTCACACCACATGATAATGCAAAATGCCTGCACGCTGCATCATCACACAGCCAACCCCAAAACAACCACCCACACAGTATGCTAAGGTGAGCGTGCCAGCAGTAGCATATGGCCTGTATGTGCACAATTGGAGATTAGTGGAGATAAAGGATTGTCAAATGCAATGATACACTGCTGTTGGCTGATGCTACAATGTCAGGGAAGGGTGTACGTGCAGCCCACCACCCAAACACTGCACACACTCACAGCTCTGTTGGACGTGTCCCAGAGACAGTGTTGGAGAAGACAAACTGGCCAAGAACACATGTGGATATATGTGCCAACAGCAACATATGGGGTATGGGGGTGCAGGGTAAAGAGGTGAACAACAACATATGTACAATATGACAGATCACTGCAGACATGTGTTCCTCCTGACAGTCGTCACAGACTAAGTAGCTGTAGGTCCACCTACCACAAACTACTGCATGTTGGATGAAGTACAGTCACCTGCCAATGCACCACAGCACCAGGAGGGTTACCAAGTATGTCCTGTAAATTGAGGAACACAAGAGAAACATACATATGTTATGTTGGAGCTATGCAACACACACTGCACCTTCGCGTCCTCAGCTTGCAGACCCCCCAAAATCCTATACAGACTGACTGTAACCCATCACACTGTACAGTTTCGCTTCATGCTCAAGTTATCACTGAAGTGTTTGTGGCAAACTACAAGGGCCCGTACTCTGTCCGTCCCCTTCCTCACCTCTCTGCTGACGTAAAAACTATTGAACAGAACCGTATCCTTGCTACCATGTCCCTGCTCGGCTCTAAGGCCGCAGTACTATCCTGTGTCCCCCATATCGCTCACACTGCCCCTTCAGTGTGTGTTCTGGTGTCTCAATGTCCTCTGCTACCCTGATGTCAGTTCCTGTACCACAGGGAAATATTCAGGAGCCTCTTCCTTATCCTCTGTCAATATACATTTCCTTGGTGTGGCTATCTCATCCCTTGACCTACATTACCAGCTGTGTGATGATGATTTGCAAATATATCTCTCCACACCTGAGTTATGTCTGCCAAACCACTCCCTGAAGTTTTCCTGCCACCTGACATTGATGGCTGCATGTCATCCTACTGCTTGAAATTAATAATGGCAAAGCATGGATATGCTATATGTGCACCTATACCCTCCCCTCCCGTCAGAGCATCTTTGTGTGTGTGGTCATACCTTCCTTTCTCCAGGGTCAGCAATGTAGGTGTTGTCTTGGACTGCACTCTCCACCTCTACACACATACCCAGCTTGTAGTTGAGGCTTGTGGTTTCTGTCTAGATGTCATCAGCTATATTTACCAAGTCCTCCCTGAACACACAACTAAAACCCAAATCCACCCCCTTAATCATCTCCCGGCTTGCCTACTGTAACCTACCCTTGCTGATCTGGCTTTGAATCATCTCTGTCTGCATGATACTATGCAACACTGCACTGCATGGCCATTCTACAGCCACACACATAATGGCTATGATACCCCCACTATCAGGACACCTCACAGGTTCCCTATCCGTCTCCGCATCCATGTCAAGGCTCTCCTGCTGACCTATACATGCAAGCACACTGTGGTGTTGTAGTAACTTACCTTACTGATCACAAATACCAGTAATCCAACTACAACTGAGCATGTATATAGTGCTACATGTCACATGTAGCGCTATATAGAAACAACTAACACACAGTCCCTGCCCATCAGAGTATACCAACCAATCAACAGCTCATATTACAAAATGTGAAACGCACATGTCTAGGCAACTGGTCCCATCTATGTGCTGCCCTCCTACTGTTGACCACATACTACACGCCTTTCATCTTGCTGCACCCAAAGCCCCAAACTAACTACCTGTGGCTGTACAGCAGTCCCTATCCCAATCAACCACAAATCATATGTGACAGCTTAACACCTCCCACAACCCTACTACACCTGACACACATAATCCAACACCACCCACTGTTGTGCCCTGCTCACATCATCTGTGTTTCAGTAATCACTAGATTGTAAGCTGGGATGGCCAGGCAGTGTCTTTTATATGTCAGTGCAGTGTTGCATCTTACTGCTATTGGGATACAAATGTTCACTAGTAGTAGTAGTACACACATATCTAAACAAATGTATGTGGCAACATGTGCTTTTCTTACATGAGAACACCTCCTCAATCAACTGCCGCCTGACTGCTGTGCCCTCACGTGTGTTACCATGACCACATACAGGAGGGCATGTAGGATCATCCTCAAGATCCTCATAAATTTGGACAGGGATATGGAGCCTGAGAGCAATGTTGTACAGGATTCAACAGGCTATAATGATCTCTGCCACAGTCTGTGGTTTGTATTGTAAGGCCCCGCCTGTCCTATTCCAGACACCTGAAGCGACTCTTTAAAACGCCAAAGGTGCGCTGTATGACGGAGCAGCTGGAGGCATGGGCCTCATTGTAACTCCTCTCTGCACGTGTCCGTGGTTGACTCACAGGGGTCAGCTACCAGGGGCGACACCCATATCCTGAATCACCTGCAGAAAGAAATGTGGAAGGTTAAAGCAGGAGCTGATGTCCACCCAAATGGACACAAGTGTGTACGTGCAAACCAAATGCACAAAACATCTGCATAGAAACATATGATATCACATGATGGGACACCACAACTATGCATCAGCGTGTGAAGTTATGACACACAAAACAAGGGGTAGGTGTAAGAATTGCAATCAACATAATCTGTAACCATGACACAAATGCTGGCGTCCATTCTACCATCAACACGCAGCACCGTATCAAGGTAGAGGTGGAGGGCACTACCCCCCCCCCCAACGTTAGATCACACACAGACAGATGAGACACACACACACAACTAGGGTTACACCTCAAAGACAGACATGTGCACATAGTCAGAGGATCACCATGTGCATGTCAGAGATGAGAAGTACACACCCAGCAGTATACAGTCCTCATACTGGCCTGCCTCAAATTGTCTGAATAGTGCCGAGTGATGCAGGATATAGGAGTCATGGATGGACCCTGCAAACCTAGGGACCACATTCAGAATATGCATATTTGCATCACATACAACCTGAACATTCAGGGAATGGTAGTGTTTGCGGTTGCGGAACACTACCTCCCTGTCTCTGGGTGGGACCAGGGTAACGTGTGCAATCAATAGCTCCCATCACGTGTGGTATCCCGGCAAACGCCTCAAAGGTCTGGTTCAGGGTCCCCCACTGTTGCCTAGTGGGGGGAATGGCAGTACCTGATGGAGACAGCGTGAGAAGGTGGGGCGGCTCATGCCACCCACTGCGGCCACAGATGACTGGAAACAGCAAGAGGCAAAGAAATGTAGGGAAGCAAGGAGCTTGACCAAACCTGGTATGGCATGTGACCGACGAGTCAGGGGCTCGAGGTCAGGTCTTAGATCCTCATAGAGCTTCCTAATGCCCCCATGCTCAGGCGGTAGAGGGAGATAACCTGGTCCTCACGCATGCCCTGGAGCTGGGTCCTGGGCCTATAGAAGTGAGGCTGGTGGGAGGAGTAGCCTAGTGGTTGGGGCAAGGTACTTCAGGCCGGAAGGTCGGGGGTTCAAATCCCACTAGAGGACAGCAACCTTGGGCCGGAAGGACTGGGGTTTCTAGTCCCACAGGTGCTCCTTGTGGTCTTGGGCAAGCCACTTAACCCTCCATTGCCCATGTTCCCTGTAAGTGTTAGTGTATGTGTCTCATATCCCTGCCTGTTAAATGTATCCCCCAATTGTGTTGTGACCGCTTTGATTGAAGGATAAGGCGGTATACAAAGCTGTCTAAATAAAATAAATAAATAAACTCCGCACGCCTCCTGCGCTGTGCTGGCACAGCCTCTGCCTGGCCTGCCCCCACAGCTGCAGGTCTGTGTTGCAGCGGGACTACACCCATGCCCTGTGCCTCAGCCCCATGGATACCATCTCCCCCGTCAGCAAAACCGCAGCCCCTGATCACCTCCCACTGCACATGCAGCAACCACAAAGCCCACCATAAACTCCACCTCCCTCAACTCCTCCAACTCACTCAAACTCAGACACTCACCTCACCAACCTAGCTACACATCTCCCCCAACACACAGCAACCCAGCCACACAACCCCACCACCACTCACTAACCCAACCACTCCCCATGACACACCTGCCTCTGACACTCTCCTTGCTTCACCAACAACCAACAGCGCACGCCTTCTCTCCCTCGCCTACACAAACCCCTCAACGTGTACCAGGTGTGCATGTGTATTTATAGTTTTTTTTACGTTGTGCACATTGCGTATGCACAGTGGTGCTAGCGCAGTGGCTGCGTGCATTGCGCATGCACCATGGAGACGCAGAAGGTGCGTCCGTGGTACACCATGTTACACATGTGCTGTACATGAGCGTGAGATGCACTGAGCATGAGCGTGAGATGCGCATGCGCTGAGTGAGGTTATACACATGCGCCAAGCCTCACGCTCACGCACAGCACATGCATAACATGGTGTTCCATGCACGCACCTTATGCGGCACATGTGCAACACATGCAGCTGACGCGCTTGAGCCACTGCGCATGCGCAACATGCGCAACATAAATAAAACTATAAATACACATGCACACCTGGTACACGTTGAGGGGTTTGTGTAGGCGAGGGAGAGAAGGCGTGTGGTGTTGGTTGTTGTTGGTGAAGATTGTCAGAAGCAAGTGTGTCGTGGAGAGTGGCTGGGTTGGTGAGTGATGGAGGAGAGTGTCAGAGGCAGGTTTGTTGTGGAGAGGTGTGTGGCAAAGCAGGCGAGAGAGAGAGGAGGGGAGGCAAGGAGCTGGCAACAGAGACAGGAGATGAGTTGAGGAGCAGGCAGCAGGGAGAGGAGGTGGGGCGAGGAGCAGGTGTGAGGTGTAGCAGAGGAGCCAAGGAGCAGGGATGTGTGACAGGGAGGGAGAGGGCACAGGGGGCAAGGAGATGGAGTGACAGAACATGGCAGGAGGGGAGGAGGGGGGCACCTGTTCAGCAGGACCCAGAGCCGGCAGGGAGTGTTGGGCCTGTGGTGGTGGCTGCAAGCCCATCGGGTATGTCGCAGCCCACACAGGGGCCACCCAGTGCCAAACGAAGGCGTATACTGGTCCCAGCTGAGGAACGGAGGAAGGCTGTGAGATTCAGCCAGCAAGAAAACCACATCCTGCTGGCCAGTGTGTTGTAGTGGTATGAGGTGCTCTATGGCAAGCTCAGCAACAGCACATGGGGTCTTCCATGGCTCCTGATATTGCCAATTTATATATGTTTCAATTTGAACAGAAATTTTTGAATGATCATGCATTTAAGGATGAGGTTAAGCTATGGATTTGTTACATTGACAATATTTTTATTCTTTGGGATGATTCTGTAGAGAGACTTTATGATTTCAACATATGGATCAATGATCTAGATATAAATTTACGATTCCAGATAACATATGATCCTATACAGATACCCTTTTTGGATCTTCTGGTTAGAAAAGAGGGGAAGAAAATCACCACTACTTTATACAGAAAGCCCACTGATAGAAATCAATTGTTACATTACACCAGTTTCCATAATCCCTCTTTGAAAAATAATTTACCTATGGGCAGGGGCGGCCCAAGGGGGGTGTGGGGCCATGTGCGGAGACTCGGTGCGGGGCCTCATTTGCATAAGTGGCCTTATTTGCATAAATATTTGCATAATGTTACCATACACTAACTTTTAGTAAACATGTCTCTTAATGAGTGTATGGATAAAGAAAGACTAAAAGATTTCTACATTACTATAATCCAGTGCCAACCGCCAGGCACATTAGGAACTACTACAAACGCTGCCCATTTAGAACCCATAGCAAACCCGCTGTATCCTGACAGCATTACCAGGACTCACAAAGCACCAGTCCCTACCTATCAAAAGGAAACACTGCAAATATTAAACCAGTACATTTCAGAGAATACTGGGGAAAGAGAACAAGTGGCAATGTCAAATAGGAATTACATAAACAGAATACCTCAGCTCAGTTACACATGCAGAACATAGACCATCACCAAACAAGGAATCGCAATTTAGAAACAGGAAGGCAATAATTTAAACTGGGAACCCCAAAAGCCAAACTTGGAATGTACAACAACACTGTAGAAATAAAACTATAAATCAATTTCCTCTTGTACCAAACAAAGCGCAGACGTTAATGATGCACATTTCCCAGAACTTTCATATTCCAGTTAATAAATTCAAAATAAAGAGATATATTTCTACCTTTTGTGCATTTTTTTTTCAGTTGCAATTGCTCCAGCCACTTTCTTCTGGTTTCTTCATGTTTTCTGCTAACTCTCCATCGTCTGCTGTCCATTTGTCCTTTCTTCTCTCTTCTAGTTTTCTTTCCATCCTCTCTCTCTACATCTGCTTTAACATACTAATCTTTATCCTTTTGCTCTTTCCTCATTCTTATTTCATCCACACAAATTTTACCCCTCCATCCTCAATCCCCACTTACTCTCCCAATACCCGGCCAATTGTAGATTTTTCATCCCTCCCACACAAAATATTTTTCCCCTCTCCATTTTACTCTCCCAGCCCCATCCCATTCTAATCCTCCCCCAACATCAGCTCCCTTCTAGTTCCAGTCTCACCCAGCATCCATTCCCTTCTAGTCCCTGCATCAGCCCATTTCCAGTCCTAGCCCCCCATCAACCCATTTCCAGTCCTAGCTCCCCCATCCATTTTCAGTCTGAGTCCCTTCATCAGCTCATTTCCAATCCTAGCCCCCCATCAGCCCATTTCTAGTCATTTCCTAGCCCCACCATCAGCCCATGTCAAATCCTAGCTCCCCTCCACTCAGCCCAATTCCAGTCCAAGCCCCCCCATGAGCCTACTTCCAGTTCTAGCCCCTCCATGAGTCCATTTCAATTCAAGCCCCCACCACAGCCCATTTCCAATCTTAGCTCCCCCCAACAGCCCATTTCCAGTCCTATCCTAGCTGCTCCATCAGCCCATTTTCAGTTCTAGCTCCCTTCCCTCACAGCCCATTTCCATTCCAAGCTCCCTCCCCATCAGCTATTTGCAGTTCAAGCCTCCCCGTCCACTCAGTCCATTTCCAGTCATAGCAATCCCCCAACCCATTACCAGTCCTAGCCCCCCATCAACCCATTTTCAGTTTAAGCCCCCCCCTATAACCCATTACCAGTCCTAACCCCCCATCAGCCCACTTCCAGTCTTAACCCCATCAGCCCATTTCCAGTCAGCCCCCCATAGCCCATTGCCGGTCCAGACCCCCCCCCTCAGCCCACAGCCCATTACTAGTCCTAACCACATCAGCCCACCTCAAGTCCTAACCCCTCCCCATCAGCCCTTTTCCTGTCCTAGCGCCCCCATAGCCCATTAGCAGTCCTAACCCCCCCCCATAGCCCATTAGCAATCCTAACCCCCATCACCCTATTTCCAGACAGCCCCCATCAGCCCACAGCCCATTACCAGTCTTAACCCCCCCCAGCCCATTTCCAGTCCTAACCCCCCATCACCCCATTTCCAGTCAGCCTCCATCAACCCCCAGCCCATTACCAGTCTTAACCCCCCCAGCCCATTACCAGTCTTAACCCCCCCAGCCCATTTCCAGTCAGCCTCCATCAGCCCCAGCCCATTAGCAGTCTTAACCCCCCCCCAGCCCATTTCCAGTCCTAACCCCTCCCCAGCCCATTTCCAGTCAGCCTCCATCAGCCCCAGCCCATTTCCAGTCCTAACCCCCCCTCCAGCCCATTTCCAGTCCTAACCCCCCCCCTGCCCATTTAAAGTCAGCCTCCATAAGTCCCAGCCCATTTCCAGTCCTAACCCCCCCCCTTGCAAATTTACAGTCCTAACCCCCCCCCCTTGTTGCACATTTCCAGTCCTAACCCCCCCTTGCACATTTCCAGTCCTAACCCCCCCCCCTTGCACATTTCCAGTCCTAACCCCCCCCCTTGCACATTACCATTCCAAACCCCCCATCACCCCATTTCCAGACAGCCTCCATCAGCCCCCCCCCCCCCTTCCCTTCCCTTCCGGCAAATTTAAAAACAAAAACCTGGCTCTAGCTGCTGCCGCGTCCGTCGCAGCAGCGGCAGAATGGCGTGTCCCGCGGGGCCCCCTCTCCACGTCGAGCCCTCTGCAAGGGCTTTCAGATTCGCGAAGGGAGAGTGCTCCCTCGCGTCTCTGTAAAGCCCGCAGGGGCTAATGGGAAATTTCCCATCAGCCCCTCGCGTCTAAAGGGGCTGATGGGAAATTTCCCATTAGCCCCTGCGGGCTTTACAGAGACGCGAGGGAGCACAACTCTCCCTTCGCGAATCTGAAAGCCCTTGCAGAGGGCTCGAAGAGGAGAAGGGGCCCCGCGGGACACGCCATTCTGCCGCTGCTGCGACGGACGCGGCAGCGGCAGCAGCTAGAGCCAGGTTTTTGTTTTTAAATGTAATAAAAAAAAAAGCAGAATGTTCTTTGCGCGGGGCCCCCTGAAACGCGGGGCCCTGTGCAAAAAACATTCTTGCTCAATGGACGGGCCGGCCCTGCCTATGGGACAGTTTCTTAGGGCTAGATGGGTATGTACCATGGAGCGGGATTTTGAATACCATGCCAAAGATATATAAAAGAGGTTTAAGATATGTCAATATCCGAGCCGTTACATTGATAAAGCATATGAAAGAGCCCGTGATGAACCCCGTGAAGCACTTTTAAAATTACAAGATAAGGAAGTACAAATAAATATAGTGTGCCCTCTTTTATATTCATTGCAATCATGCAGAATTACAAAAATCCTTAAAAAAGAATGACATCTCATACAAACTCTTCCAGGTTTCCAGAAAATGTCTTTAATTATAGCCCATAAAAGAAATGTAAATCTTCGTAACCTTTTGGTTCCCTCAGCCTGCACAGAACGTAAACATTGTCTAGACACAAGGGACAGTATCAGTGTGGACACTGCTCCGTTTGCCTACATACACTGCCAGTGCGTGATGTTTTTATTCATCCAGATACTCAAAAGAAGTTTTATATTAATGACTTTGCTAATTGTGAGACATCCCACGTCATTTACATAATCCAGTGCCCCTGCCACAAATTGTATGTAGGCAAAACTCATCGGAGCATACGTACACGCATAATAGAATATAAAAGTTGCATAAGAAGGAAATTAGTGGACAAACACTGGTACAACATTGGCTGGATTTGGACATAATTTAACAGATGTAAAGTTTTTTGTCATAAAAAAAGTCTGCCTCAATTGGAGAGGAGGAGACCTTGAAAAAACAACTTTACGTTTGGAACAAAGATATATATTTTTGCTTAATACTTTGGTTCCTTATGGTCTCAATTTGGATAAAGATCTGTCAGTCTTTTTATGAGCATGGTGCTTTTATGAATTACATGTTTGCTTATACGTTTTATTGGTGTAGTACAGGTTCAGGTTCGTGCTAATTATATGTGTTATTTTAGATAATGATCATGGAGGATATGGTATGTTTTCGTTATTATTATATTGTCTGTCATTTAGTTTTTAAGTATAGGGTTTGTATATGAGATTCATTAGATTGATACATATGTTTTTTGGCTTTTAATAATTTAAAGTTTTTTAGCTCAGGGAGATTTAAAGGTATAATGTAAGTATCTTCCTTTTATTCTGAAATGCCCGCTATATGTATGATTTTTCTCCCAATGCGATCATTAGGTTAGTTTACTCCACAGTAATTGTGTACATGGTTTTTAGACAGCAATTTGCATGACAATGGTTAATGTCCAATAGGATCGCAGCTTTTGGTTTTCCCTCTCACGGGATTTTTAAACGCTATGACGCATGCGTCCTTTATGATCGTCTTGATTCTTTCAGAGGGTCCCTTTACATGGAGGTCTTATGATCGATTTATTGTATTGTTTTGTTGGAGTATTGACAATTGTAATTTTGTTGGGTCTTTTGATTTGTGATTTTCATGGCGTTCATTGTTTTATCGGTCTATATCCAGGGTTTTAGTACAATCGGAAGGTCGATGTTAGTAATATACTACACAGTGGGGGCTGTTTTTTAACAGTCTGTTTTTTAACAGTCTATTTTTTAGCATCAATTAAGTAGTTCTTATTGTTCTTTGGGATAATTGTATCTATGTATGTTTTTGATTCTGCCTTTGGAGATAGGTTTTATTTATTTATTTATTTATTTAATCTTTGTAACAGAGTTTAAAGGCGGATGGTAGTGACATTTGTGGCTACAATTTTCTTTCCAAAAAACCTGCCAAAGGGATTTTTAAATTATATGGTCTGTTTGCAGCGGTAGGTTTTAGTAATTCACTGTTTCATTTTAGAATTGGTCATTGGAGATGAGTTTTTTAACATTGGTTTACATTCATTTATTATTCATTTTCCCTGCAGTACAATTTGAAGACGGATGTTAGTAATATACAACATATTTAT
Source organism: Ichthyophis bannanicus (assembly GCA_033557465.1). NCBI lineage: Eukaryota > Metazoa > Chordata > Amphibia > Gymnophiona > Ichthyophiidae > Ichthyophis > Ichthyophis bannanicus. The sequence continues at coordinate 1,337,768,868 of CM066031.1, forward strand.
GGTGACAACGTTCTTCCCTAGTACCCTCACAAGGGATTTTTAACCATTTTGCTCTAGTTGCAGCGGTTGCACATTTTTTTACATATAGTATACTTACCTAAGGGTTTCTTATATGTTTTATATACTTATGAGTTATTATAGTTACTGGTCCACCCAAAAAAAATTTAATTTTTTTTTTACACACGGGCACAAAAAATATTTTTTAAACATGGGCACACAATTTATTATTTCTAACTCATACAGTTTATGTATCCATCTGTTTCACTCCGGCTCCTCCTCATACTCTCCTACTCTCCTCCTCTTTCTTTCCTTTTTGTAGTTCATTCTTTGTGTTTTTAAGTTGTTTTCCAAGGGTTTTATGAAGGGGATCTTTAATACATATACATGTTACTCATTCGCTTCATGGACAGTTATTTATGTTTTATATTTGCATGCACTTTTAATTTATAATTCATGTTGTGTCTTTATATGTACATGATTATTTATATAGCTTTAATGAAAGTAATGTAACACTTATTTATTTGATTCTCCTTCATTTACTTTTAATATGTTTTTATGTTTTTAATTTGCTGTTTTAATTTATGTATTTTGTTTTTTAATTATTTATGTATTTATTTATAGTGAGCCAAATACCCCTGAGGAAGTACACACGAAACACGGCCAGTGTCGGGTTATTGACACACTCATTCTCTAAGAAAATAAAGGCTTTTGCTTTCACTGCCACATCCCTAGACAGGTTTTTGTGTTAGCTCAGCAACAGCACCACTGTGGCAACATGTACACATGTGTGGGAGGAGGTACAGGAGGCCGTAGCCCAGGCAGGGGAACCAACCAGGGACCTGGACAGCCTGAGAAAGAGATTTAATGACATTAAGCATGGTGTCCATGCACACATGGTGGCGGAGAGGCATCATGCCATGGGCACCGGTGGGGGTGCCCCCTTTGCCCTAACTCTCACACCCCTGGAGCAGGAGCTCGTAGACCATCTTGGGCCCATCTACCTGCGTGGACTGCCAGAAGCGCTGGACACCGCCCATCCACAGGCAGGTGGGTATGCACCTTACACCTTGCTGCTCCTTAGGCTTGGAATAAACGTCCTTTGTCTATGCATCAGGCATCTTCTATGGCCCTCCTCCCACTTAGGTTCAAAGCTCATATGTTTGCCTCTGCCTTTGGCTCGAGTGTGCTGTTCTCCAATCCTCCCCTTTTTAATCTCACCTTTGTGTCTTCATCTTACACTTGTTCCTACCTCCTTCCTTTGACCTGTCTCCCCTGCTCTTGTCTCTTTGCTCCTGTTCCAAACCTCCTTCCACACCTGTTAGTGCATTGTCCTTTTAGATTATAAGCTCCATTGAGCAGGGATTTTCTTTTTGTGTTTTCACTTTTACAGTACTGTGTGCGCTTGGCAGCGTCCTATAAATGCTTAGTAGTAGGAGTAGGAGTAGGAGTAGTAGTAGTCGATATGCAGCACACGTACAGGGCACGCCCAAGCACATGTGGCACATGGAGGAGATTGGTGGGGGACCATGTCCTGCGAGCATGCGTGCCTTAACACAGGCAACTGTGGGGTGATGACACAGCAGCACATGGCAGGGTTGGTACATGGTGTGTGTGACAGGTACCTGGGCCTGTGTGCATGATAGACACAGTCCTGAACATAGTTGAGGACCACAGAGCAGTGGAGAGGCAGGGGGCGTGGCAAACCAGGCCAATATCTGATTGAACACTGCATACATCAATGGTCCAGAAAACATACATGCAACCCAGAGGGTTAAGCTGCATAGCAACAATTCACAGCACTACAGATTAGCAATGTAACGGAGATGTAAAGGACATATCTGAGGAGTGTCTAATGATATCCCACTGTAATCAAAGAGCATCACAGCATACCTGAGCAGCAATGCAACAGAAAAGAGCCACATTGTGATTTCATTTGACAGCATTCAGATAACCTCCTTGTATAATTTCTACATTGTTACTCTCTAGTGCTGTGAAGTTTGGCTGTTCTGCTAGACCCTCTGGGCTGTACATATAGGTGAGTTTGGCCACTGATGTATGCAGAGTTCATGCGAGTACAGGGCCTGTCTGTCCTTCAAAGTACTCCTCCTCCTAAGGAAATGTGGTTGGGGGGACTAACTGAGATCAGATTCCTCTACTACTGGAGTTGTCCTACCCAGATTGCTCTTGCGTTCCTTCATCACATATGGCTTATGAGGGCTTACATTGAGTTACTGTTTTGTACCTACACCTTTTGGGATGTGTTCAGCAGTACAAGCCTGCGTTCTCTGTCACCCAGAGGTTTACTTGTTAAAATAGTACCTGGCATATAGGTCACAGCCAGTCATCATACCTCTGCGGGCCAGTCACCGAGCACATTGTGACAGGGGGAGACATACAAGAGGGACATACAACTAGCCCAGAAAACATTGGCCTGAGGGTACACACACACACCAACAAAACACATTTAACGTCAGTATGTACCTACCTATCCAGGGACATATCACAGACCTCTGACAGGGAAAGGACTAACACACAGGGATGATGACATAGACACAAACAAACACCATCAAAAAAATCACACACATGTCACACACTTAATACTCTGTCGGGGCCCATATACAGTGGGGATACCGCACCCACCCTCACCAAACATTGGAAGGCACATTGCCACACCCATACCAAATGCACATAGTAAAACCCCCACAACACCTGGGATCAGCCCTTATACACGTCTCACAGTGCCACACACACATTCCCATACCCCCACACCCGGTGCAACCCCATACACAGCAGTGTTCCACCCATCCCCCCAGACACCCCACCATACCCATGGAGTATGGGATAGCTGTCCAGCCACACCGCACAGTGTCTTGCAAAGCAGAGGGCCCACACACACGTCTGTCTGACACGGACACATCCTGCAACATCTAACATGCATACCACTCAGAGTAATGCAAGCACATCGCTCACACACACAAATTAGGGAGGAGTGGTCTAGTGGTTAGGACAAGGTACTTCAGGCCAGAGGGCCAGGGGTTCAAGTCCCACCTGGGGACAGCAACCTCAGGCCGGAGGGACTGGGATTTCTAGTCCTATAGGCACTCCTTGTGGTCTTGGGCAAGCCACTTAACCCTCCATTGCCCATGTTCCCTGTAAGTATTAGTGTATGTGTCTCATATCCCCTCATGTTAAATGTATCCCCCAATTGACCGCTTTGATCCGGTGAAAAGCGGGATATAAATACAGCTAAATAAATAAAATAAATAAAATAAATGACAGCACACAATCCCACTCAGGGCTCCCACATGCGCCACGGCCTCGTATTGCTGAGGCCACATCCAAGGTCAGGCGGCCAGTCCATACCTGATACTGCAGATAGAGGGTGCGACACACAAAACACCATCCCCCACACACTGCATCCCATGAGGTACAGCTACACCAGGGAATGAGGCTTCTACTCCACCACCCCCTGCCAGGCACAGCACACTGTAGGCACAGGCGCACAACACATTGATTATGGCAGGGATGTACTATACAGGTGTACATAGGTGCACTGTGCAAACTCATCTGTGCTGTGTACCCTTTTCCAACCCCCAGGTGACTACAGGACCATGAAGGCACATGAGGAGGAAGATGTGGCAGGGCCTCAGGATGGTGAGGGGCCAGAGCCTGCAATATACAGGGACACTGCCAGCAATGACAAAGGCACAACAGGAAACAATGTGCTGGCTGAGGCAGAGGACACGCCACCGGATGTCAACGCTCCAGTGGGGGCCACTAGCAGCAGCTCACAGGCTCTAGAGGGTATGGAGATGGAGAGGAGTCACCACACCATGCAGGCACCAGAGACATCAGCCACCCCTCCCACAAGCATGGCTATGATCTTGGCAGAGCTGCGGGCCCACAGTGCCTCAGCAAGGCACGATGCCGAAGGTGGGTAACAGCATACAAAACAATCCCCATGGGGGTGGACGTAACATCCACAATGAGATTGCATGTGCACCACAATATGTTGGCAACATAGCAGATTGTTTCTTATGTGCAGGGGGGAGGGGGGTCTGTGCCATTTGCATTCCCTTCCTCTTGTAGCATGGCGTGTCAGGTGTCAGCATGTGTGAGGAGCTCAGACACACACACACACACTGTTCACGGTCATATACCCAAGGAAACTCACAGCAGAAAACACCTATTCCAGTTCACCTAGACAGCTTACATGACTGACCCCTCCCCATGGGTATTGTTACCTAGCATAGTTTGTCACTGTAATCTGTACTGTGGGCCAGCGTTAGAGAAAATAGGGCCCCCCAGATATATGTATGCGTGTGCCATGACTCCTCACGTCATCTGGCTTATCTCATATGACCAGTGTACAGATCAAGCATTGACACATTGAACTGCGACACTGTACCATGTGTGAGAGCTATGATTCACACGAGCCCTCATCAGCCTTTCCTTGCATGAGAATGGCTCATGGGACACACAAATGTAAACATGGTCATGCGATTGGCCCCCTGACGTCACCCGCCAAAAGCTCCGGCGTTTTTTGGATTTGGAAGAGATGGACACACTATTTTGCTTTGGGGACACTTGAAACAGAAGCTGGTTGCTTCGAAACGTGCACGTCGTGCTTGAGCAGCTAAGTGTGAAGCCCTTTATGGTTTTTAAGACAAGTTAATCATTTATATGAATAAGAATAAGATATAATAAAAAAAAGGGGTATGTACTGCGTGAGGTGCTGAGGAAGTCCTCCTCACCTTGCGGTTTATGCCCGACAAAAAAATGATTTGGTGATTACAGTTGGGGGTTCGGGTATTCTTTTGACTACTGATATTTATAGGAATACCTAGTTGTGGGAAATTCTTGTTTTGAGTTACAGCATACACAATGGCAGGGGTGCTCCTCCGTATTGCGGATGCCCAGGAGGCCATTGCTGCCCATACTCAGCAGCCAGCACCGGCACCAGAGGTGGCACCAGCAGTCCCGGGACAGAGGAGTGGGGTGGGCTGTGGTCGCCGTGGCCAGCCACGGAGGATGTGAACATTAAAAATAAAGATATCACAACCTATTACAACGTATGTGTTCATTTCCAATGTGTGGCACTGTGATCCCCTATGTACCCTGCACCCCATGTTGTCATCCTGCCCACATGTGCCTACCCATATCCCTCAGGGTGGGGTGTCTGTACTGCCACCAATCATCACACATAGGTTATACCATGCCCTGTGTGCCATGGACTGTGGCAGGTGGTCACCCTACTACCTATGCGTGGGGGTATACCCAACTTCACCCGTTGCCCAGCAAGATGTTCACAGTGGTACATGTATGTTGTAAGGATCTGTCACCCTCTCCCACCCCATATACTCTCCATCATTAGACACACCTGTGTGACCATCCTCTCTGCCCACACCAGGGCCTACGTGGCTGTATACCCACATAGGCTTGCATGCGGCACTGCCAGACAAAGATAGCTTGCTTCAGTCAGCTGATCACTGTTCACCAGCGCTTGAAGTCCCCCACCGCTCATCCTCAGGACCTGCATCGACCTGTCTCACCCTCACCAGCTATCCCCCTGTAAAGCCCCTGGGTACAGCATCCCCTCTTACCCTTCCTGCCACATACCTGCTGCTAGCCTTTACCCCCTATTGCCCCACAGGCATGGTGCATCAGATATGGTGCCCACACATCACAGGCAGCATGTATGTGACCATAGCTGTTGGAACACACTGCACATTGGCACATCACAGGGGCACCATGGGACACAGACGCCTACAAACATTGGCAGCCCCCACAACTGCGTGTGGAGACGGTCCATGTATGTCACCTATATCTACCACGCATGCACATAGGGATCTACACACATGTCCCATGCTCACGTCCACAGTCTGTCTGTAAGGGAGACACATGACCATTGTGATGTAGTAAAACAACTGTATTTTAAAACATATGTACAACAGGTACTATATACCAAAGCCCACATGTTTGGTCCCGGGGGACAGGACAGCACAGGGCACATGTGTGGGTGCCACAGGGACCATCACATGCTCCTGGGACGCCCATCAGGGGATGGCTGTCGAGATGCACCACCCATACCAGCCACACGCTGCATATCGGCAGCCATCCACTGAATGGAGCCTTCCAGGCACCGGATGGTGCGGTCCTGGGCCCGCTGGCATTGCATCACGCCTTCCATTGCCACATACAGGTCCTGGATGCACCTGCCACCACATATACACAAGGTACCAGGTGTCTGTGTGGTGGTATGTGCGTGGGCCCTGTCTGTGTCAATGGGTGGCGTAGCTACACCCAGACGGGCACCATCGCCACACACATGTGGCAGTTGGCAGGGACCCACAGTGCCCTGTGCTGTCCTGTGTCCCCTCCACCCCTCCACACCCCCTCCTCTCCCCCTGGCACCTCCCACCCACCCTCGGCACCCTCCACGCTCTCCTCCTCCTCCTCAACCCCCAAAACATCACACACATTCTCACCCTCCCCTCCCTCCCGTCCCACCCCACTCTCCACCCCCTCCATGTCCCCATCATCCTCTTCCATCTCTACCACCTCCTCCTTCTCTGCCGCCTCCTCCTCCTCTTCTGCCACCTCCTCCTCCTCCGGCTGGACTGCAGCTGTGGGGCATGTTGTGGGTGGCCCTGAGAATGACGTCCCCTCACCAGCAGCAGCAGCTTCTGTGGGGGAAGACAGTCATTAGCACACCATCATGCAATTACAATGCCATATAAACATAGTGTGGCCTCCCATAGGCCGTTGGCCCACTGTGACATACTGTACTGTGCTGCAGGGGCCACAACACTCACCGCCACATTGCTGCAGCGCCCTCCTTTGTAGCCACTCAAGGACATCCGGGCAGTGCAGCCACAACTCACGTCCCTTTTTTCGTAGGTCCTCCACCTGGGTGGAAATGCAATGGGTGGGAAAATTAAGGGCCAGATATCTCTGGTGGGTGCCCAATGCATATCACACATCACTGCGTACAGCAGGGTGATGCTGCTGCTGCTCATGCCAGTGGGTCCTATACTACCTGTTGCTAGTGCCGCCTGCATGTGTGGCTGTGGTTCTGGGCATGTGTGGGGTGCCACCTACGTGTCGTTTGGGCAACCCCACAGACCAGCCTTACCCAGATCCTACGCTCTCCTTGCATTACATGGCAGCACCATGCCATGTGTGGGGTAGGTATGCTGGTCTACAGGGGAGGTGTTTCTTGACCCCTGTGAGGTCCGGCACACACCTGTGTGTTTGCATCACCTACACACATCCGCAGACACACATGCCATGCCACCATGATATCTGTATTGGAACATGTGTGATGTATTCCTGCATCACGTGGGGATTGGGTGACCCATAACACATCACCAGGAACTACTACCAGAACACCAGGATGTGTACTCTACCTGTGTGGACACAACTAGGGCCTCCTGTGAATAGGGCATTTGTGGCCGACTGCAACAGGAGCATGCACCAACACACCTAACTGGGCTATAGACCTCTGTAATGAGGTCCAGGGCCTCCTGGAGTTAGGGCAGAGCTGTGAAACCCCAACTGATGCAGTTACCCTGACACCAGGATTTATAATAGACCTCTGTAATCAGGTCCAGGGCCTCCTGGAGTTAGGGAAGAACTGTGAAACCCCAACTGATGCAGTTACCCTGACACCAGGATTTATGATAGGCCTCTGTAATCAGGTCCAGGGCCTCCTGGAGTTAGGGCAGAGCTGTGAGAATGAAACAGATGCAGGTACCCTGACACCATGATCTATAATAGACCTCTGTAATGAGGACCAGGGCCTCCTGGAGTTAGGGCAGAGCTGTGAAACCTCAACTGATGCAGTTACCCTGACACCAGGATTTATAATAGACCTCTGTAATCAAGTCCAGGGTCTCCTGGAGTTAGGGCAGAGCTGTGAGAATGAAACAGATGCAGGTACCCTGACACCATGATCTATAATAGACCTCTGTAATGAGGACCAGGGCCTCCTGGAGTTAGGGAAGAGCTGTGAAACCCCAACTGATGCAGTTACCCTGACACCAAGATTTATAATAGGCCTCTGTAATCAGGTCCAGGGCCTCCTGGAGTTAGGGCAGAGCTGTGAGAATGAAACAGATGCAGGTACCCTGACACCAGGATCTATAATGGACCACTGTAATGAGGACCAGGGACTCCTGGGGTTAGGGCAGAGCTGTGAAACCCCAACTGATGCAGTTACCCTAACACCAGGATTTATAATAGACCTCTGTAATCAAGTCCAGGGTCTCCTGGAGTTAGGGCAGAGCTGTGAAACCTCAACTGATGCAGTTACCCTGACACCAGGATTTATAATAGGCCTCTGTAATCAGGTCCAGGGCCTCCTGGAGTTAGGGCAGAGCTGTGAGAATGAAACAGATGCAGGTACCCTGACACCATGATCTATCATAGACCTCTGTAATGAGGACCAGGGCCTCCTGGAGTTAGGGCAGAGCTGTGAAACCCAACTGATGCAGTTACCCTGACACCAGGATCTATAATAGACCTCTATAATCAGTTAGGGAAGAGCTGTGAAACCCCAACTGATGCAGTTACCCTGACACCAGGATTTATAATAGGCCTCTGTAATCAGGTCCAGGGCCTCCTGGAGTTAGGGCAGAGCTGTGAGAATGAAACAGATGCAGGTACCCTGACACCAGGATCTATAATGGACCACTGTAATGAGGACCAGGGGACTCCTGGGTTAGGGCAGAGCTGTGAAACCCCAACTGATGCAGTTACCCTAACACCAGGATTTATAATAGACCTCTGTAATCAAGTCCAGGGTCTCCTGGAGTTAGGGCAGAGCTGTGAAACCTCAACTGATGCAGTTACCCTGACACCAGGATTTATAATAGGCCTCTGTAATCAGGTCCAGGGCCTCCTGGAGTTAGGGCAGAGCTGTGAGAATGAAACAGATGCAGGTACCCTGACACCATGATCTATCATAGACCTCTGTAATGAGGACCAGGGCCTCCTGGAGTTAGGGCAGAGCTGTGAAACCCAACTGATGCAGTTACCCTGACACCAGGATCTATAATAGACCTCTATAATCAGGTCCAGGGCCTCCTGGGGTTAGGGAAGAGCTGTGAAACCCCAACTGATGCAGTTATCCTGACACCAGGATCTCTAATAGACCTCTGTAATCAGGTCCAGGGCCTCCTGGAGTTAGGGCAGAGCTGTGAGAATGAAACAGATGCAGGTACCCTGACACCAGGATCTCTAATGGACCACTGTAATGAGGACCATGGACTCCTGGGGTTAGGGCAGAGCTGTGAAATCCCAACTGATGCAGTTAGCCTGACACCAGGATCTCTAATGGGCAACTGTAATGAGGACCAGGGCCTCCTAGAGTTAGGGCAGAGCTGTGAGAATGAAACAGATGCAAATACCCTGACAGCAGGATCTCTAATGGACCACTGTAATCAGGTCAAGGGCCACCTGGGGTTAGGGCAGAGCTCTGAGACTGACACAGATGCAGTTAACCTAACACCAGGATCTATGCTAGACCTCTGTAACCATGTGTGAAGCCTCCTGGGGATGGAGCAGACATTTAGGACCACATCACATGCAGGTAACATAACACCAGGATGTGTAATAGACCTGTGTAATCAGGTCTGTGGCCATTCTGGGGATAGGGCAGGACTGCAATCCACAACTTATGCATCTACAGTGGCAACAGCTTGGCCCACAGACTGGTATGTCCACCGTGTTCTGCATGTATGATATGTGCTACTTGCTGTATTTGTGTTGCACAACCATCATTGTGTGACCTGTCCCCATACACTTACTTCATGGAGGTAGTCGTCAGATCTGTTGTATCGTCTGGTGAGGCGCATCCATGCTCTCCTCACCCGTCCAAGGTCCTGCCTCTTTGCTGCACCCGGGAACAAATGGCGCTGTCTTGTACAGATCAATTCACACAGGATCCCGAGCTCTCTCCATGTGAATGCGGGCTACCGTGAACGCCTGTCCATTTTTTCACTCTCGAGATAGCGTGTGTATGTGTGCGATGACGCACATGACGCATGTGCCATGCCGAGCACGTACACGTGCTATCTCGCAGTACTACGTGCTACCTGGCACAATTACGGTGCACAGCACACATGGGATTTTGATGGACAGATCACGTCATAGTATTCTTATTGTAACAGTGAAATACGCCGCGAATGGTATTGGCCGCTTCTCCAGTCCCCATACACCTGATCTCGCTGCCACGCCACCATTTATTAATATAATTGGTGTTTATGTTACGGCGATGAGGCTCCCCGGCGTTGGCCAGCGGGTGCATTATAGGGCACCATAACTTGCAGCACCCTGTAATGTGCCTTCTACGGCCCATGCTGAGCGCCACCGTAGTCTACAGGACTAGGGTGAGTGGGTATGTTGGCGTTACCCGCACACTACAGAGATGTGTCTAACTGTTACAGCCATGCAAAAAGGTGCCACTTCAGACACTCTTCCTGATGTTGTTGCACTGGGGATTTGAACCTAGGAGAGCTGGCTGTATAGTCACTGTACTAACCAGTGTGCTATGCCTCTATGGCCATTGTCATAGCTAGGACTGACTACACAACAACTGCATGTCAATGCACATACATTCTGATGTGCTTACTGGGATAGGGGAGACCCACAGCTAAGGCAGTTTCCAGGCCATGTTACCATAGGGAAATGACTGTGGAGGCAGAGGCCATGGGTTTGATCCCACAGTGGTGTTATGTAAGAAGGCTGTCTGAGGCATTACCCTTTAATTTAAATCAGTGCCGTCTGAGGCATTTCCTTTTTTAATTTAAATTAGTGCTGCCAGCAAAAACACCCTCACAGTGCCGTAACCTAAGGTGCCGCATAAGGCGCCCTATAAGGCACTCCATAGGGCACATTATAAAGTGCACTGTCTGCCAAGGCACCTTATAATGTGCCCTATAGTGTGCTTTATGGGGCGTCGTGTAGGGCGCTTTATAGGACACCTAATGAGGCACCTTAAGGTTACAGCATTGCGAGGGTGCATTTTGCTGGCAGCACTGATTTAAATGAAAAGGAAAAGCCTCAGACAGCCTTATTAAATAACACCACTGTGGGATCAAAGCTATAACCTCTGCCTCCACAGTCATTGAATTAACCAGTGGGCTACATCTCTATAGCTGCTAATGCACCCCTGGCTGGCTACAGAAAGACTGCAGGTCACCACACAAACTGTCTGCTGTGGTCACCAGGATAGGGTAAACCCACCCGTACCCATGATGCACTGCACATGCAGATCAGCAGTCTACAGCTGATCACAAGATGGGGTATGCACCCCCACAGCACCTTGGCCTGGTAGGGGGAACTGACAGTGTGTGTTACTGGCACAGAGTAGCTACAGACCGTGACATTGTGCGGGTCCTGTGCTCACTCTGAGGGTGAGGTGGGGTACCCAGCACCATGTCCGCAGCACCTGGCTTGGCTGTGATAGACTATGCTGCAGGTTGCCATCAATGCCAGTGTGTGATAGGTAGTCCTTGCAGATGCACCTAGGATACACCTGTGTCCATCTGTATTTCCCAGTCATGTCTAGTCCTTGTGGACTATGATGCATACAGAATAGTGCATATCCTGTGTTGGTGCCATGGTCACATGTTATAAGTGGAGGGGGGTGTTTGGACCCAAAAGCTGATTATGTAGCACCACCCAAACTGCCCTCTGTGGCTCAGGATGGGGGACTGGATCTCCCACCAACAGATCCACATTCTACCTCTTTGCAGTGGTGGCAGTTTAGGGGACCATTAAGGCCAGTCCTGCTGGGGAACAGGCACCCTACAGGGCAGTCAATGCAGATCTGTACACATCAATAAGGCAATGCAGACAGGCAGCATGCTGGAAAAGCTCAGCTGCCTCCCACCACTATCTTGCATTCACCAGCAGAGGGCACAATCAGTCTCTACCCACTGCACCCTGCAGGGTGTCCAAGCCATACACATACTAACTGCAGACAGTCTGCTAGCTAATACATAGTGTATGTTCCTGGAGAAACTGTGTGCACCCAAAAATGGGATGTGAATGCACACCCACGCGTGCGTGCACACACCCACACACACACAGCAGGTATTTCAGTGATTGGGCCCCAGAAAAGGGAACCCATAAATATCACTTGACAGAAATACAGTATAGCACTATGGGGGAACCTAGCCATGCTGTGGTCACTGCTCAGTCAGGATGAGAGTGACCTCCCAGCATGACATGCTGTGGCCACCCTGTCCGTGCAGGTGGTGGTTGGGCACTACAATGTCCCAGCCATTGCCCTATGCCCTGTGCAGATGCATCCTGCCCAGGCCATACCCATTCCTCATTATGCACATTGGCAGGCTAACACTGGAAACAGTGCAAGCAGTGTGGGTTCAGTAAGGTGTAGGCAGCCACAACACATTGGATAGACAGACACACACTCCCACACCTATGCCAGCATTTTGCAAATATAGAGGTTTGTGGTAGCCCTGGCTGAAACACCAGTCCTGGGCAGAGTGCAGGCATTGCTATGATACGCAAAACTGTTGGGGTCACTCCCCGGGGTGGTAAACACTGTCAGAATCAGTAACTGTAACACACTCCACAGATATCAGAAAGGTTGCTATGATGAATCTCTATCAACAAATCATGTTTAACTTAGGATTTGTTATCTGACATTAATCACAGCAACCTTTTGATATATGTGGAACGTCTTCCCAAGTTTAGGACGGCATTGCTAAGGTATACAGGTGCCAGTATTGGGAGATCCTTCTCTGCGCAGGGCCCAACAGCCTGACTCTCCATGAGGCGTTGGATAGTGGAGCCTGTGGGGGTGTGTGTTTGTACCCCTGTTGGCCTCTGAGTTTTCCAAAATCCGGTCTTGGATGGCCAAACACTGTTCAGGTTTTCATGCTGTCCCTAATGAATATGCATAAGATATATTTGCATACAATGGGAGTGGCCCATACAAATGCATCACAGACATATTTATTAGGAACAGCATGAAACCTGAATGGTGTTTGGCCCTCCAGGACTGCAGTTGGGAAACTCTGCTCTAGGCATTGCACATGTTTATGGTGTCTGTGCTCTGTAGGGTAAAATGTAGGCATTTCAGGCAAGTTTATTTTATCTGCAATAAAGGTTCCGTCTTTATTACCACGGTTTAGTAGTGGGTAAAATATGGGGATGGGGTTGGCAGGAGCCACAGCTGGGATTTGAACTTCTGATCTTCTGCTTTTGAACACACTGGCTGTGTGTACTGCACCAAACTGTTGCCACAGGTGAAGATTATTCCCTGGGGATACCATGACTGTTCGTCAGACAGACCTTGTTGCAGTGCACGGCACCCACCTAAACGGGGCTTGGCCGTGGTCTGTGTGGGCAGATGCCACTGCCCCCTCCGCTACCAGCACCCCTCCGCCACCATGCTGACATTCCCTTATGCCAGTGGTGCTGGTGGTACGCAGTCCCAGGCCATCCAGTGTGCCGATAGGCAGCTGCCTATGGTGTGGGTTCTCGGGTAGGGGTGCCTCCATGGACATGCGCGCTTCCTCCCGGCACCGCCTGCCAATGTTATGTGCCTTTGGGGGTACCTGCTGGGTAATATCCCCTGTGACACTTTGACACTCACACTCGTGCCCATGTTGGACCCTCGTCAGTTGCTGTCTTGCTGTTTTACAGTTTTGGCATTCCTATGTGCCACCTAGGATTCTGCCTAGCCCACACTGTGCCCCAGCTGGACCACAGCATGTGCCGCCTGCAGTCCCCTGTATCCCATTTTCAGCATCAGTACAGTTGCCCTTTCCTACGTGCCCACTCTTCTTTTGCTGCACATGTGCACGCCATAACAAACCTGCCCATATAAACAAGAATAAACCCTGATCAGCGCTATTTCAATGTGGGATCATTCACTTTGTAGGGGGACAGAGAATAGACCCTTCCAAACATGATATATTCTTTTTTTTGCTTTGTCAGTGGTGTTCCTTTATGTTTATCATTAATATCATTATAGGCCAGCTTGGTTATTGGGATTTCAAATGCGGTTTTGGTCATTTTCTATGTTTATTTGCCTTTTTGGTTCCTGCACATGTATCACTACTATCACTTTCCTGGATTTACCTGCCTTTGCTGTACATTGCTGACTGAAATGGTTTCTCTCTCCTGCAAATGTGTCTCTAGCGTGAGGTTTTCACTGGCGATAATTTTCAGACCCTGATTTCATGGCGTTAGTGTGCCTGGAGACTCTCCCTGCCCACTCTCTGCCCATTGACCCCTATCTCCGCCCTCTGGGTAGCCTTACTCCACCCTTCAGACCCGGCTTTCACAGCGTTAGTGTGCCTTAACGCTGCTGCCGAGGTTATCGCGCGAAAGGTGACGTCATCGTGCGATAATGTTACATTAATTCATGATAACATTACATATCGCATGATAACCTCGGCGCTGCTATGTGTACGTGAGGCAATGTTTTCTAGAAACTTGATAATTAGCTATTGTGTTCTCATATGTGGATTTTCTTCCTTAGTAAGTCAGAACTGTATTTTGTCAGACTTCTAAGTTGATATTTGAAATGTCTGTGTTCTTATCTTTGTTAGTAATGTGTAAAGACAGATTTTTTCTTGTTTTCTTTCACTCTTGGGTCTTAGGTAAGGTCATTTAAATTGTTTTTCTGTGTTGAGTTATGCATTTTGGTTTCTAGAGAAGTGCATTTTATTTTGATAGCTTTCTGATCTCAGTATGAATGAAAAAAAAACAGATACATGTAACACTGTGATTTCTGTGCATGTTGGTTTTTTGTTTTGTTTGGTCATCCTTAATTTTAAAATAGTAGTACGTTTTAAGCCATAGTCTGTAAGATTTAGTATGTAATGGTGGTCTAGGCATGTATGTTAGTTGGTACGAGGATGAAGTTGATGGTATGAGCAAGTGATTAGAAGGTATTGCTTGAAGTGAGATATGATATTAATAGTAATAGAAGGATTTTTTTGATAGACAGTAAGCTGATGAGAGTGGTCTAATAATGTAATGCGATGTGTTGGTTTAATGAATATGGAAAGGGAGATGATATTCTATGATTGATTTTGCAATGTTAATGTATTTGGACAGCTAGTGGTTTTTTTCTATCTGTATAGGTTTGTACTGTAGTATGGAATGCATTTTCTGAGTCATTGGACTGGGATTGGGATTGGAATGTATTGTACACTGAAGTAAGAACCTTAGAAGTAGACAGTGCAGATAACAAATCTGGCAGAGTTTTGTGTGTTTACAGTAACTCTATAACAAGAGATATTGTCAGTTATCTGGCAAGAAGGCCTTGACTGCAAGTTTTGTTAGAGAAGTTTCGTTTAAATAAAAAAAGAAATAGTTACAGTTAAAGTGCAGCCTGACTTTTGCTCTTTATTTTTTCCCTGTGAATATATAATAAGAACAATTTTTTATTCCATTTCACAGCAATAGATATAAATACCTATGATTGGGGGAGGAAAAATCCAAAACGATTAACCATTTCTGTATTTGTGTTTGTACAGGGGATTATTCTGAGCCACGGATAGCAGGGATAGACTCACAATGAGCCTCTGCGGTGGAGTAACTTCCCTGGACATTTTATTTTTATGGCCTGGGGCAAGGATGGGGCAGGGGGGCCAGGGTTCATTCCCCGTGGCCCAACCCTGGCCTTAGGAGGCCAGATAGGAGGTTGGGCCACGGGGAATAAACCTTTTTTGCCGGCGGCCAGCATCGCTGCTTTTAAATGGAGCCCCGGTGCCATGGCAACATAACGTCATGGTGCAGCGGCTCGATTTAAAAGCCCTGACTGAATTAGCTGGGGACAGTCCTGCATATGCAGGCTGGTCTGAATCGCAGTCCTGGTTTGCACATGCAGAACTGTTCGTGATTCTGATCCCGTGGGGCTAGACTTCCCCTGTGGGATCAGAATTGCGATCCCCTCTGTGAGTCAGGTTCAGACCAGATGTACAGAGGGGATCTACGTCTGGGACGGAATCAGGCCCATAGTAAATAAGTTCAATCCATGATGCGTGAGAATATGTGTGTTGAATGCAAATACAAATAGGACCTCGTAGAGTTTCTTATATCTGCAGAATAAGAGTCTCTAGAGTACATTATTTTAATTAATGTGAATGATTGGGAAAATCTTCAGTGTGTGATAGAATTTTGATATGTTTAGATATCTGATATGTTGTGGCATACATGATACAACAAAGATTCACTACAGATGGTACAGAACACCGCTGCTCATATTCTCACAGGAACAAACAAAGAAGAGCACATAACACCAATCTTGGCATAATTTCACAGGCTCCCAATCAGGAGTTGTGCGAAGTTCAAGGCTATTCTTAATATCTTCAAGATACTCCAGAAGGAATCAGCTGAATCACTCCAATATACCCTGAAAACCGCCCATCAAGAACAAACAATAAAAATATGCTAATCACGCCAAATAAATTCTCCAATGCTAAGCAGTGCACCTCAAACAGGGCCTCTCTCTATATGTGCCAAATCTATGGAACTCCCTACCGAACAATATCAGATGCACGAAGGACACTAAAGAATTCAGGAAAATGCTGAAAATGTTCGTATTCATCGAATACAATGCCAACATCACATAGAAATCACCGAATCCATCCAACAAAACTAGACCTGGACAATGACCACTCAGCAACTCCCAGGATCATACAACATGACCACAAACTGTAAACAGTTTACTTATGTAAATAAGTTATGACACAATGAGGATTACAAATTTTAATCTTTAAAACACCTGTTACAATATAAATAGTTCACAATCTTGTTACAATGTAAATAGTTAAGTGGAGTTTCAATGTAAACCACCTTGTTGCACAAGGCAAAAGTTGAGGTCACTATAACCCACCTTAATTTAAGGAAAAGATGGCATATAAATACTAAATAAAATAAAAAATAACGATTGAAGAAAATGCAGATACAAGTGAACATAAAAACATAAGAACATAAGATATGCCATACTGGGTCAGACCAAGGTCCATCAAGTCCAGTATCCTGTTTCCAACAGAGGCCAATCTAGGTCATATGTTCCTAGCAGTATCCCCAAGAGACACAGGTTCCACAATGCTTGTATTGGGTCAAGCATTGATATCCTGTGTCCCTTCTTAATAATGGTTTATGGACCTTTCCTCCAGGAACTTGTCCAAACCTTTTTTAAACCCAGCTACACTAACAGCCTTTACTACATCCTCCAGTAACAAATTCCAGAGTTTGATTACACGTTGAGTGAAAAAATATTTTCTTTTATTAGTCTTAAATAGTTTACCCTGTAGCTTCATTGCATGTCCCCTAGTCTTTCTATATTCTGATAACATAAACAATCAATCTACGTTTACCCATTCCACTCCGTTCATTAATTTATAGACTTCTATCATATCTCCCCTCAGCCGTCTCTTTTCCAGATTAAAGAGCCCTAACCTTTTTAGCCTTTCTTCATAGGAGTATCCTTCCATCCCCCTTACCATTTTGGTGGCTCTTCTTTGAACCTTTTCTAATAACTCTATATCCTTTCTAAGATATGGCGACCAGAATTGAACACAATATTCAAGGTGCGGTCTCACCATGGAAAGATATAGAGGCATTATAATATCTTTTGTTTTATTTTCCATTCCTTTCCTTATGATACCTAGCATTCTATTTGCTCTCTTGGCCGCTGCTGCACACTGGACCGAGGGTTTTAACATATTATCCACAATGATACCTGTAGGCTTTCTTAGCACCCCCTCACCAGCAACCTGCAGGGCTCTTGGAGACACAGAAAACTACATTCAAAGCAATGAGAAGGTAATCTAAAGACAGCAATAAAATACCACACACTTCTATATAGATACACCAAAGCTTTGTGGAGAGAAACAAATAGAAATGAGTTCTCTTTGTTTACTCTAACTGTTAGCCATGGTTCACTTTATTTATAAGGCTCTTTTGGAGGATACAGCATAATTTCACTTTATTGTTACACGTCAGATATTACGTATTTATCACATCATATATGAAGTTTATTTCTAAGCAAAGTTCTGAACAAAATTAACTCTCTCAGGTTTACTTAGACAGTCCGGTTGTGTACACCACCCTGTACAAACAAACATAATTTCAATACCTAAATCTTTTTCCTGGGTAGTGGTTCCTAATGTGGAACCTTGCATCGTGCAACCATAGTTTGGGTTGTTCTTCCCTAGGTGCATAACTTTGCACTTCTCCACATTAAATTTAATCTGCCATTTTGATGCCCAGTCTTCCAATTTATCAAGATCCTCTTGCAATTTTCCACAATCCTCTTGGGTTTTAACAACTTTAAATAGTTTTCTGTCATCTGCTGATTTGATGACCTCACTCGTTATTCCCTTTTCCAGGTCATTTATGAATATGTCAAAAAGCAGCAGACCCAGCTCCGATTCCTGGGGTACACCACTATTCACCTTTCTCTATTGGGAAAACTGGCCATTTAGCCCTACCCTCTGCTTTCTTTTAACCAGTTCCTGATCCACAATAGTACACTGCCTCCTATCCCATGACTCTTTAGTTTTGCCAAAAGTCTCTGATGAGGGACCTTGACAAAGGCTTTCTGAAAGTCCAGATACACTATATAACTGACTCACCTTTGTCCACCTGTTTATTCACACCTTCAAAAACAATAACAGATTAGTAAGACAAGATCTTCTTTGTCTAAAGCCATGTTGGCTGTCTCCCATTAGGCCATGACTATCTACATGCTGAGTAATTTTGTTCTTTATGATGGTTTCTACCATTTTTCCCGGTGCTAACATCGAGCTAACTGGTCTGTAGTTTCCCGGATCACCCCTAGGACCCTTTTTAAAAATTGGTGTTACATTAACGATCCTCCAATCTTCAGGTATAAGAGATGATTTTAATGATAGTTCACAGATTACTAATAGCAGGTCTGCAATCTCATATTTCTGTTCTTTCAACACCCTTGGATGTATACCATCCAGCCCAGGTGATTTTCTACTCTTCAGTTTATCTAATAGTTGTAATACAATCCTTTATCAGATAACCCTCATTGTATTTAGTTTCCCCTATTTCGCCAAGTTATACTTCCTGTTAAATGTAATGACCAGATATATGTAAATTGTCGGATGTTTTTTGTTCAATGTAAACCGCGCTGATGTCTAATAGTGCGGTATATAAGAATTGTTAATAAATAAAATAAATAAAAATAATACATCTTCCCGATGTATCGATGTCCTTCAATTCTTCCGCATGGAAACTGAAATGTGTGTCAATGTCAAAGCAAGTTTATTTGATTTAAAAAAAACAGTAAAAGGGAAAAGTAAAATTAAAAAAGAAAAATTCAGTCTGGAGTGATAGATTAGTTGAAAATCTAGATGTACATCACATCCACGAAAGTGTAAGAAATTAGAGTAGCAATGTCCCAGTCTATTTTTCAGCCCCCTGCATGAATCTCTTGGATTTTAAATTCTCATGATGAGTGTTTCAGTTTGTTATTATGAAATGACTGATGTAGAGTTGATGATGTTAAAGAATTATGCAGCAAATGTCCTGTTACAGGTATATTAGGTAAAACAAATGCCAGGATTGATTAACCAAATTAGTATCACTAATTGAGGCAGATTTAAGATGTAGATACATTTCCTGTGTAAGAGATTAATCAATCCATTATTATTAAGCTGTTAGTGTTGAATAAAGTGTCAACAAAGAGATGTTGTAAACAATGACAATTGAATGTCTAATTAGTTTAAAATCTGTTTTTGAAAATTTCTTGAACACAATTCTTTTATGTAATGACCTATCTATATTAGTTCCTTGTTTGTGTCTCAATTTCCTTCCTCTGTGAGCTGAGATAGAAACATAGTAACATAGTATATGACAGCAGATAAAGACCAGTATGGTCCATCAAGTCTGCCCAGCAAGATGACAAGAGTAGGTGCATCTGCTCCGTGCAAGTCACCCCTCCCCATGCCTTTGTTTAGGGGTGTACCCACCGCTCCATTTGCTGAAAACAAATCTGAAACATTTGCTTCTCACAATCAAATAACATAGTCTCAAAACGGGCCTGCACCTTAATGTAAAGAAGACAAAGATCATGACAACTGACATAATCAACAGGTTCATCGTTGAAGGAGAAGAAATTGAAATTGTGAACAACTTTAACCTACTTGGATCAACTATCAATAAAGAAGCAACAAGCAGTCAGGAAATCAGACGACACATTGCTCTTAGCAGAATGGCTGTGAAAGACCTAGATAAGATTCTCAAGAGCAGAGATGTCTCTCTCCATACAAAGATTTGACTTGTTCAAGCCATGCTATTTTCAATAACATCATATGGATGTGAAACTGGACAGTGAAAAAGATAGACAGGAAGAAAATTGATGCCACTCAACTGCTGCCCCGCTATCAGCCCCTAATGCTGCCGTTGGTTGAGTCATCGACTGGCCGACATCCTCGTTTTGCTGATGCAGCCTGTCCCTTCTCGCGCTGGCATCATTTTCTAACCAATCCCGCCATGCTGTTAATCCTGCATCCATGCTCTCAGATCCCAATTGGCCTCCTCCTCTATGCCCCATGGTGTGCTGATTCCTTGGTGGTACCTGCAGAGACATAAAAGAAAAAAACAGGGGGGGGGAACCACGAGAGACCGCGCCGGCTGCCAAGCCCCCAACCACTCTGCCACGGAAGGACCTTGCCCCCCCCTCCCCCAAGCCAGTGTTCTCATGAAGCAGATCCTTCCCCTGGCAAATAGCCTCCTTGACCTGCCGGCCTGCCCCCAAGAGAGCTTATACTTTGTCCCCTAAAATTTGGGGCCCCTCGAACCGGCATTCCCCTGCCCCCAAGCCCTATATCCCCCCGCCAGCTGACAGGCATAGAATTACAATGCCCTCTCTCAGCTTCCCCTCCCATGGAGTTGCATGCTGCTTCCACCTCACTACCCACACCCGTTTCCTCACTGTGCATAGCATTAGCATCCGCCGCTACACCATCAGTCCCAATCTCATGACCCCTGCCCCACAAAAAAACAGGATGCAACCCCCTCTCACCTCTAAGTGGCTCCCCTGTCCCCAAGCCCGTTCCCCTCGAGCCCTAGCTCCACTCCTACCCATCCTGCATAACGCTATAGGCCCCATTCGCCCCCTTATAGGCCCCAACTGACCCCAACCCCTACAAGATCCACCCCCTACCCCAAATTCTCCCCAGTCACCCCCCTTTCAACCAGTCTTGATGTCCTACCTGCCATGTCAGGCCCTCACACCCGGCCTTGCTGGCCCTTACATGCAGGCATCAGGCTAGACCCCTTGTTGTTGTTGTTGTTTTTTTAACTCTTTTTTTTAATGTTTATTTTGGGGTGCCTAAGCAATCTATGGCTAATTGACCTGCCCAATGCCCCGAGGTGTTATTGGGCAATGACCTAATCCTTCACAACATGCTTTAAGCCCTGGGCTGCACCACAGAAGGAGCAGAGACATTATCACCGGCACACTGAAGCCCCTGGCCACTGCTCACCAACCCCCACTACCAAGCCTCAAGCTGACTCTGCACTCCCAATTACCTTTAATTACCATCATCCCTTCCTGCCATCATGCGACTGAAGCTACAGGGATGGCTGACAGGGGATTATGATAACTGGCTCATCCATACCAGTCTCCAATAGCTATCCACTGCTGTGCCCCATCTCCCCATCCAGACTACTATGTAGATAGCCACTGTCAGAGGGCATTCTAGGGTTCTAGATAACCTAGTTGGGGTGTGAGGAGCAACAGACAGTGGGAATGGACATAATTTGAAGGGGTAGGGATGTGTTTGCAGGTCCTATCAGAAACCAAGCTGAGTGCACAGTAATGTGAGATGGGGACAAGTAGACACAAGAAGAAGAGCTGTAGCTGTGCAAAGGACTGAATTGACTCAAACCAGCATTAACAAACCCTTGTGTCTCTCCAACCCACATCTCTTGCAGGAGACAGATGAAACCCTCTGAGAAGTTGGCTGATATCCCCCATTTTGGCACCCCAGATTGAAGCAGAGAAGTGCTATAACTATTCAAACTAAATCACCAGGGAGGTATTTGAGAAGATGTTCAGTCAGCTGAAGAATGAGTTCAGATGCCTAGACATGTCAGGAGGCAAACTCCTCTATAGCCCCCAGAGAGTATGTGAAATCTTCATGGCACATTGAATGCTGAGGAGGCAGACATCCTTGCCCCCGAGAATCTAATGTTGGATGCAGATACTGAGGAGGGAGTCATCTATGGCCCAGGATGAAAATGACCAGTCCTATCGGCAAGGCATTACCACCAGAAATCAGCCAAGACTCATTTCATGTGAGTGAGCCTTTCTTGTCAAATAGCTTGCACACAAATGATCAAGTTCCTCCCTTATCTGTCCTCATATCCAACCAAGTGTTCTACATCTCATCTCAGCGATTTATGGTCCTGATACTACCACCTGACACCCACATGCAGCAAATGCTCCTTTCCCTGCCCCCCCATTCAAGCAAAAGACAGCACCACAAACTGCCAACAACACTATCAGCTTGCCTACAGCAGCCACATGTCTTTGGATAACCCACTTTGAACCCCAGATGATTAGATTCTGACCCTTATGAACAGAGTAGCCACATGGGGCCAGCTGCTATAATGTTTGCCTCCCTCATCCCTTGTCCCTTCATAGTGTGCTTTTACCCCTTGCACCCTGCTTTTGACTGCAGGAGAGGGGCTGAGGAGTGATGGCTAAGCCTTAATTATCAGTCATTGGAACCAGAGGAGGCTGTATCCTCTTGCTCCTCTCCCCACTCTCCTCCACCACCCTTTTCCTTGGCACTATGAAAGTTTGGGAAGAGTGGAAGGGTTCTTGTGCTGTGGAGTGGGGTGGGGTAGGGTAGGGTGGGGGTACACCTAGTATGTTGAATGGTTGTGGCATGGCTGGATTTGTGCTGTCTGTCACTTCTGTTGCTGGTTGTCGGTGCTGAAGGAGGATAGGGAACAACCTGTGTAATGACACTTGATCCATTGGATGGTGGCTGGGTTTGAGAACCAGGCTGACTTAGCTGATCCAAGTAGCCTCTCAGGTCCTCTAAGTGTGCATGCAGCTCTGCCATTCCTCTAGGGACTAGAGCATGATGTCAAGCTGTTCACGATGGATCAGAATGTACTCTGCATTTTTCTGTAATACAGTAGATTTTTTCCACACCATATTAGATGCTGGCTCCAGTGGTTTTTGGTGTGGCAACCCTCCTGTAGCTTCAGTTATGCCTCCTGAGCAGGTGAGTCTCCAATGATATTGGAAGTTGGTGGGGGTGCAGTTAGGCCATCTCTCTTTACTACATCCCTCTCACCATCTTCTTCATCTTGTAGCTCTTGAACTATGACCTCATTAGTGGACCTGTCCTCTCCCATTGGTAGCTCCTCTACTGAGATATATGTGTCCAAAGGACTCTGATGTTGTTCCTGGATGTGTCTCTGGGCTTTGTCTGATGTCAAGTGAGTGGTCATCATTCCTGAAGCCATGTGGACCATCAGCACCATCCCCATCACCTGCAGGTATGGAGACTTGCAGGTATGGAGTAGAGACATGAATATTGTCCCTATGCCCTGTGCAGCCTACATGTAAGTATACAACTATTGCAATATACAGGAGGAGCATCAGCGCAGGGGATGTATACACCTGAGGTCCCAACACCTACATTGCAGGGAATTTGTACAGAAGGGGCAGGGATGTATATGGGGTGGGGGCTCTGTGGTGTGAGGGGGGTGATGGGAAGGTGTCTGGGAAAACCATATGCAAAGTAGGCACTGCAGCAGCATATTGCAATGCCTATTCTATTGTGTCTACAGCCACCTGCCAGGCTCCTACACCCGGCCTACATGTGCTCATACATGGCAATATATTCGACATCCACATAGTCTACCAATGGGATGCTGGATCTAACATGCCCAATACAATAGTGAACAACCCTTCCCTGCAGGAATGATCATTGTGGGACTGGCCTGGAGAGTACTACTGAGGCTGCAACCATGGGCCAAGGGTAATATGGGATGTGAGCAAGTGAATTGGAATGCAGTGACACTATAGGCTGAATGCATGACCCTGGAATGTGTTTGTGAAGGAGAATGAGGGGCAGACTGCGGGGGCCATACAAGATCTGCACTGCATGCATGCTAGACTGACACTACTGTTTGTGTCTTGTAGATGTGCTATACTCACTTTGCTGTTGGGAGAATGTTGAAATGTTGAGACTGCTGATCTGGGTCATTGCCTCTTCATCGTTGGTGGTCAGGACACATTGTTCTAATTTTCTGAGTGGAAGGGGCTGACCATCATTACCTAGAGTAGCCGCTTTGCACTTTGCCTTTCTCTGCATGTCTCTCCACTTGCTCTTGACATCCTTGATGTCCCTTTTTCTCTGACACATGGTGTTTATTGTTTATTGTACATTTAATATACCGCCTCCCATAACATCGAGGCGGTTTACAATATAAAATCAATAGTTAAAAAAGAAAAGAATTACAATATATGATAGAAGGGGAGAGAGAAAAGGGCAGAATAGATATCCAGATTGCAGCCAGAAAAGCAGAGAAAGGGAAATTTAGGGAGGAAAAGCTAGAGAGAAAAGGTGAGTTTTTAGGAGGGAGCGGAATTTGGGATAGGATTCTTCTGTACGGAGGTTGGTGGGGAGGGAGTTCCAGAGAGAGGGTGCTAAATAATAAAAGGCCGATTTCCTGGTGGATTGCAGATGAGCTTTGGAGGGTGCTGGAAGATGAAGACGGTTGATGTGTATGGATCGAAGACTACGTAAAGGGGTATGATAAGTCAGTAAATCCGAAAGGTAAACAGGTGTTGAGTGATAGATAGCATTATGAGTTAGGGTGAGAATTTTGAAAGATATCCGGTAGTCAAGTGGTAGCCAATGGAGGTGATATAGCAGAGGGGTGACATGGTCGCGAGGGGAAGCGTGGAGGATCATACGAGCAGCTGTATTTTGGATCAATTGAAGACGATGTTTTTGATTTTGGGGGAGACCGGCAAAAATAGTGTTACAGAAATCTAATCTGGTGATAACTAAAGAGAGAAGAAGAGTAGTAAGAGCCTGAGTGGACAGAAAGGGACGAACAGCACGAATTTTCCGGAGACATAGAAACGAACATCGAGAAATGTGTGAGATATGGTCATGAAAGTTGAAGGCATTATCAAGGAACACTCCAAGGTAGCGAAGCTTGGGGACTACAGTGATGGTAGAGCCTGCAAGGGATGGAGCAAGTGAAGGTGTAGGAGAGGTGTGGGGGAACCAAATTGCAGCAGTCTTATTAACATTGAGGACCAGGCAGTTAGAAGAAAGCCACGAAGAAATAGTGGACAAACAATTTTCTAAAGGAGATATATCAGGACAGGATGAAGGAGTGTGATGCAACAGAAAGATATCGTCAGCATAGAAGTAACTCGAAATCCCAGATTGTTGAATGATCAGTGCCAGAGGGGCAAGAAAAACATTAAACAGTAGAGGAGCCAAGATGGAACCCTGAGGGACACCACAAGGGAGTGAAAAATGATTGGAGCGTGAATTGGAGGAGGAAACAGCAAAGGACCGATGACAGAGAAAGGAGTGAAACCAATGATATACCGAACCACGAATACCCGCATCCCGGAGACGAGAGAGAAGAAGGGTGTGATCGACCAGGTCGAAAGCTGCCGAGAGATCGAGTGACACCGCTAGAGTGATGTTGCCCTGGTCGTGAGAGGTGTGAATTTCATTTATTTATTATTTTTTTTTTTTTCATTTAGGACAGCAGTGATTGTGGATTCAACACTAAAACCAGGTCTGAAGCCGGATTGCCTGGGGTGGAGAACCAGTGAAGCAGCAAGATAGTGAGAAAGTTGTGAGAAAACCACCTTTTCCAATAGCTTAGAAGAGAAAGGGAGATTTGAAACCGGACGGTAGTGAGCCGGGTTGGAGGGATCGAGGGTGGATTGTTTTAGGAGAGGGCGAACTGAGGCGTGTTTCCAGGAGGTAGGGAAGACACCAGAGGATAAGCTAGAGTTAATGATAGTCAACAGAGGTTGCAGTAATGAGGGGGGGGGGGGTTTCAGAGAACCATGAGGAAGGAATAGGATCTAGATCGCAAGTAGTTTTCCTGGTAGTAGACAGAAAATGAAGTAATTCTGAAGAGGAGACAGAGGAGAAAGAGGACCACGTGTGGGAGAGACACGGAGAACACGGGGGAGAGACAGGAGGGGGTGATGGCAGGGCTTGTGGACAGTGAGGGAGAGAGGAACGGAGGTTCTGGATTTTATCAGAAAAGAAGGACGCCAGAGTAGTGGGACTAGGGACTAAGTTGGGAAGAGAAGAGCCATGAACAGAGGAGGACTGCAGGCGAGAAAGAGTGTTCAATGTAGCAAAAAGTTGGCGGGATCTGTTGGGGGCAGCTATGATTGTGGAGGTGTAAAAAGAGCATTTCGCCTGGTGAATAGCTGATCGGTAATGAGCATGACAGGATGTAAACTTGTGATAGGAGGAGGCAGAGGGGGTCTTGCGCCAGAGACGCTCAGCTCTCCGTAGATGAGACCGAAGAAGAGAGAGCCCAGCATGGTACCAAGATTGGTGAGTACGACGTCGAGGTTTGACGGGTTTGATAGGGGCAACTTGGTCAAGGGTGCGTGAAAGCTCGAGATTCCACGTTGTGACCTGGGAGGAGGGTGAACAGGAAGGGAAATCAGACGGGAGAGGAGGGAGAGCAGCAGAAAAAGCCTGTAAAGTGGACAGATTAAAGTGCCTGGAGGAACGGGCAGGTGGGGAGAGGGGAGGGGGAATCAAGGGAGGGGCCTGAAAGGTGAACAAGAGGTACAGATGATCTGACCAGAGTATGGAAACTGCAGAAGGAGCCGAAATGATAAATGGGGAAGACAGTGGGGAAATGATTAAATCAAGGATGTGTCCTGCAGCGTGGGTAGGTGAAGAAACATGCTGACGTAGGGAGAGATCACGGAGTAAAGCGGAGAAGGCAATGTCCCTGGCCGAGGTAGGGGCATCAAAATGAACGTTGAAATCTCCCAGTAAATGAAGATAAGAAAATTGAAGGACCAAGTCAGAGACAGAAGCCAGAAAAGAGTCCCAGATGAGGGGAGATGAGGATGGAGGAAGATAAATAAGAAGAAATTGAAGAGCAGGTGAACTATTCAGCTGAAGTAGAAGAGACTCAGAATAAGTTAATGAGGCAGAAGAGAGTTTGGAGAGGGGTAGCGAGGAGCGGTAAATTACCGCAACTCCACCACCTGCCCGAGAAAGGCGCGGGACAGATATGGCATCGTAGCCGAGAGGAAGGCAACGGTGAAGGAGAGACTCCTCTCCCTCCTTGAGCCAGGTCTCGACCAGAAAGAGAACATCGATATGCTCTCGATCAATAAGATCATAAATTAGAGCAGTTTTTGAGCGCAGAGAGCGACAATTAAGCAGACTCAATCGGAGGGGCGCTGATATGACAGGCCCAGTGTGCGGCAAGCAGGGAGAGTAAGTAAGAACTCGGGAGGGGGGGGCCAGTGCCACAGGGCACAAGTGGGCTCGAGAAGAGGCCATAGAACGAGTAACTGATAAGGAAGGGGGCAGGGGGCGGCGACCCCAGAATACCAGGATGGCTGACATAACCGATAGGAGGAGCAGCAGAAGACAAAGAATAAAGCAAGTGAAAGAGCGCAATGAGAGATACTCACAGTTAGATGTAGCAGACGAATTAAAGCACGTAGAGAGACTGGAGTGGGCCGCGCTTGGAGCTAGAGAAAATGAGGTGGAGGTGCCACGGAGTGAGGAGAGACTGTCGCCCACGTCGTCGCCCCAAGGAGCTCGCCCAAGGAGCGTCTTTAAAGTAGTAGTGGCTGGCTGTTGCGCAATCGCGTTGTACGTGATTGCGTTGTGTCCAGGGGTGGAGCTGTGATGTCAGGAGGCAGCGCAAGATGGCTACAGTATCAGGAAAGCGCAGGAGAATGTTGGGACGCCGCGGACAGCGTCTTTAAAGTAGTAGTGGCTGGCTGTTGCGCAAGCGCGTTGTATGCGATTGCGTTGTGTCCAGGGTGGAGCTATGATGTCAGGAGGCAGCGCAAGATGGCTACAGTATCAGGAAAGCGCAGGAGAATGTTGGGACGCCGCAGACAGCGTCTTTAAAGTAGTAGTGGCTGGCTGTTGCGCAATCGCGTTGTACGCGATTGCGTTGTGTCCAGGGGTGGAGCTGTGATGTCAGAAGGCAGCGCAAGATGGCTACAGTATCAGGAAAGCGCAGGAGAATGTTGGGACGCCGCGGACAGCGTCTTTAAAGTAGTAGTGGCTGGCTGTTGCGCAATCGCGTTGTACGCGATTGCGTTGTGTCCAGGGTGGAGCTGTGATGTCAGGAGGCAGCGCAAGATGGCTACAGTATCAGGAAAGCGCAGGAGAATGTTGGGACGCCGTGGACAGCGTCTTTAAAGTAGTAGAGGCTGGCTGTTGCGCAATCGCGTTGTACGCGATTGCGTTGTGTCCAGGGGTGGAGCTGTGATGTCAGGAGGCAGCGCAAGATGGCTACAGTATCAGGAAAGCGCAGGACACTTTGACACAGATGGCACAACAGACACATTCCATTTGTTGGGCATTGTAATTAGCTGCAGAATTACTAAACAGAATGTGATCTTTGGCCAGCACCTCCCTGAACAACAGATCCCGAAGTTCAAGGACAGCTTCCGTCAGGGCATTCAGCTCTGCTCTTACACATTCCAGGTGTTCTTAGACTGCCGTGCAAATGGAGTAGAATTGTGAAATGTTTGAATGAGCTTCAGAGGTCCTGGTTCTGTGTTTTTTCCACAGTGAGAAGAATAACAGATGAGAAGAATAACAGAGAAATTGTGATTACATAATTCTGATTGCATAATTATATATGCAATATCCATATCTGATCTGTTGACTCAATCATAATCTCCACATTTAACCCCCATATTTAACTCCAAGTTGTTTACCCCCTTGTTCAATGTAAAACAAATCTCGTGAGATTATGTGCTCTTATTCATTATAAACTGTTTTGGTTCAAAGGCGGTATGTAAAATATTTGTTAAATAAATGAAATTAATTAATAAATAATAAATAGTACATGCTAATGGTTTATTTATGGATGAGGTTTAAATCTACATATGCCAATGGAATGATGATGAGGTCTACCAGGTGGTGAGGCTTAAAAAAAATTGCCTGTAAATTCCATGGTTTTAGCTCCTGGTATATTGTGAACGTTGAGAAAAGGTTTTAAGTTGTATTAATTTTAGTAACACATGTTAAGAGAAAAAAATATTAAGATGGATTGCATGGTAAATTAGTTTGTGTTATAAGAGTCCTTCTTTTTTATAGTGATTATACATTCCTGGCATGTTCCCAGAATTTAGCACACAATCATTAATGCTAATACATAACAGATAACGCAGGTGTACCTAACGACACCCTTAGAGGTGAAATGTGAGTGTATGGAGAGCACATTGTCGCTAGTTTGAGGGCAACTGCCATGCTCTCAGTGGAAATGTGGCAATTAGCATACATGTGTTATGCTGATTGCCACTGAGAGCATGGCAATTGCCCTCAGACTAGCGACAATGTGCCCTCCACACTCACATTTCACTCATTCACGCCCCATCAAAAGATATTCAATTATTATACCCTTTAATACGCGGTGGTTGGAATGTCTCCATATTAGAATTCCCAGCTGCCAGTTGCCGCTCATTAAAACACATATTGACCTGTTCCCGACTTTAGCAAAAGGGTCCTTATTCAGTTGAGTGAATTCTCTGAGTAACCTTCAAGATGGAATCCTTCTCAAAGATAGATTAGCTATGAAATATAAAAATAAGCTGAAAAAATATTAATTATTTTATCTGTTCTAAATAAACTTGGAAAAAATGGCAAGAACTTTCCACTGATCCTGGAACTAAAAAGAAAGCAGAAGCAAGCAACCAAGAAGGAAATCTCCTGGAGCTTTGCAGTCAAGTTATTCCCCTAGACCAGGGGTGGGCAATTCCGGCCCTCGTGCACCACAATCCAGCCTGGTATTCATGATGTCCCTAATGAATATTCATGAGATCTGTTTGCATACACTGCCTTCCATTGTATAGAAATAGGTCCATGAATATTCATTAGGGACATCATGAAAACCAGGCAGAATTGTGGTGCACAAGGGCCGGAATTGCCCACCCCTGCCCTAGACAAAGAAGGATATAGAGTTTTCAAAAGTTAACTGCCTACACTGAAATGAATTGATTGTTTCTCCTTTAGGTGTTAGTGTGAACTAAGGTGCCCTTCTACTGGTTAATGTGCATTTTAATATGGGGCAACTAGCAGCCCAGAATGCTAACACAGGGGCTTGCAAGGGACCATGCATTAAAGTGCATAGTAACTGGTCATCACACAATGGGGAGGGGAATAAGTGGAGTATGGGTAAGGAGACCATATTGCCCCTAGAGTGAAGGCAATTGCCGGATGTTTAGTGGCAATGTAACAATTAGAAGGGTGCACTGATACCTCAAGGGTTGTCATTAGGTGCACCCTCATTATGTGCGCCACATTAGCGTTCATGATCATATGTTAACTGCCAGAACACACCGGGCACGCCCCGTACAGTGCACAAAAGGTGCACTTGTCACACAATGGTAGGTGCACACCTTTAGTAAAAGGGCCCCTAAGCCTTAGGGTATGTCTACTAAACCATGATTGCGGACTCTGTGCGATATCAGAGCCGCGGTTTAGTAAACATACCCCTTAGTGTCACAGTAGAAATTAAACTGCACACTGAAATTTATTCATAAATAGCAATCATGAAATTTATCAAGGCTGATGTTATATTTTTCTGCATTTATGATCTAGTAAAAATCAATCTGCTTCATATGCATATGACTGGTGTGTTACTGTCCTGAGTATTAAATGCATTGCATGCTTAAAATAATGTTCATTTTAAGAAGCACATGCAATTAATGTTCCTGAGTTATCTAGCAAAATTTGCTGCCAGATTAAGAACTCGAGTGCTGCTTTTTCTTGTGCCTTCTGCCCTACTTGGTAAAGAAAGAAGCTGAGTTTGACAGGAGGATTTATATATATATATATATATATATATATATATATATATATATATATATATATATATATATATATATATATATATATATATATATACAGTATATTCTTATATAGAAAAAAAAACCCCTCATCCACAGCTGGAGGGTGTCATTCACTCTCTAAAGATAAACACTTGATCTTTTCTATTATAAGCACAGCGCTTAAATTCTAATATTAACAGATCTCAAAAAGAAACTACTGAAATCACACTTTAAATTCCAGAGCCAGTGATATCCTGCTATTCTAGAAATCCCACTCATCCACTCTCCTAGATGGAAACAGGTCTGCTTACAAAGAAGAACATATCTTAAAAAGTGCACATATTTAGATTCATAAACTTCCATTTAATATAAAAAACAAGATATAAAGTAGAATTTTAGAAAGCACGTCCAAGTGCAATCAGGGATGTCCAGGGTGAAATGTAACATAGTAACATAGTATATGACGGCAGATAAAGACCAGTATGGTCCATCTAGTCTGCCCAGCAAGGTGGCAAGAGTAGGTGCACCTGCTGCTCCGTGCAGGCCACCCCTCCATATGCTTTTGTTTAGGGGTGTACCCACCGCTCCGTGCAGGTCACACCTATTTGTTGAGCTATAAGAGATAGTTATGCTTATTTTGATTTTATCCTGTTGCTATAAAGGGATCCACTGTGTCTATCCCATGTCATTTTGAATTCTGTCACTGTATTTGCTCCCACCACTTCCATCGGGAGGGCATTCCAAGCATCTATCACCCTTTCAGGGCAAAAGTATTTCCTGACGTTGCCTTTCAGTTTACCAAATTGCAGCTTCATGTTATGCCCTTTAGCTTTACAGCTTTCCCGTCTTTGAAAAAGGTTTGTTTGTTCATTAATACTCTTTAAGTATTTAAAGGTCTGTATCATATCTCCCCTGTCCCTCCTCTCATCTAGCGTATATATATTTAGGTCTTTAAGTCTCTTTTCATACATCTTCTGGCACAGGCTCCAAATCATGTTGGTCACTTTCCTCTGAACCATTTCCAGTCTTTTTGCAGGATCTGAGGCAGCAAAGGTTTACCAGAGGTAGGTCTTGTCAGACAGATCTGATTGATTTATTTCATTGGGTAACCAGAGAGTTGGACTGAGCGAGAGCCCTTTGCACGATATGGTTTCCAAAACTGAACACAATATTCCAAGTGAGGCCTCGCCAGTGACTTGTACAGTGGCATTACTATGACCTATGCTTGCCATAAGCTCACTGTAACATACATTTCAAAGTTATACAATTCCTCTTTTTTACCCTCTCCCTTTTGTAATATGCTGTTCCAACTTAAAGTTGTCTTTATAACTTCACGTTTTAAATAGTTCCATGTAAATTGTTCCTTTTTGTTCCATGTAAACCATTTTACCTAGTAAAAAATGGTATATTAAAACCAGTTAAATAAATAAACAAACAAATAAACCTGTACCTCCTCTTTTCTGCTGGTAATTCCTTTTTGTATGCAACCCAGCATCCTTCTGGCTTTGGCCATGGCCTTGTCACACTGTTTCGCCACCTTGAGAATCTCAGAAGCAATCACTCTAGGTCCTTCTCCTGGTCCATGCACCCCAACCTCTCACCCTCTATTACATACATTCCCTTTGATTTCTGCATCTCAAGTGCATGACACTATACTTCTTCACATTAAATCGTAACTGCCAAGTATTAGACCATTTTTCCAGCTTTTGTAGATCTTTCCTCATATTATCCGTTCTCTCAGGGAAGTCTACTCTTGCAAATTTTTGTGTCATTGCAAAAAGACAGACTTTTCCATTCAGTCCTTCAGCAATGTTACTCACAAATACATTGAATAGTACCAGTCCAAGGACCAATTCCTGGGGCATACCGCTAATCACCTTCCTTTAATCCAAGTGAGTTCCGTTTTCCATCACCTTCTGTCATCTGTCAGTCAGCCAATTTCTGATCCAGTTCACCACCTTGGGACCCATCCCCAGGCTGTTCAGTTTATTGATAAGCCTCTTGTGAGGAACAGTATCAAGGTTTTGCTGATATCTAAGATCACATCCATCGCATGCACTTGATCTAGTTGTCTGGTCACCCAGTCAAAGAACTCAATCTGATTTGTTTTGCATGATCATCCTTTGATGAAACCAAGTTGCCTCGGATCATGCAACCTATTGTTTTTGAGAAAGTCTACTGTTCTCTCTTTCAGGAGCACCTCCATTACTTTTCCCGCCACTGAGTTAAGGCTTACTGGCCTGTAGTTTGTCACTTCTTCTCTATGACCACTTTTGTGAAGAGATACCACATCAGCTCTTTTCCAGTCCTGTGGAATTTCTCCTGACTCCAAGGATCTATTAAAAACTTCCTTTAAAGGCTATGCAAGAATCTCTCTGAGCTCTTACAGTATCCTGGGATGTATCCCATCTTGACCCATGGCCTTGTCCACTTTCAGTTTTGCAAACTGTTCAAATACATCATCTTCTGTAAATGCTGTAGTTTCTATTCCATTCCCATTTATATATTTGTCAATCCCAGATGATCCTTCTCCAGGATTTCTTTAGTAAACATAGAATAGAAGTATTTTTTAGCATTTTTGCTTTTTCAATGTCACTTTCCACAAATGCGTTCTTGGTACTTTTGAGTCTTGCGATTCCACCTCTGATCTTCCTCCTCTCCCAAATATACCTGATAAAAGTTTTGTCTCCATGCTTCATATCTTTAGCCACTTTTCCTTCTGCAATTGATTTTGCTATCCTTATTTCTATTGTTGTCTCTTTTAGCTTTATCCTGTATTCTTTTCTATCTTCCTCTGTTTGTGAACTTCTGAATTTTGTGAAAGCTATGTTTTTTGTCGTAATTTGTGCAGCTATTTCTTTGGAGAACCAAATAGGTTTTATTTACTTTCCTTACATATGTATTTGTTGCCCCTTTTATTATCTCCTTTAGTTTAGCCCACTGCACTTTCACATCCCTTACCTCCTCCCACCCTTCCAACTCCTCCTTCAGACACTTGGCTATTTTATTGAAGTCAGTGTTTTTGAAGCCTAGGACTTTGAGCTTGTTGTGAATGGACTTTGCCTTGATTTTTATCTTAAACCATACTGTGTGATGATCACTGCTACTCACATGGGCACCCACCTAGACATTTGACACACTATCTCTGTTGGTGAGTACTAAATCCAGCATCAAACTTTCCCTGGTCGATTCCATCACCATTTGTCTTAGCAATGCATCTTGGAAGGCAGTCACAATTTGTTTTACTTCTTTCCAGACTTGAGACATATAAGGCAAGCTCTTAGGCTCCAAATGATTCTTCTTAGAATGAAGGCACCACAGTTATTGCATTGAATACACAACATGCTGATTAAGATGGCTATAATGCAGTTCTAGGAAAAGAAGAAAAAGTGCATGCTATATCTAATTGTAAGACAGATGTCAATCTCTATGATGACTATTGTGACATGGTGGATTCCTCCAGCCCTTTAGAAAGAGCCAAAAAGGAGGAATCAGAAGCAGTGCTGGATGATTGTTTACAGCAATTCATGTGCCAAGAGTATGATATAAAGCCTAAGCCAGAGAGGAAGGGCGTGGCCCCTGAAGCAACGTTGCAAACATTTCTGCCTGATTTCCATGAGGAATTAATGGAAACAGAGCCAGGGCTAGGCAACATATCTGAAGAATTGATGGAATGTACGATTACACTATAGAATGAGATATTTTCCCTGCGTTGAGTTTAAGCAGTGCAGAGAACTGCAGAAGTGTTAAGAGAAAAAGTACAAAGCTGTGGGAAACAGAACTGTTTATTTTAATTGCTGGGAAGCAAATGTTTATTACTGCTGAAGTTAAGCTATTTCTGTTGGAGACTTTTCATTTTGTCCTTTGCCAGAAATATATGCTTTGTGTTACCTTTGTTCCATGCTGAAATCCGCCCGGAGGGGAAATAAATCCTGTTTGCTTAAAACCACTTTGAGTTCACACTACTCTTCATTGGACAGTGAAAGAAACTACATTTCCCAAAAGGCTTTGCCTCAGGAAAAGGTCAGACAACTGTTCAAAGAAGGATAACAGGTCACTTAAGCCCTACACGCTTCGGCTGGGGGCACTAAAAGGCGGTTACAAATGGCGTAGTAGTACGGATTTTTGCCCGGATTACAAGGACACTCGAAGGACGAGGTTCCAGCAGCAGTGAGCTGACATCCAGGAGCAGAAGTATCCACTGCTCGGCTGACAATCGGTCAGGAGGGGAGCTACCTTTCTCAGTGCCTGACTCTGTGCTTTGCCCAGGTAATGGTGGCTAGGCACGGGTGTGGAAGGATAAGCCGGAGAAAGGGGTAGTGCACAGAGAGATAGTGCACAGTGTTTGAAAAAAAAAAAAGGGGAGGAAATTTATTTTTTTGGGCCACACTTGGTGTTTTTTTTTTGTGTGTTTCTACAGGCACCTGGACATCTGGGATGGATCCTCAGGAGATGCTGAGGTGGATGTCCCTACAATGGGACAAGCAGCTAGAGATGACTTGGCGGGTGCAGGAGCAAATGGTTGCTGCTATCCATGAACAGCAAAAGCCTGTCAGAGAGCTCATGGAGAAGCTAGTGGAGCAGCAGCAGGAGCCAGCGAGAGCCATACCTATGTATACCCAAGGGGTAGGACTACCTAATAGTGGTGCACTCACGTTGGGACAATTATCTCCTACCGATAACCTGGACGATTATATAGATGCCTTTGAGCACATCGCTGAAGCCATAAGGCTGCCTAAAGAGCAGTGGGCAATAAGGTTCGCGATGTCCCTTTCAGGCGAAGCTTTGTCTGCATATAAATCTATGCCTGCTACCTTGGCAGTAGATTATAATGCAGTCAAAAATGCTGTAAGAGACAGGTTAGGGCTAACCCCTTTATTCTACAGGCGCAGGTTTAGGGAGGCCAAATTAAGGCCGGGAGAAACCCCTAAAGCCCTGTACTACAGAATAAGAGGCTTAGCCTGGAAATGGCTTAACCCTGGACAGCGGACTGTAGAGTCTGTATTTGATGATGTGGTTTTGGAACAATATATGGAAGCTGTACCAGCAGAGGTAAAAACATTTCTCATGTTGCAGAATTGTAAAACAACAGCGGAAGCCGCCATCTTGTCGGAACGATATTTTGAGGCCGAGTTTGCAAAAACCTCAAAATCAGGCGTTCTGGGGGCGACAAGAGCTGGTAGTATGGAGAGGAATATGCGAAGTAAACCATCTTATGAGAATGCGGGTTTTCCCAATACTAAAGGAAAATGTTTTAAATGCGGGAAATTAGGGCATTTTCAAAAAGATTGTATCTTACGTACTGCATTGGTGTCTGGCAATGGAAAGAAAATCCAGGCAGGGTTTTTACTTCCTGTACAAGTAGAGGGCATAGAGGCCCAGGCGCTGCTGGACTCTGGTGTTGACCAGAGTATGGTGTCCCAGCGGCTCTGGCAAGCCATACAAGCCCAGTCAGCACCGAGTCAAGCAGTAGGGCAAGTTAAAATATGGTGTATACACGGGGCAGCCCACCATTATCCCTTGTATAAAGTAGGTATAAAAGGGTTAGGGACAGAAAGGGAGGTAGTGATGGCAGTGATACCGCGCCTTCCGCAAGATGTCGTCCTTGGAAGGGATTGGCCTCCTTTTAGCCGAGGGTTAGAGGAAGGTCTTACTGCTGAAACGAGTTTAATACCCACTCCATGCAAAGCAGACTCCTTAGAGGTAGAGAGGGAGTCACAGAATTTACCCAGGTTAGAGGCCATCGCAACCAAAGTCCCTAGTCCTCTGTTAGGGAAACCTGGTAGAATTAGCCCACAACACACCTCAGGAGGAAAGGAAGTAACCACAGGGAAACAAAAATTTGTACTCCGATATTGCAAGGTTTCGGCCCAGGCCAGGGGTCCGCAGCGAGCTTCGGAAGCCGCTGCCGGATATGATTTATTTAGCGCTGAGGATAGTGTGATACCCAGAGGAGGAAAGGCCCTAATAGACACAGGGATAAAAATACAGATCCCACCAGGATGTTACGGGCGGATAACTCCTAGGTCAGGCTTGGCAGCTAAATATTTCCTGGACATAGGGGCCGGAGTCATAGACCCTGATTACCGAGGGGTAATAAAGGTTTTGATTTTTAATTTTAGTCAGGAAGAGTTCCAGATAAGAACAGGCGACAGAATCGCTCAAATGATATGCGAGCGCGTGGGATTTCCTGAGGTAGAGGAAGTATCTTCCCTGACCCCCACAGAGAGGGGAGAAGGGGGATTCGGGTCTACTGGCAGGGGAGAATTAAAAGGTTTGACCGCTGTCTCTGAGGAGTGGAAGGAAGACGATTTTGGGCCACAGCCCGCTGATTGGAGGGAAACTCCAGAACCGCGCATAGGCGCGGGGCTGTCCTTGCAACAGCAGCAAGAACTAGGAGAAGTATTGGATAAGTTTGCAGATGTCATGACGACGCTTCTGGGGGAAACCAATATAGTTGCCCACGAGATTATCACCGTACCCAGTAAAATAATCAGGCAACGACCCTACAGGTTGCCGGAAGCAAAGAAAGCAGAGGTTATAGCACAAGTGAGGGACATGCTTAAAATGGGCGTTATAGAAGAATCCAGAAGCCCATGGTCAAGCCCTATAGTATTAGTGCCTAAGCCTGATGGAAGCCTTCGCTTCTGTATAGATTTTCGACAAATAAATAACATCTCTGAATTTGATGCGTACCCTATGCCTCGAATTGAGGATTTGTTAGATAAATTAGGCCAAGCTAAGTATTTGACCACATTGGACCTTACCAAAGGTTACTGGCAAATACCATTAACCAAGGCATCCAAACCTAAGACGGCTTTCACTACCCCGATAGGATTATTTCAGTTTAGACGTATGCCATTCGGTCTTCACGGGGCAGCGGCCACCTGTCAAAGGTTGGTTGATCAAGTTTTGCGGCCCCATCATGAATACGCATGGGCTTATATGGATGATATTATCATATATAGCACTACCTGGGCTCAGCACTTACCCAGAGTAGAGGCAGTTCTGCGAGCCCTGAGGAAAGCGGGTCTAACTATAAATCCTGGGAAGTGTCTTTTCGCCGGTAGAGAGGTTAAATATTTAGGCCACATGGTAGGAGGACGAATGGTAAAACCTTTAGCCAGCAAGATAGAAAGTGTAAAAAACTTTCCACGTCCCGTTAATAAAAGGCAAATGCGAGGATTTTTGGGATTGGTAGGGTACTACCGCAGATTTATTCCGCGATTTGAGGAAGAAAGCGCTCCGTTCACGGAAATGCTTCAAAAGAATGCCCCAAATACCATTAAGTGGACGCCAGACGCCGAAAGGGTGTTTGTAGCCTTAAAAGACAAGTTATGTAGAGCCCCAGTGCTTAGGGGGATTAACTTTGACTTACCTTTTCTCGTGCAAACAGATGCTTCGGAGACTGGGTTGGGGGCCGTAATGTCACAAGTATTTGAAGGGGTTGAACACCCGGTGACATATCTTAGTAGGAAATTATCCAGAGCTGAACAGAAATACTCCACAGTAGAGCGAGAGTATCTCGCGATTAAGTAGGCGGTGGAGACTTTGAGATTTTACCTCACGGACCATGCGCCATTGAAGTGGCTACACCAGATGCGGAACAGAAATGCCAGGCTGACCAGGTGGCATTTAGCTTTACAAGCTTACAATTTTGTAGTACAGCATAGGGCGGGCAAATTGCACAGTAATACAGATGCTCTTTCCAGGATTACATGCTGTCTGTCACAGGTTCCGGCAGCCCGTAATATTTTAAGGGGGGGGGATCTGTGACATGGTGGATTCCTCCAGCCCTTTAGAAAGAGCCAAAAAGGAGGAATCAGAAGCAATGCTGGATGGTAAACAAAAGCACATGGCTAGTAGATACCAGGGAAACCAGACACAGGGGAAAGAAACACGTCCTTGCTACCAGTTAGCTTAGGAGTCACGAGCTGAATCAGAGCACCTGCTAGGAGGAGGAGTCAGGCACTGCCCTAGAGGGCAGACACATAAAGAGGCCTCAGTAGAAAGAAAGGGTCTCGACTAGGAGCCACACAGGAAGCTCCAACACAAGCTCAGCTGGGATGTTACCTACAAGGCCAACCAAGGGTTCCGGTGAGAGGCCAGCAAAGAGGGCAGCTAACAGACCAAGAAGAGGACCAGGGAGGAGTCCGAGTTCCAGGCCTAGGCAGAGCTACCGGTAGAGTTCCAGTCCAGAACCGTGGGAGAGAGACCGTGGCAAGCCTAGAGGAACACTCATTAAAACAGAGAGAAAGCCCAGAGCCAGAGCCAAGTCTAAAGGTAGAAGGAGAACCATTTATAAAGTGTTTTTCAAGAGAAGAATACAGCAAAAACAGGCCAGGCTGTTTGCAGTATTCTGGGAATTACAAGGATAGGAAAAAGCCAGGAAGGCAGTTGCAACCCACAGCTCTCAAATCAGGTTTTGAATCACCAGCTGTTTCCAAAGCCCAGAGAAAGCCGTTTGCAGGCAGACGAAGAGGTAAGCCCAGAGAATGGGTTTCAAATAAGGCTGTTGATAATCAGTGTGACTTTACTTACCCAAAGGGTTGGGACTGTGGTTTTAATGCCTGTAATGAGGATGATTGTTTACAGCAATACATGTGCCAAGAGTATGATATAAAGCCTAAGCCAGAGAGGAAGGGTGTGGCCCCTGAAACAACATTGCAAACATTTCTGCCTGATTTCCATGAGGAGTTAATGGAAACAGAGCCAGTGCTAGGCAACATATCTGAAGAATTGATGGACTGTACGATTACAATATCGAATGAGATATTTTCCCTGCATTGAGTTTAAGCAGTGCAGAGAACTGCAGAAGTGTTAAGAGAAAAAGTACAAAGCTGTGGGAAACAGAACTGTTTATTTTAATTGCTGGGAAGCAAATGTTTATTACTGCTGAAGTTAAGCTATTTCTGTTGGAGACTTTTCATTTTGTCCTTTGCCAGAAATATATGGTTTGTGTTACCTTTGTTCCATGCTGAAATTCACCCGGAGGGGAAATAAATCCTGTTTGCTTAAAACCACTTTGAGTTCACACTACTCTTCATTGGACAGTGAAAGAAACTACATTTCCAAAAAGGCTTTGCCTCAGGAAAAGGTC
Source organism: Ichthyophis bannanicus (assembly GCA_033557465.1). Classification (NCBI taxonomy): domain Eukaryota; kingdom Metazoa; phylum Chordata; class Amphibia; order Gymnophiona; family Ichthyophiidae; genus Ichthyophis; species Ichthyophis bannanicus. The sequence goes on from CM066031.1 coordinate 1,337,809,061, forward strand.
AGACAACTGTTCAAAGAAGGATAACAGGTCGCTTAAGCCCTACACGCTTCGGCTGGGGGCACTAAAAGGCGGTTACACTATATAGGCCATGCAACCCCGGGGTGGGCGGGGTGAGGAATAGGGTGTGTGGGAATATAAGTGTCCTTGGCTAGTAGACCTTACATGAACTGAGGGCACACTCAGATTTATGATTTATAAAGGCTATGCAAGGATTGTAGGAAAGCTATGTTTCCTAATCCTATAACCAAAATGTATGTTGCTTGCCACCAGACTGTGGATCTAGGTGGCTGTGAAAAGAAAGAAATGTGATACAGACAGAAAGATAGGAGAAGCAAGGTTTTTTTTATTTTTGTTTTTTGTGTTTGTCCCCCTCACTTGATATAATTACCCTAACACACCACAGTGCCTAAAAAGTAGTATAAGAGAATAAAATAGGTAAGCAATTGGCAAGGAAATTTTTTATCGAAAACCAGTCAAATAGTAAAGTTAGAAATCTTAGCTTTGTAGAGTCTCTTGAAGTTGTGCAGAAAAATGTTAGGGATATCTAGAAGCTCCCTCCCTCGACCCCTCTATCCCCGCTAATTTTCGTCCAGTATCCAATCTTCCTTTTGCCTCTAAGCTCCTTGAAAAAGTGGTTTTCTCACAGCTTTCCCTTCACTTGGATTCTAAGCACTTTCTGCACCCCCGACAATCTGGGTTTCGTTCTGGGTATAGCATAGAGACCACCATCACAGCAGTTCTAAATGAAATACGCACCTCCCAAGATCGGGGCGACATTACTATAGCTGTGTCCCTTGACCTCCCAGCCACCTTCGATCTTGTGGATCATCCCCTTCTTCTCTCTTGACTGAGGGATGCGGGTATTCGTGGTGTTGTTTACCGGTGGTTTCACTCTTTTCTATCTTCTCGTTCGTTTGCAGTCACTTCTGGTCTTTCCACCACAGGTCATTTTCCTCTCACTTGTGGCGTCCCTCAGGGCTCTATTTTGGCTCTCTTGTTGTTCAATCTTTTTCTGGCTCCTCTGTCACTTCTTGTCCAACAGTCGGGGATTTCGGGCTATTATTATGCTGACGATATTCTCCTTCTGCACCATACTTCCTCATCCCATCCCGTTATCACTCCGCTGGAGGTTTGTCTATCCTCGGTTTCCTCCTGGCTCTCCTCAAATTGTCTGGTTCTGAATATCTCCAAATCGGCTGCTATTTGGTTCACCCACGGTTCTCCTATTCCGCCTCTTACGCCTTCCCTCTCTGGTGCTTCTATCTCCACAGTTTCCAAACTTCGGTATCTCGGTGTCATTCTTGATAGTGCACTCACTTTTCACGATCACATTTCTTCTATTTCTCAGCGTTCTTTCTACTGCCTTCGGCAGATTCGTGCGATTCGACCTTTTCTATCTCCTCAGGCACTCACTACCCTTCTTCTTTCACTAGTCATAACTTGGTTAGATTTCTGTAATTCCATTTATGCCGGTATTCCTCAGTATCAGTTACATCGACTACAGTTAATTCAAAACACAGCTGCCCAGATGCTCTTACATGCCTCTCCGCGCGATCACGTCACTCCTCTCCTACAACACCTTCACTGGCTGCCGTTACAATTCCGGATCCCTTTCAAGATCCTCACTCTAGTCCATCGAGCCATTTATCTCCATAGACCCCAATACCTCTCTGATTTGCTCTCCTTCCATGTCCCCTCTCGAAGCCTCCGGTCCATTCATATCAACCGCCTTCACCTTCCGGCCCCTTCCCGTGCACATCTTCAATCAACCCGTAAATCAGCGTTCTTCTACCTTGGCCCTTCCCTCTGGAATTCACTACCCACTGCCCTCCATTTGGAAGAATCATATCCTAAATTCCGTTCTCTTCTCAAGACTCAGCTATTCTCCTCTGCCTTTCCTGGATCTATCTGATTTTCCTGGCTTCACTTTCCCTGTCTTTCCCCGTCCTCTGTTTCCTATCTTTTCCTTCTTCAGAAATTGTAATTCTTTTTTTTCCTTTTCTGACTTGATGATTTTACTTATATTGTAAACCGCCCCGATGTAACGGGGGGCTGTATATCAAATGTTATGTAAACAATAAACAATAAACAATAAGCATAGACACCCCCAATGTTGATGTCTCTAACCCCGTCCACATAGACATCCTAGCTACAGAATACTGTGATTGGAATGTCTAGCTCATGAAAGGTTGCATATGAGGATGTCCAGAGGTAAAGCAAACTGTAAATAAGCCCCCATTAACCGGCAGAATTTGTTGTCAACACAGGAGTCATGAGATATGAGTGTGCCTCTTTATCCACACCCTCTGGATGTTTAGCAGGCAAAATGAGCATGTTACAACTGCCTATTCATGCCTGGAGCAAGTATAAGCTTGGACGAGGCATGGGACATACAGGACACTTCCATAATCAGGTGAGGATGTCTAGGTTCTTGATAACTCTCTGGACATGCCTACCCCCCCCCCCCCACCCCCCGTTCGCATTTCAATATCCTCACAGTGGGAACATCCACAGAACTGGCTTTTAAAATGGCTCCAGGGGCATCTTTGTGTTTTGGATGGCTCTATGCCCATTCAGTCTTCAGCCAGGAGGCTCATTGTTAATAGAATAGCATTCATAGCTGCTGTTACTGCATCAATCCATCTTATTGCTGGCCTTTCTCATTTGCATTGATCTTCAACCTTGCAAAGCATGGTATCTTTCTCTAATGATCTCTCCTTTTGCATGATGTATCCAAAGTAATAAAGTTGAATTCTTGTCAACTGAGCTTCTAGAGAAAGCCTAGGTTTGATCTCTCCTTGTACTGACTAATTTGTTCTTCGGGCAATCCATGGTATATACAGTATTCTTTGCCAGCACCTTAATTCAAAGGCATCAATTTTCTTCCAGTCTATCTTTTTCACTGTCCAACTTTCACATCCATAGTATATCAAAAATACCATGGCTAGGACATGTCAAATATTTGTATGGAGTTATATATCTCTGCTCTTGAGAATCTTGTCTAGGTCCTTTATAATAGGGCTTCTAAAATAACCTCCATAATATATCCTTTCCTCACACAATGATATTTTCAGGAACTCAAAGTGAAACATCTATTTCAAGAAAAAAAATGTGATACTAGCTACCTAGCAAATGCTCTATTTTAAATACAGCTGTGGAGGAAACACTCAGCGGTCTCTTTTCCAAGTTGAAGAGCCCTAAGCTTTTAAGCCTCTCCTCATACGAGTATGCTTCCATACCCTTTACCATTTTTATTACTCTTCTCTGTACCATTTCTAATTCCGCTATATTGTGTTTTAAGATATGGGGACCAGAACTGAACGCAATATTCAAGATGCACACCATGGAACAATACAGAGGCATTATAATAGCCTTTGTTTTATTCTCTATGCCTTTCCTTATGATTTCTAGCATTCTATTTGCTTTCTTGGCTGCTACTGCACACAGGTGGAGGGTTTTAATGTATTATCCACGATGAAGCCACGATGGTGGTTTAAGGTAGTACCTTGCATCGTGTAACCTAAGTTTTGGTTGTTCTTTCCTAGTTGCATAACTTTGCACTTGTCCAGTGTCACTCAGCAACAGAGTAAGAGGACATTCTTTTCTGCTTCTGTAGCATGTACTGGGAGCGTTCTGCAAAGATTTTGACTTCTTCATCTCTAAAGAAGAGACTGCCTTTATTGTAGACCACCCCCATCAAAGCTTGCTTGTCTCCATAGCTGTAAAAGTACACAGTAGTAGCAGGTTTGCCACCAATCAAAGATTGCAGTTTGCTTGCACCATATGTCCAGTTTGATTTCTTTATCTGAACTCCTTTAAATAAAATATTGGAAGAAATTTTTCATTATTTGATACATATCCTTACTTTTTTTGTTATCTAGGATTGATCATAATTTAATTTTATATTATTTTACATTATAGCTCACTTCTCACACTTCCCCCACATAAAAGAAGATTTTAATTTGAAATTTGAATATTCTGAATTGTGACTCTTAAAGACTTGTGATGATTTCCCATCTAATATTTCTAAATTTTCTCTGGATAGTCAGGCAAAATGCTAGAATAAGATTTTAACAACGTTCTGTTAACGGCCTTTATAGGAACAATGAAAATCCACTGCACATAAAAAATTGTTCCACTACTTAACTACCAAACAATACTGTATTTTCTAGTGAAAAGGTCTCAGACTGAACAGAGGGAATTATATGAGGTCAAATACCTCTAAGCATAACTCCTCTTGCATATTGCATCAATGACCAAATTTTCACTATTTAATTCTTTTTCCTACTAACTTCAAAATATTTTTATCGGTTAATTTTTAAATAAAATGTTCTTTCTCCTTTAACATATTCATATTCAACCAAATGTGCTCAAATTGGTTCTTTAACTGTTTCTGCCCCTTCGGTTCTCAAAAGAAAAGCAAAACCGCTTATCTGAAAAGTTCCAGGAGTCAGTATATCAGCCCCAACGCAAATCCATAGCGCTTTAGCGTTTCACCAGTCTAAGGTTTCTTCGGGGGGTATACAGCACTTCATCAACATTTGGCAACAACCCGCAAAAATTGAATCCTAAATAAAATATAAAAGAACTCAAATTCATTCACAGTATTCTTGTTAAGAAATAACTTCTCGACTACATTGCTGTTCTTCTGGACATCTTAATTCAAACTGATATAATTTAAACATTCTTATGGCACTGAAACTAAATGAAATACAACAGTCATGGTAAAACACCATATATCTCTTCAAAGGCAAACTGCTCAATCAATTTGTGCATTCAAGCCATCTGGGTGGGTTGATCGTAGAGTGAATATCCAGCTTTGTTCACAAATTAATAGACTCTGTTCCCTCGTTCTACCCTCAAAACCTGCAGCCACTTGATCTATACAAAAACATTGAACGTGTTCAAATTGATGGTTAAAGGTTAATCAATGAGCTACTATTGGCGCCTCTCTTTTTAGGCAACGTAACCTACTGCGATGTTCAAGGATCCTGATTCTCAATGGATGGACAGTTTTCCCTACATAAAGTAAATGACAAGGGCAATAAATGCCATATACTACAAAAGTTGATCCGCATGAGGTCTGTTTTTTTCAAAGGATATGTTTTTCCCCCATAGGAAAATTCAGCCAATTCTAAACTAATGTCACAAATTGCACAAGTGCCACATTTAGTGTGGCCAGGTTGCATTCCATTTTTCTGAACCCCTATAGGTCGTAACACTGCTGGGCTTAAAAGTTCTTTCAAATTTTTTTGACGTTGCCATACACACCGGACCAATTTGTCCTCCAATCCAGGAACAGAATGAAGCACATTTACATGATGTTTTAAAATCACTTATTTAGATGTAGATATTAAGAAGGGGGAACATCATTGGCTTACGTCAGTTCATAGGAAACCCGTAGCTAAAAACACTCTGTTCCATTATAATAGTGCTCACCCGATTCAACTAAAAAACAGTTTACCTTTTTCACAGTTTCTTCGCTATAGAAGAAATTGTTCAGAAGATGCGGATTTTAAAATGCAGTCTAAAGTTCTTCAAAAAAATTTGCTCAGCAGGGGGTATCCAGTGAATATTGTTAAACAAGCATATACTAGGGCATTATTTAACAATCGGGATTTGTTGCTCCAAGGGGGCAATTCCAATCGACGAGATGAAGAAGCCGTGAATTTAATCACGAGATATTCACCTTTTAGTTATCGTTTCAAGAAAATTTTAAAACATCATGTAAGAATGTTTAAATTATATCAGTTTGAATTAAGTAGACTTGATATGGATTAGAATAGATGCTAGTATAAAATAGGATCTTTCAGGGTGATAGCACGCATGCGCGGCATTTTTCTTAGAGACGACAAGTCCAGCCATGTGCGAAATGAGGTATGTGGATTCCTACTTTTACATCTAAAGATGTCCAGAAGAACAGCAATGTAGTCAAGAAGTTATTTCTTAACAAGAATACTGTGAATGAATTTGAGTTCTTTTTATATTTTATTTAGGATTCAATTTTTGCTGGTTGTTGCCACATGTTGATGAAGTGCTGTATACCCCCCGAAGAAACCTTAGACTGGTGAAACGCTAAAGCGCTATGGATTTGCGTTGGGGCTGATATACTGACTCCTGGAACTTTTCAGATAAGCGGTTTTGCTTTTCTTTTGAGAACCGAAGGGGCAGAAACAGTTAAAGAACCAATTTGAGCACATTTGGTTGAATATGAATATGTTAAAGGAGAAAGAACATTTTATTTAAAAATTAACCGATAAAAATATTTTGAAGTTAGTAGGAAAAAGAATTAAATAGTGAAAATTTGGTCATTGATGCAATATGCGAGAGGAGTTATGCTTAGAGGTATTTGACCTCATATAATTCCCTCTGTTCAGTCTCAGACCTTTTCACTAGAAAATACAGTATTGTTTGATAGTTAAGTAGTGAAACATTTTTTTACGTGCAGAGAATAAGATTTTAAGCAAGGCACTAAATGTTGCCACCTTTCTAAAGAAATCAATTTATGTTCTGGATCTAAGCAAACACATCCTGGTCATCCCGGTGTTACTTTATTAAAAGACAAGTGCAACAAACAGAAAGTAAATGGCAAAAAGATAGGACAGGGGCTAATCTTAAATTGGGGTTAAGGCGGAAAATGGATGGGTTAGAGAGGAGTGTGTGTGGTGACTGTACATTGTGGTTAGCACAGGATTCATCAGTGCCACCTCAATGGCGGCAGTAACTGAACACACAGCAATCACAACAAATGGCTTAGCATGGGGGAGGTGCTGATCATGCAACAACTGCATGTGTGCATGCCACGTGTGCCCCCATTCATTAGCAAAGGTCCAATGCCACCCCTACGCTAAGCTTTGGGGCTGAATGCATGGCACACTGACGCATTTTAGTGAACTTACGCCATGAGAGCTATGAGATTTATTTTAGAAGAGAAACGTTTGAAGTATTTACTCTGTTCCTTTTTGTTAAATCAATTAGATTATTGCAGTCCTGTCTTGGTTGGAATAGGAACTTTGCTTTTTAGGTGCCTGCAAACCTTAAAGATTGCTGTTAAGTTATTTTCAGGAACTCTGAAATATGATTATGCAACTCTATTATTTGAAAGCCACTGGTGACCTGTATTTTAAATCCAATATAAAATTATTCTATTGATATATATTTATATATTTATTTTGTTACAATGATAAACATTTATAAGCCATATCCCACACCAGGGTGCACAGTGTTCCTTTTGGAGCATGCAATATGTATGTGGCAGCAGACTGTCTGTAGCTAGCATGTGTATGGCTGCAACACCCTGCACGATGCAGCAGGTACACACTGACTGTCCTCTGCTCTTGAATGTCAGAATATAGTGGGGGGCAGCTTGGCTGACCAGTTGGATTGCCAGTGGTCCAGTTCCATGTTCAGAGCTGCATCAGCTCTCTGTTCCTTAGTTGGCTGGGGGTTGCTGATCCCACAGTCTGTCATCATTTAGCTCAACGGGCCCTATTGAAAACAATGATAGTGTGTGTCTGTTGTTTCCAGATCATGTTCCCTACCCTGACCCACAGAGGGTGGACTTGCTCATGTGAGTCCAGACACACCCCTGCTCCAAAAACAGGTGTCCATGCCAACCTCACTCAATATGCATTATGTTGCAAGCATCATGGTCCACATGGGCTACGCATCAATGGCATAAAGATATGTACACAGAAAACTTCCAAGGCTGTCTACAAAGAATACTCCATACACTGGCAGTTATGGTGAACTGCATCAAAACCTACCTCAAGCATCCCGGGTACTGTGGACCTGGTGCTGTCCCCATGACTTTACTCTCAGGGTGATCACAGAACACACACAATGACATGGTCAGTAGGCACACTGTAACAGTAACACACATGCTTGGTCCCCCTACCCAGTTGATGTGCTGCAGAGTTCCAAACCCCTATCCGGTGAGCAGATGCAGTCTGCTGATCTGCATGTGCATTGCATCATGGGTACCATTGGTGCTAACCTATCCTGGTAGCCACACCAGACAGTGTATCTGGTGACCTGCACTGGTTGAGTAGCTAGCCATAGTTTAATTACAACCAATATTGTTGCAGGACAATGGTGAATATACTGACCTCAGTGGGAGAGGTCATGGGTTCAATACCCCAGTGGGCCTGTATATTGATGTATCAGGATGTATAGGATATAGTGTATTATCATCACATCAGAGCGTGTTACCACATGACAATATGTTCAAAAGTGTGTCCAGTTGCATGCAGTGGGTATGTTGGAAGAGTGGCGTGGGCTGCAGGTTGCTAGATTAGCTGGTGAGCTGTATACAAAGTGTGTCCATCAGTATAACTGTCAGAGGATACGGCCGTCTATGCATGTAGCAGTCTGACATAGATCTGAAATCCGTGTGCACATCCCAAAACACCCGCAGCTCAGTTGGCCAAACCAAGGTGCCTTGTAAAGTGCCCTAGTTGTGTCCATACACTAGCCTGGTAAGCAGAGTAGAAAGTGTATGTAGATGACCTGGTGTAACTGTGTAGCCAGCCATTGCTATGTGAAAAGACATAGCACCCAGGTTAATACAATGCCCTCACAGCCAGTGGTGATGGGTTCAAGACCCCAATGTGCCAACACCAAGATAAATGCATAATAAACAAATTGTGGTAAGAAACATCAGACACATCACTGCAATGTGTGTCTGCAGCATAAATCTTTACATATATATAGGAGTGTAGGAGTAGCCTAGTGGTTGGGGCAAGGTACTTCAGGCCGGAAGGTCGGGGGTTCAAATCCCACTAGAGGACAGCAACCTTGGGCCGGAAGGACTGGGGTTTCTAGTCCCACAGGTGCTCCTTGTGGTCTTGGGCAAGCCACGTAACCCTCCATAGCCCATGTTCCCTGTAAAATAGTTATCTCCAAGTTATAATGCCCTGTTCAATGTAATTTCAGTTTGTTCAATGTAAACCGCACTGATGCAGAATAGCACGGTATATAAGAGAATTAAATAAATAAATAAATAAAATATATATTGACGGCGCCACTGTTTGCTGTGTACCGGCTGGGCACGGGCACGTAGCTAGCGCGCCTTAATGATGTGCGGAAGCACGCATTGAGGAGCGGTGGTGTTGAGGCGCATATGCGACTTCCGTGCGTGCATGAGCAAGGCATTGCTGAAAATGGCAACTCGTTCGAGAAAGCCTGCTTTCACCAGCAGGGAGCTGCGCCACCTTGCAGTGCTGATCTGCACTAGGCAGAAGAAGCTATTCCCTGGCTCCTTCAAGCAGCAGGACCTCAGGCGCCTAAGGAGGGCCTGGGACTGCGCCACGAGGCGTTATAATCGTCTTGATGACTACCCATGTGAGGTAAGTGTATGGGGACAGGTCAGTATATCCATATACATATCCAGTGTTGATTGTAGCTGTGTATGCTGCTGTGTGTAGGCATTCTGTCTCAAGTATATTTTGTAGTTGAACTCATGTGATATACCGCCTATTTATCAAATCAAAGCGGTTTGCCCTATCCCCAAGAGGCTAAGGACCTGATCACAGAGGTCCAGTTGTCAGCATGGTGTTATGGCAGCTGCTGCTGTTGATGTGTTAAAATGCACCCTAACACAAGGAGCCCCTAGATCTGCCTAAAGAGGTCTGGTAAACAGCATGCTAATATGGTAGGTTCTGCAGTTGCAGGTTCACACATCTGCCCTACCCCTAGGGGTCCTGAGACCTGATCAAAGTGGTCTGTCAGACACCCTGGTGGTATGGTTTATGTTGCTGTTGATGTGTTATAACCCACCCTACCCCCAGGAGTCCTGAGACTTGCTCAAAGTGGTCTGTCAGTCACCCTGATGATATGGTTGTGTGTATTTGCAGGTTAAAACATCTGCCCTACCCCCAGGAGTCCTGAGACCCCATCAAAGTGGTCTGTCAGTCACCCTGATGATATGGTTGTGTGTATTTGCAGGTTAAAACATCTGCCCTACCCCCAGGAGACCTGAGACCCCATCAAAATGGTCTCTCAGTCACCCTGGTGGTATGGTTTATGTTGCGTTGATGTGTTATAATCCACCCTACCCACAGGGGTCCTGAGACCTGATCAAAGCGGTCCATCAGCCACCCTGGTGGTATGGTTTATGTTGCTGTTGATGTGTTATAATCCTCCCTACCCCCAGGAGTCCTGAGACCTGATCAAAATGGTCTGTCAGACACCCTGGTGGTATGGTTTATGTTGCTGTTGATGTGTTATAACCCACTCTACCCCCAGGAGTCCTGAGACCTGCTTAAAGTGTTCTGTCAGCCACCCTGGTGATATGGTTTATTTTGCTGATGAAGTGTGCTAAGACACCCTACCCCCAGGAGTCCTGAGACCTGATTGCAAAGGTGGGTATGACATCCAGATATTGTGGTAGGTTATGCAGGGTTAGGTCACACATTTTCTCTATTCCCTGGAGGCCCTGACCTCATTACACATGTCTGTTATGGATCCTGATGGTATGGTAGATGCAACTGTAGATATGCTCCAAACCACCCCACCCCCAGGAGCCTTGATACCTGATTACAAAGGTCTGTAACAAATCCAGATATCATGGAAGTGTACACAGTTTCAGCTCACACATCTGCCCACTCCTCAGAAGTCCCGAACCTGATCGCAGAGGAACATTATTGATGCTGGTGTAAGGGTACATGCACCTGTTGGGGTTTCACAGCTCTGCCCTAACCCCAGACAGTAGCACAGATGTTAATAGGCCAGTTAGATATGCTGGGTCATGCTTCTGTTGTAGTCAGCCACAACTGCCCTAATCACAGGAGGCCTTAGTCATGACCATAGAGGTATAGTAGAAAGCCAAGTGTCATGGTATTAGCGCCTGGCAATGTGCACAGGGCAACCCACCTTCCGCTCTATGTCAGAACACATCACCCATGCGTTGTAGGGTATCATGGTGCCATGGCGGGTGTGTCGGATGATGTGTGTAGGTCAGGCAAACACACATGTGTTTGCCAGACCACACAGGGAGTTATGGAAGACCTCCCCTGAACACCAGCAAGGCCAAACCACACATGGCATGGTGCTACCATGTCATTCAAGAAGAGTGTAGGAACAGGGTACGGGGTGTCCGGGGGGTTACCACAGTACACATAGGTGGAACCTGTGATAAGGAAGCTTATCAGAACCCAAGAGACAGGGATAAAGAGAAGGAATTTACCCTTATAAAAGGACCGATTTTACCAGGTCAGAGACACAAAACTCCCTTTACACCTAGAAAGCAGGTAATTCCTAGCTACAATAGGTTGCAGAATGCCCCTAGTGGAGAAAAAGAGAGGGAATACAGGCCCAGGGTAAGGAACCCTTACGTCACTGAATTCCCCAATTACTCAGCTGCCACGAGGCAGTTTGATCTACAACACCTGAGAGGAGAGGGGGTGGAGCAGGCACCTGAGAGGTTTAAGACTAGGTCAGTTTATTCAGAAGAGAGAGGCAGGAGAGGAAGAAGAAGAGGAAAGGAGAGAGAACGTGAGAGCAGTAAGAGTGCCTACTGGAAGAGGAATGGATCTGGAACAGTGAGAACAGCATGAACCAGGAACACAAGTTGGAGAACAGGATGTGGAAGCACCAGTGAATGGTGGCCAGAGCATGAGAGAGGAGAAGCTGCTACAAGCTTTGACTCAGGTATGAGCATTAGAAGTTTGTCTAATTCTGAGCACTACAGAATTGCCAGAGACAGTCTTAGCCCTAACGGAAGGCAGTCAGCTAAGCCCTCTGAGCCAGAAACTGAGGAAGTGCCAATGCAACTGGGTGAACCAGACATAGCTTTAGAAGAAGAAGTCTCATACATGGATTGCTCTTTATGCCAGTCTTCCAATACAGAGGTGTTTAAAGGGAGTCAACCATAAAGAAAAACCTCCAGTGTTCGGTAGCCCTAAGAGTCTGTGGTTAACTTGTGAGGGTCCTGAGATAAAGGCAAAATACCTTTTTTTTTTTACTGTGCAAGCCAAAGCTGCCTAATTAAGTTGGTGAATCAGCTGTGAGCCAGAGCAGTGCTCAGCCGGAAGTCGTACTAACGGTGAAAATAAGGAAAGCTTTTGTTTGGCTGTTTATAAGAAAACCTTGCATAGAGAATTGCTTGCCTGTGAAAAACTTAACTGCCTTGTTGAAAGTTTTTCTATGTTTAAGAAGACAAACAGTGTTCTGGACTGAGAGAAAAAGAAACCTGCTTTAGGAAAAGCTGTTTTCTGTTTGTTCGATCAGCACTGCAAGCCATGCCTGATAGCATGGGCTGTTAAAGTATTTATGTTTATACTTGAGAACATTGCAAACTGTTTTGTTTGGAATTCATTTATATCCTGATGTTCATTTACAAGAATCCTGGAGAAATAATCCAAAGGTGGAATTTGTGAACCTTAGCGTTTTTTTTTTTAGTTAATAAACTGTCATTATCTTACCACTCAAGGCAACTACAAAGGTGTTTTTTTTTACCTGAGGTTGAATACTTTCTGACTGAACTACCTTTCCCATAAGGCATTACAAGGTAATCAGTCAAAGACCAAAAGGTGAATCTCTCTAATGACAACCACGCCCCTCCATACTGCATGTAAGGGGCTATGGGCGTGACAGTGGCATAGTTCTTGGATTTTTTTCCACCTAAAAGATACCAGGAATTTCAATAAGGATTTACAGCTGCGAGAGTTTCAAGCTGAAGCAGGAGGAAGCAGAATTTCCCTGACAGACTTGAAGAGCAGAAGAGGTGATCCAGTAGCAGTTCCTGAGGAAAAGACCCTGTATAAGTGAGAGTCAATGCCTGATTAAGGTAAAGATACCTGGGCGTGACCAGCTGTGGATTAAGGAAGAAGTGTATGCTGATGCATTAAAAGGGGGCATATAGAAAAAAAAAGAAGTTGTTGTACGGTGCCGCCCTTGGTGGTTTTTCTCTCTCTTTTTTCTTGCAGGTACCAAGTTATGGATCCCAAGGAACTCCTGAGTTGGATGGCGACCCAGTTCACTTGTCAACAGGAGCTGGCGCAAATGGTGCAGGACAATGCAATCGCTGCCATGAGGGAACAGCAAAAAACAGTTCTTGACCTGGTGGAGGCTTTGATTATGCTCCAGAGCCAGGAAGGCAGAGGAGTACCAGCGCCAGCAGGACCAGCTGCCCCACGTATGGGTGACTTTCAGTATACTGGGGCATTTATTTTTGGCAAACTTACCGCAGAGGATAATATTGACAACTTTATGGAGTCTTTTGAAAGAGTGGCTCAGGCTCTAGGATGGCCGGAGACCCAGTGGGCCGTGCGTCTGGCTTTATCCTTAACAGGAGAAGCACTTGCTGCTTACAGAGCCATGCCGGCGGCCCAAGCTCTCGATTATAAGGCCGTAAAGAGTGCCATTAAGGATCGCTTAGGGTTAACAGCCACAGTATACTGACGCATGCTCAGAGCCACAATCCTGAGAGTTGGCGAGATGCCAAAATCCTTAAGCCAGAGGATTCGTGGATTAGCACTGAAATGGCTGGCTCCTGAAGGGAAAAATGTAGAAATGATTATTGATGTAATAATGTTAGAACAATTTATGGCAGCAGTGCCAAAGGACCTGCAGTCTTTTCTCATCCAGCAGAATTACCAAAGCATGGCAGAGGCGACCCTTTTGTCTGAACGATTTATGGAAGCTGAATTAGCTGGTCAGCAAAAGGGAAGCACTATGAAAATAGGTGCTGAGGTGGTTTTTGCTGCATCAGAAAGGAAGGATGGAAAAGATGCTGATTTTGGAAAAGTTTTTATGCCTAACCAAGATGAGAAGTGGGCTAGAAAAAAATGTTTCCAGTGTGGGAAATGGGGACCTGGCGTGGATGTGGTGGCACGTGTGTGTGGGACCTGTATGTGGCAGTGGGTGGCCTGCTGCAACAACAGCGGACCCAGGACTGCACCATTCAGTGGCTGGCAGGCACCATTCAGTGGTTGGCTGCCGAGATGCACATGCAGCGTGCAGCTGCTTTGCATGGTGCATCTCGGCAGCCATCCCCTGATGGGCATCCCTGGAGCGCTTAAGGGGCACAGGGGCACCCACACAAGTGCACTCTGCTGTCCTTGCTACTGGCACAGAACATGGGTTTTTTGAAAGGTATGTTTAATACAGTTACAGATGTGTATGGCACCTTCCCCTCCCATCAAGGAGGTCCCCTCACATTGGAATTGGAGGATTTCATTTTAAAATAGGGTACGTGTAAATATTTAGACAGTACAATCACTGGTCAACAAATCTTTACAAAGGTCATGTTGCTGAAATAAAATTAGTCATTAATTATGAATGTTCATATGCTGAACACAGATATGACAGTGAAATTGCAAAGTTGGCTGTAGTGTCTTTGTAATCCACAAGAACTAATGTTTACATTACAAAATGCATGTCAATAGCAAATATGATAGACCGTCGGTTAATACCTGGAAAAAACCAAGTCATACACTACTTCTTTCACGCCTGTCTCTTGTACAGCTGTTCTGGAGCTTCTCTGGGGAGTGTCCAGCAGTAGTCAGCCAGCATTGTAGTGGACCAAATTTCCCTGGTATTTGTGCACCATCGTTGCGATATCCTGTTGAAAACGTTTGCCCTGTTCATCACTAACCATACCACAGTTGTCAGGAAAGAAATTGAGATGGGAATCAAGGAAATGGACCTTTAGAGACATATTGCAGCCAAGTTTCTGATACTGCATCAGCATGTCGTCTACTAGTTCCTTGTAGTTTTCTGCCCTGACATTCCCGAGAAAGTTTGTTGACACTAGGCAAAAAGCATTCCATGCTTGTTTTGCATCACCCTGCAACAAGTTGTTGAAATGGTCATCTTTGAAGAGCTCTCAAATCTGAGGATCCACAAAACCCCCTCTTTAATCTTTGCTTTGCTGAGTCGAGGGAACCTTTCATGCAGGTATCGGGAGCTGGCGAAGGTCGGTCCATGGCCTTCACAAAGTTTTTCATAAAACCTAGGATGATGTGAAGGGGTGGTAGCAGGATTTTGTGAACCTCAACCAGAGCTGGGTGCTGGATATTCTTCTCTCCAGCTGTTACATTTTCTCTGCAATTCCATTCCTTCCGCAAGTAGTGCCAATCCCTTGCTCGGCTATCCCACACACATATGAAACACATGTATTTTATATATCCCTGCTGCAGTCCCATTAAAAGGGCAACAACCTTTAAGTCACCATAGAGTAGCCAGCTGAACTGTTATAGTTAATGGAAGTCAGTAGATGCTTTAAAAGAGTCCGTATGTCTCTTTCATGTGGACGGCATATGCTACTGGAATAGATGGAAGATGGTTTCCATTGTTCAAAGGCACAGCCTTCAGACTCATTTCCGAGAAATCTATAAACAGTCTCCAGTTTTGTGGGTCATGAGTGACTTTTAAGGCATTCATGAGGCTTTCAATATCAGAACAGAATCCCAGATTACTTCCTGTTCTGACTGCGTATAGTACACTACTGACGGCAGATGGCTTCAGAAGCCATCTGGCAGTAGTATTGCATTGCATCAGAAAATGATGCAATCAAATCTGGATGATGTGTGCATGCTGGTATTAGGCAATGTGATGCAATATTACATCATTCACAGCATATTTGGGATGTTGTTGATGCCCTACTGGATAAATGTACACGGTGAAACATCACAAATGAGCTACATGCAATATCTTCAGAATGACAGCCAATACATTTCCTTTAATGTTATATTTGTGTTTGAACTCACCAAGATACTACAGATTGGGGCCTTTTAAAATCAGTAACGATTTCAATATTGGCCAGTGTTAGACTGCTCTTATGTTACTACAATTAACAATGTCCTGAGGTCTCTGAGGATGCATGTGAGGTCATCAAGCAACCTCAATATGGGTGGTACATCTCTATATATGTACAAATGTATATATGTGATAAAAAGGTTTGCATGTACGGCACAATGGTCACGTGTCTCCCCCACAGACTGAGTGTGAACATGAGCATGGGACATGTGTGTAGATCCCTATGTGTACGCGTGGTAGACATAAGTAACATACATGGACCATCTCCACACACAGGTGTGGGGGCTGCCCATGTGCGTAGGCGTCTTTGTCCCATGGTGTCCCTGTGATGTGCCAATGTGGAGCGTGTCCCAAAAGCTATGGTCACATGCATGCTGTGTGCGATGTGTGGGCACCATATCTGATGCACCATGATTGTGGGGCAATAGGGGAACAGGCTAGCAGCAGGTATGTGCCATGGAGGGTAAGATGGAATGCTGTACCCAGGAGCTGCACAGGGGGATATCTGTTGAGGGTGACACAGGTCAATGCATGTCACGAGGATGAGCGGTGAGGGACTACAAGCACTAGTGAACAGTGATCAGCTGACTGAAGCAAGCCACCTTTGTCTGCCTGTGCCGCATGCAAGCCTATGTGGGAAGACAGCCACGTAGGCCCTGGTGTGGGCAGGGAGAATGGTCACACATGTGTGTCCAATGATGGAGAGTATTTGGAGTGAGAGAGGGTGACAGATCCCTACAACAGACATGTACCTGGGCAACGGGAGAGATTGGGTATACCCCCACGCATAGGTAGGGGGGTGACCACCTGCCACAGTCCATGGCACACAGGGCATGGTATGACCTATGTGTGATGATAGGTGGCAGTACAGACACCCCACCCCTGAGGGGCATGGGTAAGCACATGTGGGCAGGGAGACAAAATGAGGTGCAGGGTACGTAGGGGACCACAGTGCCACACATTGGAAACAAACACATAGGTTGTAATAGTTTGTGATGGTTTTATTTGTAATGTTCACATCCTCCGTGGCCGGCCACGGCGACCACAGCCCATCCCACCCCTCTGTTGCAGGACTGCTGGTGCAGCCTCTGGTGCCAGTGCTGGCTGCTGTATACGGGCAGCTATGACCTCCTGGGCATCCACAATACGGAGGAGCGCCCCTGCTATTGTGTCTGCTGTGGCATGCAACTGGTGGATCTCCTGGTGAATGGCCAACAGAGCCTGATGAGTTGCCAACATATTGTGGTGCACATGCAATCTCCTTGTGGATGTTACGTCAACCTCCATGGGGATTGTTATGTATGCTGTTACCCACCTTCGGCATCGTGCCATGCTGAGGCACTGTGGGCCTGCAGCTCCGCCAAGATTGTAGCCATGCTTGTGGGAGGGGTGGCGCCTGCATGGGGTGGTTGTTCCCCTCCATCTCAGCACCCAATAGTGGCTGCCAGTGGCCCCTACTGAAGCGGTGACATCCGGGGGCGTGTCCTCTGCCTCAGCCAGCACATTGGTTCCTGGTGTGCCTTAGCCATTTCTGGTGGTGTTCCCAAAAATTGTAGCCCATCCTGAGGCCCTGCCACATCCTCCTCCTCATATGCCTCCATGGTCCTGTAGTTACCTGGGTTGTGGAAAAGGGTACACAGCACAGATAAGTTTGCACAGTGCACCTATGTACACCTGTGTTGTACAAGCACCCCACAATCAATGTGTTGTCCTCATGTGCCTGCTGTTGTTGCGCCTACAATAGGAACAGTACAGGTGCCTACAGTGTGCTGTGCCTGGCAGAGGGTGGGGGTGTAGCAGGCTCATTCCCTGGTGTAGCTATGACACATGGGATGTGGTTTGTGGGGGATGGTGTGTTGAGTGCCATGCCCCCTATCTGCAGTATCAGGTATGGACTGTCCACCTGACCTTGTCTGTGTCCTCATCAATACATGTGGCCATGGCACATGTCGGAGTCCTGAGTGGGATTGTGTGCCATCATTGTGTGTGCAGGCGATGTGCTTGCATTGCACTAAGTGGCATGCACGTTAGGAATTGCAGGATGTGTCCATGTCAGTCAGACATATGGGGGGGCCCTCTGCTTTGCAAGACACTGTGTGGTATGGGTGGACAGCTATCACATACTCCATGGGTGTGGTGGGGTGTCTGGGGGATGGGTGGAGCCCTGCTGGGTATAGGGTTGCACAGTGTGCGGGGGTATGGGAATGCGTGTGTGGCACTGCAGGACATGTATATGGGCTGATCCCAGGTATTGTGAGGGTTGTTTTTTGTGCATATTGTATGGGTATGGCAATGTACCATCCAAGGTCTGGTGAGGGTGGGTGGGGTACCCCCACTTTATGTGGGCCTCGACAGAGTGTTAGGTGTGTGACGTGTTATGTTTCTGCTGCCATTTCTTTGTGTCTATGTCATCAACCCCGTTTGTTAGGCCCTTCCCTGTCAGTGGTCTGGGATATGTCCCTGGATAGGTAGGTGCAAATAGATGTCATATGTGTTTTGGTGGGGTGTGTGGGTACCCATAGGCCACTGTGTTCTGGGCTACTTGTATGTCCCTCTTGTATGTCTCCCCCTGTGTCAATGTGTTTGTGGACTTGCTGCAGATGTATGATGACTGGCTGTGACCTATACGCCAGATACTATATTAGCAAGTAGACCTCAGGGGGACAGACAACGCAGGCAGGTACTGAAGTACACTCCCAAATGGAGTGGGCACAGAAATTAATTAACTGTAAGCCCTCATAGCCCATATGTGATGATGGAACGCTAGACAATTCTGGGTATGGTTACTCCAGTGGTAGAGGCATCTGACCTCAGTTAGTCCAACAACCACCCATCCTTAGGAGGAGGGGTACTTAGAAGGACAGACCAGCCCTGTAATTTCATGAACTCTGCATACATCAGTGGCCAAACTAACCTATATGAAAGGTCCCAAGGATCCAGCAGACTTCACAGCACTATAGAGCATCAATGTAGAGGTGATACAAGGAGGTTATCTGCATACTGTCAAATAATATCCCAATGTGGTTCATTACTGTTACAGTGCTGCTCAGGTATGCTGTGCTTCTCGTTAATTACAGTGGGATATCATTAGCCACTCCTCAGATAGGTCCTTTACATCACTGTTACATTGATGATTTGTGGTGTTGTACATTGTTGCTATGCAGCTTAACCCTCTGGGCTTTGCTTGTCTGTCTGGACCATGGATGTATGCAGTGTTGATTCAGATATGGGTCTTGTTTGCCATGCCCCCTGCTTCACCATTGCTTTGCGCACCTTGAATACACCAGGACTTGTGCCTATCATGCACACAGGTCCAGGTACCTGTCACACACACCCTGTACCTACCCTGCCATGTGCTGCTGTGTCATCATGCCACAGTTACCTGTATTAGGGCACACATGCCCTCAGGACATGGTCCCCCACCATTCTCCTCCATGTGCCACATGTGCTTGGGCGTGCCCTGTACATGTGCTGCATATCTACTACTACTACTCCTACCACTACTACTAAGCATTTTTTTGGGCACTACCAAGCGCACACATCACTGTGAAATGGAACACACAAAAAGACAATGCCTGCTCAGTGGAGCTCATAATCTGAATAGACATAACACTAACAGGTGTGGCAAGAGGTTTGGAGCAGGAGCAAAGAGTCAGTGACAGGGGAGACAGGACAAAGGATGGTGGTAGGAACACTTGTGAGAGGCAGACAAAAATGTGCAATTTAAAAGGGGTGGGATGGGGAACAGTACACTCATGAGCCAAAGGCAGAGGCAAAGATATGAGTTATGAACCCAAGTGTGAGAAGGGGCAAGGCAGATGCCTGATGCCTAGACAAAGGGTGTTTCTTCCAAGCGTAAGAGCAGCAAGGTGTAAGGTGCATACCTACCTGCCTGTGGATGGGCGGTGTCTAGCGCTTCTGGCAGTCCACACAGGTAGATGGGCCCAAGAAGGTCTGCTAGCTCCTGCTCCAGGGGTGTGAGAGTTGGGGCAAAAGGGGCACCCCCACCGGTGCCCATGGCATGTTGCCTCTCAGCCCCCATGTGTGTACGCACACCACGCTAAATGCCATTAAATCTCTTTCTCAGGCTGTCCAGGTCCCTGGTTGGTCCCCCTGCCTGGGCTATGGCCTCCTGCACCTCCTCCCACACATGTGTACATGTTTCCACAGTGGTGCTGTTGCTCAGCCGGCCATAGAGCACCTCATACCACTCCAACACACTGGCCAGCAGGATGTGGTTTTCTTGCTGATGAATCTCACAGCCCTCCTCCATTCCTCAGCTGGCACTGGTATAGGCCTTCATTTGGCACTGGGTGGCCCCTGGGTGGGCTGGAACACACCCGATGGGCCTACAGCCACCACCAAATGCCCAACACTCCCTGCCATCTCTGGGTCCTGCTGAACAGGTGCCCCCCCCAAACCCCTCCTGCCATGTCCTGTTGCTCCTTCTCCCTGCCCTCTGTGCCCTCTCCCTCCCTGTCACACATCCCTGCTCCTTGGCTCCTCTGATACACCTCACACCTACTCCTCGCCCCACCTCCTCTCCCTGCTGCCTGCTCCTCAACTCTGTTGCTGTCTCTCTAGGCTGCTGTTCGCCTCCCCTCCTCTCTCTCTCGCCTGCTTTGCCACACACCTCTCCACAACAAACCTGCCTCTGACACTCTCCACCACCACTCACGACCCAACCACTCTCCACAACACACCTGCCTCCGACACTCTCCTCGCTTCACCAACAGTGCACACCTTCTCTCCCTCACCTACACAAACCCCTCAATGTGAACCAGGTGTGCAGGTGTATTTATAGGTTTTTTTATGTTGCGCGCATTGCGCATGCACTGCAACGTGAGCGCGTCTTCTGTGTGCGTTGCACATGTGCCGCAGTGCGAGAACATCTGCACGCATTGCACATGCGCCACGGAGACATGGAGGTTGCGCGTGCAGAACCCCATGTTACACATGCGCTTGAGGCTTGGCGCATGCGCCTAACATCACGCAGCATATGTGCATGTGTAACATAGTGTCCCACGTGCGCACCTTCTGTGTATCTGCGGAACATGTGCAACGCATGCAGCAGACGTGCTCGTGCTGCGGCACATGCGCAATGCGTGCAACGTAAAAAACCCTATAAATACACCTGCACACCTGGTTCACGTTGAGGGGTTTGTGTAGGCGAGGGAGAGAAGGTGTGCATTGTTGGTGAAGCGAGGAGAGTGTCGCAGGCAGGTGTATCGTGGAGAGTGGCTGGGTTTGTGAGTGGTGGTGGGGTAGTGTGGCTTGGTTGGTGTGTGGTGAGGGAGGTTTGTGGCTAGGTTGGTGAGCAGAGTGTCTGTGTTAGAGTGAGTTAGAGGAGTTGGAGGGGTGGAGTTTATGGCGGTCTTTGTTGTTGCTGCATGTGCAGTGGGAGATGAGCAGGGGCTGCAGTTGCCTGATAGGGGAGATGGTGTCCATGGGGCTGAGGCACAGGGCATGGGTTTAGTCCCGCTGCAACACAGACCTGCAGCTGTGGGGGCAGGCCAGGCAGGGGCTGTGCCGGCACGGTGCAGGAGGTGTGCAGAGTTGCAGGCTTGCCAACCTCGCCTCTACAGGCCCAGGGCCCAGCTCCATGGCATGCTTTAGGATCAGGTCATCTCCATCTACCGTCTGAGCATGGGGGCTATTAGGGAGCTCTATGAGGATCTAAGACCTGACCTCAAGCCCCTGACTGGTCAGTCACATGCTATACTGGGTTTGGTCAAGCTCCTTGGTGCCCTACATTTCTTTGCCTCTGGCTGTTTCCAGTCATCTTTGGCTGCTGTGGGTGGCATGAGCCGCCCAACCTTCTCACGCTGTCTCTACCAGGTACTGCATGCCATGATCAGCCGGGTAGGGAATTACGTTGCAATTCCCAACACTAGGCAACAGTGGGGGACCCTGAACCAGGCCTTTGAGGCGTTTGCTAGGATACCACAAGTGACGGGAGCTATTGATTGCACACATGTTGCCCTGGTCCCACCCAGAGGTAATGTTCCGCAACCGCAAACACTACCATTTCCTGAATGTTCAGGTTGTATGTGATGCAAATATGCATATTCTGAATGTGGTCCCTAGGTTTGCAAAGTCCACCCATGACTCCTATATCCTGCATCACTCGGCACTATTCGGACAATTTGAGACAGGACAGTATGAGGACTTCATACTGCTGGGTGTGTATTTCTCATCTCTGACATGCACATGGTGATCCTGTGACTAACCATATGTGCACATGTCTGTCTTTGAGGTGTATCCCTAGTTGTGTCTGTGTCTCATCTGTCTGGGTGTGATCTAACATTGGGGGGGCGGGGTGCCCTGCAGCTCTAACTTGCTATGGTGCTGTGTGAACGCTAGCATGAACGCTAGCATTAGTGTCGTGTTTACAGATTATGTTGCTTGAAATCCGTACACCTACCCCCTGTTTTGTGTGTCATAACTTCACACGCTGATGCATATTTGTGGTGTTCCATCATATGCTGTCATATGTTTCTGTCAGGGTGTTTTGTGTATTTGGTTTGCACATACATACTTGTGTCCATTTGGGTGGACATCAGCTCGTGCTTTAATGTTCCACATTTCTTTCTGCAGGAGATGCAGGATATGGGTGTCGCCCCTGGTTGCTGACCCCTGTGCATCAACCACGGACACATGTAGAGAGGAGGTACAATGAGGCCCATGCCTCCAGCCGCTCCGTCATAGAGCGCACCTTTGGCATTTTAAAGAGTAGTTTCAGGTGTCTGGATAGGACAGGCGGGGCCTTACAATACAGACCACAGACTGTGGCAGAGATAATTATAGCCTGTTGCATCCTGCACAACATTGCTCTCAGGAACCATATCCCTGTCCAAATTAATGATGATCTGGAGGATGATTCAACGTGCCCTCCTGTACATGCCCATGGTGACACATGTGAGGGCACAGCAGTCAGGCGGCAGATGATTGAGGTGCTCTTCTCATGTAAGTACTGCATATGTTACCACATACATTTGTTTAGATATGTGTGTACTACTACTACTACTACTACTAGTGAACATTTGTATCCCAATGGCAGTAAGATGCAACACTGCACTGACATGTAACAGACACTGCCTGGCCAGCCCAGCTTACAATCTAGTCATGACTGAAACGCAGAAGATGTGAGCAGGGCACAACAGCGGGTGGTGGTGGATTATGTGTGTCAGGATTAGTAGGCTTGTGGGAGGTGTACAGCTGTCATACCTGATTTGTGGCTGCTTGGGATAGGGCTGCTGTACAGTCACAGGTAGTTAATTTGAGGCTTTGGGTGCAGCAAGGTGAAAGGCGTGTAGTATGGGGTAAACAGTAGGAGAGCAGACCATAGATGGGACCAGTTGCCTAGATGTGTGTGTTTCACAGTTTTTAATTTGAGCTGATTGATTGGTTGGTATGCTCTGATGAGCAGGGACTGTGTGTTATTTGTTTCTGTATAGCGCTACATGTGATACGTAGCGCTATACACATGCTGAGTAGTAGTTGGATCACTGGTATTTGAGATCAGTAGGGGAAGTTACTGCAACACCACAGTGTGCCTTTATGTATAGGTCAGCACGTAGCCTTGACATGGATGCGGAAACGGATAGGGAACCTGTGAGGTGTCCTGACAGGGGGAGTATTAGTGCCATTATGTGTGTGGCTGTAGAAAAGCCATGCAGTGCAGTGTTGAATATTTTCAGGCAGACAGAGATGATTCAAGGCCAGATCAGCAAGGTGTAGGTTACAGTAGGCAAGCCAGGAGCTGATTGGTTGGGGGAGGGATTTAGGTTTTAGTTGTGTTTTCAGGGAGGACTGGGGAGATATAGCTGACGACAACTATACATAAACCACAAGCCTCAACTATAAGCTGGGTATGTGTGTAGAGGAGGAGAGTGCAGTCCAAAACAACACCTACATTGCGGACCCTAGAGAGAGGAAGTTTTGGCCATACACACAAAGACGCTCTGATGGGAGGAGAGGGTTTAGGTGCACATATAGGATATCCATGCTTTGCATTTATCAATTTCAACAGTGGGATGACATGCGGCCATCAATGTCAGGTGGCAACTGGACATCGGGGTGCAGTTTGGAAGACATAGCTCAGGCGTGGAGAGATATATATGCAACACATCAGCACACAGCTGTTAATGTAAGTTAAGGTATGAGATATACACACCAAGAAAATGTATATGGACAGAGGATAAAGATGGAGCCCCTGCATATTTCTCTGTGTTACAGGAACTGACAGCAGTGTAGCAGACAACATTGAGACACCAGATCACACACTGAAGGGGTATTGGGAACAATATGGGGGACACAGCATAGTACTGTGTGCTTAGAGCCAAGCAGGGACACGGTAGTGAGGAGATAATTCTGTTCCACATTTTTTACAGCAACAGAGAGGTGAGAAAGGGGCCAGACATAGTATGGACCCTTGATGTTTGCCACACACACTTCAGTGATAACTTTAACATAAAACAAATCTGTACAGTGCGATGGGAACAGTCAGTCTGTTAAGGATCTTGGGGGGTCTGGGAGTTGAGGACGTGAAGGTGCAGTGTGTGTTGCACAGCTCCAACATGACATATGTATGTTTCTCTTGTGTTTCTCAATCCACAGGACATACTTGGTGACCCTCCTGGTGCTGTGGTGCATTGGCAGGTGACTGTACGTCATCCAACATGCAGTAGTCTGAGGTAGGTGGACCGACAGCTACTTTGTCTGTGACAACAGTCAGGGGGAGCACATGTCTGCAGTGATCTGTCATAATGTACATATGTTGTTGTTCATCTCTTTTGCCTGTACCCCCGTACCCCATATGTTGCTGTTGGCACACATATCCACATGTGTTCCTGGCCAGTTTGTCTTCTCCAACACTGTCTCTGGGACACATCCAACAGAGTTGCGTGTGTATGCAGGTCCTAAATGTTTAGGTGGTGGAATGCACGTACACCCTTTCCTAACATTGTAGCGTCAGCCAACAGCAGGGTATCATTGCATTTAACAGGCCTTTATCTCCACTAATCTCCAATTGTGCACATACAGGCCATATGCTACTGGTGGCATGCTCACCTTAGCATTCTGTGTGGGTGTATGTTTTTGGGTTAGCTGTGTGATGATACAGCATGAAGGCATTTGGAATTAGCATGTGGTGTGAGGGGTCTGTACACCTGGGGAGCGGTGGGAACTGTGCTATCTCTTCCTTAATGCTGTTTACCTTGTGGATATTGTGGACATGTGTTGTGTGCTGTGAGCTGACCTATCTCTTGTTTGCTGACAGACCACTGTGCAACAGCATTCGTGTATCACATATATCGCCATAATGTGGACACACATCAACAGTGGCTGGACATGGGGACATGGTGACTCTACACATTTCGATGACATCTTCTCCCTTCACTGTGACGTATTATGGCCTTTGAGAGCCTCAGGAGATCCCAAACATACACTTGCTGCAAACACACGGTAGGTTGAACCTTTGTTCTTTTGTGAATGACATCATCCTTTACATGTTAATGATTTAGTGTTTGTCTCATAGACATTTCCTGTTGGGTCTCTGTACACGAACGCTGATGCACATGTGATGCCCTCATCTGCGGTTCAAATTCAAAATGTCCCCAACATGCAGTGTGTTCTGTGTTATGATCATGTTATGTTTGCCTGTGTGACATTTCCTTACGTACATGTTGATGTTTTACTCTCTGCAATTTGGGCAAGCAGCATACCACTACATTGTTTATCCTCTTCTGACACAGGGCAGTGAACACACAAAGCACATCTACTACAGTGTATCCGGCATCACCATCAACCACCTGTTGGAGGACACAACAACACCATGGAACTATCCCAGGGAAATGGTGCCATAGGATGTTTGACCTCTGCGAGTGGGACACATGCCTAGGATAGACAGTATTATTGTTGGACTGCTACTTTGAGCATGACAGGCCTGTCCAACACACCATTGCTGTTGTGCTCTGGCTGGGTGTCGTGTTCATTGCAGGAGACACACATGGCCTTTCCAGTACTGTGGCATATTGGGATGTCATACTTGACTTTGCATGCCCAGGGTTTCAAGGACAGTCATAACATGACTTGTTGGATTGCAGACACCCTTTGCACTTTGGACACTGGGTACTGGTCCCCATGTTTGCAGCAGGGAAAGACATTGTCACTGTATGTTGTACATTCTTCTGACATTGTGTTGTTGTGTTTTGCCCATGTGTGTGACATGGAACGCAAGATACGCTCATCTGTTTGGTATGACATGGGCATACAGCCATGTGTGTGGCACAGGGGGAACACTGGAGAGGTCCTCTATGGTTATGGTTATGGTTAAATTTATTTGATAAAACCGCCTTTCATTAAAAGTCCATGTCCACCTAGTATCCACTTGGACATGACACAGTATTTGCCAAAACACCACTTTATTACACATCAGCATCTTGGATTGATGTTTGCAATCAACAAGGGTGTTACAGTCCATGTGTGGCATCACTGTATCATGTTTTAACGTACACGGTACATGTGCATGTGACTGACTATGTTGGTGCAACATAGAAGGTTGCAATATGGCTTCTGTGTGGGTTACTATAACATGTTTGACCTTTCTTTCCATCTCTATATACAGGTTATTGTGTCTGTTTACTGTACAGACGTGACGCTCTGCATTGATTTACAAGCTAGCATTGCATGTCTGCACAGTCCTATTTATCCCATGAGGTAACGACACTCACATTGCCCCGTTATATTTGGAGTGTGGCAGTGTGAGTGTCCATTTTCTTCCTTCATTTGTGCATTCCATGTACCGTGATATATGTGTAAGGACACTGTATCCACACCAACCAGTGCAGGGGGACCTTCTGCATAGTGTTATCTCTGCATGTTTCTGCAGATGGTTTCATTTGAATTCTCTGTGTTCATGTGCCTCTGCTACCTGTTAGCATATCCTCATTGTGCATTTGACGATTGTTTAGGGTTACATTGTTGCAGCTTTGATTCCTATATCAGGCATTATGTGACAGCTGTAACATAAATTTCAATATGTGTGTTTAAACTTTCTAACTTTAAACAACATAAGCTTTTTCATTTGTGTGCCTCCTGTGTTGGCAGAAAGATATGTTTTAAGGAACAGAACATGATTGATGTGTGTTGGGCCCTCATCATGCACCGCCTGCTGTCTACATGCACACATATGTAACTAACACATTTGGGGCATGCAGCAGCATGTGGGGGGTGGGGGCCTAATGCATACTGCACACCATGCACCTGATGCACATTATCTCTCCTGCCCATCATCTGTAGATGAGCCAGTGACCTTTATGTAAGATGTGGGTTGCTGCCCTGCAAAATGTGTTTTTGATTTCTCCCCTTTATCCAATCACCTTAATATTATGATAGGCGGTATCTACTCTATCTGTGATGATTAATCAAAATAAAAATATGTGTTTGACGTACATTTGTCTCTGCTGCTGCTTGATCACACTGACACTTGTATTTAGTGATTTCCTGGTCCTGTACATGGCCCACCTGTGCTCACATCCTTTTACAGTGGCAGCTGTCTATCTGCCAGCCGTTTGCTACATCACTGGGTGTTACAGGTTCCCATACACACCTTCCTTTTGAGGTAATATTTTTGCCTTGTGCTCATTGTGATTGTTTGGTTCAGTGTTTACAGACATGTGTTATAAAACCATAAGTTGTGGGTTTGATCCCCACATGGGGCTTGCTTTTTTTTTTTTTTTCTTTTGTGCTAACCTGACTATTAGGTATCTGCAGGTTCATCACCTATGCACACACCCTTCCATCTCTTCACTGTACACCAAAGTGTGCCCTCTGTGCTGCCTATCCATCACATATTAGCTGTTACATATGTCTCTTTCTTTATAGTGTCTACATGGCAGTCTGCTTGGGGGATTGGCATTGCTGAGGTTCAGCTGGTCTGTGGCACACCTGTTTCTCCTGTTCTGTTCCATATTTTGCCCTGCTCCACAGAGCATCCCCTGCCGCCCTTTGGGTTTAGGTTCTTTCCTCTTTTGCATGCTCTATCCACTGCATTACATTTGATTATATGTGTGCCTGTAGTTAAATGTGGCTCTGGTCCCAATTATAGACTGTGATCTGATCCTGTACACACCAGATATGCATATGCATTTCATCATGGTTACTGTTGGAGGTTTGCCTATCCTGGCAGACAGCAGGCTTCTTGTGTGATGGCCTGCAGTATTCTTGTATGCAGCCTTTGCTAATGACCTCATGTTGGTGGTGTGGCCTACCGGTTTGTGTATTGACATTTGTGCTAATTGTCATAGATTTGATTCCTCTCTGTTCTCTTTCATTTGTATGCCTGTCCTTCACAGCTACGTTTCATTACTGTGACAGTCATATCTGTGCAGATGTGTGCTGTTAGCACATTGTACCCTTATCACGGTTGCCAACCATCCTTCTGTCCATCTATGTGTGTCTGCCAGCTGTGTGCCATCCTACCCTGATGTGCAAGCTGCTACCCCACGTACTGCACTGTAACACATTTCTGCATTGCAGCTCTCCCTGGTTGCCTCTCTTGTGTGTGCTCTGCATGGCACTGCTAATCCTCTGTCCTCCTGCCATTACACCTATCCTGCCACTTCTACCTCCTCTGCTGGACACGTCTTCCCATCCTCTGCCACACACTGTCATTGTTGCATGGTACATTACCATCACCCTGTGCATCGCTACAGCTGCCCCCGATATGTTTGTCCATTTTTCTAGCTGCCACATGGGCTGGACGCAGATTTGTCTGGTCCATCAGCTCAGATCTACTTCCTTTCATTACTTGTGCATTGTCTTTCCTTGTTGCTCTGTGCAGTGTTAGGGTCACATCTGTATTTGGCCCATACCTTTCTTTCTTTTCAACTTGGGGGACCTTACTGCCCTTGGTCAACATTTTTTGGGTCACCTATACATCCTTGGGGCATCTTCGCCATGGGTTCGTCCTCGTATTCATGGATATAGCCGCGGCATTTGACTCAGTAAGCCTTGAGCTACTCCTGAGGTGACTCGAAGAAAAGGGCATCTGAGACACAGCACTATATTGGTGTAAGTCATATCTATCAGACAGATGGCAGCATGCACGGGCTGGGACCTTAACATCGGAGCCTTTCCACCAAAAGCAGGGTGTTCCACAGGGTTCATCCCTCTCCGCCCTAATGTTCAACATATACATGCAGCCTATCTGCAACCTAATCCGATCTTTCAATGTCAACTGCCTGGTATACGCCGATGACGTGCTACTCTACATGCCAATACTAACCGACCAGCTGGACCTCTCTCCACTGACAGACTGCTTTGACGCGGTGGCCAACTGGCTTCAGACCCAAAACCTCCGAATTCAGCACAAATAAAATGAAGTCCTTTTCATCACAAGAGACCAAGATTTCACCCCACCTCCCTACCTAAAGGTCAAGGATGCGGAGCTTCAAACCAAGTCTGCGATACGATACCTTGGAATCACTTTAGACCAACACCTGGACATGAAGACGCACATTAGCAACATGGTAAGAGCAGTCTACCATAAGATCCGGACTCTCAAATATCTATGCCCCCTGCTAGAACCTGGTGATTTCCGGACAATATATCAAGCACTGATCATCCCACATTTTGACTACGCCAAAACGATTCTACAAGGGCTCCCAAAATCCACCCTAGCACCGCTCCAGCTCGCAATGAATGCAGCCGCCAGATTTCTATATGGAGCCTCCAGGCGAGACCATATGACACCCATACTGAAGCAACTCCATTGGCTTCCAATTCAAGCCAGACTAACCTACAAGACACTACTACTGACTTTCAAAGCCATCAACGGACTCTCCTCAGCATCTTTATCCGAACTTGTCCACATTACTCCCCCTAACCAGACCAGAAGATCAACTGCAGTTACCACGCTAGTTATCCCCAAGGCAGCAACTCAATACATTGAGGAAGGGAGGAGTAGCCTAGTGGTTGGGGCAAGGTACTTCAGGCCGGAAGTTCGGAGGTTCAAATCCCACTAGAGAACAGCAACCTTGGGCCGGAAGGACTGGGGTTTCTAGTCCCACAGATGCTCCTTGTGGTCTTGGGCAAGCCACTTAACCCTCCACTGCCCATGTTCCCTGTAAGTATTAGCGTATGTGTCTCATATCCCCGCGTGTTAAATGTATCCCCCAATTGTGTTGTGACCGCTTTGATTGAAGGATAAGGCGGTATACAAAACTGTCTAAATAAATAAATAAAATAAACACCATACAGGGCTTTCCGTTTCTGTGCACCTAGTTGCTGGAATGCTCTATCACCTGGCATCTGCGTGATCCCTGACCTAATACAATTTAGAAAGTCCCTGAAGCACCATCTCTTCCTGAAACACTATCCAGAAAAATGTTCTAAATAATGCCTTGTCCCACACTAACACACATTAGGAAACCACATAATTAACAATGATATATGTGACATTTGATGTATATATGTAAATAGTTTCACCCAGTTGTTAGCCAAGTTTTAAGCTCCTGTTTATTGTAAGTGCGTCACAGAACCCTGCATCGTATATGTTCTATGTTCCATGTAAACCGCCCTGATGTTGAATAGCGCGGTATAAAAGAGACTGTAATAAATAAAATCTTAAGCCACACCTTAGATTCAGCCAGCTTATGGGGTGCCTACTATGGTGCCGTGAGAGTTGGCAACTTTTCGACATGGCCTCTGGGGCACATTATAACCCACCTTGACTTACGTGGTAGTTTAGGATGTGCCTTCTGGTGTGCCCTAAAAGGTGCATTAGTTTATGGCACTGGGGTGCAGGTATTTTTAGCTGGCAGCACAGATTGTTTGACTGTTTCAAGCAGGAAAGGGAATTGCCTTGGCCAACCTTACTCATTAGGCCCACTGGGGGATTGAACTCATGACCCTTGTTTCAGAAGTCATTGTATTAACCAGTGTGCTACACCTCTATTGCTGTGAATGCAGGTCAGCACACGAAGTTAAGGTTAATGCACGGTAACGTGCGCAGCTCCCTCTATCACGCGATAATGTGCACGGCGCACTTTATCGCACGATAACCCGTGATTGCTACCTTAAGACCGGAACGCCCACTCCTTTTATGGCATTCTTCACATTATTGCTGGAGCTAACGCCGGGAACATTAAGACGGTTTAGTAAACATACCCCTAAGGAACATAGAAGCCTAGAGACTGATTATAAAAACTCTTTCTTTGCACTCCCTTACTTGGGGAAGGGGGTAGGAACAGTTGGGAGTATTTATGACTGTAGAGCAGGATAAGATGTTACTTATTTGTGAACTTACCTTGAAGCTTCTTCTACCACTGTGAGAAGTAAAGGGAAAAGCCCAAAGTGAAATGGAGAGGGGGAGTTGTCTCTCCCTGCACAGTTAAGAGCCTGGCTGGAGTTCAGTGGAGCCAGCTTTAAACTGTGGAGTGGATCAGACGCAGCTGAACTATTACCAGCTAGGGAGATGGAGGTACATGCAGCAAAATGATTACTCCCGATGTTTTGAGACTGAGTCTGTTGCTGATTTGTCATGGGACATCTACAGACTGTCTGGGTTTAAAGTGCCATCCAGAGGATCCTGTCATGACAGGATTTCCAGAACATGGCAGGTTGCTAAAGCACTGGGGACATAAGGTGATTAGTGTGCCTTATTAAACTAATCCCTGAGTTGGACTACTGTTCTGGGATTGCCAGTTATGGCAGTAGCTGGATTACTGAGAGTATCTGGAGTATAGTGCAAAGGGCATTTGGACCAGAGAAAGCATCCCCTGTTAGTGGCAATATATATAATAATTAAGAAACACAGTCATTAAAAGCTAATTTAAAAAAACAATTTTCTGCTTATATATCAAGCTTTTACAAGTCTCATCCTGTTTATGTGAAGTGGCATTTTATAAATGGTATCCAGGTGCAATCTGGGATGTCCAAGTGAAAATGTTCAGAAAGGCCAGGAACACTGTATTTGGGCATGATTTCAGAAATGTGTATGTACCTGATATTAAGATCATTGGCGATGGCTACATAGCTCCACCCCATCCCCCCTTCCCACACCAATATTCCAGA
This sequence comes from Ichthyophis bannanicus, assembly GCA_033557465.1. Taxonomy (NCBI): domain Eukaryota; kingdom Metazoa; phylum Chordata; class Amphibia; order Gymnophiona; family Ichthyophiidae; genus Ichthyophis; species Ichthyophis bannanicus. Next base: position 1,337,840,897 of record CM066031.1, read on the forward strand.
CAGGGGACACATCCCAGCATTCCATTCTACTAGCGGAGATGTTCAACAGTGCAACAATCACAAAAATTCCCCAATATCTATCAAATGTCTTTATGAATGTAGACAGTGCAGGGGATATTAGCATACCATCTCCTCCAGACATCCAGATATTTTACTGGCAAAATGAGCACTTTTCAGTTGTCTATTCATGCCCTGGAATAAGTATAGACTTGGATGATGGTGGAGATGAGTCTGCCATTTCTGAAATCAGGTGTGAACTGTACGTCTACTCTAAAGTCTTTGGAACACCCTGGACATGCCCTCATTTTAAATGGGCATCCCCATGCCAGGGATGTGTCTATAACTGTTTGGTAAAATGGCTTTGGGAATGTCTTCATGTTTTGGATGTGGTCCAACAGAGTGTGAGCCACTGAAAAAAGCCATGAGGTGGCCACAACTTCATAACAAGTGATAGCAAACAGGAGGTAAGAATGTCACTGACCTTAGACCATATGTAAAGGGCCATTTTAGAAATACAATCTGGCTGTTCATAAGAACATTTGCTGCTTAATTTGGATAAAGTCAGTAGCCAATCAGAAGTGCAAGGGAAAGGAAGAAAGAAGCTAGACATCCATTACTCCCACTGGCTCTCTAGCACCTCCTCCCCCACTGGTATTTTCAAAGTTTATAGAAATATCTCCCTGACATGTTCTCTGGAGCAACCAATGGAAACCATGTCTCCTATCTTGATTATCTAATGCCTCTACTTTTCTATGAACCACCATCTGATTTCTAAGCACATGGCCTTTCATGATTTGTTGAATGCAGTTTTTTATTGCTGTATGTGTGCTATTGGTCAGCAGAAGATAAGAAAATGTAATATGGTATATTGTATCAAACCTTAGGATGTATCACTCAGTTTCTCCGAACATGATGCAGCATTGTATATACTTCAGTAACTCAAACTAATGTTACATTACATTTATTTAGATAGCTTTACAATGACCCAGATTTTTTTTATTGTGGCTTCAGCACTGCTATAATCTCCAGGGATATGCTGTCATTTGGAAATGGCATGAAAACACCAGCAACATGTTTTTTGATTTCATGTGATTTTCAAATGAATAAAAGAAAAACAAATCTCTTTCATGTCATTTCTGTATTTTAGCCCATAGGGAAAATATTCCATAGAAAGGGCCAGGTGTTGTGGTCTCTCCATGGACGTGATCTATGACTACCACCATTTATTAATAAAAACTACGTTAGGTCACAAAATGTATACCATACAAAAAATTATATTTTAAGGCTAGTTTCAGATATGCTAATAAATATTCAGGGTTTAAGTAATTAAAGTGAGTAGAAATGATTTAAAAACAACAAAAAAATATAATAGCTGCTGGTTATTTAAATAAGTTGCATGTAGGTGACTATCCACCTGCTAAGTGTATAGGCTAAGAATTCTAAAATGGTATTTCCTATCCCTGTTCTGGAGGCACACCAAGCCAGCCAGGTTTGCAGAACTCCAAGAATGAATATGCATGAAAGAGATTAACACATGCTGGGTCTCCAATGTATGCAAATCTGTCACATGCATTTTCAGCACAGATATTCCAAAAAGCAGACTGACTAGGTGTGTCTCCAGGGCAGTGTTGGGGAAATATCATTCTTCAGCGCAAAGATATTTAGAAAGTGAATTATATTTAACATTTGCTTACTTGGTAGAGTTGGTTGTGGTGGTAATAGTATTGGGGAATGGAATGGGCAGTTTTCTCTTCATATATCCATTTTGATATAGCAGATACCTTGTTTTCCTTGAAATATCCACCCTCTCCTGAATAGCTTTACCAGTTCTTCATCTGTTTAATCATCCTCCCCAGAACATCTGCACCTACCAATTACATTAATTTGGCAGCTGAAATGGAGATTATATTGTTTCAGAATGCATTCCAATGTACTTACAAGCCAAACTAGTCCTGCTGAAACCATGACCTAAGAGCCATTACTGCACATACTAATCTCTCTCTTTATATTCTTTGATTCCGCAGTATACTATCATGAAGGTTCCAATTCTCACCTTGTCGCTTGTTTCCATGCTGGTCTTTAGAAATGATGATAATGTCTTAGTGGGCTTACAGTACCTCCATGAGTGGAGGAGCACCCTAATGGTCAGAACACTGGCTTGGTAACCAAGCACCTAGGGTTCAGTTCCCACTAGTACTCCTTGTGGTCTTGAGCAAGTCCCTTAGCCCTCCATTGCCTCAGAAGAAAGGCCTGGCAATCTACTTCTAGTCACACAGCCAAGAAACCCCATTGACTCAAAGGCATGCATTTTGCATTGCACAGAATCTCCATTTCCTGAACATTTTAGATTTAGTTTGATCTGCTAGTGAATTACAATTCCTTTTTATAATTTTTAGGTAATTGGGACCATCCAAGATACATATTTAATTGCATTTTTTTATTAATGTGGTTGATTAGGTCAAAGGACTGATCTCTTATAATCTCCCCTCCCATACAGTACATATTGAATGGTTAAAGCAGACAGTAAAGGAAGTAGTCGTTGAAAAAAAAAGATGTTTATGTTTGACATGAAGGTTAATACTGCCTGAAGAGAAATGACAAGATAATGTCTATTTTGATATCTAATCAACGAAATGTATAAAACTCTGCCTAATTTAAATACGATCCATATTTGGCTGATATCAAATAATTACTTACAGCCTTGAACTGCTGGCGGCATAGCCCTGCCCAGGCACTGTGAACAGTAAATTATAAAATAATGAGAATAATTAAAGCTTTGGAAGCAATGTGCTTGACTGTAGTACATGTGGTTAACTCCCTAGATAGGCTTTGCTTGTCGACTGGAACCAAATCATGCTATTAGTATAGATAAAAAAAAAATTAAAAACAAATTTCAGCTTATGCAGTGATAATCCTCTTTAGTCAGTGAACTTACTACAAGCTAATGTCCTGTCTTTTGAGGATTATTTCTTAAATAAACAATCAACAAAATCAACGCAAAGTGAAATCCATTCATGACTCAATTGAGATTAATGCAAATTTAAGAGAATGTCTACAGGGCTGTAAAAATGGATAAACAGAATGAAGTTGTCTTTTCTGAATAGCAAATTCTAATTAGGAAGCAGTTGATTTTTTTTCTTTCTGAGAAAAAATAAATTCAAAAACATTTTCTCTGCTTAGAACATAATGAGGACAATTTTGAGAACCATATATGTGGGTAAAGTTATTTATGCATTTAAATTGGCTGCCAAAACGTACATGGATTAACGTCATCTGAATAGATGGTGCTAAGTATATCCATGCTAACAGAAATGCAGTTAATGCACAGTAAGAGAGTCATTTTCTAAAGGGTTTTTTTGGTATTCATTTGCAAGTATGCACATGTAGTATACCACTTATTACTGTACATTAAGGAGTTCCATGAAACCAAACAAACCTCAAATCTGGAAGGTGTGAAAAGATCCAACATCACAGTAAGTGAAACACACTTCTCCCATACATATATGCAACTGCATACTGGTAATTCAAAAATTAAATTAATACATCAATTTATGAAAGCGAAGTCACAGCCTATTTAAATTTCAATCACTGGTCCCCCACGATAACTCAGGGACCCTTTAACTAAAGGTTTTAATGTGCATTGATGAAGGAAATGCACGTTTCGTGCCCACAGTCCTTTTATTTCTATGGGCATAATGGCACATAGCATGTATTAACTTTAGTAAAAGAGCCCCTCAGTCTTTTTTGCAAATATTTCTGAGAAGTATTTTTTTTATTTAAAACCACGTCTATGTTTGAAGTGGAGTTTTAGAAGGAACATCAAAGTGCAATCTGGACATCTTAGTCAGAACATCTGAAGCAGAAATGCAGGCACATGCAGGCGCAGACATGAGCATGCCTCATATGGACATGTGGGGGAGGGGGAATCTACATAAACAGTCCCAGAGCCGTGTGTTCATATCAGACATCAAGGATAGCCTCATTTTTACAGTAGTGAGTTACAAACAGGAAAGCTGAGGGTACAAATCCTACTGCTGCTGTCATTGAATTTGTGCTGAGTACTAGGAGGATGGAGTGCTATCTTTTCTACACCCTCTGGAAGATTTTCAGCCAAAACAAGCACTTTCCCAGTGCATGTACGTACATGCCTGGAACAGGTGTAACCTTAAACATGACTCTGGACGTTCCTGAGATCAGGCAGTGATGTCCAGGTTCCTGGGAATACCCCAGCCATATCTGCACCAGACCCCAGTTCAGAAATGTACATCCCCAGAGACAGCTTCTAAAATGGCTCTGGAGACATCTTTGGGTATTGGATGTCTCCATGCACATTTTCAGCACAAATAGGGCTTCTAAAATTCCACACATGGTGTTCACTGTTAATGCACTGGACCACGCAATTTGCTGCATACTGTTGTTATTCTGTAGTCTCAACTCACCAACTGCATCGAGAGTCTTAATAACACAGGTACACTAAAAAAAATTTTTTTAAACTGCCTCTAATGTTTCGATTGATTTTTACGTTTTTTGGTGCGCTGAATCCAAATCTGGTAACCAATTTGCTCCATCACGTACAGATTTTTTGCTACATTGGGTTAGCAGTTTGAGGTGAACGTTTCAGATTGAGTGCGATCGAGATAAAAGTTTCTTGGATGAATTCTTTATACTAATTGTTTAGTAGTTATTCAAATAAGAATAAAGAAAATTGTAACAAGGCAGCACATAAGAATAGAGTAATGTCAACAAAACACACTGTGATGGTAGCAAAATTGTCTGCACTTAAAACAGCCACATACATGTGCACAAACATTGAGCATATAAGAGCGAGGTTAGACACAAAGCAAAGCAAAGAAATGTGCAAAAAATGTTGTACAGGTATGTATGTAAGAATAGAAAACGCAAACCGCACCATTGCAATACATGAAGACAAACACCCAATGGTGTGAAAATAAAATTCTAATAAATGAGATCCGACACTGTGGTAATAACTAGCAAATTTTTATTTCAAAGTTTAGTAAAAACACGATATTTGTCAACACAGCTTAGATTTTAAAGTCATTCTTGGGTCAATCAATCTCCTGGTGGGCCCGTTTCTTCTTCCCCCGAATGCTTCTCTTGGTGCGCTGCTTGGCGTATTTTTCATCTGGGGTTTCCCGCAGCAGCAACCAGCAGAAATCAGCCATCATAGTGGTGTTCCATCTTCCTTGGTACCTTCTCTCTGCGTCCTTGATGTCCTGGTGAAACCTTTCACCTTGTTCTTCACTGTACGCCCCCAAGTTTTCGGGAAAGTAGTTCACATGGGAGTGCAAGAAATGGACTTTCAGGCTCATGTTACAGCCTTGTTCTTTGAAGGCATTGAGCATCCTGGCAACAATATCCTTATAGTTCTCATCCCGCCTGTTCCCCAAGAATTTGAGAACAACATCCTTGAAGGAATCCCAGGCTTCTTTTTCCTTCTCAGATATCGTTTCAGCGAATGCTCCATCTGAAATGAGTTTCCTTATATCAGGGCCAACAAACACTCCTTCCTTTAGCTTTGCTTCAGAAAGTTGGGGGAACTTTGAGCAAAGGTACCGAAAGCACTCACCTTCTTTTGGAAGGGACTTGATGAATTGCTTAATGAGACCCAACTTAATGTGGAGAGGTGGTAATAGAATTTTATCACGAGGTACCAAGCTCTCATGAAGAACATTTTTCTCACCGGGTCTCAAATACTCCCGAATTGGCCAGTCTTTTTCCCCCCAGTGTAGGTCGCGGGCCCGGCTATCCCACAAGCAAAGGAAGCAGGGATATTTGGTGAAACCGGATTGCTGCCCTAAAAATAAAGGCGCGGGCAGGGTCCCGGCGCCTGCGCATAACCGGGTGCTTGCCCGGCGCGGGACCCTGCTCGTGCACAAAGAGGGGGGTGGAGGTCGGGGCCGCGCTGGGCCGTGCGCGCGGAGCATTATTTGAAGTGATTGGCTCCGCTCGTGGAATCGGGCGAGCGGAGCCAATCAGGGTGCAGGCAGCCATGTGCTCTGGCGTGTCTGTGACTCTCCAGAGCACAGGCTGTTAGGCGGGAGGCGCGGCAGGACGGCAGCAATCTTTGGTGATCAGCGGGGGGTCTACGCGGCGTTCAGCGGCGGCGGGAGTTCCAGCCTCGTGTGCACGGGTGAGGAGCGGGTCCCGGGTGCGCCGACAAGGATCGGGGCGCAACTGCGAGCAGGCAAGTGCTTTCAGTTCAGCAGGGCGGACTCGCGTCTGCCTGCCACAGCTTTCTGCAAGCGGATAGGTGGGCCTGCTCTGCATCGGGGCGGGGGCGGGGGGTTGTCACGGGTGATCGGGTGCGAGTGAGCGGGCGTGTGGGGGGGTTTGCGGTGCAGCTCGCTGTGCATTTGCGGCTGTAGGGGCGCCTGGGGTGGTGCTGTGTGAGACTGTTTCATACAAAATACCATTAAAAAAAAAAAAAAAAAATTATACTTAAAGGCTTAAATAAAAGTGGGACTGCCTACTTTTGGAATGGCAGGTCAGAAGCGGGCAAGTGGCGGGGGTGGCAAAGGGGGGGGGCAGGCGGCCCGGGGTGGGCAAAATAGAGGGCAGAAGAAAAAAGGGGTGGCAACTGCAGCGGGGTCCCGGTCAGAGTCTGCTAGTGAGCGTGGGGTCAGGGAAAAAGGGGCGGGGGGTGCTGGGGGTTTGGTTAGGGGGCATAAGGGGTCACGGACTCAGGCGGGGCTTCGTGGAAGGTCCGCTGGGCCGGCAGAGTGTCATGGGCCTCCGCAGTCATCCTTGTCCCCTGCGGCTGGCGATAATGAGACCCCGGAGAGGGAGTCGGGTTCCAGGAAGGGGGCAGGTGGAGGGCGTAGGGGGAGGACTTCGCAGGATGGCTTGGGAGCAGGGGCAGGGGTGGGGAGTTAACCCCTTGGGCCAATGGGGGGTGGGGGTGGGGGGGGGACCCCGGCAGGTACTTGGGGTGGCTGGGGGGGATGCGTGGGGGTGGCTATCTCCGGGCGGGGGTTTTGTTCCTCCTGCAGTGGGTTTCCCTCCTACTGGCTGGTCAGGACCGTCAGGGCAGCGGTCGGGATGGGAGCATTGGTTGGGGGGGGTCAAGGTTCCTCGAGGGCGGATTGGTCTGGGGCATGGCCTTCGAGAGGTGCGCTGGGCTTGTCTTCGTTGGGTTTTCCTTTTTTGTCTTCACAGATGCCCCATATGGCAGCGTCGGGCCCTGCCACGTCTGCGGTGGTTTCCTGTGGTGAGGGGAGTATCGATTCACGGCCCCCTGCGGAAGTGGGTGCAGCTGGAGTTGGCGGCCCGGTGGCAGGAGCGGCGGATCTTCAGCAGTTGGCGGAGCCCAGGGGCGATGACCTTCTTTCATCTAGGACTCGTGGCAGTGATGGCACCCCAGGTGAGTCGACCACGGTTGACAGTGGCGCATTGCCGGAGCGGTCCGATCGGCTGGGCAAGGCGCGCGGGAAGCGGAAGCGGGGGTGTCGTTATCGACGGACCTCTTCTTCTTCCTCCTCCTCATCGTCTTCGGATTCGTCTGGAGCCTCGGTGGCTGCTGGTGGTGGGCCCGGGGCAACCATGAGTGGGGGGGTCGCGGCGAGTTCGGCTGGTGGGGCTGCGGCATCTTTGGTTCCCTTGTCGGAATTGTGGGAAGGGGTCCCCAGGAAGCTGCGGCGAAAGATTCGGAAGCGCAAATATATCGATATTTTTCGATTGTTAGAGGGAAGGAAACGTTCGGGGGACAGCAAGAAGAAGCGAAAGGAAGACGAAAAGGCAGGTCGGTTACGGAAGGTGTCGCGCAATGTCATTAATTGGGCGCGATCTTTCTTGCGGTTGGCGAGCGTGTGGGGGCATTATTTTCCTCAGCAGTCCAGGATGTTGTTATCCTATGCCGACTCGATTCTTGAGGCGTCTCAAATGCATGAAGGCTGGTCGTGGCTTAACTACGACGAAAAATTCAGGGATAAAATGGAGGAAAATAAATTTTTAACCTGGGGCACCCAAGACATCAACCTGTGGCTAACGCAGATGTCAGTCAAGGGAGGGGGGTTCGGGAGTAGTGGCGGGAAGATGGGGGCAGTAGTCGTTAGAGGGACGGCTCGTTCCTTTCGGGGGGCAGTCACCACAGGTCCGCCTCGCCCGGCCCCTGGAAGCGGGAGTGATGTGTGCTGGCGGTTTAATCGAGCCATGTGTCCCTTCCCGGATTGTAAATTCCGGCATGCCTGCTCCAGCTGTGGAGGTCCGCATGCCGCAGCAAAATGTGTTAAAAAAGTGCCCGGGCCTCAGCCGCCGGCCGTCCTCAAATAGGGGGGGCTTTTTGATCTGGCCCCTTCGCCTATTCGGGTTTCGTGTTTGTGTTCTTTGTTGTGTTCTTATCCGCGGAGGCGAGATAGGTTAGTCTTACAGTTGGGCTTTACTTCGGGTTTTGTGGTTCCAGTGCATGGCGTAGTCGTGGTTGCATCGCCGCGCAATTCACCTAGTGTCCGGCGGTGGGGGGCGATAGCTCGGGGGAAGATTGAGGAGGAATTACGGTTAGGGAGGATAGCGGGGCCTTTTCAGCAGCCGCCGTTCCTGGATTTTGTGGTGTCACCGTTAGGTATTATTCCCAAGAGGGAGCCGGGGAAGTTTCGGCTAATTCACAATCTCTCTTCCCCGGCGGGGTCGTCCGTGAACGATTTGATTCCGCGGGATTTGTGCACCGTGCGTTATCAATCTTTTGACATGGCCATGGAGTTGGTCAGGAGAGCAGGGCGGGGGGCATTGATGGCGAAGGTAGATATCGAGTCGGCTTTTCGTTTGTTGCCGGTTCATCCGTCTTCATTCAGGTTGTTGGGTTTTCGGTTTGAGGATGCTTTTTATTTTGACAAGTGCATGCCCATGGGGTGTGCGGTGTCTTGCGCGTATTTTGAAAAGTTCAGCTCTTTTTTGCACTGGTGTTTGGTACAGCGCGTGGGCAGAAGGGAGATTGTCCACTATTTGGATGATTTTTTCTTCGTAGGTGAAGCAGCGTCCTTAGGGTGCAGTGAGCTGTTGGCTGGTTTTGGTGGTCTGGCTTGTGAGTTGGGGGTGCCGTTGGCTGAGAGTAAGACGGTAGGTCCGACAACACGGTTGACCTTCTTAGGAGTGGAATTGGATTCGCAAAGTTTAGAGGCCCGATTGCCCTCAGATAAGGTGGAGAGATTGAGAGTGCTGGTGGCGAATGCCTTGGCATCTTCCAGATTGACTCTGCGGGAGCTACAGGCTTTAATAGGGTCCCTTAATTTTGCGTGTAAGGTCATTCCCATGGGCAGGGTCTTCCTTCGGCGCTTGGCGGCAGCGACGGGGGGGGGGGGCTCGGAAGCCTCACCATCGTATTCGGGTGTCTAGGGTTATGCGAGAGGATTTGAGGATTTGGGCGCTCTTTTTGAGCGACTTTAATGGCACATCGGTGTTTCGGGATGGTGAGATCTCCAGTGAGGATTTGCAGCTGTATTCGGATGCTGCGGGTGGGGTTGGGCTGGGCATATATTTTGGCGGGGCCTGGTGTGCGGAGCGGTGGCCGAGGGAATGGGAGGATGCCGGGCTTCTGCGAAATATTACCTTTCTTGAATTGTTTCCCATCTTGGTGGCGCTTGCGTTATGGCCGGAGCGCTTGTCCAACCGTAGGGTGGTGTGGTGGTGTGATAACGAGGCGGTGGTGGCCGTTGTGAATCATTATACTCCACGCTACAGTACGGTTGCGGCTTTGATGCGCCAAGTCGTTCTAGCCTGTTTGCGTTTGAATGTCGACTTAAAGGCTCGACATATTCCTGGTCGTACTAATGCCATCGCTGATGCTCTTTCTCGTTTGCAGTGGGAGCGGTTTCAGCAGTTGGCGCCGGAGGCAGACGAGGAAGGGCTCGGGGTCCCTTGGAACTTGTGGAGCTGTGGCCTACCGCGATGACGAACCTGTTAAAGAATTCGGTAGCTGAGCGCACGTGGGATTCTTATCGGCGGGGCTGTGCGCAAGTGTGGGAGTATCTGCATGGGGTGGGGATTGAGGGAAGCGAGGTGTCTGAGTATCTGCTTGGGAGCTATGTGGGGTGGGCAAAGGAAAGGGGTTTCTCGAGATCGGCGGTGCGGGGCCATCTGGCGGGGTTCGAATTTTTTGCTCGGGCGGTGGGGTGGCCGGGCGTGGGGCGGGGGCGCCTGGCTCGGCGTTTATTGCAAGGATGGGAATGGGCGCTTCCGTTATGGCGGGATCGCAGGCTCCCGATTACCCATGATTTGTTGCAGAGTTTGTGTTCTGTGTTGTCGGAGGTGGCATCGTCGCCTTACGAGGGTATTTTATTTCGGGCAGTGTTTTGTTTAGCGTTTTTTGGGGCATTTCGGGTCGGCGAGTTGGCGGCTGATTCGGGGAAGTTGGCTTTGGGTAATTGTTTGCGGTTACAGCATGTGTGGAAGGAGCCGGGTCGGTCGGGTGCGCGTACTTTTAGCTAAGTCCAAAACGGATCAGCGGGGAAAAGGTTTGTGGGTGGTTTTGGGGAGTATCGGTGGACTCACTTGCCCAGTGGCGGCCCTTGAGGACTATTTGCAGGTTCGCCCGGTGGGTGGTGAAGCATTGTTCGTGCATAGGGACTCTTCGTATTTGACTAGGTATCAAGTGACGGCGGTGTTACGCCTGGCCTTGAGGAGGATTGGCAGGGATCCGGTGTTGTTTTCGGCTCACTCTTTTCGCATTGGGGCGGCCACTAGTGCGGCTGCTGCGGCGGGTATGTCGGGGGCTCAGATACAGGGCATTGGCCGCTGGCGCTCTAAGGCCTTTCGTGGTTATGTGAGGCTCTGAGGAGCCCTGTTAGTGTTGGGGAGGGGGTTTACTAATGCTGTTATTTTCTTTTCCAGGTGGGGGTCGTATGGAAAGGGGCTGTTGGCTGCTGGGACACTCTTTTGTCTTCTGGGCTGGTCAGAGAGCCGCGGTGCGGCCCCTTGGCATGAATCTTGGCCTCGACCCAGCTGCAGTGACGCTTTCTTGGCTGGGCGAGCGGGGGCTGAGGTGGACTCAACTGTTGCCCTTGCTTCGTCATCATCTGCGTGTTCGCGGACGACCAGCGGTCGTGCTGGTCCATCTTGGCGGCAACGATTTGTCGGAGTGGTCTTGCAAGCAGCTTATTAGGGCGGCAAAGAAGGACTTTTCGACTTTGCTACGTTTGCTGGACAGAGTCCTCTTGATTTGGTCGGACATCATTCCGCGTCCGGCTTCCTGGGGCCAGAGGAGATGGTCCCGTGGACTTACCAAGATAAATCGTCAGATTGGGAGATGGGTTTGTGAAAGAGGGGGGTTTCAGGTGCAACATGGGTGGGTTGATGTAGCCTGTACAGGGTTGTATAGAGCGGATGGTGTTCATCTTTCGCCAGTAGGGATGGACTTGCTCTTGAACGACTGGCAAGAGGTCTTGGAGCGAGTCGTTCAGGGTGGCAGCACTGGTCGCAGCTGGGGGGGGCGGCACAGCTAAATTTTCGCCGTGCCGGTGGCGGGATCCCGGAGGTTTCCGGGGTCCGGAGCCTTAGGCGACTCGGGACGGGGGCGGGGTGCCCTTGACCCGGACTACCCCTGGAAGACTTTTGCTAGTAATATGGCGAAGTCGGATAGGGGTGGTCGGAATGTTGCCGGTGGTCGGACCATGGTTGCAGCGGAGGCGAGGTCGCCTTGCTAGTCGCATGGCTGGTGATGCATCGCTCCGCTGGGGGGGGGGAGTTGGAAGTGCATTGTTCCTGTTATGGTTTTGTTGTTATGGGAAATAAAGCTGCGACCAGTTGTTACCATACTTGGCTGTCAGAGTAATTTGTGGGATAGAAAGAGAAATGCTGTTGATTGTTGAGTATGAAGTAGGGGTGGGGGGAAGCAAGGTATAAGGTAAGGGGGAGCGCCGGGTCTGGCTACCCGGTTAAAATAAAGGCGCGGGCAGGGTCCCGGCGCCTGCGCATAACCGGGTGCTTGCCCGGCGCGGGACCCTGCTCGTGCACAAAGAGGGGGGTGGAGGTCGGGGCCGCGCTGGGCCGTGCGCGCGGAGCATTATTTGAAGTGATTGGCTCCGCTCGTGGAATCGGGCGAGCGGAGCCAATCAGGGTGCAGGCAGCCATGTGCTCTGGCGTGTCTGTGACTCTCCAGAGCACAGGCTGTTAGGCGGGAGGCGCGGCAGCCCACCCCCCCCCCCAGCCGTCGCGGGTTGGGGGGGGGGGGTAGGGGGGTCGCAGCTGGGGGGGTGAGGCGGGATCCCGGAGGTTTCCGGGGTCCGGAGCCTTAGGCGACTCGGGACGGGGGCGGGGTGCCCTCGACCCGGACTACCCCTGGAAGACTTTTGCTAGTAATATGGCGAAGTCGGATAGGGGTGGTCGGAATGTTGCCGGTGGTCGGACCATGGTTGCAGCGGAGGCGAGGTCGCCTTGCTAGTCGCATGGCTGGTGACGCATCGCTCCGCTGGGGGGGGGAGTTGGAAGTGCATTGTTCCTGTTATGGTTTTGTTGTTATGGGAAATAAAGCTGCGACCAGTTGTTACCATACTTGGCTGTCAGAGTAATTTGTGGGATAGAAAGAGAAATGCTGTTGATTGTTCAGTATGAAGTAGGGGTGGGGGGAAGCAAGGTATAAGGTAAGGGGGAGCGCCGGGTCTGGCTACCCGGTTATAGCATGGATAGAATTTTAAAGTCTCCACAAATCATCCACTTATGCTCATCATAACGAATCTTCTGAAGAATCAGGGCCAAATTCTCGTATTTTTCTTGGGGAATAACAGAGTGAGCAATAGGAACTGAAGCAAATGTGTTGCCATTATGAAGAAGAACACCTTTTATGCTGTCTTTTGACGAATCAATGAACAGACGCCATTCAGCAGGATCATACTTGAGTTTAAACTTTTCCATCACTCCGTATATATCGTTGCAAAATACCAAATCTTCCTCTTTGCTGAAATACTTCAAAAATTGTGTCTCGCGGTTGCGGTACCAATAAAAAGTTGTTCCTGGTGACAATAGATTTTTCTGTTTAAGCCGAGAACCTAGCAGTTGGGCAGCATCTTTTGGGAGTCCTAAATCCCGGACTAAATCATTCAATTCAGCTTGAGAGAAAAGTTCAGGTTTCGGATCTGGTTCAGTTTCAAACTCGGAAGTACTGGACTCATCGGGAAAAGCCATCTGATGAGTCTCATCATGATCAGAACCGTCCACACAAATATGATCCAAAGATTTTGGTGGTTCAGGCACAGGTACTTCGTTGCTATGAGGCATAGGCCTAATTGCTGAGGGAAGGTTGGGGTAACTTATTACGTTCTTATTTTTTAAGTTGTATCCCTTCACAATGCAAGAGCAAAAACAGCAGTCACTGCTGTGGTCTCTTTGTTCACGTCGCCACATCATAGGTATTACGAAACGAAATGCTTGTTTTTTACCTTTCATCCATAAGCGTAGATCTTCCTCACATGTCTTGCACACTTTGTGAGGAGCCCACGGTTTGTCTTGATCGCCTAACTTCAAACCGAAATAGGCGAAATATACTTTTTTAATAAATGCAGAAATGTTCCTCTGACGCTTTTTCACGGTATATTCCCCACAAATAAAACAAAAACTGTCCGGAGAGTTGACGCAACCTCTGACTCTGTGAGCTATCACAAATACACAGCACTGCAAACTACAACTGTAGTGAACCACTTCGGAATAAAGCTGGATTACGACTGAGCAAACAAAAGGTAATAATGAACTTGCAAGAAACTGAAATTTGACAGGAACGTTCATGTCGCAACCACCGTGTTTGAGCGAGCGAACGAGGCGAGGCGAACAGGAAAGAACATGCGCCAGCGCGAGTACTGGATTTAGCCCCCCGCCTCCCAATTGTCCTGTTAATGTATAAAATGAATACAAAACACTCTAAAATATCATGAGGGAGTGTTTCTAGTTAGTTAACCATTACAACCTCTATTTTGGGCCAAGAAAATAAACTGCAGTCGGCTAAAAAGAAATTATGTGAACATTCCTTATATGGGTAAGAAATCTAATTTTGCAAGAAAACGTGACGTGATGGAACATTTTGGCTATTTTTCCTGGATTCAGCACCCCAAAATCTATAGGAATCAGTTGAAAAACTGGAGGCAGTTTTTTGGTAGTGTACCTGTGTAATTAGCTTCCCATCCGCTTCCGGATCCAATTCAAACTCCTCCTCTTGACCTATAAATGCATTCACTCTTCAGCCCCCCACTACCTATCATCTCTTATCTCTCCTTAAATCCCCTCTCGCGTTCTTCGCTCTTCGAACAGCCTTCGTCTATCTATGCCCTCCACTCGTACTGCTAATTCTAGACTTCGCTCCTTTCGCCTGGCTGCACCCTATGCCTGGAACAATCTACCTCTGTCTCTGCACAATGCACCCTCTCTGGACCTCTTCAAGTCCAGATTGAAAACCCATCTCTTCTCTATTGCTTTTTGTTCTTGATTCTTGTTTTTACTCTTCTTGTTTATTGTATACTTTGTCTTACTTGATTGTATTTGTATTTTGTGATCTTCTTGACTAGATTGTGAGCTCTGATGAGCAGGAACTGTCTTTTCTTCTTGTATGTACAGCGCTTTGTACGTTTGAAGCGTTTTATAAATGTTAGATAGATAGATAGAATAGAATAATTTGTTTGGAGCACAAACTCAAGCATCTCCATAAAGTATTTCAAATCACCAAAATGTCCATACAATGCTTCAAAGCTTCAACATGTCAATATTTATTCCCCTTCTGGTCAACACATATAAACCTTTCAAAGGAAGATACATATCATCAAATGTGTGATAATGTTACTGACACAAGAATTAAAGTGATACACACATTCATTATTTATTTATTTATTTAAAGTCTCTTTTATACCGCGCTATTTGAAATCAGTGCGGTTTACAATGAACATTAAACTACACATCTCAGCTTGGTGATTTGTGCTTACAATAAACAGGTATAATAACTTGGGTATACATTAAACAAGTTTCTTAACAGGGAAAAACATGATAAATATATACAAACCACTTTATGTAACTATATAAAGGGTTCTATAAACTGTACAAGCATCTCATGATGGGAGGAGGTTAAATGTGTGATAGCGAGTATTCATTAGTATTCATTAGGCAAATGCTGATAATAGACATAGAAGATTTATTTATTTATTTATTTATTTGAGCACATTTTTATACCGCTCCTTCCAGTGATCAGCAGCGGTTTACATTTAACAATTAACTCTGCAAAGATTAGCAGTTACATAAAACAGTAGGATCATAACATTGGAACATTAAAAGTGATATTGTTTAGTATAACTCAAAAAATAGCAATATAAAAAACTAACTAAATACATGATAGAGGGGGAACATGTTAACATACATGAATTTGAATTAACTATATACATTATTTGTGTAGATAATATAAGTAGATTCATTATTTTGATTCTTCGTGGACTTGGGGGAACTAACTGGTAGAAATGGAAGAATATCTCCCTTTAATTGTTTTCATCACGGAATTACTCTATGTTATTTCTGACTGATTGAAGTATTCTTGAAATAGATGTGTTTTAAGGCTTTTACGGAATGATGTGAGATATTTGTTAGCTCTTAAGTTGTCGGGGAGTTTGTTCCATTGTGTTGGAGCAGTGTATGTGAATGCTCTATTACTAGTGGATGCCTTTGTTTTGCAAATGGAGAGGGGGGTTTGTAGTATATTTAGGTTGTGAGTACGTCTTTTCCTGTTGGTAGTTTGCGGCTTTATGAGTGTAGCAAGATGAGATGGGGCAGAATTGTTTATTAGTTTGAATGTTGTAATTATTATTTTGTATCGTATACGTGCATGTATGGGCAACCAGTGAAGTTCTCTTAGAATAGGTGTGATGTGATCAGAGAAGGGTACGTTCATTAGAATTCGGGCAGTTACATTTTGTACCATCTGAAGTATGTTTGTTGTTTTTTTGGGCAGGCCTTGTAGTATGCCATTACAGTAGTCTAGATGTGGCATTATGATTGCTTGTATTATTGATCTAAAGTCTGATAGTTCAATGATGTTACGTAAGGGCTGTAGAGTTCTTAGTTTGTAGAAAATGGTTCTATTTAAAAGTCTTAGGTGGGTTTCCATGTTAAGTGTGCTATCTAGTGTGACACCTAGGAACTTTAGTTCTTGTTTTGTGTTATAAGTAGTATTATTTAATATGATTGTGGGGGGGGGGGTGTTTAAACTCTGGATTTTTAGAGATAAACATTACTTCAGTTTTTTTGTGATTGATATGCATATTGTTTTGTTGGAGCCATTGTTGTGCTTCATTAAGGCAATTTTCTATGTGACTGTAATCTGGGTTACATATATCCAATTGGGTATAAAGCATTATATCATCCACATAGAGATGATAGTCAATTTTGTGTTTCTGGAATATTCCGCAGATTGGTTTTAGATATAAGTTAAATAATATAGCGGATAATGCTGAGCCCTGTGGGATACCTTGTGTCTGTGGGAAGGTATTGGATAGGTTTCTATCAAAATATACTTGTTGTATCCTGTTGGATATATAAGACGAGAACCATTTTAGGGGGGTTCCATTTATACCTATTGTTTCTAATCTTTCAATGAGGATCTTATGATTCACTGAATCAAAGGCTGCAGATATGTCGATGAAAATTAGGACAAACATTTTTTTGCAGTTTTCAATGCCTTTATAGAGTCTGTCAAATAATACTAGAAGCAGTGTTTCTACTCCATGTGATTGTCGAAAACCATATTGTTGAGCATCAATTGCATTTGTGTTATCTATGTGGTCTTGCAATTGGTATTGTACAAATTTTTCAATAATTTTGGCTATAAAAGGTATACTGGATATGGGTCTGTAAGAGGATGGGTCTGCATTGTTTAGTGATTTGTTTTTTAGTATAGGTCGCATTAAAGATCTTTTTAGTTCTGTAGGCATGTTTCCTTGTGTTAGAGAATGGTTTACAATGTTTAGTATTATGGGCGATAATTCTGTTTTAGCATTCTTGATCCAGTCTACTGGACAAGGGTCAAGAGGGGATGTGGTGGTGTTTAAGTTTGAGATGATGTTTAGAAGCTGTCTGTTATCTATTGAGTAAAAGTTTTCCCACACTATAGTGGGGTTGGTATTTTGTGTTATCCTTTGAAATGTATTAGTTTCAATTTTATTGGAGATTTTTTCTTTGCTGGGGTTTAATTTTTTAGAGTAGTGATCAGCCAGTTCTTGAGCATTTATAGGATAATTTGAATTAACATCTTTTGGGGGTTTAGTGAGTGATTTTACAAGCTCAAAGATGACTTTCAGATCATAAATAGACACAGAATGAAACCATATGGAACTGCCAATGATGTGCAAATATCCCATTTCACAAGTATTCATAGAATGGAAAACCGTCCATAGCCTCATTCGGTCTTGTAGGTGTGAGGATCTGCAATTCTGAAATCAAGCGTTGACTAACCTCATTAGCATCATGCACCTATCATTGCTGATATCATCAACTATATGATCCAGGACAAACTGACATCCTGCCAGAAATGCCCAACACAATGAGCCCGATTCTGGGAGGAGGACGCCTGTGCTGTCTGGACTTTCCCGATGAAGATGGGGATCTTAGGACCTGATACTGGTCTGCGGGAACAAAACATTTCAGCAGTTGCCAGAATCAGGCCCGTGGATGGCCTGGCATGCCCCTTCCGCCTGCAGGGATGTCCTCCCCGTAGGCACCCATGACATCTGCAGTTCCGGCCCCCAATATCCCAGCCACCTGACCCACGGCTGGCCTGCTGCAGCCTGGATCAGACAGCAGGGACCCCCTGCACCCAGCCCCGGTCGGGGGGGGGGGCACTCCCCAGGCCCGATCATCCACAAAGTGCTGTTTATGCCACCTCAAAGTTGGTATAAGCAACACGTCCCCAAGGGCCCAGCAGTATGTACAGGGCCATGACCTGAATTGGCCCTGTACGTGCTGCTGTGCTCTGCCCCGTTCCCGCCCTCTGCCTGCTCTCCCCATCCTGATGCACAGAACGTACAGAGAGAGACGGAGGAGGAATCGGCCCCAGATGCCTTGTGGGGCTGCACGTCCTGCTGGCCAATATGAGACCAATGAAACATTTAAAGATACCATCGTCAAACTTGATTTGTGTTCAATTAGATTCACTCTTATCTTTCTAGTAATTTTGCACACATACAATAAATCACACAGGCAAATGAGAATATATATAATAAATGAAGTTTGGGAATGTATTGTGTGTTTAAGACAGTAACATATTTTATTTAAAGGATTAATTATTTCTGTACTAGTTAATGTCTGGCCGCAGAAACTGAACCTGCCACAAGGCATTATGGCCCATCCCACTATGCTCATTCCTAAAATCAGTAATACTACAATATCTTTGAAGTTTCTACCATGTTTATACACACCGCAATGCCCTGGATGAACATAGATGCAAAGTCAATACGTACCAATGGTTCAGCTTGATGAGAAAAAGGTATGACACAAACGTGCTTATCCATGCTATTCTGTCCGCTTTTCTGTAATAGCCATTCCCAATTTGAAGAACATGCTTTCAAAATGCCTTTTGTAGGATGGATCTGGGAGATCCTCTACAGGCCAACTTAGTGATAAAATTTTAGCCTGGTAAAAACTTCATGGGCCCCTTTCACTAGCATCTACTGTAGCTCAAGCTATCTGCTGCATAGCCCATGTTATTCCTGTGCAGCAGATGGCTTGAGCTAAGCATTAGTAGAAGGGGCCTTATGTCTTTATAAAACTGGCTTGTAATAGGTGCATTTTTGGCCTTTCAACATAGGTGCCTTGTCATAAGATTGCTCTCTGCATGTGTATTGTCTCTGTGTTAATTTTATGGGAAGTTTCTGAGCACACCCCCAATAGTTAGTGCAGAGGCTGGGAAGTTACTGCACATTAATTTTAACAATTAACATGCGATAAATGAAAAATGTTAACACACTTTAGTGAAAAAGTCCCTATATTTATGCTCCCAGCTCCCAGCTGCTGGAATGCGCTCCCAACTACCATCCGAGCAATCATGGACCTTGCTCAATTCAGAAAAGCACTAAAACACCACCTCTTTCTCCTACACTACTCACAACCCAGAAATTCAACCTCACCCACCACACACCCAGCTAGGCAATTGTAAATTACAGACAACTCATGTTTATATTGTAGATAGTTGTAGATAGCTGTAGATAGTTTCCACAGTTTGAAATAACAGGCCTCCTGTTCTGTACAAAAATGTTATCTGTAAACCGCACTGATTTTAAATAGCACGGTATATAAAAGCAATAAAAATAAATAAATAAAATAAATAAATATCTCCCTTTTATAATGAGATGGTCAGATTTTTAGTTTTCCTAGTATATCCTGTAACTGGACAGACTGAATAGCTTGTCCTTATCTGCCTTCATCTCTTGTTATCATGTCACAATTCACTGGACAAGATTAAATGCAGCTGGGGCTATGAAGCATAATAATGGTCTTAATCTTGATGCTGTTTTTTTCTATGATCTTACACTGATGGATCATGTTTCTGCAAATAGACACCAGAAAAGCTTCTGAAACTCGTATAATTAAAACTTGGAGCATCATTCCTTACATCTAATAAGCTTTCAGTTTTAAGAGGTAGATGTTTCTTGTTTATAATTTCCGAACTATCTTTGACTTGCATGTTTAAACCCTTTGCAATGCAATAGCTATCTAGAAAGGGAAGAGAATTATAAATATGATCTTTGAATGGAATGGAATAATTCTGAGTGATTAAAAATGATTCCTTGTAGATAGGTGACCAAATGGAAGTTCTACCTAGTCTCACAAAAGATTAGATTCTCAAACCCAGCTTTTACTGATCAGAATTGTTCAAAACGCAAATGTTGTTGAACGAGTCTGAGTGGTTGCAGAAAGGCAACGCGTGGTGGGTAAATTTATAGATGGCCACCTAGTTTAAGGCTGCTAAAAGGCTATTTTAAAAAGAAAAGTAGGTGCCTACTTTTCTTTATAAAACACTAGCACACATGGCCAAAACTATACCTTATGTCAAGGTGCGGATATTTACAGCAACCCTAAAGCTGCTATAAATGTCCACATCTAGATTTATAAAGAATATGTGCCCAAACTCCATGCATTGTATGTTTTAATGTAACTTGCTTAGAAATTTTATGAAAGGCAAGACCTAAGTACATTTGAATGAAAGAATGAATGAATGTACTCAGCATGAGATCTATGTGAATACTTACAAAATAGCACCCAGTGTGAAAGAGGTTATTTATGCATGTAAGTGCCCAAAATATTGAGATTTAGTGGGTAGTTACTAAAGTGTGTTAAGGCAATATCAGACTTTATTTGGTCCTTAACGCATATAGAAGGGTAATAACCTGCATTATTTATTTATTTATTTATTTGATAGTTCTTTTATACTGCGCTCTTTGTTTTCAGTGCGGTTTACAATGAAACAAAATGACTCTCGGACAAATAAGCTGTACTGAGTTTACATAGAACAGGGAAGGCAACTGGGATTTCAAGTTTGGGAAACTTATTTACAGATTGTGAGGTAGATTATTTACAGTGGATGGATTCTATATCAGTGACGTGCATCATGTGACGTGCATGATATAGGACCGCTGCTGATTCATATTACAAGCTTGAACTGTGTTGCGGAGATGGAGAGGTGTTTCCAGGTTGTGAGAAGTGTGTAATGAAAAGGTAGTGCGTTAGGGTTTTTCTAAATTGCATGAGGTCTCTGGATGCTCTGATGGGAGGTGGGAGGTTGTTCCAGCATCTGGGTGCGTAGAACGCGAATGCTCTATTGTTAGTTGAAAGTGCACATTTTGTAGTTTCTCTTGGAATGGTTAGCGTATTGGTGGCTGCTGATCTCCTGGGTCTGTTGTTGGGTGGGTGGTCGAGTATTTCACCGCAACAAACAATCTGCCACTGCAACATGCGTTGAATACAAATGAGATGCAAAACATCCAAATACATGCAAAACACCTCATTAGTATTCAAATGTATAAAGCGGCTTGTGGTAATTTACCACAAGACTGCCACTAAAGGATTTCTGGTGCTATTTTGAAGCCAGCACTGGCCCAGAAAGCAGTGACTGGGGGTCATTGCCATCTGGGCCCTTAGACTACCAGGCTTACCTAAGTTAGGCCTAGGCAGGCCTTAGGGGGGTGGGGTGGGGTGGGGTGGGGTGGGGTGGGGGGTTGGATTTACAGTTTAGGGGGTGAGGGGGCCTTAAAGAGAGGGGAACTTGATTGGACCTTTTGTGGAGTGGGTTGGTGCATATATGTAGGGGAGTGCCCTGCCTCCACAGTGGCCCCTTTTTGATGGCATCAGGCAGGATCAGACTGCATGAATCCTACAAAAATAACACAGGACAGCGTTATTTTTCCTTTAGAATAATGGCTTGCACCACAAGCTGTGTTATTCCTTTACCACTGGAATCACTAAACTGCAGTACTGAGTTGCCACAGGTTAGTAATTACCACAATAAACTAAGCTGCGGTAAAATCCATCCTCTTAGGCACATACTGTACTTGCTTCCTGAACCCTAGCAGTGCCTCATAACATTATCCTCTTAGAGGTCAATCTTGTAACAGACAAGCTAAATTGTGAGGAGGGTACACACATATGCAATAACAATCCTCAAAAGGAAAGTAAATACACACATTTTCTTTCAAAATTATCCCATGAAAGTGCATACATTCCTTTCTACTGCTCTTTGCCAGTCAATTTTTTGCAGACATGTGTATTTTATAAAAGGTGCACAACATTAGAGGAGTAGCCTAGTGTTTAGAGCAACATGTCGAAAACAAAGGAAGGGCTTGTCCCTAATGATCTCAATTGAGTTACTTCCTACTACTTTTATTTATTTAGACAGTTGTGTATACTACATTTTCCTTCAATCAAAGTGGTCACAACACAATTGGGGGAATACATTTAACACAAGGGGATATGAGACACATACACTAATACTTACAGAGAACATGGACAGTTAAGTGGCTTGCTGAAGGCCACAAGGAGCACCTGTGAGACTAGAAACCCCTGTCATTGGTTGCTGTTTTCTAGTGGGATTTGAACCCCCAACCTTCTGGCCTGAGGTAACTTGCCCCAACCACTAGGCCACTCCTCCCTAATGATGCTAATAATAATTTATAAAGCACTACAAGGCATCCGTAGCGCTGTACAAACATAGATAGAGACGGTCCCTGCTCATGAGAACTTACAATATAATCAAGACAGAGACAAAACAAAGGATAAGAAAAAGGGGAAAGGGAGGGTAAGGAGACACAAGGAAAAAGGACATCAGGAGCCAAAAGCAGCTTCAAAGAGGTGAACCTTTAACACAGACTTGAAAAGGGACAGAGATGAAGCCTAACGTACAGACTCAGGGAGTTTGTTCCAGGCATAAATAGCAGCAAGGTGAAAGGACCGAAGTCTGGAGTTGGCTATGGAAAAAAAGGGCAACGAGAGAAGCAAGCCAGAAGAAGAGGAGAACTCATGAGGAGGGGTGTAGGGAGAGAGAAGAGAAGAAAGGTAGAAAGAAGGGTGAATGCACTTATAGGTCAGAAGGAGACGCTTGAATTGGATATGGAAATAGAAGGGAAGCCAATGAAGTGTTTTGAGAAGAAGGGTTATATGAGAATATCAAGGCTGTCTCAGCAACAGTAGAACTTGGATTGAAAGCCCACTTGGAGAGAGAATAATTTGTGTATCTAATTGCTACTCACTTTGAGCTCAGTTTTGAACAAATAAGTAATGAAATCCAAATCCAATGAATCTCTTTGAAAACTGTCCTGAAAAAGAATGGCATTACCTTAAGATTGCTGAAACAATGTTAAAAAGTTACTATGTGTTTTCGCTTTGATAAAGAGAAATTGTGATATCCATTTACTATGGGAAAATGATTTCTCTTTTTTACAACAAAGGATCTTTGCTATTATACCGGCACTTAGTTGCCCACCCTCAGCGATTTGTGTTGTTACTGTTTGATTGCTTCATAAAATAAGCCATTTTCATGGAAGAAGAATTACTAGGTTTAGTCTACTCATGATGAGAATACAATAGCTTTCTGTTACAAAAGGATACAGACCCGGGGTAGATGATCATGGTATGACCTGATATTTCCCTCACATTTCTGGAGATCACATAGAGGTCACTAATAGTGCTTGGAAAAACAATTGTAAACAAATCCAGAAAGCTGTGAAATGTATTGGGGCAACACATAGGGGGGAATCTTTAAGTAGAGAAGTTATATATTATTGGTAATGATTGTAATCTTCTGAATATGTAATCTCTGGTCTAGTCTCCGCTTGGTCCTGGGTTCATTTCACTTCACAGACGCAGGAGGGTATTGTAATAAGACAAGCAAACAGGTGTGGCTTGGAGAAAGGTTTTTATGTAAAAATAGGCTTAATACATAGGTATTGAACAGAGGTATATAGTGATTGTTACAGAGCTGTTTCAGTGTGCATCACTGAATCTGTGTGTATGCATGTGTGAAGTGTGAGAGAGATAGAGGCCAGAACCTGTGGGTCAGGGCCGCATGGTAGGCCAGAACATGTGGGTAGAGAGAGAGAGAGGGGGAGGGGTGAAGGGAGTTGAGTATCAGAGCCTCATGGTAGTGTCCAAACCTGTCCGATGAAGGAGGGAGAGAGAGAGAGACAGGAAGTGTGTCTGTCCTTTATAGTGCCTCTCCAGCAGTTCCCCTTGAGGTCTGCTATTGTCTTTGGCCACTCCCTTTAAGGTCTACCCATCTTGATTTAGCAAGGAGGGGCTGCAGCCAGGTCCTAGAGACTGACGTCACCCAGGGGTCAGAGTTTAGACTGAATTAAACAGAGTCCATAGCTGCATGAAATGTATGCTGACATCTCCCACACCTTTTTTATTTTTATTTATTATTTGTGCCTGGAATTGGTGGAAGCAAACCTGTGGTACCTGTCCCAGCTGCCATTACCTGATAGTAGGCAGCTCATCGAATACCTCCTGTATTAAATACCTTGCTATGTCTAGCAGGTCCCCTGTCCTGCACAGTACTGTCTCTAGTACTGTCTCTAGTGTTCTAGAGATAAACAAGTCTCCTTATGAGTCCAAACCTCGTGTCTTAGGTTGAGCAGCCACTACTGGGGGGGGGGAACCCAATATGCCACTTCCGTGCCCGTCTTAGAGAGAGTGAACAGTGCATAAGGTCTGCAGGAATTTTTAAGGAGGCTAAAACCAAAAGGTACCAGGATGCTATGAGTGAGGATAGGAAGCAATACTAGACTGCAGCGGACTCTGGTATTCAGTGTAATAGGAAATACCGAATTAGCCAAATTAGCAGGCCAAGTTAGCCTGGATGTAGGGGTGGATGCTGGAGAGGTTCAGTGTAACTACCTTAAAATGTTGTTGTTCTGTATGACATGCGCTGCAAGGAAATGTACATTTTTTTCATCTTACAGCACAAGAAAATTACAATAATGCATAGCAATATTTGTACAGCAGTTAAAATAATAATAGGGTGAATAAAAACATTAAAGACATGATCAGCAGTAGGTGAGTAACCAAATAACAATTCCCACACAGACACATGAGCATCTTGTAGCAAGTGTCCAACAATTTGTTGAATGTGTCCATTCTCATAGGCGATGGTGTGATTCACTTCAGTGGATGTTGTTTTAAGGTGATCAATATAGGCATGGAGTTCTGTAAAGTTGAGCAGTTTATGTAGTGTCTCTTCTCCCATGCCAAGTGGTAATGGATGCACAGCATATGAGATAAAGTCTGGAATGTCCATAGAGTCATTGGTAACCAGCGGTGTGGAATAAGTTGTCCCATTAATGGTGAGGGAGACCAGTGGTGTATGACTGCACCAGGTATTGTTTGGTAAATAGTTTGAACTGTACAACAAAGTGTTCTTGGGAAGGCGAATGTCATGCATTCTGGGAGCAATCGAAAAAGAAACTTTCTGGGGAAAGAACAGATGAAAACAAAAGTGTCCAGCTCCAAGGTAGTCAGGGGATATGAGAGCTTAACAGTCAGGGAGCAAGTGGAAGAATTGTTCCAGCAGGAGGTGTCAGCCTCTTTAAACTGGTGAGGTTGACACTTGAACTGAAATGTAGTCTGCTCACACAAACTGGGGTCCATCGGCTTGAATGAAGTCCAGGTGTCGTCCAGTGGCTGTACCCATGTGAGATGGTCCACAGGATACATAAGCATATTATCAAACTGCACCCCAATATTAACAACAGGATAAATAACTGTGTGTTGTCCTGACCATGGGATCAAAGTACAGATAGAGCAGCCTTGTGGTGAACAAATGGGAACACTAACTGTCCACCAATCAAGGTGAGCTATAGCAAATTCTGGTATTTTGGTACTAGCCATATGGATGAGAGATGGTGGCCAGTGTCCTAACTTAGCAGTGATCAGAATTTCCTTTAGTATAGTAATAAGCTCGATCTGTACTTGATCACAGGCAAGAGCCCAGGAAATATTGTACAAAATCAAAGCAGGAGGACCTAGAAAGTAACGTTCTGGGCGTGCCCTCAATTCTTGTGTCCTTTCTAGAGAAGTGGAAACTGGTGGCTCCCACTGTACTTGAGTGATGTTTAATGAATAGAACACTGGCTTGTCCTGTACTGAACAGAAACTCAGGATGACCAGATCCTTTCCTTCCGGGAACGGTGGGGGTATTTCTTGATAACGATATACCCCACCTGTGGAGTTAGCCCAGCCAATCGTGCATATTCAGATGATAGTTCCTGTAATGAGATTTGAGTAGAAGAGAGCAGATACAAGAACAACAGGAAACCGAGACATAATAAAAGCAAACTTGTTTCACTCTACTAGGGAGTAAACTAATGCTCCCCACTTATACTATGTAACAACAAAACAAACACAAAAAAAAAAAAAAATAATAATTTTTACTACTTATTTACATAACTAACTACTTATTTACATAACTATTAAACACATGTCAACTATACAGCAGGAGTAAATAGTTACCGTCCTCAAGCGACTTTTGTTCAGAAAGCAGCTGTCCGTGCTGTCTTCATAAAGCAGCTGTCCGTGCTGTCTTCAGGTGGTAGCTGAAAACAAAGACTGATAAAACACATATTACCCATATGGTTTTAACTGGGTGATGTGTTTCCAGTACTGCTGGTTATCGTGCATTAGGATAGGCTTGGGCCTAAGGTATCAGTAACTAAGTATGGTCCCTCCCACTGTGCAGTTCCAAAGGGGAGTTTTGGTCTAGGTCTCATCTCTGCAAGACACTAGTGACAGGGCTTCCTTCATGTAATCATGAAATATTGATGGTGAATCCTTAAATCCCTGTGGAGGCACAGTCCATGCACACTGTTTCGGCCAGGCTGGTGAATTGCATGTGGAAGAAATAGGTCTAATCAGATCCCTCTCCTCCAGTATCTTCACAATTTTAGTCACTGGTTCTATAGCCTGATGAGGTACTGGGTATTGCTTCAGTGGTAGAGGATCCTCACCTTCCAACAGTATTTCTGTGTGCATTTTCCCACAATCTAACTTGTCTTGAGCCCAGACTGGAATATCAGCCACTTCTGAGGGAATTACACACAGATCATACTGCTGAGCTGCCTTAGTGCACTGAGTTGCTAACTGCATGGGGATGACTTCATGCACTAAAGTTTTAGAAGCACTTGAAGTTCCTGAATACTGCCACAATTTAAGATTAGCCATATCCCCCACCAAAGTTAACTGGTTGGGAACATCAGTTCCAATTATTTCTTTTGGTGTGTTCACTATAGTGGAGGCAGTGGTTTCTAACATTTCCTTACTTTGTTCACTGTGCACAGGGATACCCCATTTAACTGGGATAGCCACACATTTGGAAGCTGTGTCATTAATTCCTTGAATTTCATAAATTTCCATATTTTTCTGATCTGCAGTGGTAGAAGCTCTGCTAGTAAAACTAATTCCGGCCCCTGTGTCAATCAAAGCTAATTTATCCTGACCCCCTACTCTACTGATAACATTGGGGCGTGCACAAGAGTCCAGTATCAAGGGTGTTACAAGCCTTAAATTGTGTCCTGGGCCTGTATCCATTTCATCACCCAGAGGCTCTGGAATTGAGTCCTCTGCTGAGATAAAGGAGGCAGGCTGGGCTATGAAGGCTTGAGACATTTTGATATCTGAACTCAAGAGGTCAGGACATCCCTATGCCCTAGCCTTGTGTTTGTCCTGAGCTGCTTGTAAATCCTGTTTTAATTTATCTATTTCTATCTGCAGTGTATGTTTATCTTGTTCCCATTTAGTTTTTTCCTTTTCTAGCCCATCTCTCTGTGCTTTGAGCTCTTGAAAGGGGATGTAACCTGAGGAGTTTCTAAAAGTACCTCTGCCGTGTGCTCTCCAAGGGGCGTGGCCTCTGTCGGTGTTTCTTGTGTACTGAGAGGATCCTTCAGCTTGCCACTTAGGGGTGTGTCCTCTGTCTGTGTTTCTTATGTACTGAGAGGATTCATTGGCCTGCCACTTCCGTGCCTCTGATACTGTAATGACCTGCGAGGGCTGGGTCTTCCAAACAGACCCAATTCTGAGCATTAGAGTATCAAAAGGGGTTGCTTCAGGGTCTTCAGAAAATAACAGAAGGTGTTTTGTAATCTCAGGGGATAGCAATTCTAATAAAAATTCCTTATGCATGCTCTCCCCATAATCTTCTGCTTTGGGCCAGGACTCCTGCTCATTAAGAACTGCTTTTAAAATCCAGGCTCTATATGCAAACTGTTCCAGTGTATCATCTGGTAAAGGTGAAATAATTTTAAATACTTGCATTGGGGAACAGTGAAATAGTTTCTCAGTACCCCTTTTAACCAACTGGTATGGGTGAGTGAGAGAGCCAACCCTGTAATAGTGAGGCCCTAGAGCCAGATGCATAAGTCTATCAAAGTCTGATTGTTTTCTTCTGTATTTCCCTAGACCCCAGTGAATCAGAATATCAATCGCCCATTTAACCCACTGATTTACATTAAGAGGCATAGTGCCAATTTTCTCAACTATTTTTTCAATATCTCTATCTTTTAAATTTTCCTGGAACATTAATTTAACTGGTGCTTTTAGTTCTGTACTGGCTGCCATGTCTAAGTCATCTGAATTATTCTCCTGACAGAGATTGCTGGTTTCTGGCTGAGATAAACTATCTGAATTTTCCTGCTGTGATTCATCTGTGTTTTTGCCATTCCTCAGTCCAACTATGCATACTTTAGTATTCTTTTGTTGCTGATAAGGTGTGTCATAGGCATAGGGAATGGGTGTATCTTTGTTCTTTTGTTTCTCTCTAGCTGGTATGCATGGCTCATAGGCATATGGTGCTGAGGGAGGGGTAGGTGTTGACTTTCTTGCAGAGGCCACTTGATCTTTAACGTGCCTCAATTCAAGTTTAAGTGCTTCTAATTGTTCACTAACAGTTATAAAAGAATTTGTGGCTTGAATCACTTGAGTTCTCTGAATAGAAATACAACTTTGTGCCTCCTCCAGTTCTTTGATCAATTGGCTACACTGAGAAGTCAGTTCAGAGTTTTCTTTTTTCATGCTAATTAGTCCCCTGCACATGCCCTGGATGAAGAGGCATTTTCTTTTATTTGTTTTCTTTTTGAATTCATGATCATGGCTTAACATTCGTTTTTGAATATTATACCATGAGTCAGGGAATTCCCCTTCATATGGACCTCCTTTTCTCTTACAATATGAAATTAGAATTTCTGTAAGTTCTTTAAAATCAAATGCTTCCATATTAGATACTGCAGAAAGGCTGTAGTTGGACTATCTAAAATGTGTAACCTTAGAAGGAGGAATGCTAACTTAAAAGGTATTTCACACCTATTTAACAGGGTGGAGTAGATTAACAGAATTGTATCAGTTGCAGCCAGCTGCAAGCCTGCTCTCAGTAAGAAAGTTACTGACAGGAGACAGAGAAATAAAAGTAAAAAAGGGACAGGAGATTAACAGAATAGTCAGATATTCCTGCTCACACCAAGATATATACTGACAGGAGAGAGAAATAAAAGTCAAACAGACAAGAGGTAAATTAATGTTACCAGGAAAGATGTATATTGTACTCTATGAGGAATATTTAACTGTGTAACTCTGTATTTTCTTAGCAGTTCAAATACTATATAAAATCTGTAGCAAGCCTATACATAAAAATAAGACAATTGCAAGCCACTCTGTGTAATGTCCTTAAAATTCTAGATTCTTACAGAGCCTTTTGACACTAAAAGTCTCACCTTGTCTAACCCACAAAACAAAATTGTAAATGGTCACAAGGGCTATTGATTTTCCTGTCTCACTCTGTCTGAAATCTACTTAATGTATTATACAAAATTATTACTTACCCAACTGGAGGTCTGCTGTGAAATCCGAGAGACGAGCCCCCAATATGTAATCTTCTGAATATGTAATCTCTGGTCTAGTCTCCGCTTGGTCCTGGGTTCATTTCACTTCACAGACGCAGGAGGGTATTGTAATAAGACAAGCAAACAGGTGTGGCTTGGAGAAAGGTTTTTATGTAAAAATAGGCTTAATACATAGGTATTGAACAGAGGTATATAGTGATTGTTACAGAGCTGTTTCAGTGTGCATCACTGAATCTGTGTGTATGCATGTGTGAAGTGTGAGAGAGATAGAGGCCAGAACCTGTGGGTCAGGGCCGCATGGTAGGCCAGAACATGTGGGTAGAGAGAGAGAGGGGGAGGGGTGAAGGGAGTTGAGTATCAGAGCCTCATGGTAGTGTCCAAACCTGTCCGATGAAGGAGGGAGAGAGAGAGAGACAGGAAGTGTGTCTGTCCTTTATAGTGCCTCTCCAGCAGTTCCCCTTGAGGTCTGCTATTGTCTTTGGCCACTCCCTTTAAGGTCTACCCATCTTGATTTAGCAAGGAGGGGCTGCAGCCAGGTCCTAGAGACTGACGTCACCCAGGGGTCAGAGTTTAGACTGAATTAAACAGAGTCCATAGCTGCATGAAATGTATGCTGACAATGATTACCTATTGCCACGCCCTAAGAACAAAAGTGGGATTCTACATGCTGACCACTTTGCCCTTCAGAAGGTTAAACGGTGTAATGGACATTGTCCTCTAGGGAAAATCAAGAAAGTCTGGGGTTCTAAACAGAAAAGTAATTCTTAGCATATTTAAAAAGAAAAGCCCTTCTTACTAACCCCTTGGTAAAATAGCTTGTTTGTGAGTTATTTTACCATAGAAAAATTTATCAGTGGATTCATTAGCCCATGATATCTCAGTACCATTGATTCGTGAATCATGCAGTAATTATTTTGTGCGTTTC
This sequence comes from Ichthyophis bannanicus, assembly GCA_033557465.1. Classification (NCBI taxonomy): domain Eukaryota; kingdom Metazoa; phylum Chordata; class Amphibia; order Gymnophiona; family Ichthyophiidae; genus Ichthyophis; species Ichthyophis bannanicus. The sequence goes on from CM066031.1 coordinate 1,337,871,164, forward strand.
TGCAGCCAGGAACACTGCTTGTTCCAGCTGCAGCAACACAAGGATACAGTGCCTCAACTTACACTCACTTTTAAAATGTTGGGCAGGCAATGTACAAAAATAACCTTTATTTAGCAACCTGACCCTTAAAGTTAGTACCAGAAGACTACCGCTAGAGACTTGCCAGCAATTGGAGATCACTTGTGCCTCCCATTACCTATCAAGGATACCATTGTAGGCAACCAGGGGGTAGGGAGTGGGCCTTTGGGACCTTGATTTTGATTGAAGAATCAGGGATCAGGAATGATAGGGAGTCTGGGGAAATTCTTATATTTTATTAACAACTGGGGATCAAAAAGCGGGGGAGGGGTTGGTTCAGGGGATGTTCTTTTTCTTTGAAAGGATCAAGGGAAGGAGAGCTATTTTGAACAAATCACTGGCTCCTTTGAGAACATCCCTGTATTAATGGGCTGATGCTCCCAAGTGAAAACTAGCAAGGTTTCTTGAGGTGTTGTTAACTTTCAGTGAAGAACATAGCTTGCAAATTTTACTACAAGCTTTTATGAAAAAGGTGTGAGTTAAATCCAGTTTTTCTAAAATGCCACTTGGTGCATATTTACATGCTTCACTCTCATTATTATATAACACACATTAGGGCAAAGCTCAACAAATCCCAGGTATCAAGTCACCATAGCAACTGAAAAATTGGGTCTGGCATCTAGGGTTTGCATGCAGAACATGTAGGCAGTGTCGGTAAAAGGATGGGTCTGCCCAGTGATGTGTCATCAGAGGTGGACTGATAGCCTATTTATTTAATTTAATTTAATATTTCTTATATACCGCCTTTCATGATATCAAGGTGGCTTACATTGAACAAACTGAAATTACATTGAACAAGGCATTATAATTTGGAGATAAGTATTTTGCAGGGAACATGGGCAATGGAGGGTTACATGGCTTGCCCACGACCACAAGGAGCACCTGTGGGACTAGAAACCCTCAGTCCTTGCAACCCAAGGTTGCTGTCCTCTAGTGGGATTTGAACCCCCAACCTTCGGTAACTTGCCCCAACCACTGGTACCAGAAATATTATCAAGCAGTGCTAAGGATGGAAGGGAGGGGGGAGGATGCCAATGTCCCACTGCTGCAGCGGAGTGTAATCAATGAATAAATCCAGGAGTCAATTTACAGGGTCCAAGCCAGTTTATTGTGCACAAGGCCCAGTTAGTCAAAGCTTCCAAAAGAAATGAGCAAAGTTTTTACAGAGACATACTCATTTATACCTCTTCTTCAGTTTGATACATGCAAACTTTCTATTGGTTCCAACGCCCCCTGCACCTGTCCAATCAGAGATCCCTCCTGGGCCTAGCACCCATCTCCCTCCCTTAGGACTGTTCTAACAATGGTGCAGTTTCTAGGTTTGATACTTCTCTACTGCAAGGTCGTCTCTAGCTCCAGGAATGCATGTATTGCAACATTTCTATCTTTTGCACACAAGAGAATAATGAAAGACTTATGAATTCATGTAAAACTTCTTATTAAGCAGTTTAAAACAGTTTTCTCATTTTTCACAGATTTTTGGTTCTTTTCTAGCTATAATGGGGGTTGGAATCCAAGCCTAACTTACAGGCCTTTCATATTTGCAGACTATTCTAGGCTATAGCCTGCCACATTCCCCCCTTTGATTATTCTCACCCGCAGGTGAGAAAGGGTGAGAATTAAATCACTCATTAATTAAATCACACATTATACTGGTGTAACAGCATCACCTTGGGGTATAGGGTAATATTGCCACATAGCTAATATCTTTGTAGCTGCCTTCTGCTCTACAGTACTATCAATTACTGAGGTTACCATGCATAAGCAAAGGGGTAGGAGACATGGGAGCAATAAGCACATAGCTAGTATGAATAACACAATAAACGCAAGGGTTTTTAGACCACCTAACCATGAAAATACTGAACCAAACCACCCATCCAGCTTTAAACTATGCCAGGTCTGGACAGGCACAAATGTTTGTTTTCTCATCTGAATAACTATATCTTCAACAACATGCCCATTATTATCAATCTGCAAACAACAATTGCTTAAATTCAATTTTCCACATACCCCACCTTCAGCTGCTAACAAATAATCTAGAGCTAGACGATTCTGATAAATAGCTGTGCGCATTTGTGTACTTTGCTTAGCCAAAAGAGTTAGTGCTTTACTAGTTTCATTGGTTATTATTTCAACAACAGCTTGTAAGCATATTATACGATTTATCATATACACAGGGGTACGATATCCCAATGTCCCATCTTGCTCCCAAGTAGCAGGTCCATAGTATGAAATAATTCTCTCAGGTGGACACTCCTCCTCTCCCCATTTGTCCCATTGGCCTATCTGCAAGGCCTCTTGTTTCTGTCAATTTCTGTACACTGGATAACCCAGCTGTTCTCCATGGGATGCAGGCAGGAGGAAAAAGGAAGGTCGTATGGTTCCCAATGCACATGCTCCTCCCCAATGGTGAGGAAGCCTAGCATATGCTCGGGTTCCGCAAATCCAGTACAGTCCAGGTGGTGCTTGCCAGGCATTATAAGCTGCTAAATTAGTCCAGATGCTGGCAAGTTTGGGGAAATGGACTAGAGGATTGGAGGGCTCTGAGGCGTTGACTCCGGACCACCAAGTCGTCTTCTTAGTAGTACTATTGTAGAACTTTTGGTTGAGACAGACCAGCTGTCCAACCTCCATGTTAAACTGTGGTCCGGAGCGAGCAAAACACAAGTTACCAACAATGGGGTGGGCCAGTATCCACTCATTAGTAGTGTTATGTATGTCAGTCTGGTTATAAGGAATAGAATAGTTCAATTCTTGTGCCTCCCAGGGTCACTGATCTCCCATCTTAGTTCCTCCACAGAAAAGACAGTCTGAAATGTGAAGACTAGATGCTACTGCTCCCACAAGCTCAAGGAACAAGTTCTGGGAGGCAGGAAGAACCTCAAACTCTGCTTTCATGGCTTCATAGAAAGAGTGATGTATCAGATAAGGTGAGGATATATGAGCCTTAGTATTCAATCGTATGTGTATGATGGTTCCAGGATCTATGCCTCCTCCTGCTATACGCAATCCAAATCTGTATCCTTGCTTCCACTGGCTAGGATTGAGTATGAGGAGTTGCAGGGGATTACAGGCACCTTTATTGCATTTCTTGGGCTCAGGTAATCTGATCCTTGTCAGGCTACCTTTGCGACTATCTCCATCCTGTCCTAAAGGTGCATTAGTCCAGGTAGCAAAATACATGCAGTCCCACTTTGGACAGAAGTAGGCATCTTTAGATGCGGTGCTGTAGACAGTGGTTGGGGAGTTCTTTCCAGTACACCGTCCCCATCCATAGGCTCCTTCTGGACACATATATTTATCATCATGATAGTAATCTCGTTCCCATGACCCACACTTGTGGTAAGCATTTCTGTTTATTACATCACAGGCATCAAAGTCCAAGGCAACATCTTTTGTGGGGTCTGTGAGTGAGCTGGTGGCATTTATTAGGGCTCCATCCTCATCATTCCAGCGTATTTCAAGCACATAATATGAGGGGTTCTGCCGGGGGTTATAACAAGTCTTACTTTTCCCCTTCGTACAGATATTTAATTCTGTGCCATTATAGATACACCGACTAACTATACCAGTGCAAGTATAGTAAGAATGGTAAAGTAAAGTCTGAGTGACCTTCTGTCCCGTTCGGGTGGTAGTTATGCAAGCTGCACAAGGGGGTAAGGCAAAGGTTTTTTCCAGGAATCCCAGGACCACCACTCCCACAAGGCAATAGTGGAAGAACATCGTGATTACAGTCTTTGGAGGTCAACTGGAATGTTGGGTACGATGAATTTGTAGAGTCTTCTTCTTCTTCTTCTCCTGCTTCGATGGTCACCCTTGCGTGACAGAAAGGGATCTGTAGATTCTGAAGATTCTCACAATGCCGGTTGTCTCCGCAATGTTAGTCGCAATGGAGTCTCAGGATCATTCACTGAAGTCCATTGCCCAGGGTCAGGAGCGGCTGCCGGCTTCACTCGACTGTGGTGGATCCAGGGTTCAAATTCCGCAACTTTCACTGCAGTGGGGGTTGACAGGTTGACAACATAAGGTCCCTTCCAATGTGGCGCCAGCGGGGTCTTTCTCCACTCTTTAATCCACATGGATGCTCCTGGCTTGAAGGGATGCAGAGGCTCTGTTAGATTGATGGGCAGTCGATCTTGCACCCAGGTATGGAGACTCTGCAAAACCGAACCTAAAGCCAATAGTTCTTGTCTGGTTATTTCAGATCCTATTTGTCTCATATCTCCCTTTATCCCCTGTACAATGGATGGAGGTCGTCCATACAAAATTTCTAAAGGGGAAACTCCTAGGGACTTAGTGGGAGCAGAACGTATCCTAAGGAGGGCTATAGGGAGAACCTGAAGCCACTTTAGATGCATTTCTTGACAAAGCTTGGACAACTGAGATTTCAGGGTTCTATTCATACGTTCTACTTTCTCTGAACTCTGGGGTCTATAAGCAGTGTGCAACTTCCATTGTATCTGCAGAGCTTGAGCTAACTGTTGAGTCACCTGGGATACGAATGAGGGTCCATTATCTGAACCTATAGTCAATGGTATTCCAAATCGAGGAATAATCTCATGGAGCAACACTCTAGTGATCTCTCGGGCTTTCTCGGTTCGGGTAGGATAGGCTTCTACCCACACGGAAAATGTGCAAACCAGAACTAACAAGTAGTGATATCCGTTTGCATGGGGCATTTCAGCAAAGTCCACCTGCATATCACTCATCGGGGCCACCCCTACTGATTGAACTCTTGGGGGTGGAATGGGACCTTGCTTAGCATTATTCTTGGCACATGTCAGACATCGCTGTGCCACTGAGGCGGTCAGGGGCCCTAACAGTGAAATACAGAAATGGGACCTCAGGGCTTTTTCCATGGCTGTTTTCCCATAATGTGTGGCCTGATGAAAAGCATGAACAAAAGCTGGCCCTAATACTTCAGGGATGACTGTGGGACCAGGAGGTGAGCTACCTTCTAGAGGTGGCAGCACTATCCAATCTTTCTCTGTCAGGACCCCTCCCTCCTTTTCACAGAAATAGTCTAACTCTCTTGCAGTGTATCGGGGTGCCCAGGAACTAAGGGGCACAGGGAATAGGGCTGCTTTCATCGGGGTATCTTGGGTCACAACTCGTCCAGTTGTGGCTGTTTTTCAGGCTGTGGCATCAGCAAACCTCGGGTAACTTCTCCTGCTCCTGCCTGATGACCTTGGCAGTGCATGACTGCCACTTGCTTGGGGGCCCATACAGCATCTTATAACATCAGTATCTCGGGCCCATACCTAATGGACTTGCCCCCTGAGGTGATCAACCCTCGTTCTTTATACAAGGCTCCATGTGCGTGCAAGGTTGTAAAGGCATACTTGGAATCTGTGTACACATTTAAGCGGAGTCCTTCTCCTAATGTCAATGCTCTAGTGAGGGCTATCAGTTCAGCTTTCTGTGCTGAAGTTCCTGGGGCCAAGGCTGAGGACTCAACTACCAGATCAAGGGTCACCACTGCATATCCAGCACCACGATGTCCATTGATGACCAAACTGCTTCCATCTACAAAGAAAGTCTGTTCAGGGTCCTCTAGAGGGACATCAGTCAAATCAGGGCGGCTTGAAAATACAGTGTCCATGGTTTCTAAACAGTCATGATCAGGGGGCCCAGGACCAATTGCAAACAATGTAGCAGGATTCAGGGCTTGACTGACCTTTAACTGTATCTGGGAGTTCTCACACAGCATGCTCTGATATTTTAACATTCGTGAATTTGTTAGCCAGAAGTTTCCTTTGTGTTCCATGAGAGTCAGGACAGAGTGTGGCACAGTAACTTGGAGATTCTGTCCCAGAGTGAGCTTATCTGCTTCGCCCACCAGGAGGGCTGTTGCTGCAACAGCTCTCAAACAAGGGGGCCAGCCTTTTGCAACTACATCCAATTGTTTTGATAAGTAGGCTACTGGCCGTTGCCAAGATCCAAGAGATTGAGTCAGTACCCCCAACGCATTTCCTTGTGACTCATGGACATAGAGATGGAAGGGCTTTTGGACATTTGGTAGACCTAGTGCTGGTGATGACATCAGAGCACTTTTCAGTGACTGGAATGCTGCATCCTGTTCAGGTCCCCACTCTAGTGGAGACTTTTCCATTCCTTTGGTAACTTGGTACAATGGTTTGGCTAACAGCGCAAAATTGGGGATCCATATGCGACAGTATCCCGCGGCCCCCAGGAAGGCTCTTACTTGCCTCCTAGTGGTTGGAGTAGGTATACTGCATACAGCTTCTTTGCGTTCTGGTCCCAGGCGTCGAATTCCGCTGGACAACTGGAATCCTAAATACTTGACTTCGGTTTGGCATAGTTGTGCTTTGGCTCTCGAGAATTTGTATCCAGCCTCTTTTAAGAGGTACAAGAGTTCACTAGTAGCTTGTAGACATTCACTTTCTGAGTTGGTGGCTATGAGCAAGTCATCCACATACTGAAGAAGAACCCTTTGTCCTGGGTTCACTGGGTAACTTGAAAGATCTTGATTCAGGGCAGCACTGAAGAGAGTAGGTGAATTCTTGAATCCTTGGGGTAATCTGGTCCAGGTGAGTTGGCCCCGCCTTCCTGTTGTGGGGTCCTGCCATTCAAAAGCAAACAAAAGTTGACTGGTGGGGGCTAGACGTACGCAGAAAAAGGCATCTTTCAGGTCCAGGACAGTAAAATGAGTAGCCTCAGCGGGGATCAGTCCCAAGAGGGTATAAGGATTTGGCACTACGGGGTGTATAGTTTCAACTGCATCATTCATCTGCCTTAGATCTTGTACTGGGCGGTAATCCCCTGTCCCAGGTTTCTTGACTGGGAGAAGGGGAGTGTTCCAAGGTGACTGGCACTCCTTAAGAAGTCCATACTTCAGCAGTTTCATTAAATGGCAATGGATACCTTCAATGGCTGGTCGGGGAAGAGGATATTGTTTCACATGCACTGGTTCCGCTCCTGGCTTGAGGGTGACAATGACAGGGGCTATGTTCTTCGCTAGGCCAGGTGGATTATCTTCTGTCCATACTTCAGGTGGGGCTATGAGGCTGGTAGGTATACAGGAACTGGTTGACTTAATTGGAGGTGCACTATAGAACCGCCACTCTTCTTCTCGGGGAACAGTTAGCACCATCAATCCAGCAGGCTTTGGGTTCACAGTCATTTTCATTTCTCCCCCTTCAGCAAAGGATATCTGTGCCTGGAGCTTGGCAAGCATATCTCAGCCCAGAAGTGGAATAGGGCACTCAGGCATATACAAGAACTGGTGCGTTATTTTCTGTCCCCCTAGTTCACACATACGGTTCTGCAGGAATGACTTTGTGGCCTTGTTTCCAGTGGCCCCAACAATGGTAACAGATCGAGAGGAAAGGGGAGCCACTGGCTTAGCCACTACTGAATGTTCTGCTCCTGTATCTACCATGAAGTCCATATATTGGTCCCCTATCTTCAAACTGACCATAGGCTCCTGGGGACCCAGGGTAAGCTTGGAGCCTGGTTTGGCCTAGTCTTCATCCACGTCATCCATGTCATAGCCCGTTGCTACTGCCACTCCTTCAATGGCTTCTTCTCTTTCTTGCTGGAACTGTGCTTGGTTTATTCCTCCCCACCTTCGGAATCGACCTCCTGTTCTCCAGGTACTCCCTCCTCCCCTCGTGGGGGCGGAGTCCAGATGCGGGCATTCACTTCTCCAATGTCCTTCGTCTTTGCAGTAGGCGCACTGATTTGCACCCAATTGAGGCCTGCCACTTCCGTGGCCTCTTCCTCGTTCTCTGGTCCTTTGATTAGGAAAACCTCCTCCACGTCGTTCAACTAAAGCGGCAGCAAGAAGATCTGCTTTCTTCTTCATCTTTCGTTCACTTTCTCTGTCACGTTCATTTTCACGATTCACAAATACTTTCTGAGCAACTTCCATTAACTGAGCTGTATTCATGCCCACAAATCCATCCAGTTTCTGCAATTTTCATTTTATGTCTCTCTGGGACTGACTAACAAAAGCCGCATTTACCATGCGTAAATTCTCCTGAGCGGCGGGATCATATGGGGTATATAGTCTATAGGCTTCAGACAACCGCTCATAAAAGTCTGTTGGGCTCTCATCTGGACCCTGGAGGAATTCAGATACCTTCCCGATATTCATGGCCCTCTGGCCTCCCTTCCTCAGGCCTTGTAGCAAGGCCTGGCGAAATCTTGTTAGGGCCGCCGCCCCCCTTTCATCATTTGGGTCCCATCCGGGATCTTCATTTGGATAAGCTGCAGCGGCAGCTTGTGGGAGATTTATTCCTCCTCCCTCTACGGGGTTCTCTTCTAACCAACGAAGAGCTGCTTGCCCCATTTGCCCATGCTCCTCAGTAGTAAAGAGGGTGGACAGGAGCTGGCGACAATCGGCCCAGGTAGGCTGGTGGGTTTGCATAATACTAGACATTAATTCTGTTAATTCCTGGAGCTTTGCTGTATAGGATGCATAATGTGTTTTCCAGTTTAATAAATAAGTAGTGGAAAAAGGTACATAGACTAGACTGGTTGGTCCTGGTGCCATCTGGCCCTGGTCATTTAAGATAGGTACACCAGGCACTTGGCGTAATGGCATTAGGTGCCCAGCCTTCTCCTTCTTCTTTGGAGTTATACTTCTTAAATCGTAAGGCTCCCGGGAACAAACTTCCTTGGCGGGTGACCCTGAACTGGCAGGAGAGCCTCCGCCTTCAGCCTCGTCGGAGGATGCGGGTCCCCCCGACGTACTTGGGCCTGACTCGGGGCTATCACTCGGGGGAGGGAGCTTCTTGGGTGGCTGCAGCGGTTCTTGCTGGGGTTCCTCATCAGGCTCCGCTTCAGGTAGCGGTGTTGGGGGAACTAACCTATGTGGGTACTGGGGTAACCTGGCCAGGATTTCTGGGGACTCTGGGGCGGAATACACAGACGGCTTTTCCTCCTCAACCTTCTGGGTCCCCCTAGTGGTAGCTACTAATATTCTACATTGCTCCTCATAGCAGTGCTTCATCCATAAGGGCTGCCTTTCGCAAGCATCTAACTAGGAATCTATATAGGGGAACTGGTCAGGATGCGCTTTTTGTACAAGCTGATGAACATGAAAAACTATTTCTACATCAAAGGTGCCCCCGCGGGGCCATGAAGTAGCTAACACAGGCCACTCCCTATCACATAGCATTTTAATCTAGACGGAGACATTTTTATTCCGTAGTCTCCTGAAAATCCTTTACGGAAACTCTTGATCATACATTCCAACGGAGTTTGCGTGGACTCCGTCCCTCCCATAATCTAAAAGTAACTACGTACACGTAATGACGTACAAGACAACAAACAGTGAGGGTAGGTAGTATGGCTGTAGGTAAGGGGTCCGTACAGCCCACAGAACACTGGGGGGGGGGGGGACGACAAACACCACTCGCTTCCTCCTTTTCGCGACCTGGGCGCAGTCGCCCAGCCAGGAACTGCGCTACTCAGGAGTCCACTTTCACTCGGTCTGTATTTCAAGACCTCTCAACCACACAAGCAATCATATTTTCACAAAAATCATTTTTCAAGTGCCCAGGTTTTCTGACTAACTGACTATTCCAAACAAGAAGGGTCGATGGCTTTGGCTTCCGCTTTCTCTTATGCGGAGCGTAATAGGTCCGCCCTTAAGAGAGGTGATCAAGCTCTCTTGTCTCGCGCATACTCATGCGAGATTTCTCAGTTAGTCTATACCAAATCAGTCTCGCGCATACTCATGCAAGACTTGTTCCCTAGGCTGTACTTACTGACTATCAAATCACAAAAATGTCTACTCACCGGATCCGGTTCCCGATACCACACCAGTTCTTGGATTGGATCCTGGACTCCCCTCGGGTTCGGAGGTGTTGGCCGGCCGGACCCAGTGGCCTGCCGAGGCACGGCGGAACCCTCTCCAGCACAAAAGGGCCGGCGGCGCCTGAGGTTTTCCCCGCGGTCGGACAGACACGGATCCAACCGGGCCAAACCTCGAGGCGAATTGCATAGATTATTCACTTGAATACCATTCACTACTCGCACTTCCCGGCCAATGCACCAAGAATATGCTACAGCGGAGTGTAATCAATGAATAAATCCAGGAGTCAATTTACAGGGTCCAAGCCAGTTTATTGTGCACAAGGCCCAGTTAGTCAAAGCTTCCAAAAGAACTGAGCAAAGGTTTTACAGAGACATACTCATTTATACCTCTTCTTCAGTTTGATACATGCAAACTATCTATTGGTTCCAACGCCCCCTGCACCTGTCCAATCAGAGATCCCTCCTGGGCCTAGCACCCAGCTCCCTCCCTTAGGACTGTTCTAACAATGGTGCAGTTTCTAGGTTTGATACTTCTCTACTGCAAGGTTGTCTCTAGCTCCAGGAATGCATGTATTGCAACATTTCTATCTTTTGCACACAAGAGAATAATGAAAGAACATAAGAACATAAGATATGGTATATTGTTATATTGTAAACCGCGCTGATCTCAAATAGTGCGGTATATAAGAGCCTGTAATAAATAATAAATAAATAAATAAATATGCCATAGTGGGTCAGACCAAGGTCCATCAAGCCCAGTATTCTGTTTCCAACAGTGGCCAATCTAGGTCATACGTACCTAGCAGTTTCCCCAAGGGACACAGGTTCCACAATGCTTGTATTGGTTCAAGCATTGATATCCTGGGTCCCTTCTTAATAATGGTTTATGGACCTTTCTATTTAACAACTTTAAATAGTTTTGTGTCATCTGAAAATTTGATAACCTCACTCGTTATTCCACTTTCCAGGTCATTTATGAAAGACTTATGAATTCATATAAAACTTCTTATTAAGCAGTTTAAAACAGTTTTCTCATTTTTCACAGATTTTTGGTTCTTTTCTAGCTATAATGGGGGTTGGAATCCAGGCCTAACTTACAGGCCTTTCATATTTGCAGACTATTCTAGGCCATAGCCTGCCACACCACAATAATGAGAGGTAGCAGCAAATCAGTGAGATCAGGGTCAAATTTGAAGTAGCAGCAGCAACAGCAACATTACCAGCCTGTGCAGATCATTATCAAAGAAAAATCTTCAGCTGTGCCAGCATTATTTTGAATAAAAACATAAGAACATAAGATATGCCATACTGGGTCAGACCAAGGTCCATCAAGCCCAGTATCCTGTTTCCAACAGTGGCCAATCTAGTTCATATGTACCTAGCAGTTTCCCCAAGAGACACAAGTTCCACAATGCTTGTACTGGGTCAAGCATTGATATCTTCGGTCACTTCTTAATAATGGTTTATGGACCTTTCCTCCAGGAACTTGTCCAAACCTTTTTTAAACCCAGCTACACTAACAGCCTTTACCACATCCTCCGGTAACAAATTCCAGAGTTTGATTACACGTTGAGTGAAAAAATATTTTCTTTGATTAGTCTTAAATAGTTTACCCTGTAGCTTCATTGCATGTCCCCTAGTCTTTCTATATTCTGATAACGTAAACAATCGATCTACCGTTCCACTCCATTCATTAATTTATAGACTTCTATCATATCTCCCCTCAGCCATCTCTTTTCCAGGTTAAAGAGCCCTAACCTTTTTAGCCTTTCTTCATAGGAGTATAGTTCCATCCCCTTTAACCTTTTTTGTGGCTCTTCTCTGAACCTTTTCTAAAATCGCTATATCCTTTTTAAGATACGGCGACCAGAATTGCACACAATATTCAAGGTGCGGTCTCACCATGGAACGATATAGAGGCATTATAATATCTTTTGTTTTATTTTCCATTCCTTTCCTTATCATACCTAGCATTCTATTTGCTCTCTTGGCCGCCGCTGTACACTGGGCCGAGGGTTTTAACATGGTATCCACAATGACGCCTAAATCTTTTTCCTGGGTGGTGGTTCCTAATGTGGAATCTTGCATCGTGTAACCATAGTTTGGGTTGTTCTTCCCTAGGTGCATAACCTTGCACTTGTCCACATTAAATTTCATCTGCCATTTTGATGCCCAGTCTTCCAATTTATCAAGATCCTTTTGCAGTTTTTCACAATCCTCTTGGGTTTTAGCAACTTTAAATAGTTTTGTGTCATCTGCAAATTTGATAACCTCACTCGTTATTCCACTTTCCAGGTCATTTATGAATATGTCAAAAAGCAGCGGACCCAGCACAGATCCCTGGGGTACACCACTATTCACCTTTCTCCATTGGGAAAATTGGCCATTTAGCCCTACCCTCTGCTTTCTATCTTTTAACCAGTTCCTGATCCACAATAGTATACTGCCTCCTATCCCATGACTCTTTAGTTTTGCCAAAAGTCTCTGATGAGGGACCTTGTCAAAGGCTTTCTGAAAGTCCAGATACACAATATCAATGGACTCACCTTTGTCCACCTGTTTATTCACTCCTTCAAAAAAACATAACAGATTAGTAAGACAAGATCTTCCTTGTCTAAAGCCATGTTGGCTGTCTCCCATTAGGTTGTGACTATTTACATGCTGAGCAATTTTATTCTTTATGATGGTTTCTACCATTTTTCCTGGTACTGACGTCAGGCTCACCGGTGTGTAGTTTCCCGGATCACCCCTGGAACCCTTTTTAAAAATTGGTGTTACATTGGCGATCCTCCAATCTTCAGGTATTAGAGATGATTTTAATGATAGTTCACAGATTACTGATAGCAGGTCTGCAATCTCATATTTCAGTTCTTTCAACACCCTTGGATGAATATCTTGGAAAGTTTGGAAGAGACTATTTTTTTTAGCAGGGGCAAGGAGATTTTGAGAATGTGCTTTTTGGGTGAATGGGTGATACTGAGGCCACTGCTAGTGCTTGCATTTGGGGTGCATGGGTAGGTGGGATGATGGTGAGAGTCTGAAGCTGCTGGGATGCATGGCAAAAGACTGAGGTTTCTGGGGTGCATGGGTGCATAGGTGATATGGGGGAGGTGAAAAGCTGGGGTTGCTGGGGTGCATGAGTTGTTAGAGGATGACTAGAAACTAAGGTTGCTGGGGAGCATGGATGGGTGGAAGGATGGTGAGAGTAAGAGGTAAAGGCTGCCAGGGTGAGCAGGTCTAACAGGATGATAACTAAGGATACATCTTAGTTACCTTTATCATTTATTTTCCTTGAATCCTGCTAGACCAGGCCAGGACCCATCCTGAAAGATTCTTTCTGCAGTTTGGGAAGGTCCAGCTGCTTTTAAACGCCTAGCCATTCCTGTGGTCTGAACTATTTTCATCATGATAAGAGACCAAATATTTGCTTATGCTATTTGTGGCAAAGTTGTTAGTGGTTAATAACATTTCCAGAGGGTTGTTTCGTTTTTTTTTTAGTTTTTAAGTCTTTCTTACTGCTTGGGAAGTTTCATACTGGGTTCTCTAAGTACTGCACCAGAGGATATATCGAGTGATGTACCTGAAAGTTACTCAAGTCTGCCACCTCCTGTTTGCAAGGGAGAATAACCCACTTGTCTAGCAGGATTTAAGGAAATTAATTGATCAGATATTTAGAATGGATCCTCGTTTGTCTGCTGAGTATACTTGCTGCTGTACAAGTGCTTACTCCACCATCCTGATCTCTGTTCTGGGATACCACCAGTGTGTCACTCCTGGTCTGTGCTGTCATTTCTGAAGCAATTCTCTTCCCATCCTCTCTTGAGTTTGGCTTCTGGCTAGTGGTCATCATCTCCTTTTTTCAGGATTCCCTTTTTGAACCCATGTAGTGTAGACTGGAAGCTGGTTAGGCTGAGCTACTCCAAGGTGTGTGTGGGGGGGGGGGGGTGAGGGGCATCTTGGTTATGTCATTTCAGCAGATAGCTAGAATACCAGATGGCTGGGGCTGAACTTATTTTCATTTCACTCACCGTGACTTTGTCAGCAGGGCAAATCTACAGGGGAATCTTTTAACTAGAGAAATTAGTTGGACCAAGCAGAGCAATTGGGAAGTTGAACCAAGCAGAGCAATTGGGAAGTCATTGATTTTGTGTTCAAAATGGCTACAATCAGCCCTTTTCTTTTTGGAAGACTGCCTCCTGCCCCAATCCTCCTCTTTCTCTTCCTGAAGCCAACTGATCACCATGAGACTACAATGGTCACAGTGGGCCCGATATTGCATTGGGCTGGGCTAAGAACCTAAGCTGCATAGCCCTTCCACCGACCCATTAACCCCAGATTTTCACTTCTGCGATGACAGAAGTGAAACTCCAGGGTTTGCCTCACAGCCGGAAAGTCGCCGAGCCTAACCGGGCAGCAGCGATTTTGGATGCTGCCCGATTAGTGCCATTCCCCGCTTCCGATTCGCCCCAGAATACCCCAACATGCCCCTATGCTAACCGGATAGCATCAGGCATGTAGGCTTCTTAATCTTAAATTTTTAAAGGCACTAGCCGTGTAGGTGCCTTTGAAAATCCACAATTAAGACATTTACATGGTTAACATGGGCTCTTAACCTTGTAAATGCCTTCGAAAATTGGGCCCATTATCTTTTGGTGGGCTTTTCTATCACTTCTGGGTGTTAGGAAGGAGTAAATATACCTGAAACCATGTTATCTCAGGCTTAGTGAGAACTGAGGGTCCTAACCAACCATTTCTCTGCAAATTGCGTTGGAAAAAAAGGGCTTTATCGAGCAATAGAACAGGTGTTCTCTTCCGAGTGAGATTCAGTGCAAGGTCAATTCCCTGCATACCCATGCCTAGAGATGTCCTTGCT